>CM023537.1:15766363-16966363 GCA_013350335.1 Chimonanthus salicifolius | reverse complement strand
AGATAACCTATTTGAAAGATTTGATGACTTAAATTTTGGCTATATTATTACATAAATTTTATATATTTATACACTTTCTAATTTTCTGAAATATTTTGAACAGAAAACAAAGAATTAAACCTACATTTAAAATTAATTTTGTTAACAAAAATTTACAACAAAAATACCTTTAAAATCATTCTTTTTAAAGAGAGCCTTATTTATACAATATGTTTGGTTAAAAATAAAGGCAGGCACAATGTAATATTTACAAAATTTTCATCTAATATTTTCTAAATTTATGATGTTTAGAACACCATCAAATACATTGATAAAATAGAAAATGGTAGCGATCCTTCCGTTGGTGTTTTGTGTAATCTGACTCGTGGTTTAAGGTCGTGCCCATTTTATTCCGCCATTGTGGTATAAATCGGCTTACTGAAAGGATTACTAATCGAATCTTTGACCTTAACACTACGATATAAATTGACTCACTAATCAGATTATTGACCGGCTCATTGAAATTGGATCACTGAAATTTTTCTAAATGAGACTGTTTTTTTCCTCATATAGAACAACAAATCGGATTACTAACTGGATTATTGATTTTTTTTTTTAACGTTTTCGTACTACAATGGAAGGGTAAAATGGGCAATACTCTAAAATCCATATCTCGTTATACAAAATGCCGATGGGAGGATCGCTATCCAAAAGAAAATATTTAAACTATACATTATATAATATAAAAGAATGATAAGAGCTATTATATAATATAAAAGAATAGATAAGAGCTAGTGTAGTTGCATAATTGGTTACCTACATATTATAAGTGTAACATGTGTATTGAATGTTTGTATATGTTTTTTTAGAAAACAATTGTATCTAAAAATGCTTATTTGTAAAAATTAAGAAAACCTCATAAAATGATGTGAGATGAGAAATGGGGGGGTCTTCCTCATTTTTGGTGCTTCTAGATTGGAAAAGGAAGAGAAGAAGAATACTTGAAGAGAATGGGGAGGGTTAGGGTTAACGTATTCTACGTATTTAAATAAATTTGATTAGAATCTTATTTATTTATTTGGATGAGATTGTATTAGAGTTGACCTCCTTCAAATTAGCATCACTAATTTCAGAGAACCTAATTTGTGCTATAATTGTATATTCTTATCATGACCTGATTCAACGGACACCTGAGAAATAATAATATATTTTCTTTTTAACTTTGAATAATAAACAACTCATAGTCCAAACACGTGACACGTACACGTAGTTGTGAGATCTCTACGGATCCTAAGACTTACTGGACCCTTGATTTGATCGAACTGAATTATCAGCTGCATACGTACTCCAATGGAGATCAGATTCTGCGTAGTTTTCAATTGATTTATTTCATGGCACTAACCCCACGCTATTCATGATGTCACATCAAGACATTCTAATTACCCTATCATGGGTCTATACCAACCATGGGAACACCGTCAATCCTGGGGTCAATGTCACACATGGGATAAACCTCAACTGTGGAACCTATACCCGAACATAAATACATCCCTCATCGGGGAAAATAATCTAAATATGGGTCCAATCCTCTATGCAATCAATGCCATCCGTGGGAATATCTATCCACGGTATACAATACTCATCCACAGTTACAAAACCCTCAATGGGAATAACCATCTATAGGAAAATAATATCTATCTATAGAACCGTCACGTCCACCATGAGACCACTATATCTAATCATGGGGTCAATATGCCTACCATATAATCAATATATAGGCTTGAATCCAATATGTCTACCATGAGAATAACATCCATGGGATTGATCATCCATCTCTGGTAACTCTCCATCAGTGAGTATCATCTATCTATAGCTAATAACCATCCATGAATATAAGCACTCCATGGGTATAATTCATCCATGGGCATAACTCATACATTCGTAGAACCAATATATCTATCATAAGACCAACAACTCTACCATAAGACCAATATGTCTATGATGTGACCAACATGTCCACCATAATACCAATATGTTTATCATGGGACAACTATGTCTAACATAAGACCAATACGTCTACTATGAGACCAACATGTCTACCATAAGACCAATATCCGGGCATGAATCCAAATCACGATGGGAAATATCATCCATAGGTATACACATCCATCCCTAATAACACTCTATCTGTGAGTATAATATATTCATGGGTATAAACCATCCATGAATATAATTCATTCATGGGTATAATCCATCCATGGGCATAACTAATCCAGGGGCACATCATCTATCATGAAATCTTTTATCCGTATGAACAACATTCGAATGAATCACTACGTGAATGTGGCAACAATATCAAATCATCATATCATATCATAAATATACCACGACCTCTAGCAAGACTTAGGGTCCATGACTTACTAAGCGGGAGACCCACGACTAGTGTGATCAAATCTACCTTGCCCTACATCCCTTCACTTCAAAGGTGATTCAGTCAAGCTCTGAGGCGGTCAGACCGCTTCTAACGAATCTATCACCATCCCTATGGGATAAAATAGTATCTAGCTCTGTGCATCAACGCACATCAAGTGTGCTAAGTAACCGTGAGAGCACCTTCCAACACGTAGCATGTGAGGGACCTATTCCTTGACGGCAACCCTACGAGACTACGAGACTAAGTCTTCGTAGCTTACCCCACCGTTCCGAATACCTCTCTAAAACGGTCAGTCAACCGTCATAATCATGTGAGGGACGTACCCGTACCACGTCTCAATATCAAGTGAACAAGTCACATATACATCTCAATGCCACAGTCTCCGTATGTTCATATCGAGGCTCCCGTGGTCTCACGGTTACTGTAGGTCTTATGGAATTTATATACTTATCTCATCCTTTTAACTATAGAAAGGTAAGACAAAATGATCTACTGATAGGACATTTTCCTGTTTCAAAGGACTGAGGCATAACGTTATCAATATCACGTGAGGGACATACTCATACCATGTCTCAATCATCAATATCACGTGAGGGACGTATCCATACCACGCCTCAATATAATTAATATTACGTGAGGGACGTACCCATGCCACGTCTCAATATAATCAAGTGACCTTGTCACATACATCTCAATGTCGAAGTCCTGATCTATCCATCTTAAGAATTTTCACAGTTCTCTAGCCACTTTAGGCTTTACTCAAGTAACAAACATATATGTCTCATCATATTAGGACTTCCAAGGCATCATAACCTCTTTAGGCCACCTTCGAGGGATCCAACATTTAGCATCAGGGTCTATATTAGGAAAGGTATATCCCATCAATCCCTTTCTACCCTTCACATTTGCTCAACATCTTACATCATCCTTAATATAAATGGATGACATAATGCATCTTTTGATCGAGCTGAGATATAATGTTCTCAGTTGCCTACATACGATATAGTTGATCAGATCAACTGTAATTCATTATTTTCACATTTGGATTGACATTGAGGAGTGATCATACTTCTTACTTTGGAGAAATCAAACAAGGCTTTCCTAGTATTTATATTGCATTCCATGCATTCTCAATCATGCTAGTTTATCCCCATTATAGCACAAGTTAACCCCACTTCGATTGTAAGATACTTGACCTTAACTCACCCATATCACTTACTCTAACTCTTTACGAAGTTCCTCTTAAAATCATGGAAATTCGTTTTACACATGGTTAGGTCGATCCACCATAACCATTATCAACATAGGTACTCACTAGTGATGTACACATCATCACATAATCCAAGCACGACATTAAAACGCATCCATCATGCTTATTATATGAGTTACCCATCTAACCATTCCAGTCACAATTATGAAAATTCATTTGATACATATATTACTTATAACCATACACAAGTATAAGAAGTTATCAAGACCCCACATTACACATCTTGGGCAATCTTGATTTATCATATATTGTATTATACTTTAACTTATCACAAATGTATGAATTCTCAATTATAGTAAACATCTAATCATAGGGAACTTGGGAAATTCATACATATGTATCTGAGACAATATATTCACATCAATCACAAATAAGCATAAAAAGGTCAAATCATAACCTTACCCAAATATGCATTGGAATGTGCACAAGACAATATTCACTCAAACATATTATCACACACGAGCATGAAATTTTACAAATATTCCCAATGCTCTAAGTGTGGTATTCTCCAATTTTATCTAATGTTATCAAACTCGAATTGTATCAAAATTGGTTTAGGGGTGTGAATTGTGAATTGAAAATCATAAAATCGTATGATTCATATATTCTCTTATTCGCATAACTATTTTGTTGACCTGGGCCATTACAATTCTTGCCTTTTTTATCTTTTATAATTATTCTATTAATACAAATATTTATTCTTCATCTCTCTACAACACAGAAGAGAGAACAAATCCTGTGTGAATTTGACATGCTATCAGCCAAAATCTAGACTCCTGGTTACCGTGCCTTTCTCCTCCCATTTTTTTTTCTCTCCGTCCTCTGTAGCAGGTTGTTGTAGGTTTGTTCCTTTGTGCTCTTCGTCGATCGTAACAGTGTTGCTTGTTGTTTTTTTTTTTGGCCTTCCCCTGCTGATCGTGCCTCTGCTTTGTGTTCGATCTTCTCCTAGACGATCCTTCAGCTGCTACAGATAAATCGCTTGAGATCTGATAATTGGCCCTGTCTTGCTGTTTCCATCATTGTTCCTCCGCCTCTGCACATCACTGCCGTCATGGCTACAGTTGGGAGTTCTGAATCTGTTTGGGAGTTCTTTTACAGTTGGGAGTTCTGAATCTTTTTGGTTGAAGCAGACCACACAATCGGCAAGAAAGTTCTCATCCTCAACCTCTCTGTTTCAGTTCGTGGCCATCTCTCTGAATATGTTTCTCTGTTCAGTTGCCATTCCTCTTCTACCGGTGTAAGATCTAAGAAGCGACCATCCAGATCTGTGCCCTTTTCTCTCTGCAGCCACATCTTGCCTCTGCTCTGCACCGATCACTGCATTACAATCGCAATGATGAACTGTATTGGGGTTCGCAAACAACAATCGAGTTGGTTCAGTCTATAGAATTCGCGATCTGCACCGCTTCCGACTCTGTGCTTCAGATCTAAGACATACATCGTTGCTCCTTCAGATCTGGATCTATGTTCGTCTCTCTTGCTGCCAATGTTTCATCTGTGCAATGCTGCAGCCTTGAACCTTCCATTCGTTTGGTCTTTGCTTGGCCAAGCATTTTTTTCCTCATTGTGCACGTCTGGAACTTCTATTCCATACTGTTCACTCTGATGGCTGCCACTACTCCTCCTCCAGATGCCTCTGGCAGTGGTTCTTCTGCTACTCCCGTGCCTACCATTGATTCCTTCACTTTGCATCACTCCAACAGCTCCTCAATGACCGTTAAATTTAGTGATTAACTATATTTAATGGTATTTAGTGGTTGGTTAATCTGGACAATTAATAGATGTGCTCTATTTTGAGTCAAAAGTTTGACTCGATTTGAGCTCAGGATCTGTAGATCCAACTCGTTGAGTGTTGTGGTGAACTTGATATTATCCGAACTTTTCTCCAGCTGAGGTGTTAAAGGTCACCTATTTTTGGTGAACAGTTTTTGAAATCTAAGTTTTCAAATTTTGCACATTTGTTCAGTTTTGAATTTGGAGTTCAACAGTTTTTACGGTTTGTCGTTTGGACTTCCAGAATTGTGTTTTTGGCATAGGTAAGGGATACCCTTATTTGTAAAACATTGTGTTTTAAGCGTTTGAAAGTGTCAAAAGACCTTAAAGTTTTAAAGTATTTTTATCAAGTTATTGTAATAGTCCGGATATTCAATTTGAGTAATTTTGGAAATACACAGTGCTTAAGAAATAACTTTGAAGTTTTAAAGGAGATTTTATTTTTCAAAACTATAACAATTATATAGTTTCATTTCTTTCAACTAAATGCACTATGCATTACTGTAGCGTTTGCCGACCGATCCATCCCTCTAACCCTCTACGTATAGAGAGTAGGTGATGGCAAGCCATCCCTGGCCATAACTTGGACATTTATAGAAGGAGAAGAGATGAGGGAAACTTTCACTTTCTCTTTACTTTCTTCTTCTCTGCTTCATTTTCTTCTTCTCTTCTCCGTTCTTCTCTTCACCTCCGACGACAGTTACAATGCTTTTGGGTTTCCTTTTATTTTCCAACTTCTTCATTTCTCAACCGTTTTCAGCAATCAAGGTATGGAAATTGATCTACTCTGAATTTCAGGAACTCCGGTATTTATTTTATTTTAAGAAGAACAAGTTTTGTACTTCAAAAATCATTCCAAAGATTTTAGAAAAATGTTGTTTTTCTTAATTCTTGAGTAACACCTTTAGATGTGATTTTCTTGTGTCAACACACTATTTTTGGCAACTCTAAGTTAAAAGAGGGAAAAGATTAATCTCCAGCTAACTTTGGATGTTTATTTTCTGCTATGACTGTTTACTTTCATTTACCCTCTAAGCCTACCTCAATACGTTACTATGGTCGTATCTAGAAGATAATATGAGGTGGTCTGAGCATTTTAATTTACTGTACCGTAACCTCTGGGCACAATCTCAATACTCGACCCTGGCCAGGAAGAAATAAGAGACTGCGCACTGAGTACTTTTATTTTTTCTTTTATTGTGTGTTTTGGGATGACTGACAACTGACTTTGACTTAATAAGTGAAGTAGAAAGATTTAGAGAGATTCACCTGACATTGCCTAGTTTTCAGATGGAAAATGTATGTAAAGAGTTCTTTGGAAATATTTTAAGTTACTTTAAGTGTATTTGAAATTAAATAAGTATTTAGGAAAAATTATGATGTTTTACAGATCGTGGTGATTTTTGTAAGCTGGAGAAGATGAGGGGACTCAACTTTACACATACATCAGTTAGTGTGAAATCTTTAGACTTAACTATGTTAATATGCTAGACTTTAGATGGAAAATGGGTACCCATGGTATTTTACGGATGAAAAAGAATGGTATATATGTTCTGACTGTCAAAACGGAAGCGTAAATAAGGTGTCAGGGAGCCGAGGCCTAGTGGTCTGAAATGCAGTATGGGGTCCATTAAAAATCTAAATATTAATAGATGAATTGTGGGACTGTTTGTAAATGTCCATTGTTAGACTGATTATGTGATTGTGCATGTACGATATTATTCTTATTCATGCACGTGATTTATATTGTTGTTGAAATGCATGTGACTACTATGCGTAAGATTATACTGCATGTGGTATTCCTCTACTAACAGAATTATGCAGGTGGTGACTATGAATATTCTGGATTTGTTAAACCTGGATAATACCAGTGAATGGTAAAGGTAACTCTATTGTTAAATCATGGTGGAAAGGTATATAAAGGTTCATATTTATTTCATGTTTATGGATTATCGATATTTAATATACATGTTAATGTACATAAGCACACACTTGTGTAGAGCTCTTGCAAGATGCTGCATTTTGTCCAGCTACGGACCTAATGCATATGAGGTTGAGTGGGATACCTTATGGGGTTGTGTGGGACTACCCCCAAGGTTAAATAGGATACCTTGAAAATATACAGTTGTGGTTGAGTGGGATACCTCAATGGGGTTGAGTGGGATATCCCAGTGCGATTAAGATTATTAACGTTATTAAAGGAAAGAAATGAATAAATGAAAAAATGGTTACTTGTTTATCATTTCGATACAGTTATGCATTGTATTTTATATTAAATTCATGTTTATGAATATTATGTATTGTTGAACTCTCTTCACTGGGCTAGGAGCTCACATTCCTTACAATGCAGAACATAGACTGGTAGAAGGAGCTGAGGATCCCTCCATGATGAATTCGAAGTTGAATCCTCAGGAGTTGCTGGAGTTAGAACTTAGAATAGTTTAATCTAAGTTCAATGTTTTGGTATTTAAATATATGTGTAGTTTGATTTTTAGAGACATGTATGGCCTTATGACCCTTGGAACAAGTCATATGTATGTATAATGTTATGTTTATGAAATAATATTTGACTTTGGATATGCATTTGTGAAATTCGAGCTTTAAACAAGGACTTTCCATAGTCTTGTAATATATGTTTTTCTTGGAAGTTTGATTTCCAAAATCTTGGATTTGGATGCTTAGTTTGGAGTAGAAACTCCTATGAACATATCATAAATGTCTATGACAATGTGTAGGTATGAGAAAATAAGAGGTAGGATGTGTGTCTTGATTTGTGAGTGGGCAATCTTGAGAAAAATCAATTCTGTCACTAGCGATGGGTCGTCAGGTAGAGTGACGATAGGTCGTCAATCATTGATAGTATCGGCCTAGGCTCAAAAAGAAGCAATACAGAGTTTCAAATCGACGATGGGTAGTCATCTGGCGATTGATCGCAGATAACCGATCCCTGTTTGGCGACCGAACGCGGGACACTATTCACAGCAAAAACATGCTTCACTAAAATGACCATAACTTGAGCTCCCGACCTCGGATTTGGGTGTTCTTGGGCATTTTGAAAAGTTCTTTCAATGGTCTATCTAACCATGACCGAGTTACCACCTAAATAATTTGTTTGATAGGTGAAAATATTCTTTCAAGTCGTGGTGTCTAAGCCCAGCTCATAAGGGTACCTCGAGTTGACTCGTACTTGTGGGACTTATTTCTTGGGCTTGAGTGAGCTTGCTAAAAGCCCATGAACTGTTTATATAGGTTTGTTTTAAAAAAAAATTTAGTGACGTTCCGGGCCCACATCTGGATTCGGGCGTGACATTTCACCTCCATTGAGTGGTGATAATTATGGCACATAGCTACAGTGCTGTCACGATCGCTTTACCCGCCAAAACAAATTTGGTTTTGTGGATGAAACATTTGTCAAACCGACAGCACAGCCCGATATCGGTAATTGGGAACGATGCAATAATATGGTCATTTCTTGGCTTCTCAACTCAATTTCTTCAGATATTCGCAGCAGTGTTTTATATGCAACCACCACTCGTGATTTTTGGTTGAACTCTCCGAACGTTTCTCTCAGTCGAATGCTCCACTGCTCTATCAGTTGACACAATCTATCACTCACTTCCGATAGGATGACTTGTCTGTCTCCACATATTACACTCGCCTCAAGACCATGTGGAATGAGCTTAATTTCAATCTTGCTTTGCCCCCATGTACTTGTGACCATGGCAAAACCGTCGATCTTTTTGAAGGAACTCGTATAATGGAATTCTTACTGGGTCTCCATGACCATTTGCCTCCCTTTGAAGTCAGATTCTCCTCATGGATCCCTTTCCAAGCATCACTAAGATTTATTCTTTAGTTCATCAGGAGGACAAGCAACAGGAGATCCATTCCTCCTCCTCTCCTATTCCTGATGCGGCTGCTTTGGTTGCCAAACAAAATCCTCGTGGGAGCCCTTCTCAGCGCAATACCCCTTCCACTCACAAACCTCGTTTCCACTACACTCATTGTGGCCGAGTGGCCTTTCCCGCAACCGTTGTTACAAACTTATTTGCTATCCTTCACGAAGGTCTAATACATCAGCCCCTCCAGTTCCATCTCGTGATCACACCTTCGTTACTCAGCCTGATGCCTCGCCCTAGAGACCACTCCCTTATGACTCTGCTTGCGCACACTCAGGAGCAGTATACTCAATTATTGGCTCTGATTTCTCTAGGTAGTAGCAATGCATCCCGTGTTCGTCTGGCAGGTATTGCCCTCTCGGTTCCTTGTCATTCTGTTTGGATTATTGAGACTGGTGCCAACAATCACATGTGCTCTTCCCTCTCTTTATTTTCTTCTTACACACCGTACCCTAATCCCCCTTCTGTGTATCTTCCCGATGGTTCCACTGTGCATGTCACTCATGTTGGGACCGTCCATATTTCATCATCCATTATCCTTGAGCATGTGTTATTTGTTCCTTATTTCAAATTTAATGTTTTTTTTGTCACTAAATTCACTGCCTCTACCTGTTGTTTGGTGACTTTCTCTTCTACTTGGTTTTTTTCAGGACCCGTCAACGAGGAAGACGATTGGACAGGGTAATACTCACAACGACCTCTACTACCTTCATGCCGCATCGGCTCTCGTAGTCGTCCCACCACATGCTATTGATCTCTGGCATTTCAGGCTTGGCCATTTGAATAATCATAGCTTATATATTTTAGCTAAGGATTTCCCTTTTTATTTCATGTTCTCAGAGTAAACATTGTATTGTTTGTCCTTAAGCTAAACATAAGCGATTGCTTTTTTCCTTCTAGTTCTATTACTACTACACGTCCTTTCGCTTTAATTCTTTATGATATTTGGGGTCCTTTTTCTCAACCCTCTTTGAATGGTTCTAGATATTTTTTAACTATTGTGGATGATTTCACTGGTTGCATTTGGATTTATCTCATGCATGTTAAATCTGAAACGCCATCACTTTTAGCATCTTTTTTTAACATGATACGCACACAATTTCATTCTCACATTTGCTCTGTTACATCGGGCAGCAGTGGGGACCTCTTTCTCGTCATCCAACAAATTTGTTCAGATAACGGTATTGAGTTCCTTTCCACCTACTATGCAGCGCTTCATTGCTACCCATAATTCACCAACGTAGTTGTGTTGCCACTCCCCAACAAAATGGCAGTTATTGAGCTGCAAACATCGTCATCTTCTCGACTGTTGCCCCGTGTACTTCGTTTTCAATTTTCTCTATCCCTACAATTTTGGGGTGAATGTGTCCTCACTGCTGCCTACTTGATCAACAAAATGTCCACTCCCCTTTTATCTAGCCAATCCCCACATGAGGTCTTATCCCATTCCAAACCACATTATTCCCGTTTGCGAGTCATTGACAGTCTCTGTTTTGGTCACAACCAATCCATCCGCTATAAGTTTGAGCAACGTGCTAAACCAGGTATTTTTTTTGGCAACCCCTATGCTAAAAAAGGATACCGCATTTTTGACTTAGCTTCCCAAATTATCTACACCTCTCGTGATGTCACCTGCTATGAAGGTGTTTTTCCCTATCGTGATTTGCCTGCCACATCCCCCTCCTCTCCTGTCACTCCCTTACCCATTCCTGATGACCAGTCTTTGGTATTTCCTCCTGTTCTTCCCTCTGATCCAGTCTCCTCTGACTCCATCGATGCTCCTCACCATTTGGGAAAGCTTCCCCTTGCTTCGCCACCAGTTGATCGCCCTCGCCACATCTACCGTCCACCGCCACATCTAGCTGATTATCAGTGCTCTACTGCCTCTTATGAGCATTGACCATCTTCGTCCGATTCCCAGTTGACAGGTACCCCTTACCCACTTCATCACTACATTTCTTCTTCTAACCTCTCTATTGCATATCGTATTTCTTTCTACTATTTGTTCCTCAAATGAGCCTTGCACTTTCTCACAAGCTGTTAAATTTCCACACTGGAAGGCAACCATGGAAAATGAAATTGTTGCCTTGGAGAAAAACAACACCTGGAGCCTTATCTCTCTGCCCGCCAACAAGAAACTCATTGGCTGCAAGTGGGCATACAAAATCAAATACAAATCTGATGGATCCATTGAAAGATATAAAGCTCGCTTAGTGGCTAAATACTACACTCAAGTTGAAGGATTGGACTATCATGATACTTTTGCCCCTCTTGCTAAGCTCGTCACTGTTCGTGCCTTGCTTTCCATTTCTTCAGATAAGGATTGGTCTCTCCATCAACTTGATGTCAACAATGCGTTCTTACAAGGTGACCTTGATAAGGAAGTGTATATGACGGTATCACCCGACTTTTCAAGACAGGGGGAGCAGAGAGTTTGTTGCATATACAAGTCTATTTATGGCTTAAAGCAAGCTGCTCGACAATGGTTTGCCAATTTTTCCCAGTCTAAGTCTGATTACTCTCTGTTTACTCATCATCATGGCAATTCTTCGACATTTGTTCTGGTTTATGTGGATGACATAATCCTGATTGGTAATGATGACTTGGCGATTGAACGCCTAAAGTACTTTCTTGAAGAAAATTTTTATATTAAAGACTGGAGAGATTTAAATATTTTTTAGTCATTGAGGTTGTCCGCTCAAAGAAAAGTATTTTCCTTTCTCAACAGAAATATATTCTGGACATTTTTAAAGATATTGGTCTCATTGGTGGCCGCATTTATGATTTTTCGATAGAACAACAACTAAGATTGTCCCCTAATGATCGGATGTTAGCCTGATCCCACCATATATCGTCGCCATGTGAGTCGTCTCATCTACCTTACTGTCACTAGACTAGATCTTAACTATGCTATCCCTATTCTCAGTCAATTTATGTACTCTCCCCGTAGTGCTCACTTGGATGCTGCACATCGTGTCATTCGTTATTTGAAGGGTTCTATTAATAAAGGGATATTCCTATCTTCATCTAGAACTCTTCGCTTACAAGGATATTGTGATTCGGATTGGGCGGGTTGCCCCACCACTCAAAGGTCTACCTGCTGGTTATTGTGTATTTTTGAGTTCTAACCTCATTTATTAGAAGACCAAGAAGCATACTATAGTTTCTCGTTCATCCGCTGAAGCCGAATATCGAGCCATGGCTACTCTGACATGTGAACTTCATTGGTTGAAGTATTTACTCAGTGATCTTGGTATTCATCATTCTTCGCCTATCACCTTATTTTGTGACAATCAAGCTGCCTTACATATTGCTAACAATCTAGTTTTTCATGAACGAACCAAGCATATTGAAGCTTGGTTATCATTTTGTTCGGGAAAAGCTACAATTTGGGTTTTTTGTTCCATTACTACATTCTGTGATGACCTGACCCGGAGTAGCGGGTCAATCGAATCGGGTAAAACTAAAAATAGTAAATAGGTCTCTTGATTGTGTTGTATGAAATTATGTGTTATTTTCTGTTATTTTTATTGTTTAAAGTAAAATAAATAAACACACAAAAACCTAGAATTTAATTAATTTAGGTTCTCTAATGCACACACCTTTTTCCTTAATTATAAATTTATGAATTTACCCGCTTCGAGTTGAGATTAAATTAATAAAAATTTAAATTATCAAATTAGATTTTAAATGTGCAAAGTTAAGGATTCCAATTGGAATTGTATAATTAAAAATCCAAAATTTATAAATTAATAAGATTTATTTAGCTGAGATTTTAATTAAATTCAAATGATAAAGTAAAATTGATTTTTTTTTGTAAATAAATAATTAAACTACTGGATCAATAATTAAGTTTAAATTTTAATAAACTTGAATGTAATCATTAATCAATGAATTAATTAAAAATAAACACTTGAACCCGTGCGCGCCCATGAGACCCACACCTTAAAGGCTTTCTACTCCTTCCCTTAATACATTACACGGTGCTTTCCTCTTGCTGTCCTTTTCTTCCCTTTCCCTTTCTTTCTCCCCTTCTAGCTGTAGTATCCAAATCCACCGATTGAAATTTCCCCAAATTCAACCTTCTTTCTTCTCTCATTCTCTAAGACGGAAACTCCCTCTCCATCGAATCCTCTTCCGTCTCATTTGGTAAGTAAACCCTATATTTTCTCACCGATCCCGTTTCTTTTTAAACCTATATGATGGCAGCCAGATGTGGTTCCATATTCTCAAACTCCTTATAGTGGAAGTAACCCCAACCTGAGCAAGAACGATCTCCAACCAGTGTTGAGCAATGGTCGATCCTCCCAAACGGTAAGTCATCTGATCTTGTTATTACATTAAATCTTCTCGTTGCCTCCAACATCAATCCAACATCAAGGCAATAGATAGTTTACAAAATCAGGGAAATCAACCTATGAATCTAGGATACTTAGGACTGTTCGGACTTGAAACACCATCGGTAAGCCCCTTTTTCCATTGTTTCAGTCCTCAGGTCACATCCCTTTCCTTATTTCTAATTCCATCAAAATATCCTTAGAGGCTCTTGAACCTAGATTCAGGCTAACATGCAGTAAACCCTTTGTTGGGCTTGATTTTTATGCCTTGACCGATTAGTACATCTTAAGTATACATGTTTTCCTTCATGCCTTGACTATGACGTCTTGGTGGCTAGTCAACAAATCACCTTTATGGACGTCTATGCACTGTTGTTGCTTAAACCAACTCTTCATTTTGGAAAGCATTCAAGATCTTTTGCTACCATGACCCACATATTAAATAAACTATAAACTTCAATGGGGGATTATTGTGGGAATTCATGATCCAAAATTTCAAATGTAGACCAGATCAGTTAGGGACCTTTGGGGGTTGGCTACTAATGTAAATTGTTCAATTGATTTCATTTTGAAAAAAATATTTGATGATGTAGATTTTTTTTTTAAAGTTATTTTTCTCTCCATTTAATGTTATGATTTGAATTTACAACCTTACTTTTTATACTTTTCTCATTTTACTGAGGTACTCAAGGATTTAAATGCGTTTTTTTTTTTGGTTGTCTATGTATTCCACTAGTTTGAACTTCAAGCAAAATTATTACTTTAATAAGAAATTATTTTAGATGACCTTATTATTTTCATCACTAATATAGTTTTCATTGAGCATGATTTTCAATTTTTTTTTCTCCATTCATCCAACGGTCGTCTTTGTAATTGTTATCATTTCATTAAGTTAAATTATTTTATATGTGAAAGTTATAACTCTAGTTATCTATTTTCTTATTTTATTTTGAGTAAAATTATTAGTAAACTTAAAAGAGCAGTTACTTATTGCTTAGACAAGATTTTAATTGTCTTATTAGCATGAAGTCAAATTAGGTATGGTTGACCATGCCATATTTAGATTCAACCTTCACCTTTAACCTTAAACCTTAGGATGACAGCAACATACTTGATATTTATTTAATATGAGCTATTAAGAGGGACTTAATAATTTATGTGTTAATAGTATTTGGAACCTTTAAATAAATGTGCAGAACTTCCCGGGCGTTCTATTGATTGATTTCAAGTAGAAATGCGCTTTGATTCATCACCTACACTTCATGAGCTTTTTACGTGAGGGAAAATAATACTTTTTACCTTTATCAAGCATGAAAATTCTCTATATTATTTGTATAATTGAGCAATATAAAAGAATATTGTATAGCATGTATTTGGAATGTAATATTGAATCTAAGAAATAGACTGAGTTATATTTTAGAATAGTAGTTGTAGTCCGGTGCTCACTCACAATAATGTAAGGGACTTGGTTAAGTGTTATAATGGCCATGATGGGACTCAGTTTGTCCGGATAAATGTAAATCAACTACTAGTCTTATTGAAAGATTCAATAATTATGTTCGAATTGGTTGAATATTATTTTAATTATTATGATGTGCTAGGTGATGTTATTAACGTTGATCTATAATATTGTTATCATAATGATAATACTGTAATATAATTTATTCTTTTGTACATGTGATATTATTGAAGTTAGTTTTGATGCTTAAAATATGTACATGATGTTTATGTCAAATTGATATTATAATCATGTTTGGAATGATGGCAATGATTTTACTCATGGCATGTTAATATGATTCATAACATGTGGCATGATGATAGAGATGATGCATAGTAGACATGACATTGAGCATGTCATCTTCATATTCATAAGATGGGTATAGAGGTGTTGGCCGTGATCTTTTATGATGACTACGACGGTGGTAGTTTCAGGCTTTGCTTTTAGTGAGAAGTACCACACATATGGTAGGTTTGGTTTTTAGGCCATAAAAGATCACGAAGACTGATATTTGGTGGTAGTTGTGTTATGTAGGCCCCATTTGATATGGGAAGTACCATTCTGTGGTAAGTTATAGGCCTCGCTTCGACGGGATGGCCACCAAATACAGTGGGTATGTTGTGGAGGAATGAGATATTGAACATTGCATTGAACATTGTGCATTGCATGGCATAATGCATGGATATTAAAAGCATATTATTTAATTATGTTTCATATTTATAGAGAATAATGGTGATATTATGTTGGGTATAAATTATTGTATTCCTTCACTAGGCTTGGAGCTCACACCCCTTACATTGCAGGTAATCCTCTGGACTTAGGATTGGAAGAGGCAAGTGATGTTTAGAGACTCAAGGATGAATATTTAATTTGTTAGTATAGTCGTGGATTCGTGTGATTGAATTTATTTTATTTGATGTTACGTATTTTGAGAGATTTGATTGGTTGCTTGAAATAATTGAGAACTTTGAGGATATTGATTTTATTTTATTTTATGGAATAGAATATGAGTAGTGAGATTAAATGGGATGTCGATGACAGATGTTATTTATTTCATATTGTCGAAGGCATTATGATTTATGCAATGTGTAAATTGGACTTGAAGGATTTGATGGCTTCATTATTTCATTCACAATCTTAAAAAAAATATATACTTATTTTCCCTCAACCACAAATCTGTGATGTAAGGCCCGTTAGATGCGTTGTTGAGTTGAGCGACGCCCGTTCAATTTGCAGTTAAGCAGGCCACAACCTGTTTACGCTGTAGAGAGGGGCGGGGCTTCACACATTCCTTCTTCTCTTCAACTTGCTGATGCATTTACCAAACCGTTGGGAAGAGATTTGTTTCATGATTTGATTATCAAGATGGACGTTATTCACATACATGCTCCATCTTGAGAGGGAGTATTAGAGTTGACTCCTTCAAATTATCATCACTAATTTCAGGGAACCTAATTTGTGCTGTAATTGTATATTCTTGCCTTTTTTATCTCTTGTAATTATTCTATTAATACAAAGATTTATTCTTCATCTCTCCCTGCATCGCCTTCATCCCTTTCTTTCTCTCAATTCAGCGAGAAACACGCTTCCTGTAGGAGCGCCCCAACACCGAGCCTCTCTTGCTCCTAACTAGCCTGTAGAAACATCATAATTGTTGAATCAAACTTCTAATTGACATTGCCTGAACTGTCCCTCAATCATTAGAACTTACGATTTTCTGTTCAATCACTTTGGTCTCACACTATCACTGCCATTAAACAATGCGTCCTCTTTTGATTACCCCTTTCATTTAATTCTGAGCATATTTTTATGTATTACTTTAACCCCGAATCGGTTCAAACCATTAACCATAGATCATAGTTTATCCTCCTAGTTCTTCATCCCAACGCCACCCATTTGGTTTCTCTTGTCTAAATCCTTTGCGTTTAAAAAAAAATGCAACATCGATTTAGTGATGTGTTTGCATTGGGATTAGAAATGGGATGAACCTTTTTCTTGATTTTTGCTTGAATTTCTTCCTTTTTTCTTTTTCCACATCTTGAGTCTCATTTGAACATTACAACAGTTGGTGGACTTTGAATCAATTAGCATTGTTCTTTTCTGAAAACCAGTTTATATAATACTTAATTTCTTCAATATAAAATGAAGATTGAAATACTTTTATTATGGTTTCAAAGCAGTGGTTGTATTAGAACTAAAAATTCTAATAATTACTCCATATTATATATAATTAAAATTTTAATGAAATATTACTTATAATAATATGTTAAATACCAAGAATGCAACATTTAGGCTGCATTTGGATTGGGGGTAAGGGGGGTAACAGGGGGTTACCCCCCTTTACCCTTATTTGGTAATGGAGAGGTGAGGGTAAAAATTCAAAATTTTACCCTTCCCCCTCCTTTTATGAATACCCCTTGGAGCATGGGGGTTTTCATGAACCCCCTTGATCCCTCTTTGTACCTATGGAGCAAAAATATTTTAAAATATTTTTTAATTGATGAATATTATTTATTAATTATGTTTCATAAAATTTTATTTTTATTTTTACATTATACGAGTTTAATAAAAAACTGTTAATATATTACCCTCCGTACCCCTCCTTTGCACCTATGGAGTAAAAATATTTTAAAATCTTTTTAATTGATGAATATTATTTAATAATTATATTTAATATTTTTTATTTTTTATTATATAAATTTAGTAAAAAATATTAATTCTAATAAACCCACTTTAACCATCTTTACCCCTCTAAACCCTCTTTACCCATCTTTACCCCTCTTTATCCTCCTTTGTCTCTCTTTGCACCTATTACCCTTCTTTACCCCCTTTACCCCTCTTTGTAACTATTACCCTTATTTACCTCTTTACCCCCATTTACCCCTCTTTGCACCTATTACCCTTTACCCCCTTTACCCCTCTTTGTACCTCTTTGTACCTATTACCTTTCTTTACCCCTCTAAATCCTCTTTACTCTTCTTTACCCATCTTTACTTCTATTTGCACATATTACCCTTCTTTACCCCTCTAAACTCTATTTACCATTCTTTACCCCTCTAAACCCCCCCTTTACCTATCTTTGCACCTATTACCCTTATTTACCATTCTTTACCCCTCTCTACCTCTATTTGCACCTATTACCCTTCTTTACTCCTTTAAATCCTCTTTACCCTTATTTACCTCTTTTTACCCTTCTTTACCCCTATTTACACCTAATACCCTTTTTTACCCCTATTTGCACCTATTATCCTTCTTTACCCCTCTAAACCCTCTTTATCCCCCTTTACCCCTCTTTACCCCCTTTACCCCCCTTTACCCCTCTTTGCACCTAATACCCTTTTTTTACCCCTATTTGCACCTATTATCCTTCTTTACCCCTCTTTACCCCCTTTACCCATCTTTGCATCTATTACCCTTCTTTACCCCTCTTTGCACCTATAGAGCAAAAATATTTTAAAATATTTTTTAATTGATGAATATTATTTAGTAATCATGCTTTATTATTTTTTATTGTATTGAATTTAATAAAAAATGTTAATTCTAATAAAGTTATTAATATATCAGGTTACCCTTGCTTATAGTTACCAAACAAGATTTTTTACCTATAGGGTCAGTTCTTACTTTACCACTGCAATTACCAAATAAAATAAGGGTAACTCCTATTCAAGGGTGACCCCTACTCGACTTCTACTCAAGGTGACCCCTACTCAAGAGTAACTCCTTTAAAATTTATCCCTCATCCAAATGCAGCCTTAATTTTTTTGCCTTTATCTCGAAAAAACTCTGTATCCAAATCCAACTTGAAACACCCAGTTAGAAATTGCTTATTACTAAAATGCTAAAGTACCAGATTTCTATTACTTTAGTATTGTGACAAAAAGTTCTATGTTAATACTTCCTACGTCTCATTTTAGTTGTTTCATTTGAAAATTTGTATTTTTTAAGAAACTCTCTATTTAAGACTAGCACTCTATGTGATCTCATCCATTTTCAACACATTTTATGCTAAATGAGAGAACTATTTTGGGACAATTCCAAAATCCATATAGGACAACTAATTTGGGACAGAGGGAGTATGATAAGTGTGGTTAGAGAAATAGGCCACGCCACAAGGCTGAAAAATGCCCCACTCGCCAAGAAGGTACTATTCTCTACCTTCATTTTCTTAACGATATTAGGGCTTTAGGCCCACCAAAGGTGACAGTCATGAGTTCATTAAAATGTCTGACAATATAGTCCATGAATTAATTAGGTCATGTTTTTAAGTTTTCCAAATTTAATCACTATAAAATTTTACTCTCTAAATTTTTATAGCCTTCAAAACATGCTTGCTATGTTGATTTGGACAACAGAATCTGAACCACAGATTCTGTGGCCCAATGGACCCAGTATGGATACAGGCTTCTTACTCAATCCATATTTCTATAGTTTATTTTAATTTTATTAACTATTTGCCAACAATTTATCTATCGTATTATTTCTTTTATCTTTCTATAACGAATAGTTTTCGAACATGCCAAATGTTATATGATCGTATATTTTACTAAATCTTTAGTCAAATAATAGAAGCAATTTCTCTTCAATATTTAAAAGTACCTCACAAAATTTCTTGTTCATTCTACTCTTACAACGGCTATTTTTATTTTTATTTTTATTTTTTTTAAACAAAATTTACTTGTGGGAAACTGCGGGAAATCTAGCGTAAAATTCCCATGGGTAATACTTACTGCCCTTAGTGCACACCAGGTGAAACCATGTTGATTCGAACATGACACCTCCTGCTTCCTAAGGCGGGAGATCCCATTTAGAGCTTTTTGTTTTCCCTTTTAGTCATGAAAGAGGCAAAATTGTTGATGTTTTAATTAAAGGTCAATGAGGTGTTGAAAAGTACAATAACTTTAAATTACAAACAAAAACCATAAATATATGTAAAAGTAATAAAAAATGAAAATTGTATATGGTTGATAAAAAGTTCACAAATTCCACTCAGATTAATTGTAATATGAATCATGTTATGAGATTCACTAATTCTACTAAATTAACTTAATAATTATAGATGTACCAATATCTCTCATCCAAATATCATTATTCATTTGATTTACGTAAATGAAATGGACAGTTGATAGGAAGTTCACTTCAACCATCCATTTTATTTAGTAAGTAAATATGCATACTTAATGAGATTATTATTTTTTAAAATGCTTATTTCAGTTTGGACCTCATATTATTGTTGAATTTCATCCTTTTAGCTTAGTGTAATTCATTATTGTACCATCAGTTTCATCTAGATAACGATGTAAGCAAGCCAGGCTGCAGCAAGTTAAGGCTATGTCTTAGTGAAGTTGAACCTTTGTCATTTGTCAAGATGAGTGTCAACAAGCTTGAGTATAACCTGAGCTCTGTTGCCTAAGGCCCTAGGCCCTTTTAAGGATTGGATTTTTCAGAATTTCTGTGTATTGTTCATTAATAAAGCGTGAGTATAAATATATAATAGAACAATTATCTCTCATCTAGTTTCTCTTATTTAGAAAACTAACAGCCCTTGATTTTTCCCTTAATCATTCAATTAATATTTCAAAATTATCTCCTAATAAAATGAGAAATGTCTACATTCTAGTTATAATTCTAACGGGCCCAAATATCGTTTCCGAAGTCTGAACCAAATATCTCACTGAGCCCAGTCATAGCTTTTCAATTGGGTTCTTATATACTATTTTTGTTCTGGTTGAAAATCATGTGCGGCCCGTAAACGTGACAAGATCCAGAACCAGGACCGGCTCAGCTTCTGGGCCGAAATAAGACACTGGACTGTCCTGTTGCAGGACCGAGCCAGGTAGGGAACCCTTTTCTGGGTCAATATCAGAAGCACAAGCCCGTGTCAAGGTCTACATTTCAGATCTGCTGTGATTTGAGGCCCAGAACAGTGGATGGTCCAGTTTCTGGGTAATTTTCATAGTTAGATGAATTCATTCAATCTACTCATCTACAATAGGCTCAACTTCTCTGACAAAGTCTATCTAGCACACAAGTGGGCCACCTGTCATCAGGTCCAACTTCAGCTTCAGTGCCACCAGTCTTACCTATCCAAGTCAGATCCAGGAATTTCCAATTTTACAAGGAACTTGCATTTAGTTCTGATTCCCTCCAGAGCCATTTCTGACAAATCCAAAGACCAAGTTCTATACAAATTCGGAGCCCAATAGGTTGAATTATACTTGTACAAAACCTATTTTGTTAGGCCTTTAGGTCCACCTAATACACTGAATGGATTGCAAAACAGGAGAACGAATCACCTTATCTGATCATCATACCATTCGATTCAATTGTTTACATTTGCAGGACAAGTCAAGTAAATAGGACTTTTTACCGGCTTTAAGCTTTAATGAGGTTTGGACTATGGACGATGGAAAAAGAAAGTGGTTTTAGTGGGCAATGGAAAATTTGTAAGGTCCAGGTCCAGTCCAGTATGGCCCTGTCAACGTACTTTTCCTCCTCACATTTGTCTATCTCAAAACATCAAATTTTAATCTATATACATTATCTCTATAGGTATAATAAAGTGACTTTATGGCCAAATGGATAAGGCGTCGGTCTTCAAATCTAAATTGCATGTATATGTTCTGCCTATCGGTACACCTGTACTTGATAAGCTGTACACTTGTGTCTCCTAATTTGCCCGTGTTAAGATGGGCGTCCTTAATTTAATGTTTTTCTATTTAAAAAAAATTAAGAAGTGAATACTCTATTTAACTCTTCACTTTCCATCATGAGTTAAATTTTGTTAATAATAAGCTCTTAGAGTTAAATCTTTCTGTGAAAATAGTTCAAAAGTTTTTGAAAAAAACACTTAAAAAGAAATATTTTTAAGAGAAGGTTTAATTCAATGTTTTTCTATTTAAAAAAAAATCAAGTATTGAAAAGCCATGGTTTTCAAAGGCAGAATATCAACGGTCTAAACTTTAAAGGGGACTAGCTTCAAACGAATTTTTAATCCAATAGAGATCAACTCAAAATGAGTTTAGATTGGGTACAAATACAATTTATGAGAGTAGATGGGTGTGAGACGGAGAGTGTGTCAATTTGGACTACGATGGTCCCCACATGAGGCCTTAGGACAAAAAAAAATCCTTAATACTCAAACCTAGGCCGGAAATTTTTGGTTGAAATTTCAAATTTTGACCAAAATTTGTAATTGAGAGCCCATTTATCAATTCTCTCTTGATTTAGTGGATATGATTATCAAATCCAATTGAAGTTTAAGTCATATGAAAATAAATAATGGGATTTTTCTCTCTAATTATTTGACAATATTGAGATGTATTAATTACCATTGACATGCTTGCGTGGGCTTAGCTTGGGGTATGGACAATGAGTTGGGCTTGCCTAGTATAGAAATGATAAAATGTATGATATTTCATGTTTCATTAGCTTTAGAGTTTTTGACGTATTAATCAAATACCTAATAATTGACGTTGGAATAGGTACCATATCCCATGTTCAACACAACTAATACGTGAATATCATTCTGAATCACAGGTGGCTTTTCACTTATAAAATTCCCATTCTCTATAAATAAACAAATTGTTTTACTTGCTTTAGCAAGCATTCTCCTCGAACATGAAGATTGTCTCAGACAGAAAATGCTTCCATTAGATAAAGCCAAATCCATGGAGACAACACTAAAAACAATCTTATCACTTAATTAATCACTCTCAGCTCTTCTCTGCTTTTTTTTTTTAATGACCCAATTGATGCTTACAAGATATCTACCTCTCACTGTTCTCAATGCTTGACATTGGCAATTATTTACATAAAATATTATATGTTTCTCCCTTGTTCTTACTATAAGTAAGATTTTAATTCCTGTGAATGCTCACCTGAACATGAATGAAGCAAATATACTATAAAATACTCTTAATATCATATTACCCTTTTCAAGATTCTTGAAGAGGAAGCTGATTAATGACTATAGCCTCTTGAATGGCAGAGGGTGATATACGTCGCAGTTCTCTGATTGTCACAGTGTTGGATTTTTTTTTTTTTTTTAAATTTACGTGTGGAAAACTGTGAGATACCCAACGTAAACCCCCACGGGTGAGCCATCTACCCATAGGGCACACAAAAGTTAGGCCACGGGAACTCAAACCTCCAACCTCCAGCTTCCTAAGGCAGAAGTCAACTAGTTGAACTACACTCATATGGGTCACAATGTTGGATTTGTGGGCTTTAAATTTAGATTGAAATATATATATGTTTGGAAATATTAGTTAATATTTTTGAAATAGTATCGATGTTTTTAAATTTCAGTCAATTTTTAAAAAAATTCAAGTAAAAATAAAAAAATTACTCCCAGTCAAAATTTTATTTGAATGTATGACTTAAGATGAAATAAACACTTTAACAATGACTATTTGTTTCATGTATTTTTATGCATAGAAAGTGGTGAGTTCAAGTTGCAAGTTCACATAAAAATAGTTTTAGAACAATGTTTGGACTTAAGATTAAAGTATCGGCTGATATATTATGTATCGATTAGGCTAGAAACGGCTGAAATCGCTTAAATAATTCATTTGATTTTGTTCACATGAAAAAATATTTTTAAAATATTCAAGTATCGAATTGCAGATTGGTGTTTTAGTAGTTTGAGGGTGTCATGCATTGTGATTTGATTGTTTAGTAGTGTAATAAATGAACTTATAACATGACATATATCATTAGAAATTGATTTTAATTAGGGTACAAGTAATTTGAACTTTAGAATTCAGATCTTCATTAGACAATCTATAAAAAACTTTGTGGAGGCCGATTTGAATGTGCCAAATTAATCTGAAGGCCAATATCGAAATAGTTTATAAGTTAGTTAGTTGATGCACTTCAAGTTGATGGTTATTGGTTGCCTTGTCATAAATATCGGCGGTATTTTCAAATTTACCACGTTTTTATAGGCAAAATACTATTACCGGGTTAAAAACGCGTTTTTATCGCCATGACGATAAATTTCCGATAAAATCGCATTAAAAACGCGATAAACGTTAATAATGCGATAATATCCCAATAAATTGCCGGTAAATTTTCGATAAATTCCCGGTAAATTCCCTATTCCATTTTTATTCATTATTTTTTTATCTATTCTATTTTTCTTATTTTTTAAATATTATAATTTCCGTGAGATTTTCCCATTAAATTCTCTGTAAAAATCCGAGAATTAAAAAATATCCCATTATTACCGATTGCCGTTAATATCCCGAGAACGGTATTTGTCACACTGGTTGGTTGGTAGTTGGGACAAGTTTGACTTGGCCCTCCTCAACAGACAATCTTTTCTTTGGATAATTTTTTATTCTTATGACAATGGAGAAAATAGAATTAAATCATAAATAATTATGATCTAATGACCTCAAAGGGTCCAGAAAACAACAGGATGTAATGGTATCAGCTAATTAGTTGTGGTTTATTAGTTTCTTAAGTAATCGTAAGGATTGGGTATCCAATTCAAAAAACTAGTCTGTTAGGTGGAGTTATTTAAGTCCAATATAAGCTCTCTGGGGGATAGAACATCGCCGGCTATTCTGTTCGGTTAGAGGATCTCCTGAATCCATATACGGTAACTTGAAATCCGGCTCTAATACCACTTTTAGGACTGTGTATCTAACCCCAAAGACTAATCTATTAGATGGAGTGACTCAATTCCAATATAAGTTCATAGATCTCCTCCTTCACAACCTACGTGGGACTAGTTCAGCCGCTCAACAGAATTGACTTCCATTCACTGTATTGAACAAATATTGGAAATTTGGAACTATGAATAAGGAAATGGCATGGTATGTCCACATTGGTGTTTAGTTATACATATTTGTAATTTAAATGTAGGTCCTTATCTTTTATATTAATTATAAAGAAATCTCTAAGTTTTCAAATGCATGTTTTTAACTATAAGTTAAATCGTTAATCAATCTTAGTCACACTAATGTGTCGTACTCTAGGCAATGAAATGATGGCTTTTGTAGAGTTCACTTCTCACTGGACATGTTAGAGACCATATGAATGGAGTTAGACCCAACCCTTATAGCCTTAGTACATTCAACTTGTGAAAATTTAACCTTCTAAATATTAATTTTTTAGCAGCTCATCTAACAAGGCTAAAGTTTTGATGATTGACTAACATTTATACGTGCACATCTCCTACACATTTCACCTATTTTCGTACATCACTCACAACTTAGATCATTTATAAAAAAAAAATCTCCACTCCATCATTAAATAACAGTATTCATATACTTAGCATACAAGGACATATTGCATTACTTTTTAAAGGGTTATTTGTCCACAATAAGCTCGGAGGATAGATACCTAATAAAATTACCTAGGATGGTGATTTATGAGAACCATTACATGGCATATTTACATATAGACTTCCCATCATCATGGACAATCAAATGTTCAATTTCACCTATTGATTTGAATAGTTTAGATCAGGGGTTGAAAAAATCGATAAGGCGGATATATCAGCCGTGAAATTATTATTATTTTTTACTTAATACCACCGATATTGGACGATATCGGCGATATATCAACCTATATATATCGGATATCGCTCAATATCAGCCGATATATATATAGATTTTAAAACCGATAGGTATTCTAAACTTTAGATGTTTGCTGGATGTAAATGTGCATGCTATGAGAAGTATCTATTGTCGAGGGTACAACTTGAAAAGAAATGATTGGAGTAGAAGTTGTCTCTAATTATTAAAAACCGGAGTATCTTATCAGATTTTTTTTTTTTAAATGGTTACCTTTTTCATATAATAGAAAAAGGAAAAGAAAAAGAAAAACCCATCGAGGGATGGCTATTATAATTGAAAGAACCTTCTCCCTTCTGTAGTGAGAGGTAGTCACTCCGAATTGTGACGGTGTCTTGTGTGGGTGTGAGGTGTTCCACCGAGATGTTGACGGAGGCTTTTGCCTCGTGATTCCCCTCGATCTTTAAAAAAAATTACAATTGAAAGAAAATAAGAGAATTTGCGTTTATTGCTATTCTTTTGAAGGAAACGGGACGAAAAATAAGCCACTTATGATAATTCCAAAAAAGGAGAAAACTGCCACTTGACTTTGGGAATAATTACCGTAACGGCATCCTTTTACATGCCTTTTGCTCTCTCTCCACTCGATCCGTGACCATTTGATGCTTGGTCTTTGTACGGCTCAGATGCGCTCAAGTGGTAAAAGAAAACAAAAAGAAAAGGCAAGTACGAGTAAAGATGACCAAACCAGACAGAGAGAAGGAATACAAGGGATACTAACAAGATGAGTTCAAATGAATTTAAATGGCATTCTTTACTGTGAGTTTCAACTCAGTGAAAATTAAAAAAAAAAAGAGAGAAAATAGAAGAATGTAGGAAGTGGATGAAAATTATTTAATATTTTTTGTTAGAGGAAGGTAGCTTAAAGAGAATTGCTTTTAAAAGTAATAAAAGAATTTCATGAGTAAGTGAGACGTGAGAGTTATTGAAGTTTCACACCTTACCATTTTTGAGACTTGGGACTGAGTCGCCCTTACTGAGTCAAGACCGACTCAAGTTCTTGCTTATTTACTAATTTACTTATATTTTATTTATAAAATAAGGTAATTAGATAAGAACCAGAGCCCTTCCCTCACTATCACTACCTGTTGTCCCTTCCACATCTCTTTCAACATTGTAGTCCTTTTACCCATTGGACCACAATGGAATAACAAGAGAGAAGAAAAAGAAAATCTATAAAAGGACTAGGTATTATAATGAGCCCCACATGATATGGGATAGAATTCGGATATTTGGAATTGTCAACAAGACATTACCTTGGATGAGACGTGACCACAGGGATTGTATCACCAGTTTAATATTGACTATCAAATGATAGTTTAAAATTTTATATCATTACTACATATGTAGGACAACCCGCGGTTGACTCGACTTGACTGGATTTTACGGTCAAGAAGCTCTCTTATGAAAGGAGGTCTTTTATATTTGAGAATGTTTTTCCCTCGTTGAATGATATCTTAACCCTTCCTTAAAAAAAAAAAGAAGTTTTGTGTTCGATTTACGCTTAAAGTTCTCTGGTACCACTCTCTGTGAGGTTACTCCTCATCAACTTACCCATTGTGTAGATTGGAAGGCTTATACATCCTCGTAAGATTAGTCTCACCTTCTAATGTGGAGTGGAGATACAACTATTAAAAGAAAGTGATATTCTTCCAGTTGACTCGACTTGACCGGATTTTTCAATTTTTTGGGCCGAGTCGAATCAACCATGTGTTGTCCTAGGTCAAATATAAACATAGTTAGTGGCTGATAAACATTACCTTATTATGGATAATAAATAGGTCTTAAGGAGAAAATTATTGGTACATTGGTGCAGACGCAGTGCCAAACATCTAGCCATGTGCCATTACATGGAATGGTCCTATATTCCCAAGTCTATGGCATCCCCTCTCTCTCTCTCTCTCTCTCTCTCTCTCTCTCATGTACATGAGATGCACATAGCTCCATATACAAGATATGAGGAAGAAACGTTTTCTTTCTCTCTTAGAAATATCCAGTACAGACGATTGGAGAAAATAAATTCGAAAATACTACCATCTTATGAAACAATTACTTTAGAAGAAAGAAATAAAAAGATATTACTTTAGAAAAAAGAATTAAAAAGGAAACTCAATGCTGCTGTACGTATGTACTAAATCCTACCATGCCTAATTATTAAGAAATAACATCACAACTCAGAAGAAATTCACCAAGGTTGAGAGTTATATACCTAGCCTCCCTGTCACTAGAACTGGGCTTCTGGTCCAAAAGACTAGTATGACAGTCTTTAGATTAGATTCCACTTGATAACCGATATGGGACTCTCGATTGCACCCAAACAATCCAAGGCTCTCCTTTATCACTTCTTCAGGTCACTCTCTCACTGCAAATTCGATCCTCCAAAGGGTCGGTTTGCAGACTTCAATTCTGAATCAAAAGAGCCATAGTCGATGCCGTGATGTTTGCCTCTCTGCGACATCGCACCACTCATGCTCCTTGTGATTCCTCCGACGCCGAGGAAGTCTCTTGTCAATCCATCTGATCCTCCCAAGCTCGCAGCAAGATTATGCTGCTGTTCCAATGAGACTCTACTGGAATTGAAGCCACCAAATCCTGTTTCCTGTTCAGGTCCATCAAAAGTAGCAACTCCTCCTGAACCACCTCCAAACATAGAAGAGCTCCCATTAGTAAGAGAATTCATAAGGTCTTGGAAGTGGGTTTCACTTTCTAACTGTGATCTCAAGTTCTCTCCCCCACTGCTGCTGAAACTACCCCTAAAATTGGTGGACATGTGTGGTCTATCGGGCTTTGGAGTCGTTGAAGACGAGCTGCCTGAAGCCTCTCAATATAGAGTTGCTGCTTGTTGTTGCACCCATTTGAGCAGCTTTCTGAAGCAATGCCGTCGCTGACATCTGCGGCAAGACGGAGTCGTTCTGCATCGATGCATTGTATAGAGAAGAAACACCGGAGCCCATTTGATCGCCCATGATATTTCCTGTAAAGAGTCCACTTGCCTCACCACCACCATTTGCATTGCTGAATTGCTCAGGGATCAGTAGCCCAGAAGAAGATAGCTGATTATTGTTATTTGGATTGTTGTTGTTGATGCTGCTGCTGCTACTACTGTTGGAAAAGAAACTAAGGTTGAAAAGATTCGCGGCGGTGGCAGCCGCGGTCGAAGGAGGGGTATTGGTGGAGTTTTGAAGATCAGGAAGCTGCATCAGCCCATGGAAAGTTTTGCTTTGCAATAGGCCTTGGTGGGATTGGGTTTCTTCATGGAAGTCCTGATTTGAGTTGGGAAGGAAAAAAACAGATGATGGCTGGTGCCGGAATGGCGAAGGATTAGACGGGTGAAATGATGTGATCAAATTGTGCATTTCCAGCACCCCTAAGCCTCAAGAGATCAGTAGATTGGTGGCTTTGGTCTTGTATTGAGGAGATTTGGGAACCCACTTGAGATAACCCTAAGCCCATGTTGCTGCTTCCATATAAATGGCTTCCGATGGTGTTGAGTCCTGTAGGGACCCTTGCACTCTCTTGAGCCAGTGCATCGCAGAAGGCCCGGTGTGTGATGAAGCTATCTCTCCTGCAAATATAAAAACAAAAAAAAAAAGATAAAAAAAAAAGAAAAGAAAAGGAGATGAAATAACTTTTCATCAATTTGATATTGGAAATGAATGAGAAGAAAGAAAAATTAGGGTTTTAAGAAGATGAAATATAAGCATCATAATGGAAACTCATATAAATGAAAACCAAGATAAAAACTTACTCTTTATTTATTTGTTCTGTTTTTTTTTCATAGTTTACATCCATATATTTAACAAAATACAGGTTTGGAATTCCGAGATGTTAATTTTATTTCTTCACTTTCTCAGGAGATGGAATAGAGTGTAGATTAAAATAAAGGAACTGTTTACCAAGAACATTATTTTAGAAGACAATTTTATAGAAACATAATAATGTTGCCAATAAGAAGATAGAAACAATCTGCATAAACTTTACCAAAATAGTTATGAATACTTAATTGTAAAATTGTAAGAATTTAAGAATTGAAAATAGAGATAATAGGCCCAAATTCATTTCAAACTACCAATTGATAGAAGGAAGAAAGGAGCAGTAAAATGTTTTAATTTGGGGGAGGGGGGTTGAGAAAATGAAATCTAAAATGGTAAATGGATAAGAAAACCCATAATTAGAAGAAGAGCTTCTTTTAATGAAATGAAAGAATGTTTGCAAGAAATAATAATGCATTGAATCAAGAAGCCTATTTCTAGGGTGGTTGTTAAATTAATGCCTCGACCCATAAATTGTTTGTTTCCCATGCAAGAATTTTGACTCCGAAGCATGAAAATCAACAACAGGTGAATACCCATTTTTACTGTTCCTTGAATGATGAATACCAAAACCAAACAACTGCTAATTTTCTAATGCATGAGAGTTTTCCTTCAAATTGCAAAAGAACATCATCAATAAAGAAGACCCTTCTGCTACATCTTCTCCTAGTAGCTAAGGATCCATCAATCCATGACAGAGAGAGAGAGAGAGAGAGAGAGAGAGAGAGAGAGAGAGAGAGAGAAACATGTAGCCAGCCAATGTATCAGCTAAGGCCAACGTTTACATCAAAAGAGGAACCTGCAGGAAACCAGTTCTAGCCACATCTTGCCAACCCACAAGAGAACAAAGCCCATTCACCATGGTTGCATTGACAGCACGTGAATAGGAAATGGTGAAGGGCCAAAAAGGGGCGGTGGTTCCAAGGAGAAAGATGACTGCCTTTTGAAATCTCTATTACCATGCCAATCTCAGAGATGATTCACGTGGGAGCAGTTCCACTCACTTTTCCTTACACCAAACAAAAACACCAGAGAGAGAGAGAGAGAGAGAGAGAGAGAGAGAGAGAGAGGAATCTTGCAATAACAACCCTAGCAGAAACTTGCAAAAAAGGTCCCCTCTATTTCAAAATTTCGCATAATTAATCTCATCAAGCATCATTAATCTAGCTCTAAATGTCACCACCTTCTCAAACTCAACCTATTAATTTTATTTCAAGACTAGTTTCATTATTAGCAGCAGTTGCATGAGTTGCATGATGATGGTATTATGATTACCTTGAGAAAAGAGTGCCACAATCGCATCTATACTCTCTAGTACCGCAGGTTTTGGAATGGGCTTTCCAATCTGACTGAACTGCATATCTTTTGGAGCACTTATCACACTTCCACTTCTTCTCACCATGTTTTCTGCAGAAGTGCTTCTTGATGCCTGTGAGGTCACCAAGAGCTCTTGAAGGGTCGTGGTGGACGCATGTGGGCTCTGGACAGAGATAGACTTTCCTCTTTACTTCCTTGGTTGTCTTCTGCCGCAGCTTCCATGGCAGGTTGTGGCCTCTCCTGTGCAGCTGTAGGTTTTGTTCTCTTTGGAACCCTTTGTTGCATACCTCACATATAAACCGGTTTGTGGCCATGAGGGTCTTGGGAGATAGTGCAATCACCTCTGCATCTGGATCTATTAGGGGGAAAAAAACAACCATGCAAATGGATGGATGTGATTAGAAAGATAGAAGGGGGAAAAAAAAGGAAAGAGACAAACCAAGACCCAGTTAGGGTTGTGATGGACTACTCAGAAAAAAAAAAAAAAAATATGAATAGCTACTTGCTTGGTGTTCCTGGGAGGTTTCTCTTCTTCTTCTGCGCAGCTGGAGCTGTTGATGAAGTGGGTGTAGAGGATTGTTGCTGTTTTATCTGGCTCTGTTCGTCTTCTCTGATTCCGAAAAATGATGATGAAGATGAAGCAGCTGCCATCTCCAATTCTACTTTTTTTTCTTCTTCCTTCTCTGCTAATAATCTTCTAAAAAAGCCCAATTTCTTACCCCCCAACATGAAATCTGAAGCTCCTCTATTGTTCTAGCTCTCCATCAAAGGAGAACCCAAAAAGAGTAACAAATGAAAAAAAGTGATGGGAATTTTAGATGACAATTGAAAAAAGAGTCTCTTGGGTATGTTCGCAGCCAAATTTTTGTACAGAGGAGTGAAATAAAAAGGACAAGTCAATCTGGAGAAGCTTCTCTTCACCAACTTCTCTTCCGTCTTCTTCCTTGTTGGGTATTGAAGAATTGAAGAGTACTCCTATTCTTGTTTTGTGATTTCCTTGGGTTGCTTATGATAAAGAACAGTCTCCTTGTAGCTACAGTTTTCCCTGAAATTCTTCAATAAAATACAAAACGAATATTAATTGAGGAGGTGTCGCTGTTCATGTAACTCTCACCCAGGATATGTGTCGTTATGCGGCGATGCAGTGGGGCCACCGATCTCTATCCCTTACCCTCTCCCCTTCTCCTTCTCTAATCCCGTATCTTATCTCTCATTCCCAGACAACCCTACCTCCTTTCTATTCACCTTTCCCATGGTCCAGGGTAAAAAAAAAAATGCAAATAGGATTCAAATAATTAAAAAACCCTTTTTCTTTCCTAGAAAATCTTGCTCTATTTTATTCCATTTTTCTTTTCTAAGAAATCTCTCTCTCTCTCACTCTCACTCTCAATATTCTACTTTTCTACTCAAATTTAGAAGCAACTCAACCGCTGTACAAAGTGTTAATGGTCCAAATCAGGACAGATGACAGTAAATTAGATGTCCCACAATTGGAGGGTCAGGATTTTGTCCATTGTGTTATTCTTTGGGTAGTGATGCAGTATACATGTCACTTGTAGGAAAAATGATTTGTCAGAAGATGAAGATGGAGTGCAATGGTAAACTCAACATCTATGTTGTTAAGTAAATTCCTTTATATACTGCTAAGTCCAGAATTATAGTACGATCATGTACTTCTAATGAGACCATTTTTTAATGGATTTTCTTATTGATTAGTCAAGATGGGAATGTGCTCTGTACGTATGGCACCAACCGACCCAAGGAAGGAATGGGTTATAATTTGTTACTTCAACTTCCTATTTGATATTAAGTTGTAGAATGTATGACAGTAAAATAGGAAAACTTTCAATCTTAACTTTTCATTTTAAGCCTTTTATCTAATCCATAAAAATTACAAGTATTTTCAAGTTTGATATTTAGAACATCCACGATTACTGTCATTTGATGGCTCTGATTCACCCAGACACATATGGAAAATCCATAGGAATTTCATATGGCCCCTAGATTGGTAATTATTAGGATCTTCACTATCCATCTCAAAAGACTAGTTTATTAGGTAGAGTGATCCAAATCCTCTATAAATTCTTAGATCTCCCTTTACACTTCTAATGTGGGATTTGTAGAGGCCATCCATTCCCTCCACCTGGGATCTCCTGAGTCCAAATGAATTAGTTTGAGACTTGACTCTGGTACTTCTTGTTAGGACATTTGCTATCTATCACAAAAGATTAACTTATTAGGTAGAGTGATAAAAGTCTCTTATAATCTCTAAATCTCTCTCTATTGGATAATTAATTTGATTGCCATAGGAACCATCTCTTTCCAAGCCTGCAAAAGTCGTCTTGTTCAATGCAGGAAAAGAAACAAACTGAATAGGCATAGGCTGTGCAACCTAAACCAATGGGTCCGCCGCATGTTCAATGGTCAAATGCTTGTTTGTTGGAGAATTACAATCAATCACAATGTAACAAATTGAAACGTGGGCTTTTGTAGTCTTAATTGGGTAGACAATGACCCATTGAACTGCCTGGCAAAGTCATGATTCTCACGCAATTTTTGTTACTTCATCATCATGTTTTCTATATCAAGTTTGTACTATAATTGTTGTGATTCATCGATGAATTCTTACGTGTGTGGTGGAGTTCAACTTAGACTTAACATTGAATATGATAAAACGTTTAATTTTATGTGTTTCATCAGTTTTGAACCTTTTGATGTATTGATTAGGTCCTTGACAATAATTAGATAGATTTGATGAATTTTATATAACTTGTTAAAGTTTTAATACTTACCACGATGAAAATAAAAATATTACACCATGGAAGAGTCAAACCCCGAGAATCGTTGAAGTGAAATGAGGAGAGTCAATGAGATTAGAAAAATGAAAAAGAAATATAAAAAGAAAAGTTGGTTTCAGGGGAAAAGGAATTTCTTAGGAAAATTGGTGTTTGGTAAGACGGAAAATGCGCATTCTTGTCGTTTTCATTAACTCTTAGCAGAAAAGTGTATCACGTTTACCCATTTTTAGACTGTATACTAACTCACAACAATGAAGAGAGAGAGAGAGAGAGTCTCAAATGATACAGAGGAGCAATACCAACTAAAGATACTGAATAGTTTCTTTCTTTTACCATCTTCTCTATGCAAAAGAAAAATGGAAACTGATTTCTACAGCCGTTGCTTTCATTGGATACATCCATTATTTTCGTTTATATAGTAATGGATAGTAAGATCAAATGGGTTTTGTACTATTCTAAACCTGGTTCTGAATGGCACATACTTTCAAAACTAATTCCAGAGGATTCTGGATATGGAATATGTTCGTATACAAACATAAATAAATAAACCATAACAACTACCACATACTTCGTCTCATATTTCATTAATAAGATACCTATGTGGACTGGTTTGGACTTTGGAGACATAAAACCTAGCTTGACTCCATGTCCTTTCGAGCTGGTTGAACTACAAACTGAGTAAGACTTAGCTCACAAAACTCAAATACATCTCCAAACAATTTTGCATAAATGTTAAGATGTAATCACTAATTCACGACAAATGAATTTATGTTTCGCGCACTTGGGTAGTTGTGTGAAAAATAATACAGTGCACGCTCATAAATAGAATCTACTAATAATTATTGATAGAGTTGTGAAGTGATAAAAGTTTTACGTCGGTTAATTGTGAATATAATGACTCAATATAACGCTTGAGACACCTTTTTCTCAATGACTAGCTATTGAGAGTGAGTTCTACTACAATAATGTTATCATGCTATGATTTTCTAAAATGGTATCAGAGTAGGTTCTGTGTGTGAGTGCGATCTGAAGTTTTCAAGTGGAGCACAGTTGCACGTGAGGTCAGGTGTGAAGTGAGAACTCAAGAATGTTATCATGTCTGGTTTTAAACAGTTTTGTACATCTTTATGTGATTAATTGAGCTTTCTTTTTAAACGATTACAAAAGTAAAAGAAATAAAAAATAATTTAAAGTGATTGAAATTTGAAGATTTAAAAAATAACTTCATCAATTTAATCAAAGTAATTTTGATAAGTTTAATAGTTTAAACCTTTCTTATCAACTCATTAGTTAAAGTCAAAGTAGGCTCAACAAAGAAGTGAAAGCCCATGCAAGTGTGGTCATTTTTCCAAATGCATTTCACAATAATATTTGGGTGTCTCTAAGGCATTTCAATGGCATTTAGCAAAAATATTTTAATATCAAAAAATTTTTCAATAAAATATATTTAACATTTATTAAAAGAGTATAATACTTTCCATTACGAGCTAGTGGGCTACATTATTGGCAAAGATAAATTATTAAAACAGGGGGACGAATGGAAAGGGGTTTTCGAGAAAGACTGCTTTAATTGGATGAGAAGATACTTATAATTATTATATATTTTAAAGCTTTAGGCATTATTACCAAAAATAATGAATTTAATCTAAGTACAGGTGCAGTTCTAGTTCTTCTATATATAGAAGTTGGGAAATGCACCTGTAAATAATAATTTCTCAAAAAATTTGGCATATTTTCATTTTGCTCAAATGAAACATTCTCAAGCAAACACTTTTTTTTTTTTATTAAATTGCCAATTTACATTTAGAAACTCATAAAATGACATTAAAAAATAATTAGGATCCTGTAGAGGGGTTGACAACTTAAATTATTATTTCTTTAAAATTTTAAATAGTACATTGATTTTTTTTTTAAAAAATCCAAAATTAAAAAAATTTGGAAATTATAGATGATACTGTTCCCCTTTTCTCTAATTTCATAAGAGAAATTAAAATACTACTTTATTTTAAGAAAAGTGGGAGAGCTAAAATAATCATTGGCATATGGTATTTGTGGGGTAATAAACCCACCGTTCAATTTCTATTTGGCTAAATCCATACTTAAAAATTGATTATTTCAATTAATAAATTTGCAAAGTTCAAAATTCATGATATGTAGGATAATGTTGCCACTTATGTTAGAAATGTTAGTGGTGAGAGGACGGACTTTTCCATTTGAGTGGAATTCCACTAAGGATCTGCATTAAATCTATACTTATTTGCGCTAATTATGGATGACTAAAAGATAAAGTGCCATGGAGTATTTTTTTTTTTTGCGGATGATATGATTTTGATTAGTAAGATAAGATAACAACTCAATATAAAGTTAGAATTGTTGAAGAGGACATTGGAATCAAATGGTTTGAAAATTAATATACCTAAAACAAAATACATGGGGCATAATTTTAGTAGGTTAGACGATAGTTAGAGCAATCTAATAAAAAATAGAAGCAACTTAGTTGTATATTGCGATAAGTTTAGATACTTAAGATCTATGGTAGAATCCAAGGGAGGTGTGGATTTAAATATAACTAATAGAATAGGAATGGGGTGAGCAAAATATAGATAAGTTAGTGAAGCTCTATGCAACAAAAAAGTCCTATTCGCTTAAAGAACGATTTTATAAAACAATTGTCAGATTCACAATGCTCTATGAGCAAAGTGTTGTGCAATAGAGAAAATATAATAAATAAAGTTAGGACTATAGAGATGTGTATGCTACGTTAAATGAGTGGATTAATCCTAAATGATAGAGTTAGAAATACACGTATTAAGGATAGTTTAGAAAAGATTTCAATAGGTGACAAATTATGAGAAGCTCATTTGATGTGGTGATGAGATTTGATCATTGTCACTAGAAGACCAAACACAACTCTAGTGTATAAAGTTGGGAGACTACATATCGATAGGTCTACCACTAAAAGCTTAGAGAAAATGGATAAAGAAGAACATGTTAAGTTATAGAATGACTGATAGCAGGGGTACAAAAAACGTTATCGGCCGATATATCGACCGATACGATATATCGACCTATATATCGGCCGATATATCGACCGATACGATATATTGACCTATATATCGGCCGATATTTTTCTCTTTCCTCCTCTTTTTTTTTTTAAAAAAAAAACATCCGATATAGGCCGATATTGTGAATATCAGCCGATACAATATGATATCGGCCAATATGATGCTCTCCAAAACCGATATATATTGGCCGTACGATATGTATCGGCCGATATTTCGACCCTTGACTGATAGTATAATTTTTTATAGAGTCGATTGGAAAAGATGAATTCATAAAGCTAACATCACATAGATGGGATTTTGACTTATGATGATAATGATAATAATATACTTGTATAGTTCAAAGTTACCGTGGAAAAGGACACGTAGCTAAATAAATTAGTAAATTTAAATATAGATTAAAGAAACAAATTAGAAAAAGATGCAAATTACAATAAAAAAGGGCTGTGTAAAAAATATGAAAAATTAATCTTATTTTCAATTTTCAAATTCCAAGGCAATGGGAAAGATTACTCTTTCAATTGATGTCCATTCAACTTTACAGGGAATTTTGCAAAATTGAAGGATGATCTATTTTTTTATTATTACCCGTTATTATTACTTTTACTAAAATTACTAATATCAAGTCAGAAGGATGCTCATTATATTTCAAAGATTACAGATTCCAAATTTGAAAGAAATTTGAGTGACTCATTCGAGTTTTTGCAGCTAAATGTTGAGTTGAGCGAGTCAATAAATAACAATGGTTTTTTCACAATTAAGTTGAAAATCTTACCTGAGTTATTCAACCTCATTAAATTTCGACTTTGAATTGAGTAAACTTTCTAAACTTTCAAACTTTGGTTTAATTTAACTTGAGAGAAAATATTCAGTTACTTAAAAAAATTATTAAATAATTAAATTCAAAACTTTTTTCAGTTCTGTTCACATGCTTGCATTAATTTTATTTTCTCTTTCTGTTATACAGATTGAGTACTTTAAAACCATTGACTATTTAAAATACAATCATAAATAGAATTTATAGGTGACACTGAAGGGTTAGTGTGTTGGCAAAAACCCGTTTTAAAAAGTGCTGTCTGACTTCAAATCCCATCTTACGACAAAGGGCCACTGCATATAGATTATCTCAAACATAAAAAAAAAAAAATTCTTATGCCATCAAACATTTTGATATCTAAGCAGGTAAAACTTTTTATTCATAAATTTATTTGAATTTAAGAGCATATTTTAATGGCATTTTTTTTTTATTAGATTGAGTTCAGACCATTGATTTGCTGACCTATGTAGTGGATAGACATAGACTTGGTGTATATGAAATAAATCAAAGTTCTTCGATCGAAACCTCTTTAAGAAAGGTGGCAAGGAAATCACAGCATTTGTCCATGAGTTCTCGGCTGTTCCTTTCAAAGTCAATCGTCAAATATTTCTTTTTTTATAGTGTAAACCATGAATGAATGAAAGTCTTCTATAAATTGGTTCACAGATTTGGAAATGCAATTCTGTCATTTAAAGGATTGTCTAATTTTTTAATTAGAAGTGACGAAGTCACAACTAACATAGTTAATGTGGCACCTTTTCCCTTAGCTTACAGTCAAATTCTCTAGAAACCAATTCATGATTTATTTGAGTGTTTTTTTCTGAAAAATTAGAAAAATTGTACTTAATAGTAACGAAAATATCTCATATGGGATAGTTGAACTGACAATCACTTTGAATCAGGACACAGGGGTCTTACGCTCAAATCCTGTATTCATGCCATATCTATAGTTTACAGGAAACTGTTTGCATCTGAAGTTTTATTCATACTGAAAAAGAAGTGGTGGTCTTAAATTTCTTCATAACAAAAAATCAATGTTTTAAAACTTGGCCCAAACATCTCACTCAACATTGAATAAATTTTCAAGACTTCATATCATAAGTTTAAAATGGTCCATTCTCTAAAATCCTTAGAAAATTTTATTCATTTAAAAGATTTCGTTGAATTAATTAATTGAATTTTTAATTCAAAATTTATTTTCGTTTGATAAAACAATTTAGTCTCCAAAAATAGATATTATTATAAATCTAAAAATAAACTCAAGGACAATCTAATAAATGGGTAAGAGGACAACTGTGACCACTAGATTGATGGGTCGCCATCTATAGCAGTTCTTGTATAAATTTGTCTGTCCACAAGTGTGTCATTGTTTTGGATGTCTAGACACTCATCAATGAAACTAGCATATGAGGGTGACATCAATTAGAAAAGGTTGAATTGATGTAGAAAAAAAGAAAAATATTTTAGATCATCGTACTAGTAGTATTAAATAGAGTTGAGAAAAAATTAAAATAAATAAATTAACTTGAAATGGATGAAATAAAATTTTTGAATTCACTTTTACATGCTTTGTATTATTTTATTTTACCTTATACAACAACTCAAAAGGGTTGAAGTCATGGGCCACGAACTCCGTTCGTAAAAAATGATGTTCTTAGTTCAATTCTCACTCTAATTCAACGGGTCACTATTTATAAAATTATTTTCTTTAAAAGACTTGAACACTTTAATCATTAAAAAAATGGCGATTTGTATTTAGTAGATGACTAGATGGGAGATTGTAATAATATAGTGCTATTTTGACGGCAGACAATATTCTAGTGCTGTTCTTGGAGTATGATTTCACCATAGATTTGGTGATAAGGATTCGTCTCCCACTTTCTTTTCACCAAACGCTTAAAATAATTTAAACCCAAGAGTGTAAACAACGAAAAGATTTCAATTTGTCTTCGCTAATTTATCCTTAATGAATGGGTAGTGAAAGGTCAATGCCTGAAATGTATTTATCATTCTAGTCATTTCCCAGAACCAGGAAGTGGCTGTGCCTGTGGCTGTTGCTGTGAGCATCAAAGAACCTTCATCGACTGTAGTTGAAGATACCAGGCCGAGCTTCCAAGAAGGGGGCTATCAAATATAATATTATTGAGTATTCTTTAAAATGCAAACATAATTGTTTTGTTTCGTAAAAGTCTTCCTGTGAATTTGAAAGGATTGAAGTGATGGACTGGAGTCCTGAGTTTAATTTCCACTCCACTCAAAAGGGTTACTTGCCGTAGATTTACTCAGTATATGTGGGTAAAGAGGGTTGAACAGGCTTCGAAGATTAGCAAGGTGCTCTTAAAAACTTGGACACCTTGATCATTAAAAAAAAATACAGTGGCTGGTGGACCCATCTCTTCATGGGCCCACTTCTAGACAATACATTTCGATTAGTGTGTATCATATATGGCAGATTTAATTACTAAAACTGTCTAGATAACACTAAGATGGTCACGTATCAACTATATATAAGTGATAAGATACTTTTAGTAAAGAAAATATATTTTTTGAACCAATAGAAGTCGTGTGTCACTAATATATTACATATATGTCACATATCATCTATATACCATTATTTGATTATATCAATTTTAGGCCGAGAATTAGACTCTCTTCTGGAGTTTAAGCTTTATTATGCATTGGTTGATATTCTTCACCTCGGTTTTTTTTTTTTTTTGGGAAAAAATATAGTAAATTTTTTAAAAACCAATTAAATGAAACTTTTCATATTACTAGTTTAGAGATAAGTAAAGTGTAAAACGTTGACATATAACATGACTATAGATTGTACTGTTGTAGTGTTACTAGACTAAGAGTTTTGGATCATTGACACAGAGAAACAGGTTCCCTCAAATGCTTAGGTGGGTGAACTTGACAAATTGTAATAAATTTATATAAAAATAGATTAAATAATATGAAAAATAAAGAAGGATCTAATGTTAGAAGAAAGTAGCTCAGTCAAAGTATACTTGGCTGTTGGCTCTGATTCACCAAACTGGAGCTCTGATTTTCATAACTTAGTGAAAACAGTCTCCTGTTTCACCATCTGCTCTTAAGTATCACAGTGAAAATGCATACTATTTTGACAAAGAAAACAAATGTTGGCTATAATTGTTAGATAGGAATAATTGGCATAAACCCACTAATATGCTGGGGATCTTTTAGGGGAAATCAGTGGGTTTGGGTTATTCATCTGTATAATTCAGGTAGAGTCGAGTTGGAAAAAAATCGTATGAAAGTCGGAGTGAGAAATTTAAAATCAATCTGATTCAATTCGAGTGTATCAAATTATAATACAGTACCTATTACGGTTGGAACTTAAGTTGAGTAAGCACTTGGATTGAATCAAGTCAAGTTGAGTAATTCCCATTCAGAATGGATTTTGGAGGGCATTTTGGTACTTGTCCACAGAAGAGGCATGTCATTTGGTTGCAGTGATTACATGGTAACAATGAAAACTTGACTGCTTTCAATGGTGAAAGAGACCAAATTGTAGGTTTGTGAATGACTTCTCTGGTCCCCTTTCTTTTCAAAATGTCAACTTCATTGGTTCCTTATAAGGAGATATTCCTTTGCTTTTAGGAATTGAAGGGAGAGCAGCTGCCGAAAGTGAAGAAGGAATGAGTAATTTATTAGGGCGGTTAAATGAATCCTCTCTGGTCTTGAATCTTTGAGAGATTAGGTGGAATGGCAGTCATCACTTGGATAACATCAATCATGTGTCTTTTAAGCTTCATTAATCCAATAATAAACCCCTTTTGATTGGGTTGGATTTTGATTTGAGGTGTGCTCATTTTTATCTCATACTTAGACCATCCTTCTTTCTTTCACCAATTAATTTTTTTCTTTTTACTAGGGTAAGTGGGTAACAATTCTTTTTTAATAAATGACGCTTGGGAACAATTTATAATGTGGACATCTACCAAAAAATAAGGCTAAAGGATGTTCTACTCCTTGTCTAATATGAAGGAAACAAAATCATCATTAAATCAATGTTTCAAATAACTCTCTATTTTCTATCTCCTATGTGCTCTCTTTTCACAGGGTAGTGTCAACAGTGCTAGAACTTTCAAAGATGATTCTTCTATTTTTTTTTCTTATTTTCCACATGGTATATTGTAATTAGAAGAATAAAATTATTGATTGATGTCTTAGAGTTTAATTGGGTGTCTATGACATCTTTTTTTATGAATCTATTCTCAAAAATTATATTAGTCTTTTCAAAGAAATAGTAAAATAAGCTCCATGACCTATGTAAAACAGGTGTAAAGTTAGATTATAGCATTCTTTTCAAAGAAATAGTAAAATAAGCTCCATAATCTATGTAAAATAGGTGCAAAATTAGATTATAATCTTACTCTTTTCACTGATTTTGATGAATTTACAAAATATAGCTTGAATGTCCAAATCATGATTATTTCTTTTTTCATCACTTTTTCATGTTTAATATTTTTCATAGAACCATCAAACTGATCTAAAATGGGCCATTTAGTAGTGCACTACTTAATTTGAAGAGTACAACATTCATTCTAAAGAAAGCTTTATAAAGGCTATGAACTAGATGAGAGTATTTAAGTAATTTGAGAGCTATATGACAATTTTTCTCTTTTAAATAATCTTTTGGGAATTTAAAAATTATAACTTTAATTATGAAAAAAAATTAATTTTACATTTATATTTGGACCTACTAAATCAATCCATTAAATTGGTCCAAAATAGACGTACGGATATTATAATTGATACTTCAAAGGTATTCTAATAATTATATAATGACAAGAAAAATAAAAATTATAAAATTCATGGTTGGAAAGGTTATATATGGGGGTATCTTTTTTTCTTAAAAAAGTTATATATGAGGATAAAGGAGTTGATAATGATTTGATGGATAATAATTGAGGCCGGAGCCAATGGGTAGACAATGGAAGCAACCCCTCCGATGTTGCAGAAAACCTTATCAAAGTAAATTATTCATGAAAATCTCTTTATTTATCTTTTTAATAATCAAAGGTGTTGAGGAGACTCAAATGAGATTTTACTAGATTAATCTTTAGAGCTAAGGTACAAATATCGGCCGATATATATCGGTTTTTTAAAACCGAGTAATATCGGCCGATACAATAAGTATCGGCTGTACATATCGAATATCGGCCGATATGGCCGATATTCGGTCCGAAATATCGGCCACAATATCAGCCGATATTCATAAATATTGGTATTTAAATATTTTTTTAATTTTTTTTTTAAAAAACACCGATACGGTTTTTCACGGTTTTTTCACGGTTTTTCACGGTTCAAGATTCACGGGTTTCACTGGGTCTCACTGTTTTTTATGGTTTTTTGCGGTTTTTCACGGTTTTGCACTATTTTTCACGGTTTCGATATCGGAGGAGAGAGAAAATGCTGATATCGGGATGAGAGATAAAAATATCGGCCGATATGCATATCGGCCGATATATCGGTTTAACCGATATTTTGACCCCTGCTTTAGAGGCATATGTACACTTCCTTGTACACATACTTGAGTCTACTTCGAAAAGTAATTCAAAAAGTGAATTAGAGAAGTTTAAACATGAATCGACTCAAAATCACTTTTCAAGTCAACCCCCTCTGATTTTCTCTTGTAAAAGAATTTATGCACATTTCCAATTTTATATAATGACCTTCAGCAAGATAAAAAAAAAAATTATTCTCCTTTGTAATTGTAAATCTTGTTGATGACGATGGATCTCTGATGATGCTAGTTGTAAACTTGTAATATAAAAACCTTAAGTTAAGGATGAAGGTTTAGACTCTCTCACTTTATATATTTTTTTTTCAATAATTGAGGTATTTAGGATTTTTAGAGTATTTGATTAATCTTTGAGACGTGTGCAAACTTCTCTAATTGATACACACATGATAAAATTAGAGAAAGTAATTCTTTAGAATAAAATAGATTTGAAGTCAGAACTCCCACTTTTTAAATCGAGTTTCTAATCGACAAACCAATCCTTTGAAATTCCCTCTATCTGTTGAATCAATATTACAGTAGTGCCTTGGTTTTATTTTATTTATAATTATCGTGGTACGTTTGGCTTTTGTTGAGCAGCTTGGCTGTATCAGTATTTTTCCAACTTTATCAAAAAGTGACATATTGTCAATGGCAAAGCTACAGAATAAGATGAAAAAGATTGGTTTGACTAAGTGTACTCGTGTATAATGCAAGTTACAGCTAAAGTGACAGACGTGGCTTACGTTGTTGTCTCTCTAACTTTCTTATGAGTAAAAATCGCAGATTTATTTTTGAAAATAATTAGAGATATCAATATTTTTAATAATAAAATAATTCAGATCTGTGTTGTCCTTCACTATCTATTATCTAAAAAATGAAAAAGTATATTAATATTTCTTATTATAAAAATATTAATATCTTTATTAATTTTGGCTTTACAATGATCAAGTTGTATTTAGTCTTGGTCAAAAAGATCTCTCACCTTTTTTATGGGCCATGCAAGTGAATTTCATTCAAATCAAATCATGTTCCCATTTGGTGAATCATGGCATGTTATATGTTCAGGACGTGTTGTGTCCAAAATTATAATTAATGGTATTTTTGGTGAATCATGAGTGGGATAATTTGTATATTTTTATTCATTTGATTTGGTTACTCTATTAGATATTTTGCATTAGCACTAAGCAGAGAGAATGAGATAGTGCTTATTTCTAAATATTAACTTTTCTTCTTTCAAAGTTTCAATCTAAGATTGATTATTTATTAAATAGATTCAATTTATTTATAAAATAGGGAATATATTTGAATCAAACTTTGTGTTTTCATGTTAGATTAGTGTTAAAGTTGGAGATTCAGGTAAAAATGGCATCACCCTCTATTGGAAGTGATATTAATCTCTACGAGCATCTATAAATCTCTCAATTGACACACACTGGTTAAGTTGATTAGGAAGTGACTCCATAAAAGTAACCTAAAGAAATTAAGTATGAATCGAATTTAAAATCTTGTTTCATGAGATGAACGTCTTAACCGTCAGACCAAGTCCTTCAAGTTTTTATCTTAATAAATCAAGAGTTACATTGAATGAATGACCTTATTTAAAATAGTTTAATAACTCACATAATAATCTAACAAATCATTATTTTATTTTTTGTGAGAGTGTAAACAACCATCTAACATGATCTCTTAGAATATTTTGTACTCTCCTTCATACTTAATCCAATCAATAAATGTCTCGAGGCATTACTCATGTAAACATAGACACCCTAGTTCCAATAGAGGTATTGAATGTCTAAGTACATGAGAGATCTCCCTCTCTTTCTCAAATAAATCTTAGTTTTAGAATGAGTTAAAATTTGTCCAGAAATCAATTTATGCATCAGTGGTTTATCTTAAAACGAGGTAATAATGACATAATTTTGAGATCTTTAATAAATTGAAAAGGTAAAAAAGTATAATGAGAAAGTAGTTAAAATTACAATCATTCAAAACTTCCTTTTTAAAATACTAATGCATATATCAAATTCCATGGCCGTAACCTTTCTCTGTTTCAAACTTGAAAGATTGGAACACTAAACTACCCTTGAAGAATCATGTCACTCGAAAGCAACTAGTTAATTACTTAGATTAGACTTTAAGCAAAGTACTTAACTTTCTTGTATTTTAACCGGAGTCGAGTAAATTACTGCATAATTTCCGGATTTCTGACTTGAGTTACAAAACTAGAGAAGACGACACATAAGACTCTACTCGACTGCCTACAAGTATCAACCACTTCATGACCTTTATGTACCTTTGCAATTATGGGTCTTGAATCATTACGATTTGTACGTCAAACATTGCCTCACTCCTCTTTCCCTCATAGGTTTACCTTAGCAAGTTGTTACTGCTTGAGAAAAATCGTTCTATTAAACAAAATCGGTATAAGCTCAATTGATCTTGCAGTTACTTTGATACACGATGCATGAGGTTTGTGAGTGATTTTGTGTAGTTAGATATTAGTTTTACCTTCAATGTAAGGTGGGATATTATGAAAGTTACAAAAATCCCTACATCAATTAATTTGAAAAATCAATGATTCTGTATAATACTTGAGGCACCCTCATTTCAATACAAAGTTTTAAAAGTGAATTCTACTTAAAGAATATTACTATGTCATGGTTTTTTAATATGGTATCAGAACAGATTTAGAGAGCAACTATAGAGTCCAACTGCACGTAAGGGTGGGTATGAAGTTTTTACATACAACCGTAGAGCATTGCTGCACGTGTGTGAAATTTTTCACATGCAACCATAGGGTCAAGCTGCATGTGAGGGTGGGTGTAAAAGTGACAAAAGTGTCACATCGATTAATTTGATAAATCAATGACTCTCTATTACACTTGAGGTACCCTCCTCTCAACTACTAACTTTTGAGAGTAAATTCTACTTAAAAAATATTATCTTGTAATGATTTTCTAAAAGATGCTCACGTCATCTAAAAAGAAATATTCCATCACAACAGAGTTAGGTATTACATATTTATTTATTAATAAATTTAAATTTTAAAATATTGAGTTTTTCTAATAGATGATAGATATTGTGGGAATTGATTTTTTATTTTTTATAATAAGGTCTTTTTTTATTATGAATATAAGTTGAGATTGATTTCTTTTAAGTCTTACTATTCCATCTTTCTTTCAATTTGTGTTAAAGTTTGTGTTAGATTTGGTGTGCTTACTTTGGTCTAAGAATGTGACTAAGTTGGTTGAAGGCTAACTCGTTTGACAATAGAGTAATCGAGTGACTACCAACGAGTTTGAATTGAAGAAGGATTCGCCTAGTCATGTGATATTAAGACCAATTCACTATCAAATTTCCAATTCCTCTATCAGATCGAAATTGATGTCAAAATTTGTATCTTTTATTCGAATCAACATAATAATTGAGTTGAATCGATTCAATTAAATTTTTGATCAATTTATTTAGAGAATTGCTGATAATACTGGTGCTTTTAATAATAAAGAACATTACTATAATTTTTTACTATTTAAATATCATCAAGTAAAAAAAATTCTATATCTCTTATCATAAAAATATTAAATGCATTTATCAATTCCTATCCACCTACTCAATTTTAATAATTTGATTTGTTCAAAGGGTAGTGATTTGTATACCACCAAAATTAATCAGCATACACTAAATAGAATTTTATTTTCAAAAATTCCATTTTACCCCAACTTCATTACTTACTCCATATTTTACTAGACCTTTCTATAATAAAATTGACGGTAAAATAGATTTTTTTTGAAAAAAATATTCTATTTAATATATATTAACTAATTTTGATGATGTAGAAGTCACTACCTGCTCAAATCATGAAATCCTCATTCTCTATAGTTAGCAAAAGCACCAGAGCTGTAATTTGTGGAGAAAGTGACTCAGACGACAATGAAGAAACAGTGTCAACGCCTTTCATCTGAACTTGGACACGCAACCCTCAACACTCATCCAAATGCTAGTAATTGAACATCTGCTCATTCATTGCACCAATGATAAGACACATCTTGAATTCTTCATATTTTATCTCAAGCGGTGATGATGACATTAAAAGATCTTTATTTTATTATAAGATTTACTGAATGTTATTTCAAGCAAACTAAATTAATTTTTTAAAATTTTAAAAATAATTGAAGTTATCTTTAATAAAATATATTTAGTAATTTTTATTAATCTATTATTATCTCATTTTAATGAGCTTCATGTCTAAACCTATAATATTCTGATCATCTCGCAAAATTATGAAACTTCTCAGGACATGTATTTGGCACATCTAGCTATAATAAAATTAAATATACTCATTTTTAATTAATAAAAGGTTTTCACATTATTTATATTAAATAGGTGCTATAATATTTTTTAGATAATTTTTCAAGCGTTTTATTTTTTATATAATATAAAATAAAGTGTTAAACTGTTTTGGTTTTTTCCAACTTTTCAATAGAATTTGATATCAATAATGAAGGCAATGATAATATTGGACACTGAAATTAACCATTATATATGTTGAACACAGGATTAAAAATATCCGTCGATATGATATATTGGATTTTTGAATGTCGATATATATCGACGATACGATTATAATAGGAGCTAAATATAGGTTGATATTATTAATATGAGCAATTTTTTAAAAAAAATAATTGAATATTAGTATTTCTTGCTGATATTTTTTAAAAAAAAATGAATATTGGTATTTCCTGCGACCTTCATATCAGTCGATATCGAGCCAGATTTTTTTTTCCAGAATTTATTATTTTAATAAAAAGGCCATTTTTCTGTTTTTATACTTTTTACTAAAAAACGATTGAGATTTTTTTTTTAAAAAAAAAAGTGAAAGAGATATCGGCCAATATTGTCTCTAGATTTTAAACCCGAACATGTATGTTTTGTGATGTGCTCGTTGTATATCATATTCATTTTTGCATTTTTATAAAAGAAAATTTTATATGTATTTCAAGATGTATTAAATTTTTATATGATAGGTTGTATTTCTCAGTAATAATGATACTATTTTGCATTCAGAACTATGTTTTAATCACTTTTGAGTGATGCAACAGTATGTCACATGATTTAATATTTCTTAAATTAAAAAAATTATATTTACATTTACATGTTAAAATCTAAAAATTCTAAATCCACTTCATATATATAATTTAGAAAGTGATTTAATAATTTAAATGAACAACTTATTTAATATGAATTTAATATTTTAAATTATAATATCTTTAAATAATTTTTTACGTATATCCAAAAATCTCATATTAATGTACATTTATATTGACTGAATTTCAAATGAACTCATCTAATTAATGCATAAAAAATTGAAAATTAATATAAGTCATAATATATAGAAGAACTAATAAATCAAGTGATAAATAATACGAGCTCATACATACAATCAAATATGATGAGAGAGAGAAGGGTTTTTTTTCAATTTGAACATGGGGCATGCCTTGCTATTTATTGTGAGAAAAATGTAAAATATTAAAAGTATTATAAAATATTTTTATTTATCACAAAATAGTGTCTGGTTTTTAAAAAAGTCCAATATACAAATCAAAATTTAAGAAAATTTATTAGATCAAATAACTTAATTAAACTTTTTAATTGAACTAAAAAAATTTAGTAAATTTTATTACTCACTCATTTAAAACCTTTTTAAATCAACTCAAGAGATCGAGTGATAGACTAAAAGTCCATTTTATAAACAGAGGGTTTTGAATTCGACTCTCAGTCTACTTCAAAGTCACTCTATATAAAATTATTCGATATATATGAATAATAGAACTTACAATACTTTAAGAATTAATCAAATGTTCTAAAAATATGAACATTTAATTATAAAATTATTAATCAATTCATTAAAGTATACATTTAAATAGAAATCGAGAATTCAAAAAAAGGGGTAAAAAAGTTGTCTGGATGTTGATGTGTTGCTGTCGTTTTCTTGAGGGGGTTCTTGCGGTTTGTATAGATTCCCTGTTTCCCACGGTGGTGACGTGGCGTGGGGCCTAGTGGTTACCAGGGTGAGGCAGAGGGGGCTCCCACCATACTGGTGACGATTCCCTGCCGGCAATGCAGGTAACGACGCGGGAAAAGACGACGATACTCGCTCACCTGTCGCTTTACTACGCACAATTGCTTTCATTTTTTAAATTCCATCTTCGCTTTCTGATTATTCTATTCTAATTCTATTTTAATTCTTTTCACTGCACCAAATATCTACTTTTTTAGGACTAATCCACATGCACTTGCAATTTCTCACCTAACCCACTCTTTATTATTATTATTATTATTATTATTTCTAAATTTTAGTCTAAATATATTACTCCTTGTTAAACTTTATTCTTCAAATTTAGAACCAATAAATTTAAATTGGTTGCCCTTTTAGTTTGAGTTTGAAGTTTTAAAATATATTGTAATTATAGTGGTGAAATTCTGATGGGTTGGGTCACCCACATCATGTATGGTTGAGTCTAAACTTGATTATCCACTTTACAATCTAATGATCAGTGACCCGTCTTATCCTCGTTTGACTCAATTCAACTCACTCAAATTTTGAACATGGCCAAATAAATTGAATTATATAAATTACTTTTTAATATAATTTACTTTTAAAAATAATATTTTACAGCATTTAATATCTTAAAAATAACAAACATTAACCGATCTCTTCTAAGAATCCAACCCAAATTTCATGCCCTAAGAGGACGGTATTTAAGTGATGTATGAATGGATTTATTTGATTTCAGTGGTGGACCAAAGCAATGAATATATCGTAAAATCATAATATACCTCAGTTTTGATCATTTTAAGAGAAGAAACCATGCGTCTACATCATTCTCTTCTAATGATTAATGGTCATGAAGAATTTGTGGAAGCACCTTACACACAATTAGAAAGAAGATCTTTCCTTATTTGTTATATAGTTTTAGGTATCTATTCTGGTGTAGATTAGGGTTTTAATTTCTCTGATTGAAGATTCTCAGTAGGTTTCTGATGTAGGACAGTCCATCAGATTGACAAGGTTCTTTGGATTCACAATCTATCCTATATAAGTTCCCTTTCAATATACATTGATTGCCTCAATCATGGAGAATTATATAAACTTACGTTACTAAATTAGTGTATAAGCCCATCCTCAGGAGCAGACATTGCTGAATTTTCCATTGATTGTGATTAATACCTTTCATGCAGTGATGAACTCAAGTCAACTGTTTGTCCAATTCTCTCTCTCTTTCTCTCTCTCAATCATTCCCATCACTTGTAATCTAAGAGATTGTATTCTTCTCTTTGTTGTGTTGTTTATGAGGTCGCATGTAGTTAATTTCAGTCTCATCAGTCTTGTGAATTTAGAAGAAGGTAAATAATGGCAAAGCTCTCAAATATGCACTCCTGTTAATGAAGAAGTAGATCTATAGATTGACATGGGACAAATTGCATTGCCTCAGGGATTTGACTGGTACATTGTTGCTGAAGAAATCAAAAGAATACTGTAATTTTCCATTTTATAGAAGTAGTTCATATATTAATAGAAAAAGAAGCACCAGAAGTGTAAGTACAAATAGAGAAATATATAAAAATAACAAGCAAAAAAAATATTAAAGAAACCACCTACAGAAAAGGCCTACATCCAGGAAATAGCACAGAAATACAAAAGGCTCATGCAAGATCAATACATTCTTTTCAGACACGCAAAATAACAGGCATAGAGATTTTTTTTTTTTGTAATGATTAGTAAATTTTTCATTCAAGAGAAGCAGCCCAGAGTAATACAATAAGCCCACAGCCCAGGCCAGGCAAAAAGCCCTAGAAGGCAACAAAATGGGTGATAGCCGAAGCCATAGAGATGTTGTTGAATGCTGCAATTTCCTATTAACCATTACATGGATAGAGCCCAACGACCTTCATCCATTTTCTTTTCTTTCAGTGGCTTCTCTATCGACTTCTCTAATGGTTTCGAAGTTCTAATCTTTCCTCTTCATCCTTTCTTCATACAAATTCAGTAGTTGTGAGTATTATTCGAATTAATTTTGGTGGAAACTTTGTGGCCATTAGGAATTTGGTACGTTTATGATTTTAACCTGCCAACCCCAGTTTGTCTTTGTTCAATCCTGGAATTTAGAGAAGAATGGCTTCTACTTTGTCTAGTTGCTCTCCTTCACATCTGAAGATCTGGAGGTGGTGGTAGAATGTTTGTTCTGGTCTTAATTGCAGGCATAAATCAAAGAACTGCCACCTCAACTGCAAGCAACATGTGTGAATGAATAGATGCCTATAAAAGGTGAGGCTCTTCAATTATGGGCTAGGTGTTGTCGCATAGCTTGTTCCACCAATGATATGGTGCTCTATATGGGTTTCGAATGGTTATAAATATTTGGTAAGACTCAATTCAACTGAGTCCTCGACATGTACGACTTTGTGTTAGACTTGGTGAGTCAAGCAAGAACCTCTATTCTTGCCTTCACCGAATCATATGTAACAGGATGTTGGTGAAGAAACAATGGTGAAAACCACATGATCATGGGATAGATCCATAAAAAAATCAGTGAAGATTGATTAGTTGAATTTGGATCAAATGTTTTGAATTTGGATACAATTGATTCATAATTCGAATCAACTTTTAAACTTGATTAATTCTCAATTCAAATATAGATAATGTACTAAACAAACCCATTAATCGGAAAACCTGATACATCTTTGTTTTAGCTGTGGATATTATAGGTGGTTTAGTAATTTAAGAGGTTAGGCTTAGAGAACGTCTACTATTCTACTCCCATCCACTCCACACACACAATCAGACCGAAACCATTTTTTTTAATAAAAGACGTCTGTTTCAGCCAATACTGTTGGATGTATCGAGATCTATTGGCTATTCGATACGGTGCGTTTTGATAGATATATACATCAAAATTCCAATATTCTGATACGAATCGGCTGATATACAATGTATCGGACGATACTATGCCACAATCATTATTAGTTGATGTGAGTGAACCCAAGTCTTAACTCAACTTGAGGTAGATATCCTAATAGCTTTGAATTTTCTAGGTGGAAATTCTTCATAGAATCTAATAATTTCTATTCACTGTTGAATTCAGCTGCAAATATCATTAGTATTATCTAATCTGAATCTGACCCGACCGCAGCCCACTTTTGGCAACCGACTTTAGAATCAAAATCTTCTCTACCAATGATCTTCAAGGCAAGGTCCTTAAACAAGTGATAAAGGTAGCAATAGTCAATTTTGATCTGTACCCATTCCTCTAATCCGATTAGAGACAAGAGGCTCAATAGCCATCACTGGCCACACCAATTTACTGCCTCCACTAATCCTATCTTGTCTGGACTCTGGGTATGTGGTGCACTCATTTCTCTGATTTTTCACCATCATTTTCAATGTCACATTGTGTCTTTATCCTCTAGAAGATAACACAGTACCTCTCTTTGACATGTAAAACGTTATTCATATGCCTTAAATTAGATTATTATGGAAAGTGACAGGAATTCGACATTTTCGATAACAAGGAATATCAGATATCTTCTTTTATTCTCTTGTTATCATTTAAGTTGTGAAAAAATACACACTGATTATAAAAAATACTAGTTATATAAAACTCTAAAAGTCTATCAATCAATTATGGTTGCCAGTGGGACTGATTTAGATATTCATAAAATGTACCTCTTACATTTAGGATGAATAATGTTAAGCTTGTAAAAACTTGTCAAGACTCTCATGGACTCAACTGACTCAACTTGATTGCAGAGTTACTGAGTACAGATACACCACAAAAGCTCAGCTCAATTTGACTTTTATGTCAATGCCAAGTCTTGACATTAAAATTTTAAACTACAAATAGATCTATCATTGGACCTGCACCCGGGCCCGGTTCCTGCCTATAAAATCGAAGTATGGGATGTCGGCCAATCTACTTATTTAGATTTATAATACACTAATGGTGGGTAGAGCCAGATCTCATCAAAGAAGTTTGTCAATTTGTTCGATGAAAGCAACTTGGAAGAAAAAAGATTATATTTGGGTGCAATCCACATCATGTGATGAGTCATGAAATATGGTATCGTTTTATATTTTATAGACTTAATATTTTTTATTAAGATCTTTATTTTCATTATAAATGAATGATAACTTTCCCACTGAGCAAAAAAATCTTTACTCTTTTTCTCAATAAATTTTTCTCTCTCTCACTTCTCCCCAACTCAAAAGTGGATTTTAAAAAAGGAAAAAGAGTTATTTTCTCTATTATTGAGAAAGAGCTCTTAATGAATAAAAATGAAAGGATGAGTCTCATGTCCATAATCTTCAATTCCCATCTGATGGAAAATGACAGACTGCTCCTAAATGATCTTGGATTTATTGGGCTGAGTGAATTGGGCCAATCCTAACTGGATTCATACTCAAGCCGAGGAGGGTGGGAACAGTTATAGCTTTGAAACAAGGTTTCCTTAATTACAGGTAGAGTATAATAAAATTGTTAGGATATACTTAAATATTAGATATATTTAGATATTAAGTTATACTTAGATGTTGCTTTATTAAAGATGTATTTCTTATTTTAGTGATTTTGCTTATTTATAATCTCTTTTTTGTATAAATAAGATTACTAAGTCTCTCTTTCATTAAGGAAGACACCGCATTATTCTACATGGTATCGAACCAGACAATCAAAACCCCTCCCCAAATGCCCTTACTCTAACTGTCTTCCTTCAACGTGTCTTTCTTCACTCCCTCTGTCAGAGATCCATCACCGGTAGAGGGAGGAACCATCATTTTCATTTGCTGGCTAATTCGCAATCAGTCAGGCACTGCCAACAAATCTTCGTGGCCAATCAGTGTGCCATTTTTCGTAGTTCACATGTCATTTCGGTAATTTTCAAGCTTCGTGTTCTTTTCTATACACTCTTCAACTTGCGAGAGCGAGATTTCACAAATATCTACAATAAAAAAGTTGTTGAATTGAATAAGTTGCCCGTAAGTAAATAAAAAAATAATATGAGTCTCCATCAACCTAATTTCTCCCTTACTGTAATGACAAACGTGTAAAATTCCTGAAAAAGATTCTTAATAAGATTTCTGGTAATGGCATGTTGGGATATTCAGAATTTCCATTCCATAAAAATAAATATAAATATAGATGCAGGACCAGATTTTCCGAACAGTGAAAGAAAATCCGGCGTTTATTGTTGATGCATGTGATTTGTCCAGGAAATGCATGTGACGGTGGCGCCTCGCTGTCAACACATGCCAAGAAAGGATGGGTGGGGCATCCATCCTTCCGATTGAGTGGCTGTTGCTGGTTACCACCATCTGCATCTGCATCTGCATCTGCAGGTTAAAATTATTTTTTTTTTTATAAAAAGAAGAAGAAGGAAGAACGTGTTCATTTCATTGTTACAAGTATAAAGATTAAAAATTTGAATGGGTAAATCTTATAATGAAAAGTAATTTCTTAAATTCTATTATGAACACCGATCTTGTATAAATAAGATTGAAAGATTTTAAAGGGTAAAAAAGAGTTTTTAGGGTGGAAGAAAGTAAAGAGATGATATGGTGAGAGTAAAAGCAGGAAGGTAAGTTTGCAGAGATGGTGATGGGGAAAGGGAGAAATGGGAAAGGAAGGGTTCACGAGAGAAAATGTAGAAAAGAACAAAGGAAAGATTCCAAAGGGAAGAGAGTCTGTGATGATAGCAGAGACCTCCTCTGGGAATTGTACCTCTCTTACCTCATATCCTTTCTTTCACCCACGGCTGATGCAACAACAAATATCTAGTAACCAAATCATTTCCCCACCGTGACATACCGACCAATTCCCCCTACTCTTTTCCGTATGCTTATCTACTTTTGTATCTCTTTGATTCCCACATTACCATTAATCTTATTTGTAAGCATCCCTGCCTATCTATGCTATGGTTTTTTGAATTTACACGTGGAAATTGTAGGATACTCAGCGTAAAACTTTTACGGGGTGAAGCCAAAAGTCTCTAGTGTATGGATGTACAGGAGCATACATTATGTAGGAGTGCATAGGAAATGTGGACTTCATTAATTGATACATGTCAACTTTAAATTAAGAGGTTGCTTGTCAATTTCTAAGGAGAAATTAATTCAAGAAGAATATTTACCTATTGATGCAAACCATGTCATACAAGATATGCTATAAACTTCAGTAATGCGTTTGTATTTTTTTTTTTATAGAAAATCTTATTTTACAGAAAGTGAACAAGATGATGTCTCACCATAGAAGAAAAATCTCCTTCTTTTCTTCGTTAAATTGTCCTTTCTCCCGCCATAAGAAACAGATCCTTGGAAGAAAGGGAAAAAATATCTCATGTTCTATGCTCTTGACAATGAGACCTTCTTTCGTTGAAGAAGAGGGAAGATTCTCATTTCTTTACTCTTCACCTTCCATGAGCTAAAGAATAACAAATAACCCCAAAAACAAGTAAATAATGTCGATGCATATTGTAACGACCCAACACAGGATTATATTGTTCGCTTTGGGCCCCATGGACCTGTATGGAATTGCTCTGGGCCATGGCCCATATGACCAGGCCCCAAAAGGCCTCATCCATGTGAAGGGTATTTCCCCTCTTAAACCTCATCACACCAGTTAGTTGGGCGATGTGGGACTTTTCCCACACACCCAACTCTTAGTTGGGTGTTACAATCTACCCTCCTTAATACTAGAGCCGTCCATGGCTCTGTCATGTCACACAGATAGAGGGTCCACACATGTAACACTTCACAGGTAGAGGGCCCACACAAGCAGAGGGTTGAACCGTTTTCTAATACCATTTGTAATGACCCATTCTGACCCAGGATGATAGTGTCCTCTTTAGGCCCCACGGATCCCCATAGATTTGCTCTAGGCCATAGCCCACCTGACCAGGCCTGAAAGGCCTCATCCATGAGAAGGGTGTTTCTCCTCTCTTAAACTCCCATCACACTAACTAACAAGGCGATGTGAGACTTTTCCCACACGTCGAGCTCTCCAATGGTGCTACAGATATCAACCAACTCAATAAGCCAAATCAACTGAGTTAGGGCTATATAGGTCTTTATAGGCTGAGTAAGCCTAGTATCACAACTATGCTCGAAAATTGATTTGATGAACTACCTCGCGCACTTAGGTATAGTACCCATTAAATGGAGTGTTGATGGGCATGTTGAAATGGTCTTTAGTTTTATATGTCGTATGTCAAAAATCACTATGATCAGATAGATTGATAAAGTCATGTTTTTAAAGACCATAAAATTTAAAGATGAAAAATATTGAATAACTGGGTGATTTTTCTAACTTTGACTAGGATGAGTCATTGAAGTATTTCTAAGCTGTCCAACTATGTTTCCGTACAGATATAGTTGCAATTTTGTTTGGGCAAAATCCAAATAAATAAATAAAATTAAAGTGACAACAAACATATATTGTCAATGTATCCGATTGCACACATGTGGAGTATCTTTTAATCCTTACATTCAACGGAAGTCCAGATCTAACGGTCACAGCAGGGGTTGAAATATGGTTTTTTAAGATATCGGCTGATATTGCCGATATCTTTCTATCTTCATTTTTTTTTTCAAATATCGATTAGTTTTTCTAGTTTATTTTTTCTGATTAAAAAAATAAAAAAATACAAGAAATGGCCTTAAAAAAATTATGGACAAAAAGACCATAAATATCGGCCGATATAGACAAATATCGGTGGTGGAAAAAACTGATAATAAATTAAAAAAATGATTTTTTGACCAATATTTATGATATCAGCTGATATCTAACTGATATATATATATATATATATATATATACACACACACACACGTATCATCCGATATTAATATCTATGGGTGACAGCTTTAAAAGGAAGAAAGATAGATTCGAATGGTTTATATGATTCGTCTTTAATCTAACGACTATATGCGGAGTGGGATCGCGTTTGTACATATCTAATTCAACGAATGGTAATGGATAGGGGCTGAAAAAAGCCCGAGCCTGCTTATTTTTTTATTGAAGCTGAGCCCGAATAAAGCTCAAGCCCGATTACTAAAGCCCAATTATTTTGAAAATCAATTTTTTAAAAATCAGTAATTTTCACCATTTATATGATTTTTTTTCAAGAAAAAAAAACTCAATGTAAATTTAAAGAAGAAGAACTAGCGTTGTAATTGCCATTGTTGGATTGGCTCTGAGTTAGATAGCGATCGCGATCGCATTGTAAGCCTTGTCTTGAGAAAGGAAGAGTAACCATCGACAAATCCCTCCGACTCCAACTACGATCCCGATGATGAAAAGGCCAATAACTCCATCGAAGCCAGTCTCAATCAAAATTCCCACTCCCATTTGGACGTTCCAGATCCTTCCACTCCTGCACTTGCTGCTGCAAGCTCTATCTCCACGATCGTTTGACCACCTACTATTACTCTACTACAGAGAGAGAGAGAGAGAACTGGAGATTGGAGATGGCAGCAAATCCGGAAAGCCTCACTTGCACCAATGGGCTTCAAATTAAAGCCTGAGTTCAGCCCGTTAAACAACATTCTTTGTTTGAGCCCATTTGTTTAGGTCGGGGTTTTGGGTCAGGTTCAGACAAATGATCAGCTCTAATAATGGACATGCTGTCAAGAAAGGCTGATGTGGACATGCATTGAAGTGATTCAATTTTTACAAAAAATTCTAGTTATATTGGGCTTATGTAGATTGATCTGGGCCTGCTTTATATAACTCATTACAAATATTTTGTTAAAGGTTTCTATGGAAAGGTAATATTTTGTTAAGAGGTTTCTTTTCAAAAGTAACATTTTGAAAGGAGTCTTGACTTCGAATTCCATCTCAACTCAAAAGGGCCACTTTCTCACTGTTTTATCCAATGTGTGAAGGTGGAGAGACGCTTGTACATGCTCCTAAGAACTAGTCGAATGCTTTAAATAGTAAAAAAAATCCTAATAAATTTAAGGGTCTGAGAAATATCTATACGAGACCAACTCTGCTGAAAGGTCACCTTCAGCCCAAAAATAAAAACAAATCTTCGTCATCCAAGAATAGCTACACTAATTAATCCATTGCTAAAAGCACCAGTCATTATCAGAGGCCCAGATCATAAATTCAAGCCCATTGGCAACTAGATTTGAGAATTAAAGCCCACATACTGTATAAAGTAATAATCAATGATGACCGCCACAAAGCTGGTTCTATTAGCTTCTATGTATTGTTAAGAAAGTGATAATTAAATTAGAGATATCAGGATGTCTTCTGTGATATTAATTCAATGGGTATTAATCAGACGCAAATAATTAGAGGTGAATCTGAGGCAAGCTAGGATGGGGCCTGATTTAATTTGGACTACATTATGCACTGTAGTTATAGGGCCCAAATTTAGAATGGGCCCTAACAGGCCGAAGTTTTTGGACTTTAGTTACAGCCGGAAAATAAATAAGAATCCAAATGAGAAATAAGGTCTCAAACCCAAGCCCACTTTACCCTCTTCCTCTCAAGCTTTACTACTACTATTCTCCTATGATTCAAACCGGAGATTTTTAGACATAGCAAATGCTTACATGCACAAGAGCAAAAATGTTTTTTATTTTATTTTTTCATTTCTTTGTCAACATGAACATTGAATAATAGACTTCATTGCCAAATTGACCATTCGTTTAAAAAACCTCATTTGTCTATATTACTTAAATCCAAATCTTATAATAAATAACTTCTTTTTATCAAATTAATAGCCATACTTTTAATATTCTGAAATTTTGATAACTCTAAATAATTTTTATAAAAAATTATGACCTTTAAAAATACAAATTGATTGATATAACAAAATGATTTTTATGATGAAATATATTCAAATATAGATATTTCTAGCAAACGAAGCCTTTTGCATCGGTTTGTGTGATTATCCTCGGAAAGTTCTTCATTTAGGAAAGCAGCTTTTACATCCAAACGATGCATTTTGCACTAAGACAGAAAAAAAAAAAAAAAAATTTGTCAGGGGTTGAGATATCGGTCGATATCTGATATATATCGGCAATATTAATACTTTAAAAAAAAAATCAAGAGAAAAAAATATATCGGTCGATACCGAATTTTAAACTCCTCATTATAGCTATTACCAATACCTCTTTCAAAACCATTTTATTATATTTTAAACACATAATCTTTTTCAGAATCATTTTGTTAGAAACAATTCGATTTGTGTTAAGATATTATTACATTATATTTGATATATTAGATTTATTTAGATTATTTCTGTAATTAGTGACTTATTTCTGTAATCACCTTTCTCTATATAATAAAGTCAGGGTCAGGGTCTCTCCTTAATTCACAAGAAAGACACACCATATTATTTTTACACATGTCTATTCTAGATTATTCTCAATCGTTCTAAATACCAAACAGGTTATAAAAGTTCAAAAAAAAAAAGATTCATTAGATTTCCAACTAAATATATTGCACTATACATGCCCACTATTATGCGTGTCTACTAGAGGTGGTTAAAAACTTGCCAGCAAAACCGGCACCACTAGATCCAATGCCACCATTTTGTATCAGTGTCCAATAGTTCACTAAAGTAACCATATGTAACAGTTTTGATTGGATTTCTAGAAGCCAAAGCTCCAATGGCTTTTATGTGTTCATGTTGGTTTTCGGCTCAAAAGGCTTTTATTGGGCCTGGTTTCTGTTAGGCCCATGGGCTCAATCTATGAACTTAAGCCCATATATATATATATATATATATATATATATATATATATATATTCTCTTTCTCTATTTTAGAGATTGAGAGGGAGAGAGTAAAAACAAGAAAAAAAAAAAAGAGGAACGAGAGATAAATGGGACGCCAGCCTCAAGTTTTTCAAACATTCTAAGCTTCGAATTGTAAGAAGCCCCAAGAAGGAGAGTTATTATTTTTTTTTTAATAAAAAGGAAATCTAAGGGGATGGTAGTCCATGGGTCAAGCTCGGTTGGCCTTGTTGGGGATGCTGCTAACGAGTCTCACATTTGAACTGTAGATGGAGATTTAAGGGTTTATAAAAGACTTGGGTCACTGTACCTAACATGATAGTATTTTAGGCTGAAAGTCCAGATCCTAACAACTGGTTTCAGAATGAAGTCTCATACTACCTCACTAAGGTTTAAATATCGGCCGATACATATAGTATCGGCCGATATATATCGGTTTTTTTAAACCGAGTAATATCGGCCGATACGATAAGTATCGGCCGTACATACCGAATATCGGCTGATATGGCCGATATTCGGTCCGAAATATCGGTCACAATATCGGCCGATATTCATAAATATCGGTATTTAAAAAAAAAAAATTTTAAACACCGATACGGTTTTTCGCGATTTTTACACTGTTTTTCGCGGTTTTTCGCGGTTTTCCACGGTTTACGGTTCTCAGGAGTATTCACGGTTTCCACGGTTTATGCGGTTTTCCGCGGTTCAGGGTTTACGGTTCTCAGGGGGTTCACGGTTTTTTACGGTTTTTTGCGGTTTTTTGCGGTTTTGTCACGGTTCATCACTATTCATCACGGTTTTTTGCGGTTTTTTCACGGTTCCGATATCGGAGGAGAGAGAAAATGCTGATATCGGTATGAGAGATAAAATTATTCGCCGATATATTGCCCGTATCGCATATCGACTGATATTTACATATCGACCGATATATCGGTGACACCGTTTTTTGAATCCCTGTTACCTCATATGGGTTTAGGCGATCCCTAAGGTAAACGGGATAGCTGGTGTTGCACTCTCCACTAGATGGCCTTATTCGAGGGGAGATTGTTCGTGCTACTGCTAATGAGTCGTACATTGAAAATGTAAAGAAAAATCTAAATTTTTTATAAAAGACTTGAACGACTGAACTTAACTTTGTTAATTTTTTGAATTAGAAGTCAAAATTCTGATAGGCCCACCACAAAACATGCATTGAGCTTTCTTGGAACCGAGAGTGGAAGGACTAGGAATCAGGGGTTTAAATATCGTTATCGGCCGATACGATATGTCGACCGATATCGTTATCGGCCGATATTTTTCTCTCTTCAGCCGATATCGGTCGATATTTTGATATTGGCCGATATGATACGGCAGATATATCGACTGAGAAGGTGAATATCGGCCGATAACGATATATATCGGCCGATATTCATTCATTTAAAATTGATATATATCTACCAATACGATATATATGAACCGATATTTGTACCCCTGCCACGAGTAAGGAGCGAAGAGTCTCACAATCGTGATGATAATGGAGAGGTTGAACAGAGACGTCCGAGGAAATGGCTGCGCCAATAGTCTCTGTTCTGCAGTTAAAATTTTAAAAGAAATAAAGTTTGTAGTTGTTAATGCTTCATGTCAGAATTGATTGATTGATTGATTGAAACGCCACTGCAGTACCAGTGAGGGCTGGATGCTGCCAACCTTCCACTCATTGCGCAATGTGGGACCCTCAAGTTCATATCATTGATCATCAGTCAAATGTCAAATTTTTTTTCATCCTCATCTCATTTGCATTTTTTTCACTTCAATCACCCCCAGTTCACCCAATGTTTTTTTTTTTTTTTTTTGACCGCATGTGTTCAGTTGTCTTCCCTAGAGAATTTTGTCGGACTAAATTTTTTAAAACATATACATATTTTCCTACACATATGAGGAGTGATCCATGAGCATAGTCCTGCAAAATTTGAACTTAATCAAACATAAGAACTTTTTTTTACGAAAAGCTTCTTAATCATCCGACCTATCCCCTATAAATTCCTTTTTAGTCAATGTCTTCATGCCATATGGGTGTTGTGTCAATCAAGCATTGAATGACCTCATTACTTAATTGGATTCACAGTTGGCTGAAAGAGTAAAAGTAAACACGTCTAATTTGTGTTAGAAACTAACAATTATACTTATCATTTATTAAATAAACTTAATAATATAAGAGTCATAATTAATTTGATAGAATGTCTGGTTAGAGAGTTTCGTCTGTGAAGTCTCCGAGCTTAACTCATTTTTATTAGATATAGAGATGAATTTGCTGGATGTAAAGTTTTCAATATGTGATAGATATATTTCACCCTTGAGCATAGGAAGAGGAGATGGAAATTCAAAATAATTTCTGCTGGGTTTTCCACTAGTTTCCACACTTAAATTCAAAAAAAAATATTTCAAAATAATTTTTTATTTTTATATTAGTAATGTGATTTCCATCTGAAATAATTGACGCATGTTAAACCTATTATGACTTTATATTTTAACGGTTTATTTCAATAAGATCTTTGGTAGGGTTTTTTTATTGTCTGTAATTCTGTATTAATAACATATTAAGATCCGTATTAGTTCACAGTTTGAAGGGTAGGTCCAATGCCAGTTTTGGCCAAACCCGAAATGAGTTTTCAATGCACTCTATCAGTCCCAATCAGCTGTTTCGCATCTATTTTTTTTTCTTATTTTTTTTTAAAAAAGAAAGATAATATAATATTGAGATATTTTGTTGAAAATACCTTAAAAGCCGAGTCATTGTGCATACAAATTCTGAAATTAGATGAAGTGTCTCGTAAATCTAATTAGACTTTTTTTAACCAAATTACTAATACTATTTTTTTAGAGTTACAAACACAATCACACAAATAACAGTTGCTACTGCCGAAACAACGCGCTAGTTTTATGCTATTTTTTCTAACACTAGAATTGCACACTTGCAACACTATATATATATATATATATATATATATATATATATATAATTGTAGTCTAGTGTAAAGATACTTATTTTTCATGTTGAGGTCTTGAGTTCAAATCTTGTTTTACTTTTTTTTTTTTAAAAAAAAAGAGAGTAAAAATTAAGAGTATTCATTTGTCTGAACCCGACCTATATAAATGAGCTTCAATAAATATTATTTGTTTAATGGGTCAGACTCAAGCTTTTAGGCCCTTTTATTTTTTAAGTATGAGTTCAACCTGGTATAAACAAGTTTTAAGTAAAAGTCCGAACCCACCTCCAATCTAAATGAATGATCTTGGACAAAGAATTTTTTTTCCATTTGGATGGATGAGTTTCTTCTCTTTTTTAATGATTTAAAAAAATGTCAGCTTAGATCAGGATTATGTCATACAGAACTGCAGTGGTTCCTATAAAGGCTCTTTCCATTTCTATGCCTTTGCAGTGTCGCCATCTTCATGTCAGCATCGATGCCTCCATTGCCTTGTGACATAACAGCAGCTCCCACCATCTCTCTGGGTTGCATTATCTTCACCCCAAAAGTCAATCAGTTTCTTCAACAATGGAAAATGTCAGGAATTGATTGGAGCTTTGATTTCCATGGAAATCGACCAGTGTTGTTTACAGGGTAAAGTTGTTGGATCCTCTTTCAGTGAGGCCATTATCGTGCCCTAACTAAAAATCACTCTCTCTCTCTCTTCAACTATTTAAATTATTAAGGGACATGATTGCCAATCTAGACCCTGCAACCACTGAAAGCACAATGAAAAAGGTAGAAAAAAATCTCAGGAAGGGAGACGCCCACGAGTAAAATACAACTAAAATCAGATTGAAACAGATGAATCAAAGGTTTTTTACATTGATTCTTCTGCCTGCATTGTCATCATTGTTAACAATTTAAAAAAACATTAGGTTATGTATGGATTTGATGAACCTATTTATGATCATTTAATAAGTGAGTTGAGTTTGGTACAAACGAAGCTGAAGTTACACTTTTATTAAATGTGCTATATTAGATTGACCCGTTTAAACTTGGTCATCTATTTGGATTAAGGCAGTCTATTTAATTAATGAGTATAAACTCATTATATCATCTCATTTAATCTTAGTCGGGTCAAGTTGGAACAACTCGTTTAAGCTTAGTTGAAATGTGTCAATCCATTTAATAAATTACTCTAGTCAGATTATATATAAAATCAAGGTGTTTAAGATTTATTTGGCCAAATCTCCCAAGTGTGTTTTATAAATTTTTTAGAAAAGTACTTCTCCATGGGCCAGTGATGAAAAAATTTAAACTAATTTTTTTAGAAAAGTTTTAAAGAAAAATTTATATCTCTAGAAAAATTTATGCAAATAAATATAGCAAAGTTTTCATTTTTTTTTTTGAAAAAATATGTACAAAATCCTATAGTGCCACCACACCCATTTAAAATTCTTTACAACCCAATAAATTTACCAACATAAAAACCATTGGCATGCCATGTACCATCCATAAAAACCATTATGTGGGTCATGGCTAGACCCATCTAAAACACCTTATATTGCCGAAAGGTAAGTTCCAATTTTCAAATTTCTTAAGGGTGTTCTTAATAACAATGATAAGAAGAAGAATGAGCAGTTAGAAGTGCCCAATTAAAATACCTTTTATGTATAATGTTACAATGAAAGATTTTTATCTTTCTTCGAATATAATATTATTAGATAAAACTTCGAATGTATGTGGCTCTCTACAGAGTCCATAAATACGAGAAACTGAACCAAAAACTAAAATTCTAATTCTAAATACATTGAAGGCAGGAATCACATGAATGCGACATATCTTATTGCGAAAACTATGTCGATCTATTATATGCTTTTAATTATTATCCCTTCTCATAGAAGTTTACGGCTCTTCAATACAGTGGTTTTTAAAATTTATTTGCTTTAGAATATTTAATGTTGTGCTGATAAACTATTTTTTAATAAATAAGATAATTTTTTAATAATAACAATAATTAAATAGGTTGTTCAGTTGTATGCAAAAGGTGAAAAGTAGAAAATTAAAAATAATCACAAGGAGACAACAGATATTAAAAAACAGGGTATCATTCTTGTTCACATCACCACATTGATCCACTTCTGTTGAGGACAATAGATAATTAGATATATTAAAAAAGTTTATATTTGAGTATCAGTTTTATTAAAATTTAATTTGATAAGATTAATTAAATTAATTTTTAGATAATATAATAATTTAAAATAATAAACTTGTATAAAATTAAGAGTATAATTCAATTAATTTAATATTTAAAAATGCAATATTCAATCGCTTATCCATCTATCTTCTAAATGTATCCATTGCCATCATTAGTGGTGTACCTGCATCTGTAAGAAAGTGAGTCAAGTAGAAAAGTTAATTCTAATCCTACTATATAATTGGTGGGATCCCCTGGGTCCTCTATTTTTTTTGTCTTGACCTCTACGGGACTTATCTTTGGACCTCTTTTTGTTTAGCCGTATTTGTCTGGCCTGGGCTATGGGATTTTGTTCATTTCTTTGTATACATCTCTGGACTTTCTCTTTTGAATGAATTCTTATCCATTATTCAAAAAAAAAATAACTTGATTCTCATCTTATTATAATAGGTCAATTTCAAATTTTCAATCTTAGTAAAGAAGTGGCCTCAAGTCCTAACTAAACAAAGAAATCTTAGTCCTAATCAAACAAGGAAATCATAATTTTAAAGTTAATAAAAGTCTCTACCTAATTAAGTGGGTCCTACATCGACTGTATTTCTTTATGCATTGGGTCGTTGGCGAGTATCGTCAGATCCTTAGACGAAGAGGAAGCAGGTATATGGTGAAGAAAGAGAGGTCGAGTGATAAAAGAAAAACCTCAAACTTGACTTTAAAAGTTTATAAACTCAAATCAAATTGAAGTCTTTTTTAAATCATTTCATGAAAATTCTACATAAAAGAAGAAAAAAACTCCTCACCAACCTTGCTGAAATTTAAACGAGTCGTAATGGAGTCAAGGTCAAGTCAATCAATGTTGCGTTGGAATTTTGTGTTTTGTATCAAATTTTTTTATCAAGAGATGTGAGAAAGTCTTTCTTTTTTATGATCAAGGTGTATAGGATTTTTAGAATATTCGATTAATTCTCGAGATATATGCAAGCCTGTCTACTCACCACACCGAATAACTCTACGAAGAGTGATTCTTTGGGATAGAGTGCAAATCAAACTCAAGACTCTTGCTTCCTGACACAAGTTCATGACCATCACTTCAACTCCGAGAATTTTATGAATGAAACAGTTGACATATTTATCCGAAGAATACCATGGATTAAAAATAAAGTATTGTTAAAAGCAAGGATTTAAATCTCGGATATCGGCTGACAAATTTCTCTCTCCTATTTTTTTTTTTTAAAACCACTTTTATCGGCTGATATCGCCGATATATATTAGATATCGGCCGATATCTCAAATCTCGGCTGAGATTTGTTTCCCTGGTTAAAGGTACGAAAACAACTCTAAATGCATTTAACTCTTAAGAACAAGTTAACAATCTAAGCTAATGACTAATGAGATTATAATATTACATCAACTTAATATAATAAAATAGGTTGGTCTGAGGGTCAAAAAGCTCTCCTCATGAAGGGAGATCTTGAGTTTGATTTAATTTCAAATCCCTTTTGGTTACTCTATGTGAGATTACTCTTAATCGTTTAAACCCATTATATACGTATAGGGAGGTGTGCACATATTCCAAAAAATTAGTCGAATAAACTTCCTTACAAGTGAGACCCATGTACACCTTCGTCTTAAAATAAAAGAATGTCAACTTAATAAACTGTGACTTAGATCCCCTTTTATTTGTTCAGGTACGTACATACACTTGCCGTGTTTAGTCTGGCAATTCGTTGTAAGAGCACAACCGCATTTTCTTCAAAGAGACATTGAAAACAAGCTTGAAATTTGTTTAATAGTCAAGGCAACAAGGATTAAATCTGCCGTGTATAACATGGCTGGACCGTAGATTTAATTTAACAATTTACAAGGATGAAGTTTCCATGCAAAAACAAGCTTAGAATTTGTTTTTCCAAATCCAGTATAATTAATTTGACTTTGATCTTGCATGCGTCTTCGTCATTCTTTACATCGTGGAAAAACAGCATCCACCCAACTCATCACTCGTCACTTCTTCAAGTCAATGAAATACAATAAATAATAAAACAAGTATTTTTTTTTTTATTTTGTTTCTTTTTACTATTTTTAAGAATTTTTTCTTTTCGTCCAACGACCAGCCGCCATATACTGGGCCCTCCTTCGTCCTCACGGCTAATCAGATTATGTGGCGTGCAAATTACTGGTCTAAACATAAATATAATGGCTACCCACAGCCTCAAATGACTTGTCTCAGTTCACAACGTACTTACTGAAAAGATTCATATTCTCTCCGTTCCAAAATACTTGTTCGATATGCATTTTGAAATTGTCTCAAATCACTTGATCTAGTTATTTATTTTCAACTCCAAATCATATTCTAATGTGATTGGAAGACGACGTATTTTTATAAGATTTGACTTATTCAAATAATAAAATATCAAAATTTGAAAAATAATATTTTTTAAAATGGATCTTTGAAAATTAAAAAAACTTCCAAAATGTGACAAGTATTTTGGGACTGAAAGAGTATTTGATTGTTATCTAAACTTGATACAATTTGATGACTTAACTTTTTATTCTTAAGATTTGTAGCCTTCAAAGCAATTTTTTTCTTGGTCATTATGGAAGAAGATGAGCCATATTGTCCCTAGTCTATATGTTGCTGGCCTACTTGATGAACGAACCATTTTGAATTTTTTATCACAAAGATGAACCTATGTCTTTCCTAAGTTGGAAGAGCCATGCGTGATACTTAAATGAAGGTCAGCGATCGGCACACAGACATTTTGTGTATACAAACACGGGTTTTACCGTGATGCTCCAATTTCCCTCCACCTGCCGTACCGTAGAAAAAATAATGCCAAAATTCATGAATAGTTCAAATTGTCTGGCCGAAATTCACATGAATAGTAAAAATCTGCCCATCGAAATTTTACTATTCATATGAAGGGTAAAATCGAGAATACATTAAAACTTATGTCGTTAAACACAAAATGCCCATGGAAAGATTGCTGGCCTTAAATGAAATGTTATTGGAGGTCATCGCTTTACCAACGGCTAATAATAGATATTTATGGCGCCACTAATCATCTATTGCCGTATGTATATGCAGGGGTGAATTGATAAATATAAAAATTTCAAGTAACTTCCCACGTAGTTGAAATGATCAATTCAAAAGTGAATTGATCCACACAGCAATTGTCGATTGGTAACATTATAAAATATTTAGTGCCACAACACTAGAGAATACGAAGAAGAAGTTATTTTAGATGTTAGATGTTAAGTATATTGAATACTACAAACAATCTAATATAAAGTGATTATTTCTTTGAAACAACACTTAACAATATCTTCTAAATTGTTACAAATGTATTAAAATATCAGTTATGATCATTTTGCAACTTCAATTGTTGAATTGGCTCATAAACGGGTCCTCCTAAGTTTAAAACAATCTGATAACTTACAGGGCCGGCTCGACACAGGTTGAGGCCTAAGGCGAAAAATCTAAGTGGGGCCTGCTTGGCATTTAATATTATTATAAATAATAATTAATTAAAATTTTAATTATATAATAATAAAATTATTTAAAATCTATTTTTCGTACTTTTTGAGATGTAAAATTACTAATTAAATTTTTGTATTCATGTCTTGCTAAAATATAATTGCAAATATGGTTAATTCATTTAGTCTTTAAATTAATGAAAAATTAAAATGAACTAAATTGAAAGGTTAAAAAACAATATAACATGACACTGTGAAAATAAGAGAATTGATGAATGGTTTACAATGTCCTCTATTATTCTACCAACTCACCAAAGATCTCTAAATTAAAAGACATAGCATGATTTGCAAAGAGGAAATATATTGTTAAATAAAATTTTATAGGCACAAACTTAAACCAAAAGAAACACAAAATAATCCAAAATTTCAGCCCTACAAATTCACAAATCAACACCCAAGAAAATGCAAACAATGCCAGAAATGACTAGGAAAATCCTTTGAAATACATTCTCCTAGTCTAAAGTACTTTAATCAATTGCTTATTTTATTAACAGAAGAGGCCCCTCTCTTGAGTACTTGAGATTACTGAATTTTTCTAGCTTTGTAGCCCTTATATCTCTTTGCCAACATATGTAATTTTCAAAATATTTGATCTACTTATTAGATGAAACATCCTTTAGGTATATGATCAAAATTGGAGATGAGTATTTTCTAAAACTATGTCCTAACTTTCGATGAATATCTCTACTAAAACTAGTCTCATTTCAATTGTAGAGTATTTATTACCAAATATCTTATCATAATTCAAAAAAAGAAAAAAAAAAAACTCTTGACAAATCCCTCAAAAATTGAATACTTTGCATTTTCTCCCATTGCAAATGCTTTTACCATTTTTCATCCAAGCCAAACGGGCTTAGACATGTCCCTTTTTCCACATGCTCTCTCTCTCAATTCCATCCACTCTACCATGCAATCAAAGTAGGAGTGGGCCCTTTTTCAAATGGGGGACTTAAGGCCCAGGCCTAACTTGCTTTATAGTTAGGCTGGACCTAACATGCTTTAGTCTTGTCCCCTTTTCACATACTCTGTCCCTCATTCCCATTCGGTCCACCATACAATCAAATATAGGAGTGGGGCCTTTTTTAAATGGGGGCCTAGGCCCAGGCTTGACTTGCCTTATAGTTAGGCCGGGCCTGATAACTTACAACATTTTAATGCTGAGACAGTAAACTAACACTGTAGGTTTCTTATTATTTTGGAGTCGGAACCAATGTTCTAAAAATGGACTTGTGATCAAATCTTCTCAGAGAAGTTTGGATTTAATAAGGTTCAACTAAAAATTGAATTATAGTCGGAAGTTAATTGTATATAAATATTTTTTACCTTGAAATTTTTTTATGTATAATCAGAAGTATCGCATCAATATATTTTTATTGAATGAAGTTAAAAGGGAAAAAAGCCATCTAATTGTTTCTCTAACCAGAAAAACTTAAAAACACCTAAAAAAAAATGCATTAAGTTACTGTGTATGTCCTCTTTAAAATCTCTAAATCTAAAGTATTATAGTCATTCATTCTTTAGACTTAATTAGACTAGTGATTGTTCAGAAAAAAAAAAGAATCTCTATTTTTAGAAAACAAAGCTGCCTTCAAAGTGGAACCCATGTCGATTTATCTCATCAAGCTCCTATAATTTAAAACTTCTGAAAATCCAGACACACTAAAAGGCCCACTGTAACTGTAAACCCCCTAATTAAATTCTGAAAGCAACATCCAACGTCATTTTTTTTTTACGATGAAACAAATTCAATACTTTCATAGTAGCCGGGCATTAAATAAAATTCCAGATGCCAGCAAGTTAAGGACATCGAGTAACTACCGAACTTAAATGAGATTTTTATCAAGATTATATTTTATTTTCGTAACTTAGATTTGGCTTTGATTGAATGGTGGAGAAATAATTGTCATAACTTACCCCACTTCATTCACATATCACACTTTAGGTGATAATATGGTCCAATATATATCGTATCAACTGATATATATATATATATATATATATATATATATATATATAAATATAATTGAAGGGTGATATAAATCGTCCGATACGTAATATATTGGACGGGTCCACAATATATCGCTGATATCTCAGGCGAGATATCGGCCAAGATATCAGCCGATATTTGAAATATTGGCCGATATCGAAATTAAAAAAAAAAAATCGACTGAATTTTGAATTTAAAATGTCTTTTTTTATTGTAAATGGTACATATGGTCCGAAATTTTCTCTAGAAGTTATTGCAATGTCTAAAATTTTTATTTCATGCATTTACAATTTTTTTATATATTTTCCATAATTTAAAAAAAAGCCTAAACTTAGCAATAATTGTATTATTTTTTTTAGATCATATTTTAGTTGCCGTCTAGATGTTAAGTTTCTGTTAAAACTTAATATTGCATACATTTACAATTTGTGTTTTTTTTAATCCAAATTTAGCATATATTTGTTATAATTCTCAATTTTGTAATTTAAAAATAACATTTGAATATGTAAATGATCACTATTTAATTATAAAGTTACATATTCATGAAGTTCAGAATTTTCTTATTTTTTATAATTTTTTGAAAAAAAAAAATCAGAAGGAGGGAGAAATCTATGAGATGATATAATATTCAAAATATCACCAACAAATATTGCCCTACCGATGAGGACCACACTCAGCAAATTAGCAGACAGAATTGATTAGCCAACAATGAAAAGTAGTTTTCGCAGGAAAATATCTGAAAATGCTAAGATCTCTTTAGATCTTACGAATATGCAACCATGAATATAATGCATCTTATACACTAATGAATTGTCAGCTGTCATAGCTGTAAATACCTTTATTGTCTAAAAAGAGTTTTGACATATTACTTTAATTAATGTTTTATATTTTTAAAAATTCTTCAGTATTTTTCAATATGACTAAAAACAGACATATCATATTGCAGGATCTTATGATAATATTGCCCGATCTATTCCTCGGGGCATGTGCACATCTCTATATACATACGTTGGGTTCAAGTGATAGGACTACACAGTACACACATGTTAGGACTTTACTTTTTACATATCCCACGCCCTTCATCGAAATGATTAGGGATTGAACTCTAAATCTTAATACTGAAGTCTTGTGTCTCAACTAGTAGGCCAACCTCTTGGAGTTAAATATGATATTATCAGGACAATATAATGATGTCTTTTATATAATTAATATATAGATTTTAAAAATATCTTAGTTTTAATTATTTTTATTTTAAATATTTTTAACAATATCATGATAAAATTATAGTAGTTTATAAATGTTTATTCCAGTGTCTTCATTCATAGCTATTTTAATCATCATGTTGACTTTGAGGAAATTTAAAAAAACACTTTAAATTTTAAACGAAAAACATATTAATTTGATAAGCTCTATTGTGAAATAGCTTAATTCAATATAATGACACTAGACCCACATGGGTGTATCTCAACTGGTTACCTCCCGCCTCAGGAAGCGGGAGGTTGCGGGTTCGAGCTCCCATGGCCTAACCTTGGTGTGCCCTAAGGGTAGTGGGCTCATCCGTGGGGGTTTTACGCTGGGTATCCCGCGGTTTCCTACACGTAAATTCAAAAAAAAATATAATGACACTAGTGTTTTTTTAAATTTATAAAAATGTATAGAGAAGAATAATTTCAAATGATTTATAAGTTTAAAGAATCCAAAAGTACTCTTTTTATGTCCATTGGATACATCTTTATTATTATATTGATCATAATAAATAAAATAATTCCATCGTTTTTAAAAAATTCACCATTAATTTTCATTGGTTTTAATTGAGCAAAAGAAGAATGAAACAAACCAAGTATAAAAAATTCAAATGTTTATCAGACGATACCTTACCCTATACATATCGGCCACTCTACTTAATAGGCTAATCTTTTGGGTTAGATACCCAGGTCCTAACAAGAGATATCAAAACCATTTTTCAGGCTATCCTTATGCGGACTCAGAAGTTTTTTTAAGGCGAATGAGTTGATTGACCTTGTTCGAAAGGGAGATTGTTGAGGCAGATTGCAAACAAGTCCCTACGTTAAAAATATAAAAGAAGATTTAAGAATTTATAAATGACTTCAATCACTCTATATAATTGACTAGTTTTTTTATCTGGATATCCAGTATTCCAGTCTAAAAAAGAGAGTGTATATTTGAATTCGAGAAATTCATTGGAAATATGATTGTTTTATAGAAAAAGGACGTTAAATTATTTCTATCAATTTTCTTGAATTTTAGAATATAGAGCTTTCCAATGAAACAAATTAAGGCGGCATGGGGTTAGAAATTGAAACATGATTAGATATTATTATTACTCTCGTTAACATTCTTATCATCATCTTCATATCATTACAGCAAACGGACCTCTCTCCGTCGCAAACGTGGAGAGGAGAGACTAAACACAGCCAGCCAGCTCTTACTAATTATTTACATTGATTGAACGACTTTCTGGGTTTGTTACTCATCGAGAATCAAAGACGAGAGTTGGCTAAGACTTGCTGTTCATGTCGCTCGAACCGGCGATTGTTCCGGTTGGATGGCCTTTGGTTCTTGATGGTTTTGGTAGGTGGATCTGGTGCAGGAGTGAGGTTCTTGGCCAACTCCCTCAGCTTGTATTTCTGGATCTTCATGTTTATCTTGGGAAGCTCTTCCATGAACACCACCCTCTTGGGCACCATGTAATGGGGCAGTTTCTCTCTGCAATATGAGATTATTTCTGCCTCTTTCAGATGGTTTCCTGAAAAGTCTGTAGAAGAAGGATGTTTCTTCTTCAACGTGACAAAGGCACAAGGGGCTTCGCCCCAGTACTGGTGTGGCATTTTCACGACTGCAGTCCTCGGCTACCAAGGGATGGCGGTAGAGCACGGCCTCCACCTGGACGCTGCTGATGTTCTCCCCGCCGGAAATGATGACATCCTTGATCCGGTCCGTCACCTCCACGTACCCATCGGGGTGGACCACACCTGCATCTCCAGTGTGGAACCATCCACCCGCGAATGCTTCCGACGTGGCGGATGGGTCCTTGTAGTAACCCTGCATGATGCTGCTGCCACGTAGCATGATCTCCCCTGCCGATCGTCCGTCACGCTTAATGCTCACCATTGTGGTGGGATCCTTCACGTCCACATCAGCGAGGGAGAGTATGCTGAACCCCCTGCCGAGCTTTCAGCTGCGCTCGCCTCGTCACTGGCAGCTGATCCCACCTTGCCTGCCACTCGCAGATGAGTGCGGGGCCCGTTGCTTCTGTGAGGCCGTACGCATGAGACACGTGGAACCCATGCCGCTCCATCTTCTCAACTAGCGCCGCAGGTGGTGGGGCTCCGCCTGTCAGGACTCGAACCGGGGAGGAGATAGGCGGGCGGACGTCCATACCGGCTTCTAGTAGGACGTTGAAGAGAACGGGAGCGCAGCACATGTGGGTGACCCGTTGTTGGTCTATAGCCCGGTACATTTCGGCAGCGCAAGGGCTGCGGATGCAGACGTTGGTGCCACCCTTGGCGGCCATGCCCCAGGTGAACGTCCACCCATTGCAGTGGAACATCGGCAGCGACCATAAATAGACCGGTTCGTTCCCCACCTCCCATTGGAGGAGGAGGGTGAGAGTACTGAGGTACGTTCCGCGGTGGCTGTAGACCACCCCTTTGGGGGCGGACGTTGTTCCGGACGTGTAATTTAATGCAATCGGGTCCAGCTCATCCGTCACAGCTTGTGGCACGTGCGTGGGGTCCCCGCTCTGGACCAGCTGCTCATACTCCAGCAGCCCCAGGCGGGTGCCTGTCGGTGCATCAACATCGTCGATGACGATAACCAACGGTATGGATGTCTTGTCCTTGATTAAGGAATTAAGTGCGTTACGAGCCAGCGGGACATACTCATAGTCTACAAAGAAGACCTTTGCTTCGGAGTGGCGGAGGATGGTGGCGACGTTGGTGGCATCAAGTCTAGTATTTATAGTGTTGAGCACCGCCCCCGCCATGGGCACAGCGAAATGCATCTCGTAGAGTGCAGGCACGTTAGGTGCCAGCACTGACACGACGTCGTTCTTCACCACATTCAGTGATCCAAGTGATGATGCGAGACGGAGGCAGCGCTCATTAGTCTGCCTCCAAGTGAAACTTGTTTTCCCATAAACGATCGACCGCCGGTCTGAATACACGGCGGCCGCTCTCCTTAAGAAGTTAACAGGCGAGAGTGGCAAATAATTTGCCTCACATTTGGGCAGCTTATTCATTAGAGAACAGAGATAGAGTAGCGAAGGAAGGAGATAAGAAAGAAAGGGGGAGAGAGAGAGAGAGAGATTGGCGAAGATGTTGGAGGGGAAAGGGGTACTTATAGGGGAGAGTTACAAGTATAATTGTAATAATAGAAGGGGCGTGAGAGTTGCATGGAAATTGAGATGAAAGTTACTAAAAAATATTGTCCAAAAAATAGTTTTAATTATTCAAAAAAAGGAGTTACTAAAATATTAAATTGAAATGGCTAACGGTTAAGACGCCGACTTTGATAAGTGAGGTCTTTGAGGGCTATTTTTTATGGGATTATTTTCTGTCTACTTAACTAGTGTACGTGAATTAGAAAGTTTATACATATTTAAACATTAAATTTCAATTTTAATCCAGAGTGAGATACTCAGCATTAAAAAAGTTTAATATTAGATAGGAAGTTAGAAAAGCTTTTACACTAAATTTTGAATAGAAATGTCTCCAGCGGAAAGTTTTTCTGAATCAGATTTCCCTTCCAAACAAAGAGATCTTTGACGCCATCTCTTTCTCCTCCTTTTGCTATGGGCCGCTCAAGACCCATATTCGTGCAGTTGATGATCTTCTCAATCGTATTAAATATCAATAATCTGTATACTAAAAAGAAAAATGACCCCTATTTATTTAACCTTAAATCCTGGACTAACACCTTGAGTATTCTCATTCTCTCTTTTTGTGGTATGAGAGTATTTATCGATTTATAGGATTTTTTGTTCTTGGCCAGGGCTATACTTACCCTTTCGTTTCTCACTTACGTTCTGAGTTCATTCTTTTATCTCTTGGAGTTTTTCCCTGCTTTTAAATGAAACTTATTCAATAGTAAAAAAGAGAAAATTGAATAGAAAATTGTTGGGTATTGACTCAGATAGCAACATCCTCTATCTTCATGGAGTATGGACCCGTTTATGCATTGGTCTCTAGAGAAAATTCCTGACACATGCTTCGTTTATGTAGCTTGGTCTCTAGAGAAAATTCCTGACACATGCTTTGCCATAATGACTTTACTTAAAAATCCATCGAAATTTGTCCCTAGTAAAGTTTTTTAATCATAGAATGGGTCTGATCATCAATTCAATTGGATAAGTAGAAATTTCTTTGTACTTGTATTTCTCTAAACAAGTTCACCAAATGTTGAGGCTGGCTCCTAAATATATTAACTTCATTTCACTTCGACTGTAAAATTCTTTGTAATTAGACTTTCACTGGGAGAAAGATGAAAATTGCAGGCACTCAGATTAAAGAAAGAAAATCTTATTCAACAACTCTCTGATAGGATAAAAGAAAATTAAAAGTCAGAAATGAATCATTTCATATAGCAGATAAATCCAAGATATTTTCTTCTACATTTTTCCAGTGTAGGACCAATCTTCAGTAATCACGATTATAGACAGGTTTCAATTTCCTTGCCATTTATTGCAGAAAAATGGTAATACACGGAAATATGAGCATAATTTTAGGGTATTTTGAAGTCTCTCTACTCATGCATACTGCGTAAATCGACTAATAATGACCATATACATTCACTCCAACCCCTATATGGGCGGCCATTTTCAAAATTCCGAGCCACTTGATTTCAGTTATATGAACATTTCATCTCATAGACACTATTCTATGGCAAATGAATAAGATAACTTTTACTATTTAGGATTTGGACTTACCATTTGAGTGCTTAATAAAAATATTATTATCATCATCATGGTTCATATCTCTTTACCAAACTAGTTGAACTCTAGTCCTAACATCTATGATTGAATTTAAGTGTTTTCTTTGATCTATTTAACCCATAGTTTAAATGGTTGAACCTTGTACTTCGACTCAAAATCTTATAGAGTTAAGTAGTTTGACAAGTTTTTGAACTCAATTTGAGAAAGCTTGGAAAAAACTTATTTACTTGCCTGACTTAAAATCTTATTGAGCGAAGACAAACTCACTTGCTCTAGTTTTCTTAAACTTTCAGTCTATAATTAAGCATGAAGTGCTTTAGCTGAGTATATTACTTGTCATTTTCTAGGTGTCTCTATTAAAGATATAAATTAGGACCATGAGTCCATGACTTGCAACTCTTTCCATTTACAATTGAAGTTTACATCTGATACATGATCCTCGTTTGATTTATGAACAGCTCTATAAGGATGGCAGTGGTTAAGACAAGAAAGATGAAACTAAAGGTGGCGCCAAACAGGAATTAAATGCAATAACTTTTAATTAGTTGTCTTATATGGATTTTGGAATTGTCCTAAAATAGTTGTCTCACTTATATTAGATTAGCATAAAGTGTGTTGAAAATGGATAAGATCACATGGAGTGCTAGCCTTATATAGAAGTTCCTTAAAAAATACAAATGTTTCAAATGAGCCAACTAAAATGGGATGGAGGGAGTATCATTCTAGGAATAGTAATGGTGATGGGTAATATTAAGATATTGTTACGTTCTTAAGTTTTTATTAAAAAATTGGTAAACATTTTTATATGGGAGAATCTTTTATCTCACGGTAATTTAAATTTTTTTTTTTAAAATACTCATTTTACCTTTCCACTTTCGTGTTACCCTTCCACTTTCTGTGTTGCTTGGAAGGGTAAAATGGAAATTAAAAAAAAAAATTGAATTCCTGTGTGAGATGAAAAAATTCTCTCGTGTGAGAATGTGTACCTAAAAAATTAATAGGAAAATCTTGCGAAAAATATAATATTTACAAAATAAGAAAATATTTTAACGTGGTTCGGCCCACTTGACTTACGTTCACGGAGCGACAGAATATTCACTATAAAAGAGAAAGAAATACATATACAATATTAATGACTCCCTTGAGTCATGAGCCCAAACCCGAAGTCTCGAGCCTCTGTATATCCATGTATACAACATACCGACGCTACCTCTCATGAATTTGTCTCATACCTAGAATAGTGAACTCAACTTCTGTGTTACTCCCTCTACGCTTGCTGCATTCTATGAGCACATCCCGACATATTTATCAAACGCGAGCGACTCCGATGGATTATAGCAATCAATCCTGACACATCCTTTTGAAACCTCTACGTATATGGCCAAGATGCAATCTCCTTGCGTACCGCCAAAGGCCAGAAGGCCCTTCACCGTGCCTCCTCTATAGGCAACCCACTCCTGCAACAACTTTACCGTGTGTCCTATCTTCTTTTTGTGTATTGCATCCCTTCTTATACAGATCCATGTAATCGGTCCCATGCCTGTACATAGCAGTTGCCGTGTATCATAGACAGCGATTGCTATGTTTCCTTCAGCCGTGTATATCATATAATATTAGTGACCTTTCCATTATTTCCTCTTTCTAATTCATGCCTTTCGGCCAACCTCACCTGGTTGCCAATTAATAGAAAGCTTCCTCAACGAATGCCACTTGTTTGTAGGAGAAAAATCAGGCCCTACTTCTTCTCTCGAAACCTTTCTTTATTAATTTGGACTCCACTGTGTTGATGAATTTGAGCCACAAATTTAATATACTGATGGTATTTTGTTCATTTTGTCTAACTGCCTGGCCTGGGTTGTGGGCTCATTCCATTTTGTTGTTTTGTTGCCCCCTCTGTCTAGCTGCTATTTTGTAATTATTTGGGAATTTTTCCCTCCTATTCTTGAATGATATTTACCCTTTCGTTCAAAAAAAAAAAAAAATGTAACGCTTTAAATTGTAAGTGTAAAAATATGAGATGACCACTGGAAAGATGAAAAGACAATATTAAAAAAAAAAAAATGTTAGAACCATAGTTTAAATACTCATACTCAAGACTTGAAATCTTATCGAGTCAACTAATTTGACAAGTTTTTAAATTCAATTATAGAAAACTCGGTAAAACTCGTTTACTCATGTGAATTAAAAATTGTACGAAGCGAAGACAAACGGACTCTATAATTTAACCATCAAAGTACTTTAACTAAAGATGTTACTTGTCATTTCCAAGGTGTCTATTAAAAGTAAAAATTAGAATCATGACCTGCAACTCTTTTTTTTTTTGAATTTACGTGTGGGAAACCGCGGGATACCCAGCGTAAAACCCCCACGAGTGAGCCCACTACCCCTAGGGCACACCAAGGTTAGGCCATGGGGGCTCGAACCTGCAACTCTTTTGGTGATATGTAATTATCATTTGCTTTATAAGCAGCACTGAAAAGGACGACGGCAGTTGCAGACATGTGAGACATCTCAAATTCTCAATTAGGATTTATTGAAATGGGCCTAACTGCGTATTTTATTGGTAGAGTAGTTAACACAGATGAAGGCCCTGCCCATTATTATGGGAAAAATGTCATTTTTTTTAATGTTTGGGCCTTTGGGGATAAGTTTTGGTGAAAGTATTTTTAAAAGTAGTGATTTGTAATTATAGTGCTTTCTTTTCTTATACTTTGATTTAAAAATCAATATTCTTAGATTTTTTCTTAATATTTAAATTTCAATATTGTTAGGATAGAGTTAGAAATGAATGAGTATGGATAATAAAAAAAAAATGAAAAATGACAAATTGAAAATCTTTTAGGGTAGTTTAGTCATGTTAGTAAAGAATAAACACTGTCAAGTTTATAGACTTAAGAGACTACAAATTATGGGCACAAGGATGAGAGATCCACTGGTGAAAACATACAGAGAAGAGATAAACAATGACATTCAGATTGTAAGTAATTGATGACATAGTAATAGGGTTAATTGGAGAAGAAGAACTCGTAAAGCTGATTCTAGATAACAAAAATTTTGATATATAATCATGACGACGATGATGATAATTTGTTTCAATATTTAGATAATTTACATATTTTTCTCTATAATTGATAAGTTTCTCAACCTTATCAAAGGCAAAGTCATAATTTTAGACAACTACAAACACCATTAGTGCAAGAATTAAAAGTTAAAACAAGTTGCTTTGCCTCAAAGCTTATCTCGTGCTGAGAAAGTAGCATTATCTAGGCCAATACTCTAAGAACATTTTTGGATTTTTATCAATTAGTAAGACGATTAAAATAAAATTAATACATATATTTAATCAAGTGATACAGGGCAATAAAGATTCTCCCTTCATATCAAATTACTAACCATGCTTAAAATAGTGTTTTTAAAATCGTACAGAACCGGTTCAACATGAATCGTCTGAATCGTTTCTTAGACACTATTTAATCATTATGACAATTTGGTTTGTTTAAGAGCTATTGTAGTTTTTATTTATCATTTTTTCTCTAAAAAACTATTTCCACCATTATTATTATTATCTAAGGTCCAAATATCGTCCGATACATATCGTATCGGCCGATATATATCGGTTTTTTTAAACCGAGTAATATCGGCCGATACGATAAGTATCGGCCGTACATACCGAATATCGGTCACAATATCGGCCGATATTCATAAATATCGGTATTTAAAAAAAAAAAAAATTTAAAACACCGATACGGTTTTTCGCGGTTTTTACACGGTTTTTCGCGGTTTTCCGCGGTTTTTTGCGGTTTTCCAGGGTTTACAGTTCTCAGGGGGGTATCACGGTTTTTTGCGGTTTTCGCGGTTTTTCGTGTTTTCCACGGTTTTCCGAGGTTCAGGGTTTACGGTTCTCAGTGGTGTTCACGGTTTTTTGCGGTTTTGTCACGGTTCATCACAGTTTTTTCATGGTTCCGATATCGGAGGAGAGAGAAAATTCCGATATCGGTATGAGAGATAAAAATATCGGCCTATATATCGTCCGTATCGCGTATCGGCCGATATTTACATATCGGCCGATATATCGGTTAAACTGATTTTTTAATCCCTGATTATTATAGTATAACAATTGTAATTTTTTTTTTTTAATAATTTGTGGGAAACTCAGACACAGTCCTACTAAAACTCCCACGGATGAGCCTACTATTCCTAAAGAACACCAAAATTAGACAATGGGGCTCGAACACGCAAATCAAAATAAGCAAAAATTTAATTTTTTTGTTTGACCAATAAATGGTAAGTGTCTTTTGAAAAAAACAGAGAAACCCCAAAATATAGAGAGAATAGGAGCCTCGGGGAGGCCAGAATGAAATGAAAGCACCAATATATGCCCAAAACTCGGGCCAGAACGGGGTTTAAATCTCAGAAGAGATTGATATTGGCCGTATTGGCCGAGATCATTCTCTTACCTCTTTTTTTAGAAAACTAAAACAAGGTTCATTTAAAAAAAAAAAATTTAAAATAAAAAATCTAGACTGATATTTGACCAATGTCGACCGAGATATCAGTCAGGCCCATGAAGAAATCAATTTTTTTTAAAAAGGGAACAGCGATATTTAATGATATCGGCCGATATATATTGTCGATATATCGGCTATATAAGTCGAGATCATCTACATATGACTGATATTAATCGTATTGGCAGAGATTATTACTCCTAGGCCAGAGACAACCAAAAACCAAAACTGGGTCACGGGGATAAACTGCTTGCCCAAATGTGAAGAAAACTGGACCTGAGAAAAACTAAAATAGATCTACAACAGATGAACCTTAGGATCACTGGCATGATACAAAAGACAGCCGTGAAGGTTTTACGTTAAGTATCTTATAATTTTTCACGTATAAATTAAAAAAAAAAAAAACAGCTTAAAAGCATTTGAAAGGGACTTTCATATATTTATTTTTGAGGAATATTGCCGGATATTATTGTAATCGAATCCTTATAAAATGTTTTATTCAGTGTCATTTACATTAGTTGACCAAATGGCATCATATCCAGATTTTTGTCTGGTTGGTAACGATTTTAGTGGGGGTCAATTGAAGAAGATGAATTTAGGTTCAGATATGCCACCGATTGTAGGGTCAACCATAGATCCCGGCCGATTTTTTATATCGGCCGATATATCGGTTCGGCCGATATATCGGCCGAATTTTTTCTCTCTCCTACCCGTTTTTATTTTTTTATTTTTTATTTTTAAAAAAATTCAAAAAAATTACAGTAAATACAGATAATTATGGGCTTATTGAATATGTAATTTTTTCATAAAATATCGGACATTTACATCTTCTAATATATTTTTGAAGTTACGACAACGAGAAATTATATAATTAGTAATAAAATTGTAAAAATTACAAGGAAAATGATATAAATGAGGAAAATTTGTAGAAATAATTTCATAATTTATTTTTTTAGTCAATGAGTGTTATTTTAAGTTAGGATATCCCTAGGGTGTGCCGAAAACACAGTATTTTACAAATAAGGGTATCCCTTGGGTGTGCCGAAAACACATTTAGGAAAGTCAAAAGACCTTGAAGTCTTAAAGTATTTTTATCAGGTTATCGTAATTAGTCCGGATATTCAATTTGAGAAATTTTGAAAATACACAGTGCTTAAAAAATAACTTTAAAGTTTTAAAGGAGATTTTATTATTTAATACATTATGCACATTATTTTTTAAGCATCGTGTATTTTTAAAATTTCTCAAATTGAATATCCGGACTAATTACGATAACCTGATAAATATACTTTAAGACTTTAAGGTCTTTTGACACTCCTAAATGTATTTTCGGCATACCTTAGGGATACTCTTATTTGTAAAATACTGTGTTTTAAATATTTAAGAGTGTCAAAAGACCTTTAAGCCTTAAAGTATTTTTATCAGGTTATTGTAATTAGTCCGGATATTCATTTTGAGAAATTTTAAAAATACACAGTGCTTAAAAAATAATTTTAAAGTTTTAAAGAAGATTTTATTATTTAATTACTATGAATAGATACCCTAAAATTATTAGATGGTAAATATAATATTAAATTATTACAATAAGATAACTAAAAGAAATATTATAATTTTTACTTTCTATTTAAAACAAAATTTTATTATTTTAAAAAAATATTAGGTTACACACGTGAGCTTTTTAGTAAGCTCACGTGTGTTACTTCTTCACTTACAAACCCTAATGCACTTCTTTTTATACCCTTCTTCTCTTTCCCTCTTTCTGCTAAACCCTAACAGCCGCCGCTCTCTGTATTGCTCTCTGTATTTTTCGATCAACCGAAGAAGAAAAAGAAGAGAAAGGTAAGCTGTAGCGATTTTTTTTCTTCAATCTTTTCTCCATATTTTATTTTCTCTCTTTCCATCCTTTCTAGTCCGATATCTCTAAAAAAAAAAGCTTTTTTTTAAAAAAAAATCAAACAACCGAATTTTTAAAATTCGGCCGATATCATGACCGAATTATCGATATTTTTTTTTTTAAAAAAAAAAACCATACTTTCCAGCCCGATAAATAGTATATCGGGCGATATTGGGCCGATATTCGGACCGATATATCGCCCGTATCGGGCGATATTGTATTATTTTTTTAAAAAAAAAAAATGAAAAAAAAAATCTAATATACCGATATTTTCGAATATCGGCCGATATTAGGGCCGATATTGGGGACCGTTTATCGCCCATATCGGCCGATATTCCAACAGTACGGCCGATACTTATCGTATCGGCCGATATTTCAAGGTTTCAAAAAACCGATATATATCGGCCGATACGATATGTATCGGCCGATATTTAAACCTTAGCTCTAAGCTATCTCTATAGCTACCTTTCTTAAAGATGATAGTTGTTTAATATCTAAAATTCATTACACCGACACACTAAAGCTGTAAAGTTTTTTAGTTTCATGAAAATATTTGAACATTAAAAGAATTTAAGAGTCACCCTAAAATCTATATCAATTATATTAAAAGTTCTTTATTGAATTATAAAAACATTTGTATATCATTTTATTCATTTTTATAAAAAAACTCAAAAATTGAAAGAATACTAAAAATCTGATTTTTATTTGAAAAATCTTAGAAAATTACACAAGCCCCCTTTAAAGTATGTGAATGTCATTAACACATCTTCATTGAATTCCATAAATATTAAATATTATTTTATTAAATTATTTTAATAAAAAATCACAAATTTCGTATTATCTTAGAGCCAAAATTTGAAAAAAAGAATTAATGAAAATAACTCAAAAATTATTTTTAAATTCGAAAAAATAGTAAAAATAACTCAAAAACAGGTCAAAATTGTTTTTTAATTGAAAACCAACATCCGCCAATACTGGCCAATACTTGTTGGATACATTAATGGCCAATATTGGTCAATAATTTTCCTTATTTAAATGTTGTTAATGAAATTTCACACCAATTTTTACCAAATGATTCACGAGAAATAATGTCTCTGAAGATAAGAACATATGATCATTTCGCTTATTTATAAGAATACATTTTAAATAAATAAAATTAGTGAATTTAATAATAACAATATCAACTAGTAAAAAGTGATATTGGTGAAACACATAAGGGCTACTTTTGGATGAGAAGTCTTGAAGGTAATGTGGTGTCTTCCTTGTGTGAATTAAGGAGAGACCCTAATTTTATTTATAGAGAAAGGAGAGTATAAATAAAGCAGGTGAAATCAAATAAACATGGAATGCCCGAAACTTGAAAAATACTAAATAAGAAATAATCTAAACATATTATTTAAAATATTAAAATATATTTTAACAAGAACTAAATTGTAAATTTTGAAAGAGGCCAGGTTTTTTCTTGTCTGGTAATTACAATGGGAAAAATATAAAAGGGAAAAAAATAAAAAAACCTTATCTTAAGGGAGAGGAAGAGTGCTTACCTCTTGCATGGAAGGGTTTTCGGATTTGTAGTGGGCAGGGCCGGCCCTGACTATAGGCGGCGAAAGTTGCCGCCTAGGTCCCCCCAAAATATGTCTAAAAAATAACTTGCAGTAGGGCCCCTGAGATTTTAAAGCCTCTGCAATAGGGCCCCATCTTAACAGTTTTGCCTAGGGCCCCTCAGATTTTAGGATATCTCAGGACCTGCACTGCACTGATATTGGTGAGGGAAAACTTGAAATTTTCTCGCACCTTCATTTTATTACCAATGGGGGTTAATGTCATGCCCCGACCCGAAGGGTGGGCCCGGAACGCGACTGATTTTTTTTTTTTTTTTTGAAATTAAACTAAAACAAGCATTCTAACTGGGCCGGATCAACAGTTGGGCCCAAAGGTCACACATGATCCAAACATGTGGACTCAAACATAAATCATAAGTCCCTCCCGAGAGACTTAAACGCAAACATCAAAACATACCACAAGAACACATAATTTCCAACATTGAATTATCATTCAAAATCACAATAGAGTAACTATAGAAGCATAGTAGTTTTCAATACATGACATTTAAACAAATTAAGTACCACACCCGGTACTTTACAAAAACTAATGGTTCCAAGAACCAGAAAGCAAAGATAAGGGTATTCCCCTCAGTGGGAATCCCGAAACACCGCCACAAGCTTATCCACCCTAAGCTTGAAATAGAGGGTTCTCCTCCTCGAGTTCATCTCCTGAAAGGTGGGTGGGGTGAGCTAACTAGCCCAGTGAAGGAAATATAACAGTGCAGTTAAGTAAACAACAGGTTAGCACAATAATCAACAGTTGCAATAATATCTCATGCTTGATAACAAATAGACATAATATCATCAGTCCCATAATTCATCATTTCTTTTCCAATACTGTTGTCATCCAACGTCACACCTATCGACTACACTGAGACCATTGTATTAAGTCCCGACACGGTCAAAATACATCCTTAAAAGTACATCTCCGGCTCTCCCATAGCCGATACTGACACCCTCAAGTCAGCAACTGTCGACACACATGGTCCAGTAGACGCAAACCATCTCTCATATGGCCGATATTGGTTCAATAGTCAAGGCACGTGGAAGTAGTCTTACACATTTCATATGATCAACATCATAGCATTTACTAGCATCATAAGCACTCTTACCATAGTGCGTCAAGTTTAGGCACATGAGTGGGTTCATCAAATCTGAAACCACTCATTGCTCAATATCCATCTCAAATAACAAAACCTGTTTACATTTTAACTGCAGAGTTAAGTTCCCTCACCGTATATGTGTGGTTACGAGGTCTCTATTCAAACAAACAGACAAGTGCACAATCAATATACAGATCAAATACATACACATAAGTAGTATTTCGAAATAGTACTTGTTTTCCCAAAAATATCCAAGATATATGGAATTGAGTCTCCTAATTGGTTTCTATCCTTTTTAAGTTATAATTATCCACAAGATAATAATATAATAAAAAGGGTGCTCAGTCCAAAACTCATATTGTCTTCTGGGCATTGAACAGATTGACTTATTGAGTTAGGTCTAGATCCTCGGGTCACTGCTCGGTTGTCTTCTGAATAGGACCAGATCTGACATTTTGAGTTAGGCCTCGAGGTCACTCAGTGCCGGACAAATATAGCGTCGGTCTGAAAGTGAGATCACTCAGTGCCCGACCAATAGGGTCGGCCTGGAAGTGAATACAATAGTATATATACTATAGTAATAAGAGAAGACGGTTAATTCAATTTTAATTAACAAAAGGGGTACTAACATCACATTAATCAATAATAATCAAACAAGATTTACACTTAAAAACTGGGTCCCTCGGAACAAGCCTCGGAACTAGGTATTGTGGCTTCAGATCATCCGAACCACACCTAAACTAGTCACTGACCTCGGATCATGGGTCTGACTTCGGATCGTCTGAAGATCGGGTCTCGGACCTTCTGAAGTCCATCCGAACCGATTAAAATCCGAAAACAGGTCTCGGTGGATCTGTGCACTTCAGAACATCCAAAGTGAGGCTCGGAATGTCCGAAGTAGGGTTCGGTCCTTCCGAACTCTGCTCGGTTCGTCCGAGTGGGTCAGGCCAGCCTCGGGCGTAACTGGGCTTCGGGTGAAGTTCGGAACGTCCGAGGGGTACTGTTCGGACCGTCCGAAGATCTGACCCTCGGACCGTCCGAGAGTCGTCTTCCCCACTGTCTGCACCAGCAGACAGTGACGGTAGACAACAGTGAATTATGAATCAGGAAACAGAGGGTTTCCCGGACTCGGTTTTCACAACTAGCCGGTCCGATGGACTCCTCTGAGAGTCCTCTTTCCATAGGGAATGGTTTTGAGCTTTGAAGCTCACTGGGCCACCCGATTTTAAAGTCAAAACCTCACGGGTACAAGAGAACCCATGGTTTTCCTGAAACTTCAAGCTGGTTTTTCTTACTCAAATCATGGTTAAATTCGATTTTTCTTGATTCAAAATGACTGAAATTGAAAGAGGAACACAGTGATTACCTTCACTGGAGTTCCTGGGCTAAGAATCTGAACTTTGAAATTTTTTCCTTCTCAAGCTACGGGTGACAAAACTAGGAAGAACAGAGGCTGGAGACTGCTGGGTTTGGTTTTCAAACAGCTGAGAGTCTGAGAGAAGAGAGAAAGATGGAAAAATTGGAGGGAGGAGATCTGCTGAGAAAGGCCATATATATAGAATTCTGGCCGGAAGAAGTGGCCGTTGAGCCACTGCATGCAAGTGCATGCAGCTGTTGCCGACGTCCGCTATAGTGTAACCACTGTTTTGGGCGTTGGTTGCAAATCAGTCCCTGCAAGTTTTCCATTTTGCAAATAAGTCCCTCAATTAGATAAAACCCAATCTTACAAATAGGTTGGGTTTAGAAAACCTTGATCACCATAAAAATTTTGGAATTTAAATCTCTCCAAAAACCAATGATTTAAATAAAAACCATAATTTAACCTTATTTACTTAATTAAACAAATGTTACAATAAACAATTTAGAGACCTCATTTTGGGGTGCAAAGGAATAATTAGACTATCCTTAAAATGGTCTAACACAAAATACTAGTTTCAAAAATTTATCTTATTTCCAAAACTTTTTAAAATAATTATTACTCGCTTTCGGGGTTTTGACGGGTGGATTTAAATACCTTTTTTCTGAAAATAAAGTTATTTAAAAATCAGAAATATAAATCCTGTATTAAGGAGAACATTTTCAACCAATAATAATCACGTAAACACATAATTCATAAAATAACAACTAGAAGCGGTGAATTACCAAAATGCCCCTCCAGCTGGACGAGCTGCATCACTGAGCTCACGGGCTCAGATTAGGCCACACCTGGGCTTTCCTCGAAGCCGTAACCGTAATCTTAGAGATTAACCGGTTAAACAAGATTATTAAACTAAACTACGCCTAATCTGGGTCAGGGTATTACAGTTAAACTGAAATTACCCTCATTTTCAACCCTCTATCTCTCAGCCAAACCATTGTATTTGGAAATTGCAAGCTCTATGTTTTGGTCTCAGAACTCCACCTGCAACCTTTTGAAATCTTTTGAAATCTAAAAATAATAGTCACTATTGACGGTACAACCCTTGATTTCAAACAAAGAAATCAGACCATTCAAGCTCCTCCAGCCAAAGGGATTGAAACCACCGATTGTCATCTAAAGAAGATAAGGATCATCACTGATGGAGACCCAACATGCAAAGCAGTTCAAGCTCATCTAGTCAAAGGGATTGAAACCACCGATCCTCATCTACAGAAGATAAGGATCGGTGCCTAAAATGCAAAGAAGTCTAATTAAATCTAACATCTTCCTTCTCATCTATCCCTCTCTTACTTATCTATCTCTTTATTATAAATATTACATATGTATCACCTAAGTAAGGAGGAGAAAATATTTGTAAATCAAATAGAACTTACATATTAAATCAAAAGCATCTTACTGTGAATTCGGGTGTTAGATCTTCTATTTCTATACTCACAACAAATGTTATTTCAAAGGATAAATCACCATCGCATCAACATTAATATTTCAACATACACAATCTTGACACATCTGTTAATATTCTTCCTTGTGACAACTTACAAAGCCATTTCTATAACTCGTGAGAAATCATTAGCTGATTGGATCATAGCTTGTTTAAGAAGGAATATATTTTAATTAAAATATATTATATCATAATGTTGTTGGGAATTGAAAAAGATTACAACTCAAAATGCTACTGCAAATTGCGACATTACGTGTATAAACATCTTCTATCGTCAACCACACAAAACAAAGTGGAAAATCCAGTCCTCAATTTAGAGAAAGTCAGCCATTTTCAATTAATGACTTGAAGCAAGAAAGATTATCAACCATATGTTGGGGAATTAGGCACCTAACCCATATACACATATAACCACAGATCACAACACACACATCACAATACGAGATATACATGGTTCGGCAAATGCCTACATCCACAGGCAACAGTTGGTAAGATTTCGAACGCAACAATGAGAGGAAACAACTACATGGTATTTGGATACAAAGAATTCCCAATCTTCACAACCTCTCTCACTCATCAGAGAGTGTTCTCTCTTATCACTGTCTCTCTGTGTAGAGACAATTCACCACTGCTTCTCGATTAGAAACTTGAGAAGCCTTGTTATGACTGTTAAGTACACGTATAGAGTTGACTATCGTTTATGAACATCTCCATCTATCAATCTATTCATATTATCTATTCACCCATTTGTCTATTTCTCTACTATCATAGGATGCTTTTGCTGTCCCAAATTCTCACCACTCACATTTTCAACGGACACGTCAATAGAAGGCTGCATTTTTAGAAGAATCATTTTACAAGACATTCACTAACCCAAATCTCTTGGAGTTTTGTTCATGTTGTGTTGTTTGAAGAGGAATTTTACTTATGTCAATTGCTTCACGATGGTTTCTTATAAACTTTAGCTCTTGAATTGAATTATTAATACATAAATTCTGACTTCTTCATATTCAATCATGAATTTTGATTGAAAGTTCATATCAAATTTTGTTAAACTAATTTACAATGAATAATATCTCAGCTTGTATAATATATTTTATGCATTGCAATTTGTTATAGAAGAAAATGGTAGACTGGAGGACTCTAAGGGGTTGGAGTGATGACTAGGAATCTACCTTAAAAAGTAGGAGTCCTAAGTCTGAGGTTAGACTTTGTTAGGAATCTATTTTTCCTATTTATCCAAAAAAAAAAATGAAATAAGAAGGTTAGAGTTTTAATCAACTTTCTAAAAATATGTTTAAATCGTTGAATAAAGTTTTAATTTAGGGATAAAAAATGTGTCCGCACCAGGACAAGAGTTGATATATTCATATCGCCACGATATAACATATCGGCCATTACATGTCAACACGCACTTGTCCATCAACCATCCGTCGTCTCTTCAAATTCCAACCGTCCGAATTTTTTCAATTGAAATCTTCTAGATTGCAATCGACTTCAGATTGAAGAAACTGTATGGCACTTACTTTTGATGATAGAATAACTTATTTATATTAGTAAGACCCACTTTATAAGAAATGATTCTCAAATATGGAGAATTTGGACATACCTAACATGATGTGGAACGCATTTTATTTATGCAAGTCTTAAAATGATCAAGGGTTCAATATCTTGTCGATATTGTGATAAGTTGTCAATAGTTTCATTGGGATTAAGGAGAAAAATTTAGTCCAGATACTCTAGTGACGTGGCACTAGCTGGTTGAATTCGGGTTAAATTTAGGTAAAATATGAATTCATCCCCCTCTATAAAAAAGGAAAATTAGATTAATTAAACAAGTTTTAATATAAAAAATAACCCAAATCTCATACGACACAATTAGTAAATATTATAAGAAAAATTGTAAATAGTCTTCAAAAATGTATTAAAAATAGTCAAAGAAACTACAAAAATGCAAAGATAAAGTGAAACTTCTTTAATTCGAATGGTGGAATCCAATTATATCTCATATGTAACATTATTTCCTAATCTCGAAATAGTTAGTATGACTAAGATATAGTAAAGTAAATATTAGAGTTTTATGCTCGTAGGATTTAATACATAACCTATTTAACAAGTTGTCGGTTTCGGATATGGTAAGATTCAAATCCAAATCCAAAAGCAAGTAGGTTTTAGTTTTGAATTTGGACTAAGATTTTAAAAATTAAATAGATCTAAAGTTTGCATCTGAATCTATTTATTAATTTCGAATCAGATACTTTTGGATTTTTTGGATTTTGAATATCTTTTTACATCCTTACATGGCACCACACAATTTGTGGTGCCACCAATCTGTAAATGCATATGTAACATTATTTCCTAATTCTCATTTATGCAAGTCTTAAAATGATCAAGGGTTCAATATCTTGTCGATATTCTGATCAGTTGTCAATACTTTCATTGAGATTAAAGAGAAAAATACTCTAGTGCCGTGGCATTAAAGATGTAAGCTGGTCAAATTCGGGTTAAATTCAGCTAAAATATGAATTCATCCTCCTCTATTAAAAAGAAAATTAGAAGAGTTAGCGTTCTTTTTCAACAATAACTTCTTAAGCCAGTCGACTCTCATCTTTTTTAAAATGGTCTTTTAGCTAAAATTAAAACACAATATTACACAAAAATAAAAAAATCTTTTCTTGACCCCTAACTGAAGTACTGCGACTCTCATAGTCACTGGAAAACTTTTGGTTCCACCAGCCTGACACAAATGTTGATTTCATTTCCACTCTTCAGCAGATGAAAGACAAGATCGGCATTATCAGAACGAAGAAGTTTATCCAGAAGTCTATGTCAAATTATTTTTCCGTTTGTGAGGACCCTAATAACTTTTACAGTAATTTTATATTTTAAATGTATGGAATATTACTTTATAAAATTATTGGGACCAGAGTCATAGTACATTTTGTATTCTCAATGTATTGAGTATTGAGTTAGAGAAGTTCATTACATTTCAAATGAATCCGAGGTTGGGACTGGTATTACTTTACACAGGTTATTCTTTAGAAAGTAATACATTAGAGATGTTTTACTGTCTTAGGTAAGTTTGGTGCGTTTGTTAAGTACTCATTATTATAAAAATATATTATTAGTTCATTACTTTCCTTTTTCTTGTTAGATTTTTTAGTTATTTTTTTATTTTATTTTTATTATTAAGGTGAGACGTCAGGCAAGTCAGAGAATCCGTATATTCATCTTCTTTTATCAAATTCTATGTCTGATGATGAAAATGATGAATCAAATAATTTGAAGTCAAGGGATCAATATTATCATACAGACAAGCCATGCCTGATTGGTGCAACTTTCCTTCCACCATCACTGAATCACAAATTGAAAATGTATTTGGAAGAATTAAATGTGGCAATATAATTATGCTGTGCAACATTTGGAACCATGAGTTCAATGGCTGGTTCCCATTTGTATGGTTCACAATTCGCATTCAGAAACCAATATAGATTGGACAATGCTGTCCCATCAACTAGTGCATTATTATTAAGAAGATTCTAGTGACCATATATACTCATATATATCATGCACATTTTTAAAAAGATTCTAGTGAGTAAGATCAAGTATAAGAAATTTTATTAAACAAAATTTTAGTCTTATATATATAATGCATGGACATGTGAAATACATTGTATGACACATTGATTTGTTCAAATAGGAGACTCTATTTAGATCATTATCCTACTAGATCTGTTTGATAGGTTATTCAAGATATAGCGAGAATGATTTTTATTCGATACCTCCTTCTCGAAGTGATAAAGAGTTTTTTTTTTTTAAGAAAAGATAGTCTTTGTGTAATTTAATTTCTTAAAATCAGGTAATGATCTGTATAGCATGAGTTTTCACTATGGCGCACGGATCATTATCCCTTAAAATCGTTCTCTGCAAACACAGTCTCTCAAAATAATTCATATTCTCTATAATTCTTAATCATTCTACATACCAAATAAAAATTAGAGTTTTTTAGGGATATAATCTAACTATTTAAATGGAATAACACTCCTACAAATATTTTACTTTATTAATTTACCATTAATTTCATACTTACAAATGAGAGAAATGGAAGGAAGCTCTATATGAGCTCAACACCATAAAAAGGCCTATTTTAGAAAGTCTCTTCTCTTTTGTGTGTATTTATTTTTTCCCTATTACATACATGGGGCATGCCTTATTTTAGAATATCATGATAAAATTTGTTGACATTACTTAATGTAGCATTTATTTATGAAATTAGTATATATAAGAAAAATAAAAAAGTGCTTTTTATATATTATATATAAAAAATGAATCTGTAAATTAGCACCATTCCAAATTGCACACTATTTTGGATAAAATAAATAATCTATTGTTGGAGTACGATTGTAGGTGACAATCGACAAGAAGCTTTTCCATTTCTCTCTATTTGTCCTTTGCTATTTCGTATTCCCACTGCTCTTCATTTGTCGTTTGCTATTTGTGCTTCATCCTTTATATATATAAATATTATTGATTCCTTATTGTCTAATGGTAAGTCACAAGTAATGGAAAGGACCTCAATGATTGAATATCTGGATTATGTGGTTCATGACATTCAAAGAAAAAGGATCAAAGTATGGAGTCCCTAGTGCAAAAGCATGGTGCATCACAGCATTGAGAGGTACTGATTCAACTCACAAAATAATAACAATATGGTCCACATCCTCAGATATTTTTTGAAGGGGCAATCGAAAATTTTAATAAAGAAAATTTGATAAGAATATCGGTATTTTTAATATTAAAGAGATACTTAGACTTGTTATTTTATTCACTTGTCATCATGTAAGTGGTAAAAAAGTATATCGATGTCTTTATTATAAAAATACAACAATATTTCAAGAGAGAGATATTTTGAAACTGATCATAAGGTTATATATAATTTGATGAGATGTATAGAGGTCATTTGAACTCTTCAATATTTTAGTTGATGGAAGGTATTAAATTTTTTTTCAATGGAATAGATTCACCCATTTTTCTCAATGTTGTCTTTTGCATATCCATTGCAAGTGTATGTTTCTCGTATATTTTTTTGTTGAATTTTGAATAAAAGAATGATTACATATAAGAGATATAATTATAATAAGGTTTTCCATATTCACCATTTATTTTTAAAAAATTATATTATGAAGTTTTAATATTCATCAAAATAGATAGCAAAGATGTATGACCTCATAGTATTGTCATAAAGTCTCCTCTCTGTGATCTTTTCTTTTTTAAATAAGTTACTCCTCAAAAATTCATTCTCACCAACACACTAAACCAGTATAGAAATTATTTGTTGTGAACCAATTTATAATAAATTGGTGTGAACTTCAAATCAAAATATTTAAATAAGAAATAAGTTATCGGACTTTATTTTTAAAACTCAAGCTGTTGTTTCTATCAAGAGCTGAGATAGTAGGGGTGAAACTTGAGTTGGGTTTTGCTTTGACTCAAGAAATCATGCGGGTTGGATTATGTGAGTAGGGTTGGGTCGGATTAAATATTAAAAAATCCAACCAGACTTAACCCGATTTCAACCCTATGAGATAGAAATTCAAACCAATTCGTTGTGAATGGATTCACAATGGATAATTTCACAAAATCATTTATGGCATTCATAAGTGGCATTCATAAGTGACCAGTTGAGAGTTTGTTGGTAAAGAAGAGAGATAAATGTATTGTTTATTGTACCTAATATTGACACTCTATTCCCAATTGGGAAATGATAAATGTATTGTTTAGCCCAATCCACATGACTCGTTCTGAGCCAAGTTTTTTTTCCCTATTCCCACCAATATTTATCGCTAGCATGTTCTCATATATGGATGAGGCTCTATCTGAACTGCTTGCTTAAGAAATTCAGAAAGAGTTCTTATTTAGTTATTTACTTCTTTAGATTCTGTATTTGTTTCTACTGGGCTCAATCACTCCAAGCCTCGACAGGATATTTCTCAAAATCACTGTCACTAGCAAAGGACTTTTGTACGTACAATTTACCTTTCCTATTAAAGAAAAATAATAATAATAATAAAGAAAAGATTAGATAATTGTAGTTTAACTGATAATCTCTTATTTCAAAAAATGGGAGGTACCATGTTCGATCTCCCATAATCTCGCTTAGTATGTCCTAAGAACATTAGATATCACCCGTAGAGATTTTATACAGTTTTCCACAATAGTGCTTTTGCTACTTCATTTGCAGGTAGCTGGACCACCCTACTGGGCCTTAAAAAGCTTGGCTTCAAGGACATGACCCACACACCAATTTGTTGATGATGCACCATAAAAGATAAAAGCTTTCCTGCCTTTGTCAATAAAGAAGGACAATAAATCCATAATTCAACCCAGGGGTCAAAAAATCGGCTCGGCCGATATATCGGCCGATATGTAAATATCGGCCGATATCCGATACGGACGATATATCGGCCGATAATTTTATCTCTCATACCGATATCGACATTTTCTCTCTCCTCCGATATCGGAACCGTGAAAAAACCGCAAAAAACCGTGATGAATAGTGGTGAACCGTGACAAAACCGCAAAAAACCGCAAAAAACCGTGGACACCCTGAGAACCGTAAACCCTGAACCGCATAAAACCGTGGAAAACCGCAGAAAACCGCGAAAAACCGCGAAAACCGCGAAAAACCGCGAATACCCCTGAGAACCGTAACCCGCGGAAAACCGCGAAAAACCGTATCGGTGTTTTAAATTTTTTTTTTTTTTTAAAATACCGATATTTTCGAATATCGGCCGATATTAGGGCCGATATTGGGGACCGTTTATCGCCCATATCGGCCGATATTCCAACTGTACGACCGATACTTATCGTATCGGCCGATATTTCAAGGTTTCAAAAAACCGATATTTAAACCTTAGATTCAACCAACTAAGCAGTAGACCTCATAAACACTGGAAGCTGGTACGAAAAGTATGCAGGCCTGCTTACAACATTCCTTGGGTCTCCCACCATAAAACCTCAAGAAAGTGACTGAGCCCATAACACCAATAATGAGTCCATTCCATATACCAAACTAGTGAGTGATATGATGTTATGCAACCTAAGAGATGTTGGTGGGTCACCTCTTTATTGGATAAATGGATAGGATCTCAAGTGGTTGGTTCCCACCTTAGAAAATAGGAGGTTGTGAGTTCGAGTCTTCATAGTCTAATTTTGGTATGTCTTAGGAGTAGTAGACTTATCCGTAAAGGTTTTAGTAGCACTGTGTCTGAATTTTCGACACGTTAATAAAAAAAATGGATAGAGATCACAACTCACAATATCATCTTAGAGTTCAGTGTGAGCTTGTGTGACCAATTTATTTATTTATTTTGAATGAAAAATCTTCATCCACTTGTTAAATAGGATTAATATACTCTATCGTAACTTTAACCTTCCAATTTAAGTAATGAGTTTGTGAATTTGCTTATAAATTGCTAGGTTGGATTTGGTTGATTAACCCATATTTTTAAACTTTAATCCAAAGTAACCCACTTATTAGAGAGGTCAACGGAATGTGAACTCATCACTAGACCAATCAATGTAGTTAATTCAAATACTACTTCTTCAAGTTGGGTTAAAACCAATCAGATAAACCGCAATTAGCTAAGGAATACAAGCTTCATGTGGTACTTAATTGTTAAAAAAAATATTTTTCTTTAGATTTGCATCCTTGTTGATGTCCATTTCATGCAACCTTATCAATGGATTGATTATGATATATAAAAATATTTGTTCAATAATTTTCTTTTATTTTAAAAATAAGGGTTAGATGATTTAATAGGTCCAACTATTTTATCTAAAATAGCATGTGAAAGCACGCAACCTTATAAATAGCTTGCTCAAAAATCAATTTGACGGGGTAGATAAGAAATTGCAACCCTTGAGACTAAGACATATTTTGGATTTAGTAGTTTAGGAATTAAAAAAGAAGTCTAGCTGTCAAAAAATAGTATACAAAATCCAATTATAAATACCAACTTTAAGTGGATAAAATAGTTAATTTTAATTTTATGTCTACCTGTCATCATTTAAATAATGGAAAGATATAATAATGTCCCTTATAATAAAAGAGTTAAACATGTCATCAAATGGTTGAGGGGTTCCATATAATTAAGTTCATTTTATAGGTGATTGCATCAATATAAAGTATATAATGTTTTACTATCAATTGATAATTTAAATCATATAATTTTGGTCTTTAAATTTTGATGAGGATAAACTATTGGTTTTTAAAAGTTTAGAATTAAGAGATAAAATGATCAGATGGACATAAAACTTCATATCCAACCTACTCATATGGTTCTCTTTTTTAAATCTTTATCTTACATTTGACTATATGGGCCTCAAAACCTATTAGATGGTGTGTCTCATTAGAGAGACTTCGGTAGCGTTTTTCAAAATAAAAAAATACTAGGTATCTCTGTTTCTCCTTAAATAAATATGATATTCCAATCAGAAACTATTTGTAGTTCACTTATCCATATATTCTGACCCATATTAAACTTTATAGAAGTCAATATTCTATCTTTTTAAATACAACTTTTGAATTACTTGACGTACGCCTAATTTAATCTATTTTAAATTTTCAAAATTTCAATGACAAAATTACAGTAGCTATTGGAGTTTCAAATGGACTAGATAGGACGAGAGTATGTATATATCGAGGGATTGGCCTCACGTTCAAGATGTTCATCTCAGGAAGTGAGGTTTTGAATTTGATTCACACTCAACTTCATTTATCATTCTTTGAGAAAAAAGAAAATTTTAGTGAACGGACATGTGTTAGAATCATATCGGCGTGTATAAGCAGATACACATCTGATAATTCTTTCCCCCTCACTCAACCAAATTTAGTCTAGAAGCCTAAAATCCAGTCATATATCGAACCTTTAACAAACTTATTGGCTTTGGATGGAGTAGGCATACCTTTTAATAAGGACTTTAGTAGACAATTTTCCAGGCCCAGCCCTTTTATCTTGAAGATGGCCTCATGGCCACCAAGTCAGGCCCATTCTTCATCTCTATCTTCATCAAGGGTATAAATCTCGGTCGATACTGTGCGTATCGGCCAGAGAAAAAATATTGGCCGATTCATTTTTTCTTTAAAAGAAAAAAATAAGAATATCGGTTGTGAATCCGGTAGATATCTTGTAATAGCCGGATTTTTAAATGAAGAAATATATTGGCTACTATTTATTTTAATTGTTGAAATTAAGAATTTTTGATGAAGTGGATGGTAGATGGATCAAAGTTGGGACAATGGACCATGAATTGGATTATTTCCAATTAATTGGGTCAAATGCCCAATTGGGACCCAATGGGTCAAGATGGATTGAGCATTAGGGTAAATGGGTAAGAAATGGATTTAATTGGGTCATGGATCCAATTGTGATCAAAGGCATGGGGTCCAGCCTCATCAAGTGAGGTGGCAAGAGTAGGAGTGGAAATCCAAGTGGCATAGCCAAGTGGGGCCCAACTCCACCTCATCAAGTGAGGTGGCGTATGGACCAAGACACATCTGGGGCCGACCACCATGGTTGACCACGGTTGACTAGGTCAACCATGGGTGAGTCAAAGATAAATTAAAGAAGATTAAATATAGTAAGTGGAATTAAATTATTTAATTGTAATGACCTAAGTTAGATATCAATTCAAATGAATGAGTTGGGAGTTGAGTTACATTAAATGGAGTGAATCCAATGGGGAGTGAATCACCTAAAAGACCAAAAGATGGAGTGAGTCAAGTGGGTGGTTTCATCTCATGGAAACCACTCCACCAAAACCGTTGGGATGAGAGGTGGTATGCCATGTGGAGGGCATGCTTTTCCCCTTGGCTGGACCAAAAGCTTAGGTGGAGGGACATACATTGGCCAAAAGAGAGGTGGTAGGTTTCATCTCATGGAAACAACCAAACCACCAAAGGAAACAACTAAGGCAAAACCATTGGACATGGGGGTGGTGTGTGCCATAGTGGAGGGCATGCTCCCCCCTTCGGCTAGACAAGAAGCCTAAACTGAGAACATGCAAGACCATCCATTGGCCAAAGGAGAGGTGGTGGTTTCATCTCATGGAAACCACCAAACCACCCAAGGAAACAAGTAAACCAAAACCGTTGGGATGAAGAGTGGTATGCCATGTGGAGGGCATGCACCCCCTGCTTAAATGAAGGATATGCTAGACCAGTGCATTGGTCAAAAGAGATGTGGTGGTTTCATCTCATGGAAACCACCAAACCACCCATGAAACCAAGCCAAAACCGTTGGGAAGGAGAGTGGTGTGTGCCATGTGGAGGGCATGCACCCTCTTGTTTGTCAAAGAGCCCATGGAGAAGACTCCACATTGATGAGGGTGGAGTCTATGTGATGACCTGACCCAGAGTAGCAGGTCAATCGAATCGGGTAAAACTAAAAAATATTAAATAGGTCTTTTGATTGTGTTTGTGTGAAATTATGTGTTCTTTTCTTTTATTTTTATTATTTAAAATAAAATAAATAAACACACAAAAACCTAGAATTTAATTAATTTAGGTTCCCAAATGCACACACATTTTCCCTCAGTTAGAATTTTCAAATTGTCCTCTTCAAGTTGAAATTAAGTGACCGGAAAATAAATTATCAAATTAGATTTTTAAATTTGCAAAGGTAAGGGTTCCAATTAGAATTGTATTATTAAAAGTCCAAAATTTATCCAATTAGAATTGTATTATTAAAAGTCCAAAATTTATAAATTAATAAGATTTATTTAGCTGAGATTTTAATTAAATTCAAATGATGAATTAAAATTTGATTTCTTTTGGTAAATAAATAATTAAACTATTGAATCAATAATTAAGTTTAAATTTTAATAAACTTGAATGTAATCATCAATCAATGAATTAATTAAAAATAAACACCCAAAACCGTATGGGCCCATGAGACCCACACCTTAAAAGATTTTCTATTTTTTCCCTCAATACATTAAACGGTCTCTTACTTTCGTTTTCTTCCTTTCCCTTTCTTTCTCCCCCTCACGGCAACTCCCAAATCCCTAATTTTCAGTTTCTTCTTCTTCCTTTCCTTTTCCTTTTACTTTCCTTTTACTTTCCTTTACTTTCCTTTTTCTCCTCTACTTCTTCCAAAAAAAAGAAAAAAAGATGGTAACCCCTATTTTTTTCCCCAAAACTCGGTTCCCTTTCTTCTCTCCTTCTCCAAAAACGACATCTCCTATCTCCATTAAAACCCACTTCCGTCTCCATCTCTCAATCCCCGGATTTTCGGGACAACCTAGCCGACTCCCTCTTCTCTATAAACCCATGTGATTTCGGCAAACCCTCATCTTATTTTCGAGATCGCTCACTCCTCCGTCGATAATCGACGAAGACGCGACTGTAGAGACATTCGGCAACAATCAGCTCATATTTCGTTCCCTTGTTCTTATTCCGGGTATGTGGACTTTCTTTAAAATATTTTTATCTTTCTCTCTCTTTCTCGTGAATTCCTCTCCTATTCTTCTTGCTAACCACTGGACTTCCATCACCACCATACTAAGTTCTTGGAGACATCTTCTCACTGCAACCCAATGCATATCACAAGTAATTGTTTCTTCCTTCTATTCTTATTCATTTACTTTTTAGTTTACATTAAGATTATAAATATTATATAAACCTTATTTGAATTCAAAATAGGGAGTGATCTCATGGGATCACTTTGGCCAAATCTGATTGGGCATCCCATTAACATCATCTATTGCAGTCTTGAACGGTGACCTTCCTTCCATTAATTTATTTTGTTTTGATTTTGAAAATGGTTTCATGTTAAATCTAATCTTTTTAGTTTATTTTAATGATTTCCTTATTTTATTTTAAATTGGTTCAATAGATTAAAGGGTTTAGATTTGTATAATCTTTTCATTATCTAATTTTGATTTTCCACTTAATTTACTTTAAATGGTTACCTTCATTTTGCTTGAAAAGTTAGAGTAGTGATGTGGCATTTGATACAAATTCAAGATTTTTTTTAAAGGATCGTTTCAGCCCAAGATAATATCATTTGACCTATTTTAGTTGCTTTTACTATAAAATAAATAAATAAAATAAGTCTAAGTTCAACCGTCACTAATGTCTCTATATTCCTTTTATTTGATTAAATGATTTCAAGGTTTTTTTTTTGACTTGTAAATTTCATTAAAATACTTTATTACCAGTAAGTGTAAAGTGTTAGTTTTAAATATATATATATATATATATATATATATTAGATTTGCTTCAAACCATTTATGGAGTTGTGACCTTCCTTGGTATCATATGTTTTCTTTTGAAGGGAATCGACTTTATCAGGCTATCTGATTTAAATTAATTGTGATTTGAACTTTCAAAATCTACCTATCAATCTATTCACTTCAATCATTGAGCCACAAGTTGACGTTTGACAAAATAATGACTAATAAGTTTGTAATAACAAAATAAATGTGCAGCACTTCCCGGACGTCCTATTGACTGATTTCAAAATTGGAATGCGTGAGGATTCATCATCTATACTTCGCAAGCTTTTTAGGTGAGGGAAAACAATACACTGTATTTTGGTTGTATATGATATTCTCTATTTTTGGTTTATGTGATTGAGCAATGAAAAATATTGCATGATGTATTGTATTTTGGGAATATGATATTGGACCTATGAAATAGACTGGGTATTTATTGGAATAGTGGTCGTAATTCGGTTCTTACTCACAGTAGTATAAGGGAATAGGCTAAATGTTCTAATGGCCGTGAGAACTCAGTCTGTCCGGATAGTTGAAAAGTAGCCACTAGCCTTGTTGAGAGGTCCAATAATTATGTTCGAATTAGATAGATATTTTATTTACTATTGTAGAGTTATTTGTGATGTTATTGAGATGAATTCATGAGATTGTGTTGTCATAATCATGATTTATTATTATACAAGTGTAAGATTATTGATGTTGGATTATGATGCTTTGGTGCATGTATATGGTGCTTATGTCAATTTGAGATTATATGACTGATAAAGTATAATGTTTAAATTTATGGCATGATACATAACATGTGGTGTGATGGTAGAGATAATGCATGGTAGGCATAGCATCTTCATATTCATGGGATGGGTATGGAGGAGTGAGCCGTGATCTTTCATGTAGACCACGACGGTGGGATTATATAGGCCTCGCTTTTAGTGAGTAGTACAACGTATGTGGTAGGTTTGGATTATTAAGCCATGAAAGGTCATGTAGACTGTTATTTGGTGGTAGGTGTTAGCCTCGCTTCGGCGGGTAGGCCACTTCATGTGGTGTTGTGTTAGCCTCGCTTCGGCAGGTAGACCACCAAATACAGTAGGTATTGTTGTGGATGAATGAGACATTGGGTATTGTGCATTATATAGCATAAAGCATGGACATTAAATGCATATTCAATTACTTATGCTTTTAATATTTCTTTATTTATATTAAATTGAGTATATTGGAGATATCATATTTTGAATATATGCTATTGTATTCCTTCACTGGGCTTGGAGCTCACACCCTTATATTACAGGTAAGCCTCTTGGATTTAGGATTGGAGGACGACGTTGGAAACTAGAAGTTACTATCGATGAATATTTAAATTCCTAGCTAGGTGTTGAACTATGTTGATTGAGTTAATTATTGGATGCTTCTTATTCTTTGAGACTTGATTATTTGCTTCAAATAATTTGAAAATTTTGAGATTTATTATTTGGTTTTATTTTATGGAATGGGATGTGAGTAGTGAGATTAAATATGATGTCGATGATAGATGTTATTTATTTCATATTGTCAATGACATTATGATTTATGCAATGTGTAAATTGGGCTTGAAGGATTTGATGGCTTCATTATTTTATTCACAATCTTAAAAAAAAAATATATATATATATATATATATATATATATATATATATATATATACTTAATTTCCCCCAGCCACAAATCTGTGATGTAAGGCCCGTTAGATGCGTTGTTGCGTTGAGTGACGCCCGTCCAGCCTGCAGTTAAATGGGTCACGACCCGTTTACGCTGTAGAAAGGGGCGGGGCGTTACAATCTAACCCAAACAAACCCTAGACAAGAGGGAAAAGAGGCTTTTGAATCTCATTCATCTCATCTCACTCCCTCCCTCTCTCCCTCAAGGCCGACATTCACTCTAAGAGAAAGAATAAAAAGACTTAGAAAAATTTAGATCTCAAGCTCCTCTCCCTCCCACTCAAGGTTGACCCTCACTCTAAGAGAAAGAAGAAAAAAACTTAGAGAAATTTAGATCTCAAGCTCCTCTCCCTCCCACTCAAGGCCGACCCTTTCATTGAACAAGGAAAGATTTAGGATTTCCATTCTCTCCTCCTCTCCCTCTCTCAAACCTACACTCTTTGGCCGAACTCTCTCTTTTGGTTCTTCATCTCAATACCTCAAGCTCACACTTTGGCCGAAGATCAAGAAGGAAGGAAGAAGAGGTTAAGGAAGGAGAAGATCGGAGGAGCAAGAAGGAGTGAAAGAAACCGAAGGAGTCGCGGAATTGGTAAGTACTTGACAAGATTTTATTAATTTGAAGGGGTTAAAGGAAACCATGGAATTCCATTTTTGGATTGGAGAGTTTGCAAAAATATTATGGGCCATGGATTTAAAATCCATCCAAGAAATGAGATAGAAAATGGACAAACCCTAATTGATAAGATAGGCTATGTAAATGATGGAATATTAAGGATATTATGTATATATGACTAAGGACCTCTTGCATAACAATATAAGGATTATGATCATTGGTAGGATTCCTACCTCATTGAAAGCCATGGATTATGTGTATATGAATATTTTACTTGAATTATTTTGGTATCAAATGATATGTCTTAATGATGGGATTTTAATGCTATGATTTGTACTATTACATAGCATGTTTGTACTTGCATCTCATGGATGGCATGGGAGGGATCAATTGAAAGGAGTCCACGCTCCATTCGGATTTCCGATAAAACAACCGTGGGGTGGAATCTACACTGATTCCAAGGGATGTATGTTTGAAATGAAACTGGAGATCCACACTCCGTCGGGGTGTCCGTAAAGCATTTGTGGGGTACCTTGATGTGCTTTATCCATCAAGAGCAATGTATGATTGGTTTGTAACCGGAGATCCACACTCCGTCGGAGCGTCCGTAAGGCATTTGTGGGGGTACCTTGATGTGCATTTTCCATCAAGAGGGATATTATGTGATGATGATATGATAATGGGTGGGACTCATGGCATATGACACCCATGGCATGGCATTTACTTGCATGGTTTTGATATTACTTATATCTATATTGTAATAACCCGACCATTTAAATTAGAAAAATAACAAATTTTTAAAATTATTAACTCGACTTTGTAACCGGTTAATATGATAGGGTACGGAAAGAGCTCCTGAAAAGGGATTATGTGACCTGATCAGAGCTCGTTTGCTTAGTGATTCAGCCAACGAAATTCGGAGGGCATTTTAGACATTACTTGAATGTCTTTTGTTTTACATATAAAATCATGAATAGTGTCTTATAGACCTGTTGAGTGTGAAAGATCACTCTTCTAATATATTCAAACCTTGAAATTTATACACATATTAAGCTTTTGACTACGCTACTCAGTGGTATTTTCAGAATTTCACAAGTATTCCTCGAAATGTGTATTTTACATATACTTTTATCTAAAAGCCCCGATTTTTAAGATACCCCGTATTCCGAAAATTAACAAACTCAGATCACTTTCGATCTGTATTTTATCAAACTATTTGACATATTTAGAATGTCAAAAAGAGTATTTTAAACACTTGTTTCGAAGTGTCAAAATCACGGTGATTATAAGCCGTTTATTTTATTAAAATGTTGACTTTGTGAAAAATACCTTATTTTTGGTATCAAAACAAATAGTGAACGTTCCACCGAAGGTAAACCCCGTGTTCTCAACATACTTGCGGTGTCGGATTTTCACGAAGTAAGGTCTAATAATAACGAACAGAAAAAGGGTAAGGTAACAGTAATTTTTACTGTTACCTGAGATAAAAAAAATTTCATCTTATCTTACTGCCGACACTTTTATCGACTGAGATTCTGCCGACAAATCTGATGCTCAGGGTTGATCCAGCCAAACTCAAATAGTATTTTTCAAAACTCTATAAATAGGTGCATTCGGTTTCTTTTGAAAATCACAAATTTACGAAGCATTTTTCTCAGTTTTTCCATTTTCCTCTGCTGCCAGATGTTTACTATTGCCCCAAGCGGTTGCCTTAATATTTTCAGAAGATTTCTGTAAGTGTTTATTTTGAGTTAATATTTTTAGTTTGTAGACCTCATTAAGAGGAAGCCAGATATTTAATTTCATCAAAAAATGAGTTACAGTTTGCTCTATAAAAATCGGAGAAGAAAGTACAAAAAAATGGAAAAATCTGCCCATGAACAGTGATTTGCGACGCACTGTGCAGGCCCTAAAGGGCATTTTGGTAATTTGATAATTTGGATGAACAGTAACCCGCCCATGAACAGTAATCCGATGGTATTTTTTGTAAATTCGGTGAACAATACTGTAAATAGTGCCAGTTGTATTTTTGTAAATTCAGTAAACAGTACTATGAATAGTGCCAGTGGCATTTTCGAAAATTTTATGAATAGTATAGTGAATAGTGCCAGTGGCATTTTTCGTAATTTTGGTGAACAGTACTATGAATAGTGCCTAGGGGCATTTTGGTAATTTTGGATATTTTTTGGGGCAAAAACGTAATTTTTGGAAAAGTTTCAAAAATGAATTTTATATTATTTTAGCTTAAAAAATATTTATGTTAGACCACTTGGAGGCTTATTTTTAGCCCTGTATTAAGCTCAGGGGTAAAATCGTAATTTTTACAAAATTTAAAGAAAACTCTATAAATGTATTGTCACGATATTCCAAACGCTTAGGAGTATAAATTATGGCTATATAGTGTTATTATACGTTGTATTTACACTGTTTTTCATTTTAAACAGATTATTGAAAAGCACTCAGCCAACCGAAGGTGAGGAGATTCAACCACACTATGTGTTTACTAAAATGCATCTCATTTTGCATTCAATATAATGTTTCTTTCACCATTAACCTTACAGCAATAAGTGGATATCCGTGGTCATCTTTATTAACGGAAAGAATGTAATGGGATTAGAATGCGATACTGACATTGTTTACACGTAAGGAGGTGATTATGAGTTATACATATGAAAAGTGAACTTGAGAATGTTTAGGGATGTCGAGATCTAGCCATCTTAAAACGGAGTATAGAACTCACTTATTCCTAGAGACTACTTAGTACTGTGATATGGGTGATCTGATGATAGATCAGGTATCCAACAATGATTCCGATAGGAATATGCATTTTGTGTATAACTGATGTATTGCAGGATAATTAATCTATGCAATAAATGATGAGTATAGAATAGATGTACCCGATTGAAGAGAACGGTAACACTTTGTGTTCTAATATAACCCGTTGGTGGGCTTTTAATCTATATTTAGTTTTTCAGTATATTATATACTGATTGCTGATGTTTGTATTATGATTCTATACGAGAGGACTTAGGAATCTATGTTAGCTGAGTGAGGTTATTATGATCATATGTGTGAGAGATATTATGTGGGTTAACAATTATGTTTAAATCCATGTATCGATGTGTATATTGATTGGTGTACTATGCATATCAAATTACCTCACACCAATGTATGAAGTACCTAGCTCGTGGAGGGCACTGGTACGAGGTGTATTTAAAATACGGGTTATGTGAAGCACTGAGCATGAATTTTCCGGCAGTGTAGGAAACGTATTACTCGCGGTTAGAGGAGAACCGTAGACGTCGTTTAGCGGGAGTATCTTTTTGAGAAATGAAGGACATTTCATAGTAGATAACTATGTTGACATTATTCTACATGATTTCTGAGTGTATAAACTGTTGTTTAATAATATGTCTATTATGTTGATAATATGTCTTGTTATCCAGAACTTGCTGTTGTTTTCTCTTCATTGAGTTTGTAAAACTCACACCCCTTACGAAACAGAAAACCCGGAGGACGAAGGACAGGAGGATCTTCAGCTGTAGTTTAGGGTAAAGACCCTTTAGCTATCTACCCAAATGTTGGGATTTTATGTTTAACTTAGTAGACATTGTACGTATGAACATGTAATGTAATAAACATTTTATGATATTCGTTTGAAACACTGTAGGATGTAATAAAGTCTACTTCGTTTATGATGTGCAATTCTGATGTTGATGGGATCGATTGATGATAAATGTTAGGTAGATCATGTGTGACATTTTCTATTTGGACTTTCCTAAGAGGTTAAGTTATAGATTACATGTTTGTTAATAGTGTATCCACATACTATGCGTCGAGGTGAAGTCTGTCGAGGTTTTGGGTTTTAAGCGGGCCCATGGTGGCCCCTCCATCTGCCTGGGATTTTTACCGGCTAGATATGGTTGGGTCCGAAGCTGCCAAATGTTAGATCCAAACTTGGTCATAAGAGATGTTAAAGTTCATAAGATGATTTCCTCAAAGGCTCAATATTGTGTTGGGAAAAAAAAAAAAAAACTTACGTCAGGGTCGGCGCGTGACATATGTGTTATTGTTCATACTAATCCATGTGTTGACTCTACTCGGAGTACCTACTAGGCTCGTTGTCTAACGCCCTACTTCTACCTTAGATGATGACAGAGGAAATGGAGGAAGTGAAGGACGTGATCGGAGCCAAGCTTAGGAGCTTGGAGGAGCTAGTTTCATTTATGGAAATGTAATTTGAGTAATTAGCTTGTTGGACTGTAATAACTTAGATTATTTGCTATGATTTGGACTTTACTTATGGACATTCTAAGTTAAGGTATTATATTAATTAAGTGATGTACTTCCTTGCTATTTAATAATTGGTAGGTTAGACTCTATTATAATTCCGCAAGTTTAACTTATTACGTGTGAACCGTTCTCGTGGACATAGTTTCACGCACACGTAGGGTTGGCAAGTTAAGGGCAGGGCTTTGGAAGCTCGGACTTACCTTGCGTCGTGACGTCCCGCTCTCTTATCACTCTTTTATTTCAAAAAAAAAAAAAAATAGACTCTGATTTTCGGCATAGTGAAAAAGGGTGGGGCGTTACATATCTCGACCGATATTTGCCCATATCGGATGAATATCAACCGATATTTATATTTTTTTATTTTAAAAAAACTGTCTTTTCTATCTTAGTTCGGCCAAATTTTCGACCCCTGATCTTCATTCATGTTTAAATCACAGTTTTCTAATTTTATATTGGATTTGACAAATATTTTGACGAAGATTACAAGTAAAACTAAGATTTTGTATTGGATTGATATCTCTCTATTATAGCATCTTAAGTTGGTTTATAGAAATAATTTTTCAAATTCAAACATAAAAACCAATTCCACATTAATATAATAGATTGTTTAGATGATGATGATGATAAATCCTTTGTTTTTGTTGATTAATTGAGTAGTGGATCTTTCTAACGTATTGTATTGTGATTTGATAAATACCTATCCTTAGTATATGAAAGTTTGGAGCTAGTTTAATCCATGGTCTTGTTAATGACAATCTAAATCAATATTATCAGAACCGGATGGTCTAACGAACCGTCTTTGAGGCATTTTGAGTTCAACCGGGTTCAACTGCGGTCAAAGCCAGTCAAGTAATAATATAATATAAATATTATATATAACTTTAAGTAACACACATTTTACAAATAATATTATATAAATATTACAAATAACATTCGAACTCTAAGTAATATACTAAAACAGTGAAAGATATGGGATACAAATAGTAAGAAACCTTTATATTTTAAATATATCCATTTTTAATATTAATTTTTGATATTTTGAAAGGAAAAAATAAAAAAATTCAAATTCTGTGAGCCACGGTTTGCGGCTTTACCCTCAAAGCTCATAAAACTGCGACTCTAACCGGTTTTATGCGGTTTTAACCAAAACGCCTTTTTAGCCCTAAATATGTATTTAACCACACATTTTCAAGGATTTTTTTTCAAAGTGGATTTTTAAAGAGTTTTACAGCAACATATTAAGTGAGAGTTGTAGTTAGTCAATGAATTAAAAATCTATTTCATTTTCGCTACTCGAGTTTATCGTATATTTTTTTTTGAATTTATATGTGGGAAACCGCAGGATACCTAATGTAAAACCCCCACGGGTGAGTCCACTACCCTTAAAGCACACCAAGGTTAGACCATGGGAGCTCGTACTTTTTATTTTTTATCCTTGCACCTTCTACAATAATTCATATATTTGAGAGAAAAAGAACTGATATTAAAAGCTATTTTAATTTTCAAACTATACTTGCAACGCAAACATTTAATTTAGTGCAATTTTAATTTTTTTCTTTTCTTTTTTCATCATTTAGGTTGAATTTTTGCTTTCCATGGTTGAACGTGTTGGATCAGTTAATAAAATAATTAATAGAGGTGATCTAGATAACACATTATCCCAATTAACAACATTTGTTCTTAAAGTTTTAAAATAATGTAAAATCTAATATTATGTATAAATAATTTAATAAGAACCTTGTGTACTCTAAGGGTAATAAATATCACTCGTGGAGTCGGTTTTCACACGTAAATTCAAAAAAAAAAAAAAATCTAAAATGAACAAACTAGTAGAAGGACAATAAAAATACAATGCAGGCTTCTCTCTCATTCATTTTTCTTATTTTATCTAGAAAAGGTTGCTGGTTGCTTGCTGCTGGTTGCTGAGTCAACATCCATGGCGGACAATACCAAGACATGAAATGCCTCTCTTCATTTCTTTGGGAATAGATTTTCTTTATCAAAGAAAAGATTCAAAGAAAGTTACAAATGGGCCCTGGGCACACTTTCACCATTCTAAAGCCTGGACAACCCCAAAAAATGAAATGCTCCGACTCTATCCAGGGTCCGAGGCCTCTGGGCTGGGCTAAGCCCAGCACGATTGGCCTCAAATCAAAAGTCATTATTGATGAACCATGTAACATGTTATAGGAAATGAGAATTTCAAATATTATGAAAACTTGTACCACTCAGCTAGGGAAACCTTAGAACCATCGTCTCTAAAGATAATTCCATCAATGAAATAACTCTTGTTCAGAACTATGAATCAGGTCTGGCTCGACCGGGTTTAGGGGCTCGATACCAGTTTCATTGATCTTAACCAGAACCGAAAAGAATCGCAGGAAAGTCCAGCCTCAACCTAGTCCATAGATCAAAAGTTCTGAAGAACCTAGACTCTGACAAGTCATTTTTTTTAACTTTTCATGTTGTTTATGTTATAAAACTTACAAATTGTTATGATCATCTAAGTTACTTATTTCGTCAATTTAAATTTGACAGGTTATTTTTTGTTTGTTTTTTTTTGCTCAAAAGGCTTTTATTGGGTTCGAGCTGTCCTGTCCGTAAGGCCCACTGAGCCCAGACTCTGTTATGTAAAGCCCAAGTTATAAGGGCTCTCTTTTCTCTTTTAAGGTTAACTGTTGCAACAGCTGATTTCTCGGGAGTGTGAGAGAAGACAAAAAAAGAGAAGAGAGGAAAACTAAGAGACGAAACAGTGACTGAGAGGAAAAGGCTTGTAATCTTAGTTATCTGTCGTGGGTTTTCTTCTCAGTCCACTCATCGGACTCTCTGAATATAGACGGTTTTGTCAAACCACGTATCTCTACGTGTTCTCTTGCAAATTTTTCATTAATTAATAGAAGAGATAAAAGAAAAATATATATATAAATGCCACACGGGATAAATAAAAAACAAATTACTTGTAATGTAGGTCATTGTTGTAGGTAACCAAGCATATTATTTTAATGTACAATTAAGAATATGTCAAAAGAATATCTTGATGCAAGTGGTATCAACAATTCTAATGTAGATGTTAAATGGTCATTATTTGATGTCCTTACATACAAAACATGTGGGCATGTAGCAGTCTTCTCTCGGAAAAAGGAGAAATGATATTATTATTATTATTATTTATTCATGCACTTTTTATTTTTATGAATTAGTTTATCTATTTTTTAAAGTCAGTGCCAATTAAATATTTTGTAAATCTTTAAAACGTATTAAAATTCACATTATAATAAAAATAAAAAAATTAATAAGAGGTCTAACTTCCAGATCTAAAGAAGATGATTCCAACTTCTATCTATATTAATAGTTTACATGATTTTGCTAGCAAACGGTGAGTTGGCTGATAAATTATTCGACGGGTGGAACGTGGCAGGCAGGTTGGATTAAGACTTATTTTTTGTCTCTGTTCATAATAAATTTAGATCATTATCTTTTAAGCTAATTCATGTTATTACTCTCTCTAAATCTGTTCATACTGCATAATCTAATTTATTTTTAAAACTTCAATTATTTCTAATTCAAATCAACCAATTTGATTCAAATTAAACTAAATTATAGGTTAATTTGTGTCATTAAGTAAGCAATTAAATTTATATAATTTAACTTCTTTACAAATAAAATGGCATTTCCAAAACAACACTCCCTCCTAAAAATAATGAGATTTTATAAGATAATATTGTCGTGAGGTGTCAGGTTTGAGCTCCCACAGTTTCACCTGATGTGCCTTAAGGATAGTGAATATAACCCGTGAGGGTTTTATGGTGGGTTTCCCACGATCTTTTACATGTAAATTCAAAATAAATAAATAAATAATACAAATTACAATTCCAGAAACTTATTTATTTACACTAAAAGGTGAGAATTCATTTTCTCCATCTAACTTCTCATGTCGCCGTCTTCTTTTTCTTCACCATTATTCCCTTTCACAACCACTGCCACCTTCTAATGATCCCATGTAATTGTCATTAAAAGTTTCCTTTTCTATTGCTTGAAAATCAACATTTTTATCATATTTTTCATGATTACAAAAAATTCTTAAATTCTCTATATGGGAACATAAAAGGGGAGGCTTTTTTAAATCATATGTTTGTGTTTCTGTGTTTGTTAGGTTGTCTCCACAGTGGAATATTTCTATTATGATTAGTGAGTCGTTATAATTAAAAAACACTATTAAAATAAAATTATAAAAATATAAAAAATATGAAGATAATAAAATGAAAAAGTAGTGACATGAATGATTTCATCATTGCAACAAGAATGTTAAAATTGCATAAAATAATAATAACAAACATATTGCCTAAAAGGGTTATCATTTCTAATAAAGTTAAATTTGAGAAATGAAAAACAAACTTGAATGTTGTTTAAAAGAAAATGAAAGAACTTGAATGTCCAAATTTATTCAAATCTAAAAGTAGAATGAAGTTTATCTATATTTTTTCTGGTATATTATATTTTCTAAAATGAAATAAAAATGATCTAAGAAGGGTACTTTAAAATGGAGAGAAAACAAGAGAAACTGTGGGGATTTCCTTTTTTTTTTTTTTTGCCAATCATTGAATAGGAAAAAAGTGAGGTCTATTTTTTTCTTAATTTTCTTTTCCATATAAAATCTATCTTTTCATGTATATTTTCACTTGTAATTATCAAATAAAATAGAGAAGAATCTCTTGGTCAAAGAAGTTACCAATAAAGTGATTCCACTAAATAGAAAAAAAAATCACTTGCAAGTCTAGTAGTTGGATAAATTTAAAAAGGGAGCACTTACACACACCCGGATTTCCTGCCTCTACACACCCGTTTCTGAAATTTTGGGTGAAATTACGATTTTACCCCCCGATTTTCATTCATTCGAATGAATGCCCAGTTCATTTTGGCATTCATTCGAATGAATCATTCATTCGAATGAATGCCCGTGTGTAATTTCAATTCATTCGAATGAATGGGCTGAGCAGTAACACGGAATACTGTTCAGCCCATTCATTCGAATGAATGGGCCCATTCATTCGAATGAATGGGCCTCATTCATTCAAATGAACTAATCATTCGAATGAATGGGCTTCATTCATTCGAATGAATGAAGCCCATTCATTCAAATGATCCATTCATTCGAATGAATGAGGCTCATTCATTCGAATGAATGAGTCATTCGAATGAATGCCTCATTCATTCGAATGATTTAAATATCAAGATTTATTTTAAAATTTTACACTTATTTTTTAAGCACTGTATATTTCCAAAATTTCTCAAATTGAATATCTAGACTAATTAAAATAATCTGATAAAAATACCTTAAGACTTTAAGGTCTTTTGACACTCCTAAATATTTAAAACACAGTATTTTACAAATAGGGGTATCCCTAGGGTGTGTCAAAAACACATTTGGAAGTGTCAAAAGACCTTGAAGTCTTAAGGTATTTTTATCAGGTTATTTTAATTAGTCTAGATATTCAATTTGAGAAATTTTGAAAATACACAGTGTTTAAAAATAGCTGTCTATATTTTAAAACATACACCGTTATTTTTTAAGCACTGTGTATTTTCAAAATTTTTCAAATTGAATATCTAGACTAATTAAAATAACCTGATAAAAATACCTTAAGACTTCAAGGTCTTTTGACACTTCCAAATGTGTTTTTGACACACCCTAGGGATACCCCTATTTGTAAAATACTGTGTTTTAAATATTTAGGAGTGTCAAAAGACCTTAAAGTCTTAAGGTATTTTTATCAGATTATTTTAATTAGTCTAGATATTCAATTTGAGAAATTTTGGAAATATACAGTGCTTAAAAAATAAGTGTAAAATTTTAAAATAAATCTTGATATTTAAATCATTCGAATGAATGAGGCTCATTCATTCGAATGAATCTTCATTCGAATGAATGAGCCTCATTCATTCGAATGATTTAAATATCAAGATTTATTTTAAAATTTTACACTTATTTTTTAAGCACTGTATATTTCCAAAATTTCTCAAATTGAATATCTAGACTAATTAAAATAATCTGATAAAATACCTTAAGACTTTAAGGTCTTTTGACACTCCTAAATATTTAAAACACAGTATTTTACAAATAGGGGTATCCCTAGGGTGTGTCAAAAACACATTTGGAAGTGTCAAAAGACCTTGAAGTCTTAAGGTATTTTTATCAGGTTATTTTAATTAGTCTAGATATTCAATTTGAGAAATTTTGAAAATACACAGTGTTTAAAAATAGCTGTCTATATTTTAAAACATACACCGTTATTTTTTAAGCACTGTGTATTTTCAAAATTTTTCAAATTGAATATCTAGACTAATTAAAATAACCTGATAAAAATACCTTAAGACTTCAAGGTCTTTTGACACTTCCAAATGTGTTTTTGACACACCCTAGGGATACCCCTATTTGTAAAATACTGTGTTTTAAATATTTAGGAGTGTCAAAAGACCTTAAAGTCTTAAGGTATTTTTATCAGATTATTTTAATTAGTCTAGATATTCAATTTGAGAAATTTTGGAAATATACAGTGCTTAAAAAATAAGTGTAAAATTTTAAAATAAATCTTGATATTTAAATCATTCGAATGAATGAGGCATTCATTCGAATGACTCATTCATTCGAATGAATGAGCCTCATTCATTCGAATGAATGGATCATTCATTCGAATGATTTAAATATCAAGATTTATTTTAAAATTTTACACTTATTTTTTAAGCACTGTATATTTCTAAAATTTCTCAAATTGAATATCTAGACTAATTAAAATAATCTGATAAAAATACCTTAAGACTTTAAGGTCTTTTGACACTCCTAAATATTTAAAACACAGTATTTTACAAATAGGGGTATCCCTAGGGTGTGTCAAAAACACATTTGGAAGTGTCAAAAGACCTTGAAGTCTTAAGGTATTTTTATCAGGTTATTTTAATTAGTCTAGATATTCAATTTGAAAAATTTTGAAAATACACAGTGCTTAAAAAATAACGGTGTATGTTTTAAAATATAGACAGCTATTTTTAAACACTGTGTATTTTCAAAATTTCTCAAATTGAATATCTAGACTAATTAAAATAACCTGATAAAAATACCTTAAGACTTCAAGGTCTTTTGACACTTCCAAATGTGTTTTTGACACACCCTAGGGATACCCCTATTTGTAAAATACTGTATTTTAAATATTTAGGAGTGTCAAAAGACCTTAAAGTCTTAAGGTATTTTTATCAGATTATTTTAATTAGTCTAGATATTCAATTTGAGAAATTTTGGAAATATACAGTGCTTAAAAAATAAGTGTAAAATTTTAAAATAAATCTTGATATTTAAATCATTCGAATGAATGAGGCATTCATTCGAATGACTCATTCATTCTAATGAATGAGCCTCATTCATTCGAATGAATGGATCATTTGAATGAATGGGCTTCATTCATTCGAATGAATGAAGCCCATTCATTCGAATGATTAGTTCATTTGAATGAATGAGGCCCATTCATTCGAATGAATGGGCTGAACAGTATTCCGTGTTACTGCTCAGCCCATTCATTCGAATGAATTGAAATTACACACGGGCATTCATTCGAATGAATGATTCATTCGAATGAATGCCAAAATGAACTGGGCATTCATTCGAATGAATGAAAATCGGGGGGTAAAATCGTAATTTCACCCAAAATTTCAGAAACGGGTGTGTAGAGGCAGGAAATCCGGGTGTGTGTAAGTGCTCCCATTTAAAAATAGTTGAACCTAAAACCTCTAATTCTTTTGTATACATTTGCCTACATGCATTTCTGCTAGCCTTCTAACCCAAACCATGGAGGTAAGACTAATTCCACAACTACACAAAACCTCTTAAAAGTCTTGTGTTTGGATAAGTTTGGAAAGAATTGGACAAGTCTTCTATACACAAAACATGCATTCTTCAGCCTTCAAACCATAATAGAGTAGTTTCATTAATTTAAAAATTCATTACTTTCCTTTTGTGAAAAGACAAAATAACCTTAGTGACTTAGCCTCATAGATTTAAGGTCCACCCGCACTCTCATGGCACATGAATCATACTAATCCATTGAATGCTTTGAACAAAAAAGAAAAAAAATTGTCTCTCTCTGTTTAAAGAGGTTGTTCTTTGAATCTTGAAATGAGTCATATTTTTTCTTTTTATGAAATTTGTAGAGAATGATAAGAAATGAGCTACATAAAATTTGAATATTACAGGTTCATATTTGTAATGACCCATTTCGTAGTTACATGAATTTGGAGAGATTTTCAGATCTACGATTTATTTGCGAGACTTTGTTGACTTTGGAGAGTGTGTGGACCCCGTGGTGGGCCCCAGTTTGTCTGGACCCGAGCTCAGGATCTCGAAAGAGTAATTTAGTAATTTTGAATGATTGTGTGCTGTCATGAAAAAACGTTTGAAAATCACACGATTTCTCCTGACTTTTGACATTCGTTTTTCCCGAATTTTCGATTTATAATTTATCGAACACAATGTCGGCTTCAAAATTTGACCATCACACTTTTCGAGGCTTTCCTTTAAAAATGTATACGTATATAGGTGTGCGTATTACTTTAGTGTAATGACTAGATGAATAAAATATATAGTGGATTTTGTTTTTTAAAAAAATAAATAAATTTTGGAGTAAATATTCTTAGAGGGGAGTAGTTTTATTTCAAAAAAAACAGCCATAAAATCCTAAACTCCCAAAACACTAGCTTCTCAAACCCTCCCCTATCTCGCCGCACTGTAGCATCTTTAGCTACAGTGCAGCTGCACACACCTCTCTCTCTTCTCTTCCCTCATCTACGACCCTCCCTTTCTCTTTTGATCTCCTCTCCGCATTCTTTTCCTTCTCTCTCTCAATCCCCTCTTCTCTGCGATCTCTCTCTCCCTCTCCCATTCTGTCGGTGGTGTAGCTGGCTGTTGACCAGGTCCACCCTCTTCTACTCCTTCATCGTTGTTTTGCTCGTCGTCGCCGCCGCCCCTCAGGTCAAGCCCAGCTCAAGTTTGCCCCTTTTCATCTTTCCCCCTTCTTCCTTCCTCCTCCTCTTTCGGGTTTCCCCTTGTTTTCCTTTTCTTTTCTGTGATTTTCCTTTGTTTTCCTCAATTTTCTCTTGGTTTTCGTTGATTTTCCTTTGCTTTCCCCGAATTTCCTCGTTTTCCATTTTTCCTGTTTTTTCCTTCTCTTTTCCCCCTTTTTCCAGACTGAGTGGGTGACTGAGTTGACTTGGCTGAGTCTCGAAGTAAACTCGGTTGAGCTTTCGGGTTGATCCAGCTCTTGGGCTTGGAGTGTGACCCACCGCTTGATCCACTGGCCTGGATCCGATCCAGAAGACTAGTTGGGACCTAGCCCAGTTAGATCCAGCCCTGGCAGGTCCAACCAGACCTGGTCTGACCTAATCAAGCCCAGCTAGTCCTGGTCCAACCCAATTCTAGCAGATCCAGTTCTTCGGCCGGGCCTGTTTGGCCCATTTCGGACCCAACTCAGTTTTAGGCCCGTTTTCAATCCGGTCTCATTTTAGCCCGTTTTACCTTATTTACTTATTTGCTCTTTCGTGTTTCAACAGATTGAGCTTTCTTCAACCCATCAAGCCGCTTGCTCCTTCGGATTTTCGACTCTACACACATTGTGAGGGGACTTATCACAATTTTAACATGCATTGTATATATCAAATATGTATTTCCGGACATGAAGTGATCCGAATAGAACCCACTATTTATCAAGCCACTCGGTAAAGGTGAACCGTTGAGAATGATTATGGGGCAGGGGGTCTATTCGGGTACACTACTGTCTACTACATGATATTGCGAGAAACTTTAATTGGGTAAATTAATATTGAATATGATACTTGGAATATATTGATGATACATTGAGTGTTATCTATAAGATGCAAATGCAATCCAGTTGGATATAGAGATGTGTGTTTAAGTAACTCGTTATGTGCTTTTGACCCGCATGATGAAGTTTGACACTGATTTTTGGTTAGTTATGTTAGAATATGCATATGTTGTTATACATGATCATGAAATTATGTGCATGCATGAGAGGTAACCCGCAACGGACAACGTGCCGTTGGGTATTGAGATGAATGACTTTTTTTATGTGTATATGTTTATGATGACATGATGATGTTGGTTGTTGGGAGGGATTCCCCGTTACTCTCCTGCAGTTGAGACCCCCGTAAGGGATGCGGGTTTCCCCTTTGCGTTTCAGTGGTTGAGGTGCTGCCCTAGAATTTGGCTCCCCGGGCGTGGTCGAGGTGGTTTTCCGACACGGCTCATATGGTTGAGGTAGTTGTGTATTTTGTAGCCAGGCGCGTAATGGCCCGAAATTTTAAATCAATATATTTGGGGATATTATTTATTTTAATGGTGGAAATTGAAAATTTGATGGAATAATTGGTAAATGGATCAAAATATGGACAAAGGCTCAAGTATGGCCCAATGGACCATGGATTGGATTTAAAATCATTTAAATGGTCAATTGGACCAAGGATGGTCAAATTAGGCCCAATACCCATTTGGGACCCAATGGGTCAAGATAATGTAAGCTCTAAGGTAAATTGGTAAGGTGAATGTAATTGGGCCATGGGCCCAATGGTGATCCAATTAGTTGGAATGGATTTAATAAAAATTAAATCACCTAAGTTGGTAATGAATTGACCAAGGTGACATGGCCGATTGGGACCCACCTCCACCTCACCAAGTGAGGTGGCGTGTGGACCAAGGATTGGTGGGGCCGGCCACCATGGTTGAATTAGTCAACCATGGGTGGATACATGGAGGGAAATTAAGAAAAAGAAATTAGGTTAAGTGGGAATCAATTAACCCAAATTAATTATCTAATTAATTAAATAATTAAACTATTCAAAAAGTGGGTCAAATGGTCAAATGGAAGACCCACACAATCTTATCTCCAAAGCTCAAAAACGTTGGGCTTGGTGGTGGTTTATTCCAACCACCACCATAAAGCATAAAAAATATCTCATGCTTGGTTGGTGGGAAAGTTAATGTTGGAGTGTATCTTAAGCAACCAAGGGATAAGATGACTTTTCATCTCATTCTCTCCATTTCATTCTCAATTCACTCTCTCCCGCTCTTGCTCTCTCATTTCCGTCCCACACCAAGGAGGAAAGAAGAAAAGAAAACTAAGAAGAGAAGAAAAGAGAGGAGAAGTGCAAGCTTTGGCCCATCACTCCAAGACCAAGACCTTGGGTTAGTTCTTCCCATCTTCTCCTCCGTTTACTCTCCCAAACACACTCCATCTTAGCCAACCCAAGCTTTGATGTTTTTTATTTGATCAAGCTCATCTTGGCCGACCAATCAAAGAGAAGAAGAAGAGAAAGGGTTAAGGAAATCAAGAGGAGAAAGAAGAGTCAGAGGAGTCGTCGGATTGTAAGTAATTCTTAAACAAGAATGTTACATTTTAAGGGTTAAGAGGTAATTATGGAACCCATTTCTTGGATTGGTTGGTGGCCAAATTGTCATGGGCCTTGGACCTCAAATCCATCTAATGAAAGGATGAGGAATGCACAAACCCTAATGGATAAATTAGGTTAAGAAAAATAAAGGAGGTACTAAGGATATTATGTATTTAAATTAATTAGGCATGGATGTATGTAAATTTTGGAAGGAATCATGGTGAGTAATTAAGTAAATTTAAATGGGGTTTTTAAGATCAAAACCATGGTAGGTGATTGAATGATTTTAATGAGGTTATAAAGAATGGAAGACATGGAGGATGAATTATGATTTTAAGGTGTTAATGACTAAATGTAGGGATTTTTATAAGAATTTTAAATGAGGAAATGCATGGGAGATGTGAATGATGTTGATGGCCTCAAAAGGCATGAATGAATGATGGACCATGAACTTATGGTGATGGTGTTAGAATTTTAATGGGATTAGAGAATGGAGGCTATGTTAAGTGGTTAATGATTTTTAAAGTTTTAAATGAAAGAATGGTAGAAATTTTGAAAAGGGTTTTTAAATGAAGGAATCCATGGATGAAGGTTAAGGTTTTTATGGTCTTAAATGTCACCAATGAATGATGAACCCTATGGTGATGTATTGTAATAATTTTGGGTGTAAAATTATGGGAATTGATGGAGAAGATTGATAAATTTTAAATGGACTTTAAGCATTATAAATAAGGCTTTAAAAAATAAAACCATGGACCATGGGTTCGGCCATGGTGTATGGCCGAACCCCATGGGGAGATTTTGATGGTTTAGGTATTTTGGAACCATGGAAAATATTGGGGAGTGATGGTAGCTTTGATGGACTTAAAATGAAACTAATGGTGATGAAAATGGGTGATTTGAATGCATGATGGAAACCACCTCATGGAGGGACTTATTTTGAATTTAAATGTGGTAAATAGGCCTAAGTAAAAATGGGGAAAAAGACATCATGGTTCGGCCATGGTGTATGGCCGAACCCATGACCCATTTGTGGGTCAATTTATGGGTTAAATTTGGTATTATACATGTGAGTAATGAATGGGGATTAAGGTAATCAAGTGGCTAATTTGTGATGATGTATGTCATGGCTAATAAGTCATTAAGGGATCCAAGTCTATGGATCAATTGATGGGCTAAGTATGGGGCTATGTATGTGTTTAAATGAATAAGGATTATGTTAATTAAATGGTTGATTTTAATAATCTTATGACATGGTTGATGGGTCGTTAACGGATCTAAGTTACGGATCATTAATGGATCTAAGTTATGGGTCAATTATGAACAAAAATGCACATTGTTAAATGAATGATTAACCATGGAAGGGTAGTGGCAAAATCGTAAATAATGGCCAAATTCAAGAACCATGGGTTCGGCCATGGTGTATGGCCGAACCCCATGGAAGATGATCGTGAACTTAGGGGCTCTAAGTAAATAACTTATGCGTGATTAATAAAGCCTAGGGTGACTGATTTTTAGACTCATGTAATTAAGATAATCAATGGATAAATATATGGACTGATTTGGTAATTTATAATAAGGTATCGGGACATCGTAATCGGTGCGCGATCGGCGACCGGATTCGTGAACTGAAGCGTAAAGGGACGCTAGTCGGTATTCGGTAGGATTCCTACCTTTTTGTAAGCCATGGATTATGTGTTATGTATGGGTTTTTCCTTGATTTATTTTGGTAAGCATATGATTGTTTTAAGATGGGTTTTAAGGCTATGATGTGTATATTGATGCTTTGCTTGATCTATTTTTTATAATCAAATTATATGTTTTATTGATGAGATTTTAAATGCCATGGTTTGTGCTATCATATATATTACATGGCATATGGCATCTACATCTCATGATGACATGGGAGGGATATAGCATGAGAAGGATGAAAATAAAGAAACCGGAGTCCATGCTCCGTCGAGGCGACCGAGAAGCAAACATGAGGACACCTTGACGAGACCTTGCCGTCAAAGGGGATGATTTGTGATTGTTTATACCTTGACGAGGTTTTGCCGTCAAGGGGGATGATTTTGTGATTGTTTATATCTTGAAGAGGTTTTGCCGTCAAGGGGGATGATTTTGTGATTGTTTATATCTTGAAGAGGTTTTGCCGTCAAGGGGGATGATTTATGATTGTTTATATCTTGACGAGGCCTTGCCGTCAAGGGGGATGATTTGTGGTTGTTTATACCTTAACGAGGTTTTGCTGTCAAGGGGGATGATTTTGTGATTGTTTATATCTAGACGAGGTTTTGCCGTCAAGGGGGATGATTTATGATTGTTTATATCTTGACGAGGTTTTGCTGTGAAGGGGGATGATTTGTGATTGTTTATATCTTGACAAGGTTTTGCCGTCAAGGGGGATGATTTGTGATTGTTTATATCTTGACGAGGTTTTTCCGTCAAGGGGGATATGGCAGCATTATGGTATGGATGATGGGTGGAACTCATGACATAGGTCACCTATGGCATGGCATTCATTGTTACGGTTTTGATTATATTATTACCTATTGTGCCTGTTATCACTAATCCATGTGTTAGCCCTACTCAGAGTCCTACTGGATGCGTTGTCTAACCCCTACTTCTACCCTAGCTGATGACGCAGGAGATAGCGGACACGAAGGACGAGATAGAGGCCAAGCTTAGGAGTTTGGGAAGGTGGACTACTTAGTTTATTTAAGATTTATTTTGGAAATGTAATTTGTGTAATGTAACTCGTCAGACTGTAATAATGTAGATTTCTTACTATGGTTTGGTCTTTACTTTGGACATTATCATTTTGAGACATAATTATGAATTTAGGGGTATTTTAGTAATTTAAATGATGTATCTTCCCTGCTATCTAAAAATTGGTAGGATAGTCTCTATTATAATTTCGTATTTTAGTTTAATATTCCTCGAGCTTACTTCTACGTATGAACCGTACTTGTGGACTTAGTTCCACGCACACGTAGGGTTGGCCAGTTAAGGGCCGGGCTTTAGAAGCTCGGACTTAACTCGCATCGTGACGTCTCGCGCCCTTTGTCACTTTTATTTCAAAAAAAAATAGACTCTGATTTCAGTGAAAAGGGGCGGACATTACAGGGCGTGGTCGTGGTGGTTTTTCGACACGGCTCGTGTGGTTGAGGCAGTTGTGTATTTTGTAGCTGGGCGTGGTCGAGGTGGTTTTCCGACATGGCTCGTGTGGTTGAGGAAGTTGTGTATTTTGTAGCCGGGCGTGGTCGAGGTGGGTTTTAGACACAGCTCATGTGGTTGAGGCTGTTGTGTATTCTGTAGTCAGGCGTGGTCGAGGTGGTTTTCCGACACGGTTCGTGTAGTTGAAACAGTTGTGTATTCTTTAGTCTCCTAATGGTACTGATGGGAGACCGGAGTTTGTTGGAGGACCCGATGTGAGCTATCGAGATGATGTCTCAGTTATGGTCGGTGGGTTATTGGTTTGTGGTGTACTTGGATTTCATGTATATGAGTACTCTTGTTATTATGATATTATGCTTTCGTACATATAATCTCCACTTATGTTGCTAACTCGTGATAAACATTATCTCTTCACTGGGTTAGTTAGCTTACCCCTTATCTTTCAGGTACCCCGGTCGCGAAGGGGTCAGGCAGAAAAGGAGCAGTAGTAATAGACATCCCATATTATTGTTTATGTTTAGTTTTGAGAGAGACATTTGCTGGTGTAGACTCATTATCACATGTTGTTTGGATGATTGTATAACTATATTGATCAATCGTTGGTCGCTTGTTGTGTTTATTATATTGTTGGACTTGGTTTTTATTAGATTGTTGAGCGGGAGGTAGTTACCCTGTTTAAAAAAAAAAAAAAATGTGTATGCCCGATATCCGTTCATTGGTTATGTTTTGAGACTTTTCGGAGATAACGTGTCCGTAACGGGACAGGGCATTACAATATTAGTTATATGATTTAAATTTTGAAAATTTGATTGCCACAATATCATTGATTTTTTATAGCCTATCTTAAAAGTAATAATTATCGAATTGAGAAGTTTCATTCAATTTTGTATCATCGTTGTAGTCATCTATCTATTACACTCAACCATGTAGGGCCCATCTTATGATAAATTTACAATTTTCCATTAAAAATGGGAATCGAGTATCCTAGATCTACCCTTGAACAAAATCGCCTACAAGCATCGTATTTTGATAAGTTTGAATAGAATGGAACTGAAATTCTCTAGTGTTCTATTCACATTTGCCCACATACATTCTTGTTACCTTCAAAGTATTTTCATTCATTTAAAATTTTATTACTTTCCTTTTCTGGAGTGGCGAAATAACTTCAGCCTCATAGATTTAACATCTACTCTTAGTGACTTAGCATAGTAGATTTAACTTTCACTCAGTCTCCCAACATATGAAACATACTAGTCATCTATTGAATGCCTTGACCAAACTATTGTACCTTGATATCATGGCTCACCCAATCAACAATTCTAATAATTTTAAGCTAAAATTTGAATATGAAATTATCATATAGTGTAGACAACTTAAGATTGATTTAGTCTTCATTGTAGGCCATAAATTTATTAATTTTTAAAAGGATTTTGATTTAAACACTATTTTTTAAAGAAGACACTATATTTTTTAAATAATAATTTTTTTATATATTTAATTTAAATAAATATTTTTTTATTTTCTATTTATCTTTTAAATTATATGAAGACTAATCAATATTTTGACATTAAATAAAAAATATTACCTGTCCTTTGAAAACTCAGGGCATTTCAGTCACTTCGACGAGAAGCTGACTTGCAACTGGCGACTCGCGACCGTAAGCGTAAAGGAAGAAGCTTTGTTCCTTCTGCCTCTTTCTTTCATCTTTCTTTTCGCCTCTGCTTTCTTATTTCATAGAGGCGAAAATTAAGACATTTCTTTTTTCACCTCCTTTTCACCCTCTCTCAATCGAGGATTCTCTCTCTCCGACTTCCATGGCCACCATCGGCAACAACAATCTCAACGCCAAGCTCGTAAGTCATTCCCCTCCTCTTTGTCCAAATTCTCCTAATCTTCCTTCTGATTGAACTTCCTCATCTGATCATATAATCCACAGGTTCTCCTTGGAGACATGGGCGCCGGCAAGTCCAGCCTCGTCATGCGCTTCGTCAAAGGTCAATTCCTCGAATTCCAGGTAGATCCATATCGAAATCTTCCGCGATCTTCGTATGGTTTCTGTAATTTCTCACGTAGATTGGGGTTCTTAGGTAGAATCAATTTTTTTGGAATGTACAGAATTTCCCAAAACCCATCGTACAATCTGCCGCGATCTATGTGCTGGTTCTGTAATTTCTTTAGTAGCATGGAATTCTTTGGTGAAATTAGAATTTTCCTTTTGAGTATATAGGATATCCACCAAAGATTTAAGAATTCTATGTTTGGTGAAAACGGGTGTTTAGAGCGTGACTTGAGAAATCCCACATTCTTCCAATGTAAGGGTATTTGTAAATTTTCTCAAAGTATTATTTGTAAATTTCAAACCTGAACTGCTATGCAGTTTTCAGATTCTAGCTAATAATTCGAAGTCCACCAAACACGATAATACTATCATAGGACTTCTCCAAACTTCTGAATTAGTTCATCATCATCATGGAATGCGTCCCATCCATCTTGGGTCAGCTTTTTGAAATTGTAGAATAGTTGGATTTGCTAATTCTGGAATTTGGGAAATTTTAAGTTCTGCTGGAATTTTTTTTCTAAACTGTTATGGATCCTGATCCTTTGGATGGGCAGGAATCGACAATTGGGGCCGCATTCTTTTCCCAGACTCTGGCGGTGAATGATGCAACGGTTAAGTTCGAAATTTGGGATACGGCTGGGCAGGAGCGTTACCACAGCTTGGCTCCAATGTATTACAGAGGAGCTGCTGCTGCTATCATTGTTTATGATATAACAAACATGGTGATTTCGAAGTCTCTGATTTAATTTTAGGCCCTCTTTGGTAACCTGGAGATCTTAAGTGGGATTGGAATTTTGCAGAACTCCCCAAAAGATTTCATGTTTACCAGAATTTTATTTTTTGAATGGTTTGGTGAAGTCCAAAATGGTAAAATCCTAGAATGATGATTATGAAATCACGTGTAATTCCAGTGCCAAGTGACTTGTAGATTCTTGTCTAAAAGTGTTATTTTGGAGCTCCTAAGCCTGAGTCACTAGTTAGAATATGGAGTTTTCATATTTCATCTTCTAACTCTAAGATCTACAAAGAATTTTGGTCCGCCGAAAGAAAAAATTTCCATAAAAAAGAAAAAACTTGATCCCATTCAAAAATAAAAATAAAAAATGAAACAAACATGACCTACCAAACATTAAAAGGCTAAAGTCCTGGATGAACATAATTTTCTAATTCTGGAATTCAGAGAGTTATAAAGTCTGCAGAAGTTTTACCAGACAGGTCTTTAATTGCATTTGGTGATTATATTGCAGTGAACTGGTTTTTGTTTGGATGACATGTTGTTATCTCATTCTTTTCCTTTTCGCTTTTGCAACTTGCTTGGTGTTCGTAATGTCTTGATGAATTGCTAGAAGCTTTTTTTTTTTTGAGCGGTATTGCCAGAAGCTCTTCTTTCCTCCAACTTATTATGTGGAGGTTCATATTTGTATTTTTTGGAATTTATTTTAAATAATTTTTGTGCATTCTTATTGCTGAATTTCTCTCTACCTTTCTTGGTTGATGAATTATCGGAAATATTTTCCTTTATTGATTTTCTTAGTTTTTTTCTATTATGCAATTTAGGAGTCATTTTCTCGAGCTAGGAAGTGGGTTCAAGAGCTTCAGAAACAAGGTAGCTGCAGCTGTTGTATTTATTCTTGTATTTGCATTTCTGTGAGCACATTGTAATTTTATTGTTTGATGCAAGTTGCCACGTGTATATGTGTTTCCTGTGTCTATTAAAGTGAGTGATCCCCATATTGGCTTTAATTGAATATATAATATAAATGAGAGGACTTCAGTAGCATGAATCATGTGGTCTTACACATAATTCTTTATTAATTCAGATTTCAGATTTTATTTTTTACTGTTTGCATTAAATTCTTTTCTTGTTTTATTTATTTATTTTTGTTTCAATACCATATCTTTTGAACATCATCGTCAGCATTTAACCCATTTATCCTATCAATTTGGAGTTGGCCTTTAATTTAGATTTGACAAATTATTTCCATGGACCGATTGCCCTATGTGATGCCCTTGGGACTTAAACCCACAACCTCTAGGCTACAACAATGAGCCTTGATCTCTAGGTTATTTAAAGACAACTAGTCAAGGCTCATTGTTACAACCTATAGGTTGTGTGTTCAAGTACCGTGGGTGTCAGATAGGCAATCAGTCCATTGAAATAATTTGTCAGATCCAAACCTAGATTGATGGGATGTATTAGCACACATACCAAATCAAATGGTTGACCTTCTTCTTTGGAATATTTCCTCTCCCTAATCAAGGGATTGTAATTGATTCTTTTAATAAATTATTGCCTCCATTAGAGAGGCTTGTAACACCATAAATACTAGTGTTAATGGAATAGACAGAATGCAGTTGCCAACACTGCCTCTTACCAGTGCTTCGCTCCGGCCTTCTTCCCGCACGATTCTCTTCTTCTCTGCTGATCTGTCGGCTCAGATCTCTACACGGCCGGCCCTGATCTTTCTCTTCTCCGGTGCGTTTTTTGCCTCAGATCTGTTCTCCCTCGCACGACAGATCTCACAGGCTTCGCCTCTGTGTGCTCCGCTCACACACCGAGACAAATCTGTTCTCCCTCTCACGGCAGATTCTCTTCTTCTCCGTGTGCTTCGTGGCACGACCGGCTCTCCCGAGACAACTCTCTATTCGTCGTTCCCTTCTGGCAACGAACCAGATCTCGTTTGAAGATCGCACACCTGCACCTGCACCTGCACCTGCGATCATCTTCTTCTGCACAGCGACTGCGTTTTCGAAGGATCTGCTGGATTTTTCAGTCTGCCCCTTTTAGACCTTGTTTTTTTTTTTTTAAAAAAAGAAAGAAGAAAGAAAAGAAACAGCAACAGCAGCAAAGAAAAGGAAAGGAAGAAAGGCATAGTTCTTATATCACTCCACCACTAGACCTGTTTAAATGGCTTCCTCTTCAACACCTTCACCTTCTACAACGGGTCCCATTACTATTCCCAACTTCTCCAATCTGATTTCCATCAAACTCACAGAAAACTAACTACCTCCTGTGGCAGACTCAACTCAAGCCTTTTCTCATTAGTCAGCAGTTTTGGCGCTTTATTGATGGCACTTACCCATGTCCCCCTCCCTCTCTTCCCTCTGCTGACGCGACCAAATTTACTCCCAATCCTGCCTACACCACTTGGGTCGAGATGGATCAGAATCTTGTTGGCATCATCATTGCTACTCTCTCAGAACCTGTACTTGCTCAGGTTGTTGGTCTCTCCACCTCGCGTGAGATTTGGGACTGCCTTCAACGTAGCTTCTCGCAACGTTCTCTAGCCAATGCTACTCATTTGCAGATTCAAGTGTTGTCGCTCTCCAAAGGCACCAAATCCATCTCTGAATATTTGCAGCATGCAAAATCTCTTGCCGATGCCCTGGCCGCTATTCATCAGACCGTCTCTAACAATGATCTTGTTACATCGGTGCTTCGGGGCCTTGGCCCTGACTACTTCATGTTGTACACCGCCATCCTCAACACTCCACCTCTTCTGGTGTTCACCGATCTTCGTGCTCGACTGCTTCTCTAAGTCACAGCTTGCCACTCTCACTTTGAGTGCTACACAAGACAGCTCTACAGGAGTCCACTCCACTGCGCTTTTCTCCTCTCGTGGGCGTGGGAAGTCTTATCGCGGTGGACGCAGTCGTCATGGAGGACGATCCGATTCTTATTTCAACCCAAACGGTCGAGGAGGCCGTGGAAATCGAATGGGACAAGCTAGTGCTTCTCATGGTATTCTTGGTCATCAACCTTCCTCCGCCGTACAGTATCAACTATGTTTCATGATTGGACATACAGCAGCTCCTGCTATCAACTTCAACGCCAGGGCTCTCGCACTGATGAAGACCTTCTGTCTGGTTTTGCCGGGATGCAGCTCGCACAACCGTCCGACCCCAACTGGTACCCTGACACTGGAGCCACCCATCATATGACTGGTGATGCCCATTCCTTGCACTCTACGACTGACTATGGGGGTAATGATTCTGTCCTTCTGGGTAACGGTGACTCTCTTCCCATTGCGCATACTGGTACTTTGTCTTTATCATCTTGTTCTTCGACTTTTCGTCTTTCTACTGTCCTTCATGTTCCTCACATGCATAAAAACTTGCTATCTGTTGCTCAGTTTACTCATGATAATTCTGTTAGTTTTCATTTCTACCCTATGGAGTTTTACTATTCGTGACTTACGAACTAGTGCTACTCTATTTCAGGGCCGATGTGAGGCAGGCCTCTACCCAATCAAACCCCCTGTTTTCTCAAAACAAACTTTCCTCGCCTCTTGCTCCTCATCATCACTATGGCATCAGCGTCTTGGACATCCGTCTCATCATGTGCTTCGCGTCTTAGCAAATAATAAATGTTTAGGACCTTCTTTTAAATTTTCTCGTACTTCTTTTTGTTGTCATTGTGCTATGGGCAAGTCTACGCGACTACCGTTTTCAGTTCATAATAAGAGTGCTCCAGCACCATTTATTTAGTTCATTTCGATGTGTGAATGTCTCATGTTTTATCTGTCTCTGGATTTCGTTATTATGTTTTATTTGCAGATGATTTTTCTCGCTACTCTTGGATCTATCCTATGAGACATAAATCAGAGGTCTTTTCTCATTTTCAAACTTTTTTCACTTATGTTGACAATCATTTTTCTACTACTGTTAAACACTTTCAAAGTGATGGTGGTCGGGAATATGATAATCGCCTTTTTCATATTTTGTGTGCGCAAAAGGGTATTACTCACCGTCTCACTTGTCCTCATACCCCGCAGCAGAATGGCCTTGCTGAATACAAACATCGCCATTTGTCCGAAATGGGCCGCACCTTGCTTCTTACCTCCAAACTTCCTTTTAACCTATGGGTTGAAGCCTTTTCCACTGCAGTACATCTTGTTAATCGCCTTCCAACCCCTCTCTTACAATAGCACTAAACCCAAATATGTGTCCCTTCGCACTTTTGGATGTGCGTGCTATCCTTATCTTGGTGATTATGCTACTAACAAGCTTCAATCTCGATCAGTTGAATGTGTTTTTCTTGGTTACAGTTCTCAGCACAAGGGCTACCGATGTCTACATCCTTCTACAGGTGGAGTTTACATCTCAAGGCATGTCTTGTTCAATGAAGCTGTTTTTCCTTATGCATTACCCACAGACAGGTCTTCACCTGCCTCCGACAGGGTCTTCATTTCGGTTCTCTCCACGACCTCAACATCAGCAGCTGCTCCATCTTCTATGCCTGCTCCTCCTTTCCTCACCGGACTTGCCATCATCTCAGCCAGCGCTGGAGTTACCATCTGCTCTACCATCTCCACCGTCAGTGTTGGAGTCGCCTACCACTCTGGTCAATGCTCATCCCATGGTCACACGTGTAAAGGATGGTATCTCCAAGTCCAAAAAGCGGGCTGACTTCGCCAGTCGACATCCTGTTCCACAAGCCTTCGCTTCTCTGGTCTTTTCAGATTCAGAGCCCACCTGTTACACCCAGGCTGTCCGTTCTGCGGCATGGCGTCACGCTTTGACTTACGAATTCAATGCCCTCCTCCGGCAACATACTTGGTCTCTTGTTCTACCTCTTGTTAAACGGATCCTTCGCTACCTAAAAGGATCCCTTGGTCGCGGTTTACTTATCACACGTACACGACAGCCCCTACGCCTCATTGCCTACTCTAATGCTGACTGGGCTGGTTGTCCTGACAGTCGTCATTCCACCATGGGTTACTGCATCTTCCTCGGTTCGAATTTAGTTTCTTGGTGTGCTAAGAAACAACTGATTGTTCCTCACTCCAGCGCGGAGGTTGAATACCGTGCGCTTGCTTATACTTGTGCTGACATAGTTTGGATTCGTCACCTCTTACGAGAACTTTGTTTTCCTCTCTCTTCTCCGACACTGCTTCTTTGTGACAATCTCAGTGCCACGTACATGGCCGCTAATCCAATCTTCCATGCGCGGACTAAACATATTGAACTGGATTATCATTTTGTTCGTGACTGTGTTGCTGTCGGCTCTCTTCTCATTCAATTTGTACCCTCCAAAGATCAACTTGCTGACATCTTTACCAAGGGCCTTCCCAAGCAATGGTTTTCTGTACTTATTTCCAAACTCGTCCACTTATTACCGACGAGTTTGCGGGGGAGTATTAGCACACATACCAAACCAAACGGTTGACCTTCCTCTTTGGAATATTTCCTCTCCCTAATCAAGGGATTGTAATTGATTCTTGTAATAGATTATTGCCTCCATTAGAAAGGCTTGTAGCACCATAAATACTAGTGTTAATGGAATAGACAGAATGCAGTTATTCTACAGGATGAATCATGAATGGCTTAGATGATGATGATGATGATCATTTGAACATATTAGTGTTGATGTAGTCTTGATCTTTAGCTATCATACGTTGTCTGAGTAGGAAGTAGAACCTGCTTGCTCCAACATTTGCTTCATCTTACACTTAATGAATCTCAATAGTCATTTTTTTAAGGGAGTAGAGCCCACTTGACTCAAAGGTCACATACTCCATGAATGTGACATGAATGAAAACCATTTTTGTTGTGGTTCTAGCGAACGACAACTTTTTCTTCATCAAACCCCGTTTCTAACTATGTGGTGATTGATGAAACCAGGCTGGTTATCATGGCTTGATTTGGTTTATACTTGATTTGGATCATCAAGGCCCTAAGGTATCAAAGGATTATGCATTAGGTGGGTCCGACCAATCAAAATCCACTTAGATCATCCATTCATCTAAGTTATCACTCACGAATGGATCCATTCATGAGATGGTTTTGGTCCATGAGAATAGTCGGCCCTACTTGGATTCATTCAATTAGAGTTCAACCCATCTTTTGTTTCCCCAACCCTAAGTAAATTTTTTTTGTCTTGAATGGGTCCCATGGGTGAAATTATCAAAACCATTCATCCATCCATGTATTAAATCCATCTGTGAATTGCAACTCATTGGATGCTTCATCTGTTGGTCATTCAATTCCTCATGGATGGATTTATTGGTAAGATGGTTTTGTTCTAAGAAAATGGAGGGCCCTACTTGTATCTAGTTAATAAAGGGTCCTAAACCCTTTCCTTTGGGGGTGTCCAAATGAGAAGAAGTATATTTTATATATGCCCTATGAGCAAAAGCCACAAGATCATCCATCCATGCGTGAGTTGTCACTTGTCACTTACAGATGAATGATTTCGGTCCATAAAAATGGTGGGCTTACTCGGATCCATTCGGTCAAAAGTCAGAACTCATCCTTTGGGTGTCCAAATGAGAAAAACATGTTTTAAGTGGGCCCCATAAATGAGTTTCATAAAAAAACATCCATCCGTCAATCCACGAATGGATCTATCTATTGATTACAACTCACAGATGGATTCATCCGTGAGTTATACTCACGGGCTGTGGAGGGATCCATCCGCTCACAGATGGATCCATTTATTACTCTTCCCATGGCTATAAATATATGGATTTGTGGATGAAGTGTCTTTTAAGAGAGCTGGCTTCTTCCTCAAGGGTGCAAGATCTTTGGACCTTTAAACATAAAATTTCAAGTATTTTTTGGAGTTTTGCAATTCCATTAGCACTTAACATACAAGTGCTATTTAGAGTTCTACAACTATATTGGCACTTAATATACACTAAAGTGTATTTGGAGTTCTACAACTCCATTGACGCTTAACATGAATACAAGTGCGATTTAGGTATCACCCATGGATACTTAATTAGTTACTTCATCCATATTACGTCTTACCCATGGACACTTAATTCATCCATACTACAAGTGTTGTTTGGGTCTTGCCTATGGACATGTAATTTGTCCATACAAATGTGGTTTAGGTCTCACCCCTGGATTCTTAGTCCATCTACTAACTGTAGTGTGGGTCTCACCCAAGGATACATAATCTTCTACAAGTGTGATTGGGTACATCTTAATCACATTTATTTAAACATATAAAAGTGTGATTTAGAGATTCAAACTACATGAACATTTGTTTAATATGATCAATCTTTATCTGAACCCCACTAGAATTTTTCTCAAATTAATGAACTAAGGAATCTCTATAAGCTTTGTTTCACGAACACTTCAATTTAGATGACATGTCTATACCGGGCACTTCATTTTTTGTGTAAATTCTCTGTCCCTGCCATCTCAATGCCATGTCCGGGTGATGTAGTACAATCTCTAATACCAAATTGACATAGGACAAAAGTGAAGTGTGCCCTAATGGATCCATCAACATGTGTACCGGTTGCACATTGGACTTGATGTGTGATCTAAGTTGCATAAGTACGGCGTGACCGTTGGAGTTCGAAATTGCCACAAGGTGTCAGTCTTGGCAAACTAGAAAAAATAGGACACAAGGACATGGCCTTTAAATACAAATTTATTTTAAATGAAAATAACACTAATTGAAATTAATGTACTAGTTTTATTTTAAACAATTAAGTGACAAACATGTTGATATTTTATTTAGGTTTGAAGAGGTGAAACTGTGAAAGGTGTTGTAATATTTTAGTAATCTTGGAAAATAAAGTTAAAAAGCATTAGTATAGTCAATGAAGAATGGGTGCAAGTGTTCGATATGGGTGTGTCACACATCTTGAAGTGTCTGTGTAACATAGTGTGTGACTATTTCACCCTCTAACAAATAGAATATGCTCTATAAGTGGAACAAGACTTGAAGGTCCTACTAAAGGGACAAATCTACAAGCTTCCAACTAGGGATTGCAATTTTTACCTAGCAGTGAACTCGACCCGTCTCGACATGAAAAAATTAGTATCCTAAAAAACACCATTAAGTACGTTATTTTTTTAAACCCATTGATTTTAGCCCATGTGCCCCGCCCAAGTTAAAAAAATTTTGCTTATTGTCTCAATTTGCCATAACCCAATTCCCCCACTTGAAAGGGAAGACCTTGTCTTTCATTTTCTCTTAAAAAATATTTTGTCCTCTTTTTTTTTTTTTGTTAAATTCTTTTTCAATTTTTTTTTTTTGTAGAAATTTAGGTTGGCTTGAGTTGAATAAAATAAAATTCGAGTTGGTTTGGGTTGGGTTAGACAAAAAACCTGATATTATCTATATCTTATCCAACTGATTCAACCCGTTGCCACCCCTACCTCGAAAGCCACCAAAGAACTCAATCAAACATAAATGAAATGAGATGGAACAAGTCTATGAACCCCACTTAAAGATGTGAATATACTAATGTTGCCAACATGAAAATGAGATGCTAGATTGTAACTTTATGTAATTTCAAAGTAAAATTCATTTCATTGTAATTTGTTTGCAGTTTCACTTGTGAAAGGGTGCTAAGTAGGTCTCCTAGATGAGGAGCCATTGACTTTGTGCTTAGAGCTATTATTACCCATTTTTCACGTTCAAATTCAATATACATCAATTTTTGGACTGTTGACACTTTTAAATTTCAAGTTTTTATTTATTCAAATGGAAAAGAAAAGAATGCAGCCCAAAAAACAGGGGAAGAAAGCGACCCCACACAGCAAAAAACCAGGTCAAAGGCCCACCATCTCAGCAATTACATCCCAAAAAAGAGAACAAGCCCAAAGCAAGCCACTAATCACATATTTAGCATTAATGGAAGACTCCTCCTTTGCACACTCATCAGCTATAGAATTAGCAGACCTTGGCACCAGCGATACTGAGAGACTGAAGGATCTAATAAATCTCCTGATTGCTTCCACTTTGTCAAGAAACCTCCAGGGGCACCTACTGTCCTTTCGCTCGTTACCACCTGAGAATCACCTTAAAATTTCATAATTTAATTTTGAAAATTTGTGCCTATAGTGGTTACTTATATTCTACTTTCTTAGGTTGTTTTTTAACCTATTTGACTTTGTGTTCAGGTAATCCGAACATGGTGATGGCATTAGCGGGGAACAAAGCTGATTTAGAAGATAAGAGGAAGGTGACAGAGGAGGCAAGTTCATTCTCTTGAATGCTTCAATTTGATCTTTATTACCTATAGAGTAATCAGTTCTTTTATATTGGGTAGTTGTTGAACTCTCATAATGCTCATGAGCTATGTCATTGTGGTTCTGTCATTTTTTACATTTTCTTGAAGTCTAGTGGTACTTTAATCTTTAATCCTAGTCTAACTGTGATTGTGATACTCTGTTGGCCTAGGTAATCATTCTTGTTTTAAGCTTCTGATGGCTATTTGTTGGGGGGGGGGGGGGGGGGGGGGGGGGGGGGGTGGTGTGCGGCAGGGATCTATCCTTTCTCAATGCTGCTCACTGCCTTTTTCCCCCACCTTGTTGACTGCACATTAAATTTTTTGGCAATACCAGTACACTATTGAAATAGATGTTCAATGAATTTTGTTGAAGTTTGCTTGGTTTGTAAAACAAGAGAAGCTTAGTGGGGACTTACAGTGATCTAACCTCTCACACTGGTTATCTACTGTTTTTTATCCTCTTGGTGATTGTTAATGCACATTATTTTTTTGGTTATGAGGCAGGTGTTTATAAAGAACATGAACAATTACTTGATTACTGTAAACACAATAAACAGCGTTGGTTTAAAAATATATATTTTCTAAATTCCAACTTCTTCCAATGATTAGACCAGCCCAATACCACTGGCCTTGAGTCATCTATAGTTCTGATGCTGGTTTTCTTATCATTTCTTCTGCTGAGACTGTGCAAGCATACTTCTAGGCACTGCTTTTATTCTAGGCAAATTGTATATATTTAATCATGAGTCTTTATTAATTATGTATATTTTCTACACCAATATGAATATGATGCAATTATTTACAACCTTTTCAAGATATTAATGAACACTTGCATTACTTTTTCAACTCATTATTAAGTAAGCGATGCAATATATCTATTATAAAGAAAATGCATCAAATATAAAAGAACAATTGTATAATGTAAAAAGTTAATAACAAAAGCTTAATATATGGAACCAATAAATAAAAATTCAGAATCATAAATAAGTTTTCATTCAAGTGATCATATCACCAAGGAAAAAGAAAAGTTTTAGAAGTGTTTTTATCACATGATCCGTCATCCAATCGAAAGATTGTCTTAAACAAGCAAAAAAACATGACTTTCTTTCTATGGATCCTTCATAATCATCATTGTTATTGTCAATATGATCGTTGAACTTGTCCATATCCTCAATGTATTCCACATTTCCATCATCGTCATCAACTTCGTTATCATCATCTCTCTCTCTCTCTCTCTCACTTGGTCCTAGTCCCTAACCCTGACCTAAGTTCTTTTATATTTTAGGCTTTTAAATATTAAATGTTAGTACCCGACATGCATATTTTAACACTTGGAGAGAAATTATGTTTATTTATTTAAATTTTAACACCTAAGAAGGAAAAAAAAAATGAAAATGTGTGCTTCTACATAAGGTGCAAGGCATGACTAGGTGCACCTGCTCCTTTTCGTGCCTTAGGCACACTTACACGTGCCTTTGACTACGTATTAAATCACAAATTGCAAGACCTTTCATGATTTTATCGTGGCAGGCTAATTTTTTTAAAACAAATTATAAGTAAAAAATGTTTTTCATATTCTATGCATTTGGTATTCAATACATTAATTGACAAAATAACATTATTTGGTGCAAACTGTTGCATCCATTGATGACGTGGGTTTCATGTATCATTGAATCTTTCTCTTGGTCAGCATTGACCACCATCTTGGGCCAGTTTGGCTTTCAGTGGTTTATGCCTTCTTCCATTGCTCAGCTCTCCCTTGTGTGGAAGGTGTTTAATGCTCCCCTAGGTGTTTGGTTTTGTGGTATCTTGTCCTCTTTGCCACCCTTTGGAGTTTATGGTGGGAGCGAAACAACAAGATTTTTAGAAATAGTGCCGAAAAGTCCCAAAAGTGTTAGCAGCCGAATCATTATTAAATGTGTAGCTTGGGCCTCCTCTTTACCTATTTTCTAGCACCTGTCATGTCTGATATAGTGAGGGCCTGGAAAGAGAGCATTGGTCTTTCCTAGTATTTTCCCGTTTTTATTTTAGGAGACCAACCTTTTTTTGGTGGAAGGGTTCAGGGTTCCTTTATTTTTCTTTTTTCCTTGTACTCTTTTTCACCTCTGGTGCCTTTAATATTATCTCAGTACCATTTCAAAAAAAATATGTATCATTGAAATTCTTTCTTCTCAAAAAATGAAAGAGAACACTCATAAAATGCTTTCTTCGTTTTCCAACTAATGCTCCCTGTTGATTGAAGATAAAAAAGAAAACACTATCTTTCACCATTGAAGTTGTGGGGCCTCAAAGACCAATGGGTGGTGCTCAATGGAGCTGATTTTTGTGCACCTCTGATTGATGTCTGGAGCTTTCAATTCCACCAATTTCAGAGCATTTACATTCATCCCAGTGGATCTCTAGAGAGTCATAAAACATTTTTTTTTTTTTTTTGGTATTTGTCATTAAAACATGTTGGCCTTCAAAAACATATCAAATGATATTGAACTGGTGCTTCTTTTTTTCATTGATCAAAGCTCAATTCATGACTTGGCCTCTTAATGCTGCCCATCCTCATTTAAAAAACCTGCACCCTAACGTGTGTGGATTTTCTTATAAGTGATAGGTAACTTTATTTTTATAATAATATTTGCACCAATGACTAAGAGGCCCCAAGTTTGGAATTGGCATTAATCTGAAAAGAGAACAGTACGTAGCCAATAAAAAAGCATTGACAAAGACTCTATGATAATGTTGCTTAACTTCGGTAGAGCTGTTCTACTGGGAATTCTTTGAAGGATTCAGTCACAATCACCCTTTGAATGATGTTTGATTTACTCTTTCTCACCACAACGTCGTTGGATAAATCTCTCTTCAAAACTCCTCCTCTTTTGCTCTAGAAAACAAATACCATCTTCCAGAGCACTTGGTTTTAAGAAAGCTTTTACTAAAAGAAAAGCATGCATTGCATCATTGTCCTATACATACATGGGCTTGGTGCTTTTGTTTAGCGCTTAAAATACCTTGTTGAAAATATTGGCATATCAATAATTCTTTGGTGTCTTTACTTTAATAAGCCTTATACTATATTAGTGTGCGTGTATCTTGAGCTGATGACCATATTCCTTGGACTTTCTTTTAACTTTGGCAAGAGTGAGTAGAATATGTTGTGGAGCAGCAAAATTCCTTTGCTGTACATGAGTGTCCAAATGCACGAGTGGCGTAACCAGCTACTAGAAACTAGTATGCACTCGTCTCAGATGCTTCTTAATCTTCCTGAGTCCCATATTGATTTCTCCTCCTTTTACCTCCTTTTTCGTTTGATACTCTGATGCTGAGTTTTTTTTTTTTTGAAAAAGTAACCATTTTATTCAAGGAAGAAAAAAGAATACAACTCAAAGCGGACCACAAAAACAGGCCACAGGCCTGCCAGTCAAGCTTACAGCCAAGACAAAAACTTAGGAAAATCTAACTACAGATTCATTAGGAAGGGATAACCACTGTTTAGCCTTCTCGTCTCCCCTTGAGTTGGGATCTGGGAACATGGGAAATGATGAAAGCTTGCACCCTTAATGAGTCTGATGAACTCAAGCTTGACTAAGACCCTCCAAGGACAAGCAGTGTCTTTAGCCCAGCCAGTCACCACTATGGAATCACCTTCCAAAATACCCCCTTGAGCTCCAATTCTTTTTCCCTTTCTTGCACCCCTCTCCTGAGAGCGAAAAGTTCTGCTTCATTAACAGAACAAGCTGGGAGAGGCCATGCATATGAGGTCAAAGAAGAACCCAAACTGCCTCTAATTACACCTCCATACCCTGCTTTGCTGCACACCTTCATACAGCTCCCATCAAAATGTTGCTTCTGGTGTCAAATTGGCAATTAATTTCTTCAGTTGGCTCTGAATGCACAAAATTCAGAAGCAGCATGGGCATTTGTGAAGGATTGTGCAATGATTTTCATTTGTGCTTTTTGTAGGAGCTTTTTAACTTTTTTCTTTCTGAAAAAATGAGATTGGATCTTGACTATAGTTATTTAAGAATGTAAAAACTTGAGGTCTGTAGTAGTTCTACAAGATTCTGGGAGTGCTATCAAGATTAAGCCATGTCAAATCTTCATGGAGACATGTTCCATTGGTGATGAAATTTAAGTTTTTAAAAGCATGATTTAGCACCCCTCAAGTGATGCGATCATCTTGTTGATACCTTCACCATGAGGTGTCAAGAATCAGCTGCCTATTATTGATTTTCTTAGTGATCCTATTATTGATTTTTTGGAACTCATCCATCTGGTTGATGAAATCTTCTGTGGCAGGAAGCACGTGCTTATGCTGAGGAAAATGGCCTGTTCTTCATGGAAACATCTGCTAAAACTGCTATTAATGTGAATGACATATTCTACGAAATAGGTGTGTTTCAGTTATCCTGTTATGGCAAGTGTCTTAATTGATTTAGTTTTTCAAGAAATATTCTCTCTATTGACCTCCATGTATATCAGTTCCCCATTTTCAGTACCATGAGAGAATGACAATGTATTTTTGTCATTTTTAGTGATGATATCAGCATGATAGATAATTAAAAAGAGAAATCTTGACACTAATGCAAAATTTTCAAAATATTATCATAAATGAGAATATCATAATGCCACTATATTATCATGATGGTTACCAAAAACCTTTACATTCTCAATTTCATTTTTAACCATTTTCAATATTCTATTTATTGTCTCTTTTTATTATAAACACATAACCTAAAAAGATATTGCTTTTGGTCATGCAAAACAGAAGAGAAGAACTCGAAAAGCCAACACCTAAGTAGATTCGATAGTGGCGATGACGACGATGACAAAAAAAAGATAGATTAGATATGAGTGAACAAGAGGAAACCTGAAGTTTGCGCCAATAGAAGACAAGGTCAAGGAATGACGTTTTAGATGGTTTGGGCATCACATGCAAAAGAACATAAGCAAATTAGATTTAGGTGGTAGGACATGGTAAATTTGGTATGATGTAGAACATGGTTTTTTAATAAGCTGAGTGGAAAGGTAGGACTCACAAAACCGGCCACATAATTGTTCATTTTTAGGGATATTTTCTGGATAATATCTCAAGAAAACCCAAATATCTGACATATCTGAGAAGCTAAACTCTGGCTAACTGTATTTATGACAACGTTATGTGAAGCTATCTCATGTTCAATTAGAGGCCAGTCAAGTCATGAACCGAAGGATTCATCTTTCTTTTCCTTCTAAAATAGACCAATTTCATACCACCCTTAAATTCGAATTAGCAAAAGCAATGTCCCCTTGCACAATAGATAATGATAAAAGAAATTCTTGTCCTCTTGTTTTTAACCATTAAGGATTTGCTCATAAAGAAGAGAAATATTTCCTTGGTCTACTACCGGTATTTACCATTTATTGGTGTTGGTTCAAAGCCACCAGCATCCATCCTATTCTTTAAAAAAGACCTCGTCATGCATCATATATGTAGTAGTTATCTCACTAATTTTCTTGTTCTCTACTTTGAGAGCTGCTGTTTATCATATGATGTTCACTTTTCCAGTACTTGACCTATGCATGTGTTTTGTTGTAAGCAGCAAGAAGATTGCCTCGAGCTCAGCCTGCTCAGAATCCAGCTGGCATGGTTCTTGTGGATAGACAAGCAGAACGATCACAAACTTCAACATGCTGTTCCTAGGTGTCCATCTATTCTTTTTTCTACTCTCTGATATCTTTCCTGACATCAAATTCTGATTTGTATTTGTGTCAACGGTAATACTGCATGAGCTTTGGGGTCTTGACATGCTGTGTGAAGAGGAAATAGGTTTTTCTTTGGTAATAGGGATATCTTGTGAGCCTATCATTGGGCTTATATCAAATCTGAGATGCTGCTCCTATGGTGTGCTGTGAGTCATTGGGTGATGGGATGGATGCACATAACTGCTGGCAGTGGTTTGGGGCCTTTACTTTGTAAGAAACAATGTTCCTTTCAACCAATTGACGGTAAACCTTTCTGTGACTATGGGCCCATTCAATGGTGGCCCATGATTAAATGAACGGAAGAATTTAACTGACATTTACTTCAATTTATTTGAAAAAAAAGGTACCTTGACATTTTCCACTTCAGATGAACATGTTCATCCATTGACATAAACACCTACAACCGGCAGCCAGTGGTCCATGTCTCTCTGATTTACCGAATTGAACAGTAGGATCATTGAAATGGGTGGGAAAGGGGACTTGAGTGGCCTTCATATGCCCTCTCTGCATGAGTAGTCTATGCATGTGGCGTTTGTGGGCCAAGGAAGTTTGTCCCCAGGCACTTCCATTTCTGCTTCAGCAGGAACATACTTCTGGGGACTAGATATCACATTCTTTGGTTATATTTACTCATAAAAACAATCTAGGGCAAGTTCAATGAGATGTTGCCAGTATTGTTGCATTGATATCACATTCTTGGGTTGTATTAACCCCATTAAATATTGGATAATTTGTTTATGGGTTTAGACTCTTGGTTACTTGTAAATACATCCTTGAGTTATGAATAATTTCAATTTCATCCCTAACATTTGAAAGTAATTTGCAATTGAGACCTTGTTGTGCCACTACTTTAATAATGTTCAAGAATAATAGAACATTGGCTTTTGTTGGACTCACTTGTTCGATGCCAGTGTATGGGGATGAGCTGGAAGCCTAGATAACCACATAGATGTGGATTAAGTGTATTTAGATCCTTATTTAAACATACTACCCTTTTGATTTCAGTCTATAAAAATTTCAATTTTATAAACCATTAATATTTATGGCTCATGTGACAAATCTAAGATGGCCAAATAAGGGCAAAATTTTATCCAGCACTGGCCCATGTTGTCTTCTATATGTTATGTACATTTTGATGAATTGGCATAGGTCCAAGCGGGCCTAGCAGAAGTTATTAATCCAATAAAATAATATTCGTGCAAGAGCATTGCAGGGACCTAATTGCAATGAATCTTTAGATGTGAAGGATGAAATTACAATAACCATAAATGCAGCAACTTCTTTACCATCAGTCCATGATATAAGGACTTGAATACAAATTGCCCTTAAATATGTGTTGGTTACTGATAAGACTGCCTAATACATGCTTGACATCTTAAGCTAGGGATAGCTTCTTCATTTGCTGTAGACTTGCTGATTAAGTGTCTATCTGAAAATTGGATGTGTTGATCAGGTGACAGACTGTTCAAGTGCTTGAATGAATGGTGGTCAATAGTTTGCTTGAGGACTAATAGCAAATTGGATGAATTTGTGAATATTCTATCTATGATGATGAGGTGGGTAATGTCCCCTGAGAAGCTGTGCAGGGTGGTCGTCATATTGAACTTATCCGACTTGACTTGTTTTTGTGATGATTACTGTAAATGAATTCGATGTGTGAAAATGGTTGATTACAGACTTCTAGATTTAAAGTGCCTGTTGTAATTCCATGTTTTCCTTTTTGAAATATAATAAATTTGAAAAGAAACACCATAGTACACCCCCAGAGGGGAGGGATCATCAACAAATTAAATTAGTTACTACCACTTTATTGGTGGATTGTTTCCTCAATCGATAACCACATTGGATCACCATTTTTGGTTGAAAACTCAGAGACTTCATTTGTATGTTTTTAGGCGAAATGAAATTTCTGTCGTATTACGCCTCAAGATAACATCAAGAGGTTGGTGTGTTGGTCAAGAACTTGTCTTAGAAAGCATGATGAGTTTGAATTTCATCTCACTTTAAGGGGCTTGTATGAGAGCTAGTCTGGTGTTCCAAGAGGTCATAGACACCTTGGTCAGGAGAGTGCACTCTTGAATTTGGTTAATGACATGGGAAAGGCATGACTGAACTGATATTTGGAGGGGAAAGGCATGACTTGAACTGACGAGGGTAGATGAGGATAGAGGTGCAGTCAGAAATTTTGGCTGATATTTAGAAATTGCATTGGCCAATAATTTTGAAAAATTCCAAGCTTTTTACTTGCGTTTAGACTTTAAATTGAACAATTTCGCGAAAATTTGTAATTGAAGTCTTGCATTGACAGACTGCTTGGACTGTGGGACGTATGATAAATAATTGCATGCACAGAAGCAAAATATAACTGTGAGACTCTGTGAGACTTAAACCTGTGTCCAACTCAACCCATTATTCAATTTGGTGGATTTTAGTTGAATGGGTCAAACTTTAATGAATGGGTTGGAAAAAATAAGATCTACATGAAATTTGGGGCGGGTCGGGTTGAGAAATTTAAAATCAATCCGATCTGAGTGCACTAAGTTATAAAACAACACTTGGATTGAGTCGGGTTAGAAATTCAAGCCGGGTTGAGTAGCTCGGGTCATAAATTCGGATTGGATTGGGTTTAATCAATTTTGACATGAATTGGATTGGATTTATTGAAACTCGACCTGACTTCAGTTTCAACTCTACTATTTACTTTTCGCTTGTGGGTGCCAGAATGATACAAGAACTATCTCGATTTAAAATTAGGTTTTGTGGATTTTGGTTTCTCACTTTTTTCCTCATTTTTAGATTAATCCTTGGATTTAAAAAAAAATCATAAAATTTTGTTTAAAATCTTCACTCATACTTAAAATGGATTGACTTATTTAATTGAATTCAACCCAATTATTTATGCAATATCCATTATTTACATTTTCCAATATTATTGTTATTATTTTTTAATTTTCTTAGCACATGAGAGCATACGAGTCAATTACGTCCATCAAAATGTTAGCATATGAATTATAAAATATTGTACTCGTCAAACATGCTCATTTTCTAATATATTATCATGATCTAGCGATACTTTTATCTGATTTTTTTTTTTAACTTTACATATTTAGAGATTTGAAGTCGTAAGGACTTAAAAAACTCAGGTGTTTTGATCCACTCTATAATTAAAATTAAATAATTAGAAAATTCATCATAAGGCTATCAAATTATTTAGAATAAATAAATTAGTTTAATTAATAATTTTAAAATGAAAATGGAATTATTTACTAAAATATTTTACTATATCGTTACATACCTTGAACGTGCTTTGTGTTTTTGAGCAATGATATAAAAAAGAACCATTAATTAAACAATTTTATCATGGTTGATTTAATTGAGTTCAATTGTTTATATTGTAACTATGATTTTTGAAAACGTTTACCTAGTTGACAAGTCATTTTCTTAAATTTTACAGTAAACAATGAAAATTGACATTTTTAGGAAAATAGATAAGAGAAAAATAAATATACAAAAATTATAACAGATTAGAGCAAACTAAATTATCTTAAAGTCGGACTACTTTAATAATTGGTTCAAGTACAAACAGATTGAATTTCAAGATTTAGTTCGATTTTAATGCTTTTAAGTTTTGCCTTTTCTTTTTAATTTTCTGCAGAGAAGTCAAAGTGTACAAATACTAAAGAAATTAAAAAAAAAATGTAAAATAGAGGGAAAAGAAGGAAAAAAAGGGAAAAATGTGAAAACAAAAGAAAATGAGAAATAAGCACCATAATACGATATATTAATCTATACATCTAAGGTTAAGGTCTGGCAAATGGTGCAGTGATGATGAATATGTTGAAAATAACTTTTTTAATATATAACTCATAAAAATATCTTAGTAAATAAATTAAATCTTGTTTTAAAAGTTGGAAAGTTTAAATTTTTATATAAAATAATTTAAATTGATCAGAAAGATTAAAAATATAATACAATTAATTTAACAAATCACATATTAAAAAAATCATTTAAAATATGTTCCAGCACTTCATTTTTTTTTTTTTTTGAAATTACGTATAGATTACAGTGGGATACATAGCTTAAAATCTCCACAGGTGGACCTCTACCCGTAAAGCAAGATAACCAGCTCAACTGCAAGTGGTATAAGAGAAAAAACAAAATCCGAGAGGAAGAGAGTCGCATGTCTTAACGGCTTTGTCTGTTATAGGAGACACGTGCCTCGGTTGGCCCAACTACCATGAAACTAACCTGAACTTTCCCTTACCTTGAGAGCAAAACTCTGATTCCATCCTGGAAATTCCTCCTTATAAACAAAGAGCGGGAGAGTTCCTTCTCTATCAGACACGAGTAAGGGGTGATAATGGCGGTATAGTTTCTTGAAACTTCTAGTTTATTAAGGCAAGTGAAAAGACATACAAGACACTGGGATGAGCCTTTACCTCTGCCTCTAAGGGCTATATACAAGACAGAGAGAGGAGTCTCTACCTCTAACGGTACTGCATGGATTTCAACAGTACAACTTTAGAAGTACATTGGCATCCATCATATTAATATTCACTATTATTTTTAATTATTATTTATTTAGATTAATAGGAATGATGATGTAGTAGATGCAGGGGATGTGAAACAGCGTCCGCGGACCTTCATAACGGTCATCGTTGAAAGCCTCCAACCGGCAAACTGTTGCACTGTTGCTGAAACACATCTATGGAATTCGGGTATCACATATTGCTCCTTCCACCCTCTTACCTCAATGTCTATATAAAATTACTTTTTATGAGTTCTGCATCTTTCTATGAGGGGGCATTTTCGTCTTTTAATTCCAACACCCGCCCCTTAGGGAATCATTCAATTCCAAATCTCACTCTTTTTATAACGTGCCAAAAGCCATTACCGCCGGCAACTGTTCCTCCCAGTCCTTCTCCGGCAATAGAGTCTACTACCTCTGCAGTGATCTCAACAACCTCGACGATACCCTCCATTGGACCTACCACACCTCCAACTCTTGCCTCAACAAACATATAAGAATATATGTTTGGGTTATTTGGATAGATATTGCAGTGAGAAGAGTGGATATAGCAATGTGTGAGACGCCGAGCAGTCATTTCCATGGGTTGTGTTTTTGCAACATCAATTCTGCAACAGTTTGCCGGTCGTAGGCTTTCATCGATAGCCATTATGAAGGTTTCTACCGACGCTGCATATGTCACATCCCTTGCATCTAGTATGTCATCATTCTCAATAATCTAAATAAATAATAATTAAAAAATAAGAGCGAATATGAATATGATAGATGCCCATGTCTTTCTAAGGTTGTACTGTTGAAATGCATGCAGTAGGTATCTCCCTATAGCTGTTAGAGGCAGAGGTAGAGGCTCATGTTGTTTATCTTGTATATGCAGGGCCGTCTTGACACAAGTTAGGCCTAAGGAGAAAATTTTAAATGGGGACTTCTTCTAGGGCCGGCTAAGGTAATCGCAAAGTTTGGATTATCTGTCATGAAAAGACAAATGTATTTTGTATTACATTTGTTGGCCTAAAAGTTAAATCTGCTTCCCCTGAATCAGACGAAGTTATCAATTTTGTGACTGTGTCCAATTGAGTCGTGAATTGTCAATTTTTGTGACTTGTCGTGACCTTGTTCGCTTGTCAAGACCGCGCCTCTGGAAGACCTGCATAGTCATATCAAGTTTGAAGCTCCAGAAGACGCGTCATTTGGAAGACATCGCACCAAAACAGGAAGAACTTCATGCATGCCATCCAACACAGGTATTTGGACATAGAACTAACTTAGAACACCTAAACTTACCATTGGGATAAACCTTAGAATCCATAACTTAGAATTTGGTAGAACTAAATTAGATTTCTTAAGTTAGTTATGTTTTGCCCTGTTTTGGAGAAGATTTTACTTATATCAAATGTACTCAAATATTAATAAAATCTTATGATTTGATAGAGCACTCAAAGAGCTTTCTAAAAAGTCCAAGAACACCCAATTTGGAAATGTATAGCTCAAGTTATGAGCATTTCAATGAAAGAGTACAAAACATATCAAAAAAGTTTTGTCATATACCCTCACTATGAGAGATTATTTAATGTATCAAATGGACTTCAAATTAGATCAAATTTGGTGAGTAGATATATCTCTCAATGACCTTTCCAACGAGCCCAAGAATTCCAAACATCGAGTTTGCGAACCCAAGTTATGGTCATTTTAGTGGAGATGTACAAAACTGTTGAGATTAAGTCGGCTGAACTTTATGTTTCGGTCGACTGAAAGTGCTGCAGATTGTTCTTTTCAGCCTCATATGATATTCATTTGACTGAACATTTGATTTCAGTCGACTGAATTGTGTCCAAAGGTTTTAACGGTCATTTTTGGACATTTCAGTCGACAGAATCTTTAAGTTCAGTCGATTGAAATCGCAATGGAAAGTTTTTAACGGCCCTATTCTTGTGATTTCTACTTCCAACGGCCATATCTTCAAGAGGGCTTTAAATGTATGACCTTAGGGCATTCCATAGGTTGATTCTTGATGAGCAAAACCCTCCCTAACATTCTCCAAGACTCCCAATCATTTCAAGAGCATTAAAACTCAATAGTTAGATTACCAAAGTTTTTGAACTCAATCTCACTCACACTCAAAGCTCTCATAGGCAAATCTTGAGCATCTTAGACTCACTTTTGAGTGTGTATTTGAAAGAACCTTTAGGAATAGATTGTATTTATAGGTAAACCTTCTACCATCCCTAAATCTCTTCTCCTACATCTTGGTTGGGCATCATTGGAGTATCTACACTTCATCAAAGAAGCCAAGAAAGGGAGATGATCTTCAAAGAACGTACCAAAGCCACATAGAGCATCAAGAGACAAGCGTTCTTGGTATTTTTCTAAAAATCAAATTCTCTCTATTATTTTACAATTTGTATAGAGTTGGTGTATCCCTTGTAAGGCGAGAAGGGTGTCTTCTCTCATGAGCGTTATCGGTTTGATCTTCACCCGTAAAGAAGATCAAGCGTTGTATAGGTTCGATCTCTACCCATGAAAGAGATCAAGGTTGTAATAGATTTCTTCTCCACCATCGAAGGAGAAATTAGCAGAATCCTCAAGTGATGTATTTGAGGCGTGGATGTAGGCAAGGTTGCCGAATCACATAAAAATCATTGTGTTAAAATTTTTCATCTCTTCTCACCTCCTCACCTTACTTTGTGCATTTGTGTTTATTTCTTATATTTCTACCACACTTGTTTGGTGAAATTGTATTTGTTGAGATTTCACTTTACATTCATTATTTATTGTAAATCTCAATATCTTGGAAGATCAATTGGATTAATTAGTAAAGACCTAATTTTAATTGATCAAAGTTCGAAAGAAATTTAAAATTTCATAATTGTCCTATTCACCCTCTCTAGGACAATTTAGCTTGACCAACAATATTTTTAGCAGTTCAGAAGTTTGTTAATCTTTTGTGAGACTTGGCAAAACTTGTACACGAGTCAAAATAACATATTCACAGACTTGGCAAAACTTGTACGCAAGTCAAAATAACATATTCACACTGCATAGACAGTTTTCTTGCTTCTTCTTCCCACATTAATCTTGCATTGTGAATTAATGATGCATCTCAAGCATATGATTATCACATATTCACATTGTATCTTGCACCTATTTCTCAGTCTTCCAACTCAGGCATCATGTGATTATGGTGAAAATAAATGGACATTTAAAAGAAAATATATAAAACAAATGGAAATTATAGTTTACTACTTTAGTTTTCCCTGGGTTGTGCTCACTTCAAATCCCAACAGTGCTAGGTGTGACCATTTGAAATATTCTCCCTCAGGGTAGAGGTGATACAGGATCTTGATTTTCGTACTTTTTTTCTATTCTACATTCAAGCATCTAATGAAACTATCTGATTGTCAAATACATGTCAGGTCACCTACAGTCAATCCAACCTTAGAGAGTCAAATTTGGGGCCTTCTAATAGGAGGTCTAAGGCGATTGCCTTACTTGCCAAGCCCTTCAGCCGCCGTGTGTATGTCTTTTCACTTGCCTCGATGAATTAGAAGAAGAAGCTTGATCATGCTTGTTGGTATTCTCTTTATCATAATCAAGAAACTATAACTCTTCATCCTTGATTCTGATATTAAGAAGGAATGCTCAGCGATTTTAAGATCTAATTTAAATGTTAATAATTTTAAATCGGCTAATGAAACTTAGTTAAAGCGAGCTTAGAAAGAAACTCAGAGGCATAGAAGCACCATCATGAGTGGAAGAATCCGCGTAGGAAATAACATTCCTGTTCCTGTCAAAAGGTTGATTCTGACTCAATTGCAGTTGGGTACCTTTGATGGTATACGGTATTATCAGATTATTATAAGTGGGCCTCTCTGCAGCAGGGAAATTCCTATGATACAGATAGAAATGTGCCATACTGCCATGATATTGTCGCCCAAAATGTCAAGACTACCTACATTTGTAGGGATAAAATGGCATTGACGTCTTATTGTTGAGCGATTTAGTCCCATGTGTGTCGCGAAGGGGCAGATTTAGGTATATATATATAGGACTTGAGTCACTCCATCTATTAAGCTAGTCTTTTGGGTTAGATACTCAATTGTAACCAGTGGTATCAGAGGCAGGTTTCAGGCTACTTAAAAAAAATTCCAAGTTTTGCTACATTAAAGGCCTTAAATGGTGAGTAAAATATCATAGTCAAATAATAAAATTTGTCATAGTCAAATAATAAAATTTGCAACGAAGTAGCGCAATTCAAATGATAAAAGATGATTCCAGATGCCATTATTTAAGATATGAAGTGAAAGATGAATATTTGTAAATTTTTAGATTTTATGAAATGATTAGATCCACTTTTAGATGGACTAAAAAGAAAGACATATGATGGATTCTATATATTTTCTAATAAAATATTTTTCATTTTATCTATTCAAACTCTGGATTCAACAGTTTTATAAAATCTAAAAATATATATAATTATATTTCACTAATAGGTCTAATACATATGCATACTTGAGTTTAGAAATTCATTAATAATTTAAATTTTAAAAAATAAATCATGTATATTTTAAATAATGGCATCTGAAGTCACCGTTACTGTTAAAGTGGTAATATAGAATTATTACTCTGTAATATAAGCATTAAGATAAAATATAATACTATAAAAAAAATAAACTACTCTATCACTTCTCTAGGGCTGAAATTGGTAGGGTCCGTTCGGGTTTCTTAAAATCCAATTCGACCCGAGTCCATAAAAATGGAACCCGACTCGAATTATAAAATTCGACTCAACTCGAATTCTGACCCAACCCGCATTTTAAACTCATTTTAGTCGAGTCAGATCGGATTAACTTGAAAATCTCTCGATCCAACCCGACTCGAATTTCATGCAGGTTTATGTCTTCTCAACCTGACCCGGCCCGCATAACCCGACCCGCATGAGTTCTCGGGTCGGGTCATGCGGTTCAGATCAAAACCCGATCCGAGTTTCACCCCTATACTTCTCTTTTCAAATTACAGTCGAAAATAAAAACATTTTTTCTTATCAAAAATCCATACCGGTTGTCATTTAAAAAAAAAATTCCTGATTTCCTCTCAAATTTGCTAGCAGAATATTAGAATCTTCCATGAGAAATCATATCATTACTACCTATTGGATGATGAGAGATGGACGGCCAAGATTATTTCTTTTCATCTCGCAGGTAAATGGGGCATGATGTTTTTCTACTTGACCGATCTCTCTAGAACGGGAGAAAGGATGAAAGTAATGCATGTTAACGTACACGTCCTAAGCTGATCAGTGACAGCGTACTAGAATTTTGACTTTGCATGTGACACGTATAAAGGTAGGCCCACCAACTTGAACACGTGGCTAAAAATTGCTTTCGTTAAGTGCCACGTTGTGCCACGACACACACAATTCCCACCACCATTCCTCCTTTTGACCGTTTATTAATTTAGGAACTGTGAAGGCAGGGCAGATTTATTGTCTTTCTCTCTTCTATAAATAGAGAAAAGAAAGGTGCCATCTCTCCATGATCACATAACTCAACAGTCTGAAAATAGTAGTAAAGGAAGATGGCGTCCATTTCCATCAACAACAACAACAAGACTCCCATCTTCTATCTTCTTCTCTTTTGTTTCCTCCTCTTTGCTTCTGGTGTTTCATTTCTCCTCTCTTTTTTTCCTTCCATCTATTCATATAAGTTTTTTTACACACCTCATTGTTTAAGACCTTACTCCAAATTAAAGAGAAAAAAGGATTCTTTTGTTCTTTTTTCTTCTTAATACTAAGTTTGGATGCCATTTTTTCTGTTGTTTCTCAGAAATTGCATTAACAAGGGTAGAAGGAGCATTGTGCGAGACGCCTAGCGGTCGCTTTAGAGGGATGTGTTTCAGGAACAGCAAGTGTAGATCAGTTTGCGAGCACGAGTATTTCAGCGATGGCTATTGCCATGGCGCTCGCAGGCGCTGCATCTGCACCAAACCTTGCTAGATCATTCCCAGTCATGAGAATCCAAGTCTAGTTCATGTATCTTATCTCTTTGTTTAATTACTGCTTACGTTTTTGTCCTTTGTTTCTAAAGATGTTGTCATGTTGGTGTCTTTGTCTAGCTCTTAAAATCCTCCTTTCTCCATGTACCTCTTTTCTTTCTTCTTAATAAAAATCAGAGCTGGAAAGAAGCATTTAAATATTGGAGACATGTCGCCTATAAGGCACAGATTAGTGCATTCCAATTTATTCATCTGCAGAATTGCGGAAGCATTTAAGTGATTCACACTCCTAACCAGCTCTCTGTGCAACGAAGGAAAAATGTAACACAAACGAACAAGATGAGGACCATTTTTGAAACTTATCTTTTCAAAGGAATTGTTAAAGGAAACTCTACTCATACGTGAAAAAAATATATAATTTTATAAAATATATAATTTTATTTTTTGTGAGGGTATAAAAGGTATAAAAGATAGATCTTAAGAGTTCATATAGGACCTCTGAAACTCAAAATCGACTCTGTGCATCTGCGACGCTATCTCAGTCATTGTTGCTACTGTTAGATCTAGTCCCCAATCTCACTGCCTCTCTTCTGCACAAGTGCACCCAACGCCAAACCCCTCGGCTGCTCCACCATTTTGTACGCAGCCTCTTGCTGCTCAGCCGCCCAGATTTCAACTAAATCCTCGCCTCTCCTTGGATTTTTTCAGCATGTTGTCTCAACTCTCAGTCGTTTTTGGTCGACTCAATTACAAAAGAGAACACAATCTCATCATAAATCTGAAGCAAAGTTTCACTGCTCTGCCCTTGCTGCTAGCAGACGCTGCCTCTCTCTCGGTCTTCTTCTCCACCTTGATTTTGTTGGCTTTGCGGGTTCAAAGCCTTTTTTGGGCCTGGATTGTCAGTTGGGCCCGGGCTCACTAGGCCCAATCTGTTGTAAGCCAACAGTAAAAATATTCTCTTTCTTTCTAGTGCAGGTTCTTTTGAAGAGAAACAAAGAGGAGAGAGAGATTGAGAGGAAGGGTAGGTAGGATTGAAATCTTTATGACCTGATTGATAACTTCTTCTAAGTGGAATCATTTCACGTTCCTTGAACATAATGTTGAAATATATTTAGATTATCCTAATTATAATGTAATAAGGATTCTAGTTTGGGTTTATCTCTAATTAAGAGGTGTATTTGATTTATAATTAGTTAAGTGTTTGAGTCTGATTATGATAGCTCTATGGTCGGATAGAGGCTATAAATACATATAATAGTTTAGATATTCAATACAATTTTTCTCTTTTCTGACTTGGTATCAGAGCCAGAATCAGTCTATTGAGTGATCCTTTACTTTTCACGTCTCTTCTCTCCCTCTGCCAGACTTTTCCTCGGCAGCGGGAGAGGGGAGAGATTAGTTGCAGTTAGCCTTCTCCCCTGGCGTTTTCCATCCGATCTGAATTTTCTCTTACAGATCTGTTTCTGTTGAGAGTTTATCTCGATGCCTTCTTGTTTGCTGTTTTCCCAGCCTATTGCTACAGGCAGCACCCAGATCCGCAGCAAACACGTATCTGTGTTGACACTTAGTTCAAAATCTGCTACAGTGTTTTCCTTTTGACAACCATACGATCACTTTTCGTCCCCAGCACCTCGTTGGTTTCTCTTTTGCAACTCAGATCCCTCTGATCTGAGAATCAGATCTCGATGTTCTTGCCTCTCTGAACCCTTTTGCAATCCAATCTCAGATCTGAGAAATCAGATCTGCCGGCGTCGGCGAACTGCTGTTGCTGTGTCCGGCGTCAGCGCCTCTGTTCAGATCTGATTACTCAACTTGCAGATCCAACATCACGGTGAAGATTTCTTTCACCCAGATCTGCCCCAATCAGATCCCCACTTCATGCTACTGCAGGACAGCGCTCTTCACCCACAGCAGATCTCAGACCCACAACAGGCCTTGCGCTGCCTCAACTGGTGCTTCCAATCAGTCGCCGCCTCAGATCTATTCCCAAAACTCCATCCAATTGTTGGAGGATCTCAGATCTGTTCATGTTCCCGCTGCGTTCTCGCCTGATCTTCTCTCTGGTCCGTGGGGCTCGGCCGCCGCATATTGCCCCTCTCAGGTCCGGCGCTGCCTCCTACCGCCATGCGATTGCTCCACCGAGAAACAGATCTGGCTGTTCTCTGTCGGTGGCTGCCTGAATCTGTGTTGCAGCCTCGCTGCGTCTTGAATCTGCACCATGGCTGCAGCTGCCCCTTGCTGCCGAACAGAGGCCAGATCTGACCCATCTGTTTGCTGTTTGCCAGATCTACCATCCTGCAACAGACTTCCGCTGCCTGCAACCCAGACTATCGCCTACCTCAGATAGCTTGCCCACCCAGACTTCCGCTGCCTGCAACAGCTCCGGTCCTAGATCTGAACTGAGCACAGCCATTCGTTTACCCGCCGTGCAATAACTCCAGATCTGATGCCTGGATCTTGCCTCAAGATCCCAATCTTTAAGCCTCTGCTTTTCTCGAAGATCCGACGATTTGCAGCAGATCTGAAGCTCAGATCTGCCATCAGTCGTTCGCTGCTACTCCTTCCAGATCTGAGTTCCACTGTGCACGGAGGCGGCCCACTCTCTCTCAGATCTGATTCCAGCCTGCACAGCAGATCTCTTCCCCTGGCAGAACCCAGTTCTTGTCTGTGACGATTCTGTAAAGTACTTCCTGCCATCTTTTTCACGCAGCAGCTCAGATCTGTTTTTCGGATCTGCAGAGAACAAGGTGCAGGCCCTGGCAATCACCATACAGATTCGCACACAGCAAAGCGCAGAGTCCCCGCGGCAAAACCCAGTCAGTTTTCAATCGCAGGAAACTTCTTATTTTTTGGGTTTCAAAATCAGCGAAACCCCGTCAGAGAATTGCACAAGGAAGCGGTATAAGGGGATTTTTCAGATTGTATCCCTCTCTGGCGCAGATATTACTGCTTGCGGTGGTTTCTCTTCTCAAGAACACAACCCAGTTCCAGATCAAAAAATTGTGTTTCTCAGATCTCACCGGTGCCTTCAAATATCTGTTGCTCATCACAGCCGTAGGTTCTGCGTTGTTCTTGATGTCAGATCTGGTTTCCTGGCTTTGTTGCCCATTGTGCAGAGTTCCCTTTGTTTTTGATAGATATGGGGGTAGATACAAGACATTTACTAAATGCTGCATTAGAGATCTTCAACAAATCCATGGAACAGGATATTGTGCTAGCAGGATCAACGCTGAATGCATTGGTCTTTTCTATATGCAGAGAAGCTAGAGCCTGTTCTCTAGTTGCTTCAAACTGCTGTTATTTTGCAAGAAATTTGCCTTGCCTCACTGCTTACAGACAGATTGCCTTCTCCCATCCTCTGTTTTGCCCTATGGTCAGATATGTTTATGGACTACTCTGGTGTTTTGTCCACCGATCAGAATTCAGACTTAGATTTGTTGTTTCTTCTCGTCACGATCTACGAGATATGTGCCAAGAAGAAAGGGGGAGAGTTGAAGAAAGGGACACAAATTGCCCTTACTTTGTTACTGAAGAAGGGACACAACTTGTCCTTCGTTCGAGCACGCCTTGTTTTGTCGTTTCTCGAAAATGAGACGGCATATTTTGGACACATGTCCATTTATTGTGGAATTCATCCACTTATTTATTTGGAGGACTCTGATTCGTCCCCAGTCATTTGCTGGCCTTTTATGGTTACAGCTCCATTTACTAGTCTTTTAAGACTTCAGCCCACATTTGCTGGCCTTTCATGGTTATAGCCCCATTTGCTGGCCTTTTACGGCTTCAGCCCACATTTGCTGGCCTTTCATGGTTACAGCCCCATTTGCTGGCCTTTTACGGCTTCAGCCCTCATTTGCTGGCCTTTCATGGCTTCAGTCCTCATTTGCTGGCCTTTCATGGCTTCAGCCCTCATTTGCTGGCCTTTATGGCTACAACTATTATTCACTGGCCTTTCCGATCTGATTGATCGATGTAATGGCTTCAGCCTCTTATTTTTCAGGCCATTCGTCGCCTGCATTTATCGCATATTGCGATCACTATTTTTGCCAGACAATTGTCTTTCGGCCACTGCCGTCGTCCGTGCCAAGTTCTTTATTTCAGGCCGCCATCTGTGTTTTCCGCCTGTTATTTTGCAGCCAATCAATGCTGCGACAGAAACACATATTTTGCAGCCAGTCAACGCTGCATCTTCAACAATCTTTATGGCCAGTCAGTTGCCACGTTAGCAGTTCACCTGCTATTTCTTCACATTCCAAGTTTCGCATTCATCCACGCTTCAGCTTGCGGGGGAGTGTTGAAATATATTTAGATTATCCTAATTATAATGTAATTAGGATTCTAGTTTGGGTTTACCTCTAATTAAGAGGTGTATTTGCTTTATAATTAGTTAAGTGTTTGAGTCTGATTATGATAGCTCTATGGTCGGATAGAGGCTATAAATACATGTAATAGTTTAGATATTCAATACAATTTTTCTCTTTTCTGACACATAAGCTAAGCAATGTTGTCGAACCACGTAAAATTCGTGTTCTTCTTGCTTGTCTATGGTGTGATTGATTTTGTGATTTGCATTTTTAATTTCCCCAACAGATTTTGGCTACTGAACACGACAGTCCTCTTCACAGTCTCAACTTGTTGTTCCCCGACCTATGTATTCTCAGATCTGCAGGACCTATCTTTTGGTGAACTCAAGGCTCTTCTCTCTCAAACGTCTACTCTCATACGTCTATCGTTGCCTTCTTTCTTCTTGGCAACAACAAGAACAAAACTTCTCCCTCTCCTATCTCAACAGTCGCACGTTGTCGTCGTGCTTACGTGAGGCTTGCTCAGTCCCATTGAGCATTACTCTCTTCAGTAATTGATTAGCCCGACCTCTCTGACAAAATAGATCAACTCTGACGTGGATACTTTATTCTCAAGATCCATCATTGATCCCTTCCGTTCCACGATCTTCATCTGCATCGAACCAACAATCCCCACTAACTCCACTGACCTACAATGGCATCCTCATCGTTCTCTTCAGCCACCAACACCTCCTCTGTGATCCTCTTCACCATTCCCAACTTTTGTCTCCACCGTATTCACGACGACGCGACTACGACGACGCGACTGGGAATTGTTTTTCTAAGTGGGCTTTGATCATTTATTTACTCGAAAGCTCAGAGACAACATTAGACAGGTATAGATTCAATCATGATACAGCCAGCTAAGTTCTCAGGAATTGGAGGGTCACAGAGGTCCCATTTAAAACCCAAAGTCCTTAAACAGAACTTTCCTATACACTGCAGACATGAAGGATACACCATTAGTCAGAGTGTAGTTAGTAACTTTGATTCTCGGTTCACTGAACCCCAACGTAAAATGTCAAACATGTATCATATCTTTCACTAAGAACATTTATGCATATACATCAAAATTACACATCAGATAGTTTTATCATACGTATCACAAAGGTTCATAAAGACTATGCACAAATAAAATATAAAATTTCCAACAACAGAAAAATATAAAGTCTCATCGCTACTTGAGCTGGGGTTCATCCATCCCTCGCTACTTGAGCTGGGGTTCATCCATCCCTTTTTACCCAAGTTTCCTGCAACATAAAGGATGTGAACTAAGCAGCCCAATAGTTATTCTAAATGCATGCTCTTCCTTTCTCAAAATACAATACCCCTGTTAATCAACATCTACGGTTTATATACAGACTTGCAAATATGTTCTACACTAGTGTCCTTGTTCCCAGTTCAAGTGCTTCACCCAGTACGTATATACGTTCTACACTCGTAGCTATTCACAATCTAATGCGTCACACAGTGCGTGAGAGTAATTTGATATGCACATTACATCAACCAATGTACGCATATACATTCTAATGAACCAGTTTCAAGACTAGGGTGTTTTACCGTGCAAACACATCAACCTTGCAACGCATAATATACACCACACATACGAATAACACGAGTTCCTACCGGAACCACGAGTTGGAAATTTATTTCTACTTGATTTCCAACTGATAACCAGTTAGCCTCTAGGCACCATTGTCACAAATATAGAATTTAACGGAAAAATCTAGCGAAAAATATAAATATTTAAAAAATAATAAATAAATAATTCTCATCTATCATTTCTTGAATAAAAAAAATATCATACAAGAGTTGAACTCATGGTTATTAAAATAACTGACAATTAACACAGTTTTTATGACTTATTTAAGAAAAAACCTCTCTTGCAAATTCATTACTATGTGGGTTTCATGGTTAATAGAGTAATAATACATATTAATGTGATATTAGATAATTTTTTCTTCAAGAATAAAGATGTAATAGCTACTGAGAACTTAATTGTTTTTATAATTTTATATTATATTCTTTTTGTTAAATAATTTTTTTATAAGTTGTTGATTAATAAATTTACCTAATTGTTTTAAAAATGTGGCATATATTTTTTAACTGTAAAAATATTGTAAATAATTTGTTGTTTATATTCAAAAGTATATACTAATATATTTTTTTAACTAATTTAATTGATTCTTTATTTAAATGAAATCTTAAAAAATTAAATAATGTATAAACAATTTTATATAATAAATCTCTCACGATTACAAATACATAAAATAAATAAAAATTATACATTTTCAATAACTTAAAATAAAAAACTCAAATGAATATTACGTCAGAGTTTCATTTACCGGTACTATTTAATTTTTAAAATGGATGATTAAAAATGTTAAATAAAAACTTTTATGTGAAAAAGTAAAATCTTTAAAATATTAACTTGGTGAGTAAGAGTATATTTCATCTATGACTAAACAACTCATCACTTAGTGATATCTCACATATTAACACCATAAAAGGGACTTACGATGAAATTGCTTTTTTATCACGAGAAAGTTATTTTGCCAATGTTTTTGTGATAAAAACGAAAATAGTGGCGATATTTGTTACAACACTAGGCACATAACTGGGTCCCTGTAAAATGTAAAAGAAGAGATTGAATTTGTTCTCTCAATGTATGGAGAGAGACCTTGATTCCTTGTATTAATAAAGGAAAAATACAATACAAATAAAGAAAGAAAATAATAAAAGAAAAGAAGTTGGCCGTATAATAATTACAATATATTCCTCAGTGTAAATAGGGAAGGTCAACTCTAATGCTCCCCCTCAACTTGGAGCGTGTATGTGAGTAACGCCCAACTTGCTAATTAAAGTATGAAAAGGATCTTTGCCCAAGGGTTTGGTGAAGACGTCGGCAAGTTGATGAGATGAAGAAATGTGCCGAAGGACGAGGAGCCCAGACTGAAGCTTCTCTCAAACAAAATGACAATCAAGTTCAATATGCTTCGTTCGTTCATGAAAGACTGGATTGTTGGCAATGTGGAGATCAGCTTGATTGTCACAAAATAAAGTGATAGGAGAAGGATGGGAAACACCAAGATCAGTGAGCAGGTATTTTAACCATTGAAGCTCACAAGTCAAGGTTGCCATAGCGCGATATTCAGCCTCAGCAGAGGAGCGGGAAATCGTCTGCTGCTTCTTGGTCTTCCAAGAAATGATGTTGGTACCTAAAAAAGTGCAATAACCCGTAGTGGATCGCCGAGTAACGGGACAACCAGCCCAATCGGAATCACAATAGCCTTGTAAACGGAGGGTGCTGGAGGAAGACAAAAGAATGCCGTTATTGACGGAACCCTTCAAATAGCGAATAACAAGGTGTGCGGCGTCCAAATGGGCAGTCCGAGGGGAATGCATAAACTGGCTGAGAATGTTCACCGCATAATTGATATCTGGTCGGGTAACAGTGAGGTAAATAAGACGACCCACAAGGCAGCGATAGGTAATGGGGTCAGGAAGCAAAGTACCATCATCAGGAGAGAGCCGCAACTGTTGTTCCATTGGAAAATCAGAAATACGCCCTCCAGTAAGGCCTGTATCCTTAAGTATATCTAAGGTGTATTTCCGTTGAGAGAGGAAAATACCCTTCTGAGAACGAGCAACTTCTATGCCAAGGAGTATTTGAGGCGTCCCAAATCTTTAAGATAAAATTTGTTGGCAAGAAAAAGCTTGATGCGCTGAATGGCCAATGCATCATTACCAGTGATGATGATATCATCAACATAGACCAGAACAAATGTGGAGGAGGCGCCTTTGTGATGAGTGAAAAAGGAGTAATCAGACTTCGACTATGAAAAACCTGCCTGGAGAAGAGTAGAGGAAAACTTCGCAAACCATTGTCGTGAAGCCTATTTCAACCCATAAATGGATTTATTTAAGCGACAGACACGCTGCTCCCCCTGTCGTGCAAAACCAGGCGGAAGAGTCATATAAACTTCTTCATCAAGATCGCCCTGGAAGAAAGCATTATTAACATCAAGCTGATGAAGAGACCACTGCTTGACAGAAGCAATAGAGAGAAAAGCACGAACAATGACCAGTTTAGCAACCGGAGCAAAAGTATCATGATAATCGAGTCCTTCAATCTGAGTGAAACCTTTAGCAACCAAGCGAGCTTTATAGCGGTCAATGGAGCCATCAGACCGGTACTTGATTTTGTACACCCATTTACAGCCAATGAGTTTCTTACCAAGAGGCAAAGAAGAAAGGCTCCAAGTGTTATTCTTCTCTAAGGCAATAATCTCATTAGCCATAGCGTCCTTCTAGTGTGGAGACTGAACAGCTTGGGAGAAAGTGCTGGGCTCATCTGTGGAACAAATAGTAGAAAGAAAAGCGCGCTGTGCAACAGAAAGGTTAGAGGTAGAAAGATAATTATGGAGAGGATAAGGAGTACCTGTCAAGTCGGAATCAGATGGAGAGAGTAAACGCTCAGAGGAGGCTATGGAGCAATGGTAATCAGTGAGATGGGGAGGTGGGCGACGAGTGCGCGTGGGCTTGTCAACAGGTGGAGCAGAACTGGGGGAGACGGGAGCGAGGGGTACATCTGGGTTTGGCGAAGGTGGTACAGAAGGTAAAGATTGTGTAGGAGGTAAACCAGATGGAAAATCAAAACTAGGGTCATCAGGAATAGGTTGTGGAGTAACGGAAGGTGGTGGGGTGGAGGAGGGCAAATCATGATAAGGAAAGATGCCTTCAAAGAAGGAGACATCCCGGGAAGTATATATGGTTTTGGAGGCTAAATCAAATATCCGATATCCTTTTTGAGCATAAGGATAGCCAACAAAAAGACCGGGTTTTACTCGTTGATCAAATTTGTGTTTGATATTGTGATTATGACCGAAACAGAGACTGCCAAAAACACGCAAACGAAAATAATCCGGTTTGGATTGGAACATAACTTCATGTGGTGATTTACCAGATAAAAGAGGTGTGGGCATTTTGTTGATGAGGTAAGCGGCGGTAAAGACACACTCACCCCAAAATTGTAATGGAAGAATGGATTGAAAACGAAGCGCATGAGCGACCTCAAGGAGGTGGCGATGTTTGCGTTCAACAATGCCATTCTATTGGGGAGTGGCAACGAAACTGCGTTGATGGATGATTCCATGAGTAGAGAAGAAAGACTGCATGGAAGCGGAAAGAAACTCAGTGCCATTATCTGAACGAACTTGTTCAATAAGGGAAAAGAGTTCACCACCAGGGCCGGAATGGATGGAGTGAATGTGGGAATGGAATTGAGTCTTCACCATAGCAAAAAATAATTTTAAAATGGATTGGGTTTCAGATTGAACACGCATAAGGAAAATCCATGTGCAACGAGTAAAATCATCTACAATAGTTAAAAAATATTTAAAACCATTTAATTATGGAATAGAAAAAGCACCCCATATATCACAATGAATTAATGCAAAAGGTCTAACAGTGGTAATGGAACTAGAAGGAAAAGGTAAACGTGTATGTATAGCTTGAGGACAAATATCACAATACTTATTTGGCAAACATGAAATAAAAGAAATGTCCTTAAACAATTTATTCAAACTAGTATGGTTCAAGTGTCCAAGCCGAAAATGCCACAGATCAATGGAGGGGGGATGAATGGCCGCCAGTGCAGAAGCCGCATGGAAGTAATAGAGACCCGCATGAGCGTGACCCTGTCTAATCGTCTTCCTCGTTGATTGGTCCTGAAAAAGACAATGAGTGGTAGAGAAAGTTACAAAGCAAGAAGTGGAAGAAGCAAGCTTGCTGACAGATAACAAATTAAACTTGAAAGATGGAATAAATAAAACATGTTCAAGTGTAAGAGATGGAGAAAGATGGACAGTGCTCATGTGTGTGACAACAGCATGGGAGCCCTTAGGAAGTTGGACAGAAGAGGGATTAGAACAAGCTGTGTAGGATGAAAATAAGGATAAGGAGGAACACATGTGATTCGTGGTACCAGTGTCGATAATCCAGACAGAGTTGGAAGGAACAGTGAGGGCAATACCTGCAAGGTGGGCACTAGAACTGGTGCTACCTGAAGGGAGCATGGCCAATGACTGGGTGTACTGCTCATTAGTGAAGTGCGGTGGGGCCTCCGTGGTCTGGATGCTAGAGCGAGCAGAGGAAGCATGAGGTGGCTGAGTCATCAATGTAGGATCTCCAGAACGTGATGAAGCAACGTTCCGAGAAGGATAACCAATCAGTTTGTAGCATCAATCACGGGTGTGCCCATCACGATTACAATGATTACAATGAGGGCGAGGCCTGCGAGTTGATGGTGCACTACTCGGAGAAGAGCTGCCACGAGGCATAGGGCGGGCAATAAGTGCTGCAGCATCTGGATGTGAAGAGGAGGAGGAATTAATTTTCTGTTGTTTTTCTTCTTGGCGGATGAGAGAATAAGTCTTGGTGACACTTGGAAAGGGGTCCATGATCAGTATTTGGCTCTGAAGGTTTGCAAAACGATCATGGAGGTCTTGTAAAAATTTCATCGCCCGATCCTTCTGAAGTTGATCAATGACCGCATGACGATGTTGACAAGTGCAGGGGGGGAGGACAATGAGGGAATCAAGTTCATTCCAGAGAGATTTAAGCTTACTATAATAAGCTGAAACAGACAAATCCTCCTGTCGAAGCGTATACATAGATTCGTGCAACTGATATATCTATGGATCGTTGGACTGAGAAAAACGTTCTGAAAGGTCCAACCAAATATCCCTGGTGGTAGAGGCATACATGATACTGCTGCGAATGTCAGGAGTAACAGAATTAATAAGCCAAGAACCAACAAGGTCGTGACAACGCTGCCATTTAAGAAGTTTAGTAGGTGAAATGGGTGCAGGCAAGGTGCCATCCACAAATCCAAGTTTATTCTTTACTCGTAAGGCCATGGTGATAGCACGCAACCAAGAGCCATAATTATCGCCAGATAGCATCGGCGAGACAAGGACCATGGTGGGATTATCTGAATGATGAATAGTGAAGGGATCCATAATGATGTCATCAACCTCCTTCCCGGAGGAACCGATCAAGGGAATTTGCTTCTCAGCCATGAAGAGGTGGAATCTGAGATCCTCTGGGGCCTGTCTAATGGCGGATGCAATAAACCAAGACTCCTTCCCGAATCGGAAGAAACAACAACCCAGGGCAGCGAGCAGCAGCAAAAAAAAAATCAGGCTGGGGCAAAAGTAGACGCCAGTTGTGTATGAAGCAGGGCAGAGAAGATGTCCCTGATATGCGCTCGGTGGAAGACCGAAATCAGGTCAGCTGAATCGCCGCGGCGTGCTCGCTCTCGAGAACGGAAAAAAAATTGGATGCCAGATGGAAGAGAACCCCTCTGAAAAAAAAAAAAAACATCGGCGATGGGCAGTACAGAGCGGCCTGAACCAGACACGGTGAGGATGGCAGGCAGCGGAGAGGGAACCGTAGCGGCGGACAGATTGGAGCTCAGATCTGGAAAGGGGCACCGCGGCGTCCAAGGCAGCCGTGGAAGACAGAGCGCAGACAGGATGAGTCAAGCAGCGACAACTCCCTGAATGGAAGCGCCAGAGGAAGACGGCCCTGGCGTGTGCGCACGGCGGAGAGGAAACATGCGAGAGTGCGTGGAGAAGAAAACCGGATCTGGGCGAGAAACCGAGCCCAAAAAATGGCACAAATCGAAATAATGACGAACCAGAGCGGACCGGCAGATCTGGATGAAAATCGCAGATCGGCGATGAGCGGAAGCGGAAGCAGAGGCAGGGATGAACAGATCTGAAGTTAGATCGGGGATGCCCACAGGTGACGGGAAATGACCGCCAGCAGCAGAAAGGCAGAACCAGCGGCAAAAGTTTCCGAGATCAAGCCTGAACCGGTAGGACGGCTAACAGGGAAACAAAATCACCGGAAAAAAAATCCCTAAGAACGTAACCTTGCTCTGATACCATGTAAAATGTAAAAGAAGAGATTGAATTTGTTCTCTCAATGTATGGATAGAGACCTTGATTCCTTGTATTAATAAGGGAAAAATACAATACAAATAAAGAAAGAAAATAATAAAAGGAAAGAAGTTGGCCGTATAATAATTACAATATATTCCTCAGTGTAAATAGGGAAGGTCAACTCTAATAGTCCCATACTCCGTTTCAAGATGGTTAGGCCTCGACATCCTGAACACTCTCATATGTTCACTTTTAACATATAGAAACACAATTCATCATTTTACGTATGAATAGTGTTGGTATCGCATTCTGGTCCCGTTCACATCCTTTTCGTCAGTATATCATCCATGGACCCCCACTATTGTCGTAGGACAGACAATATAGATCTTAAGAGATTTTAATGCAATATGTGATGCATTTTACAATAGAATCGTGTGGTTGAATCTCCTTGTTGTGTTTTAAATTTAACTCACAAGCACACAAACTGTTTATAATACAATAGTTAGAGTGCGAGGTCGAACCCAAGGGAAATCAACAAAATATATGTTTAAGAAGATTAATTGGTACCACTAAAATGAAGTGGTTTAAGAAAATAAATTTTTAGAAGAGACTGCCAAGTTGTTCATCAAGCACACCAATTCACTCGTAGGGTATGTTGGCTAAGGAGCTGGGAATTAATCTAAACATGGAGAATCTCTAAAACATGGAGTTATATTCTCAACTTAACAAAATTCTAGATTTAGAACACTGATATTTATATGATTATCTAAGTTTGGAATTTAACAAAATATTAGATCTAATTGTATCACACGAACCATGGATTCATAAATTTACTTAAACTGATGGAGTGAATTTAAATAACCTCAATTTAATCTGAAATTGCAAAATTAAGAAGCAAATAAAATATTTCTAACCTAGTTTCCAAAAGAATTTAAAGAATTTAATGAATAAAATAAAAGAAAAAACATAAACAAACATAAAATATTTACAATTGGACAGAGTCAAGTTCTCAAGCCGGCACCATATCCCACACTCTAAGTAAAATAAATTCGTGACCTAAACTATAGAGCTCATATTGATTTACAAATTTTATTTCATGTCTTCCTTTTAATTTTAATCTTAAAAAAATAATATGAGTTTCATTAAACAAAAATAATCAAATTAAACCTTAGGTTAAATCGAATTTCCACTTGAAATTTTATGTTTAAATATTTCAAATACCCTAAAAAGAGTCTTAGAATGAAAGAATCAAGTTCAATTTCTCCTAAAATCACGAAATGTTTAACTTTGAGAAATTTTTAGATTAAATCTTCAACATATAACCATAAAAAGATGAAAATCAAAATTCAAACATTCATAAATAAAATTCGTAAACAGGATAAACCAATAGTCTAAACAACTATGCCTCAAATTTATTTCATTAATGGGAAAAAAATCAGAATTACAATACAAGAATGTGAATTAAAAATTCAAGAATTACAATGTATGAATTAAAAAATGCCAACCTTGAAATTCAAATTCAGCACTACTCCTCTTGATCTTCTCTTCTCCTATTTCAATGCACTGGTTCAACCCTTGGCTCTAGTCGATTTTCTCATGGAGTCTAGACTCATATTTAAAGTGTAGAGAGGGAGGGATACATCACACGATTTTAAGATTTGCAGAGATCCATTCAATCGTATGTGTCATGCGTATAATGGAGGATGATGTGTAGCTGACTCATCTTCCTTTAATTAAACTTGATCCAATCTTTTCACCTATTTGTCCTCTCTTCATATTCTCCATACGACAACTTGCAATTTTTTTTAGACTTTACACGATGGAACTTTGTTTTATGTGCATCTCTCCTTGGCTCCAACGATTTTTGCAATTGTATTCTTGAGAGTTTTTCTCCTCAAGACTCTCCCCTCGAGCAAATCAAATCCATCTTGTTTAAAAATCCCAACCTAATCTCTTCCTTATCTCCTTGATTGATTTTGGCAACGCGTCATACAGATGTTGCTTGTCTTGCACGAATTTGGAGATGACATTTTCAACTTCAATGGGCCCCACTTGCAATTCGAATTTGTTGGGCTTCTTTCTTGGGCCTCTGACTTGGATCACAAACTTGGGCTTGTGAATTGTAGCCTGACCCACCAATTTGATTACTGAACTTGGCCCAAAGTATGGCATGGACTTGGAATGGTCTTCAATTGGGCTTGGATTGCGGACTTGGAACAATGGGCCTACATATGTAAAATTTGTAATTTTTATCACCATAGAATTACAACTCAAAAAAATATATTATCTCAATTCAAATTCTCATAAGTGGATTTGAATTTTGACAATTTACAATAATTTCCAAAAGTAAGTGATAAATTTACTAACTTTCCATATATAGCATTTATGGCCCACACACTGCATTTATCATCAATTCAGCTCATTTCCTTGTATTTTCTAAAATACACTGCAAAACTCAAAAACAACTATTAAAGTTATCAAATATATAGAAAATAAAGACTAGCTAATTCAATTATTAAGAGTAAAATGGGTAATTTCCTAGTGTTCATCACTCCTCACCGTTAACTGGTGAGTGTTTTGACGAAACTGTAAAAAGTTAAACTGAATAAATACACAAATACCTAGTGTACATGAGCACACGTGGAAATAAACATTATATTGTAATCTTTTTACGTCTTTTTAAACGAGAAAGTAAAAAATGTGCAAGTACATGTCAAAAAGTGAAATCTCTAAAGCAATGCGTGCGATAATACACTGCTAAATGAATAAAAGCTTTTAAGTAAGAGCAAAACTAAAACAAAAAGTAAGAAAATAAAATAACACCTAAAGCGGGGTGTATTAAGAAGATTCGGCAATCCAAAACACACGAAGAACCAAAATAACACTGAAACATAGCACTTTAAAACATAAAGTACTCAGTGCACGTTTCGGACAACCATCACAAAAGAAGTATTGAGACTAGCCCGAGACATTCCGAACAGGTGTTCGCAACTCTAGAGCTTACCCCTTGGAACAAGATTCGAGAATGGATTAATCGCCGTCTCTCATGTCCTCACATCCCGCAGCAAAATGGTCTTGCTAGACTCAAACGCCGACATCTATCGGAAATGGGCCACACCTTACTCATTACATCTCATCACCCTTCTAACCTATGGGTTGAAGCGATTTCCACTGTTGTGTACCTTGTTAATAGACTCCTGACACCACTATTACAATAGTCCTCATCCCATCAGAGGATTTTTGGCATTGTGCCAAACTACCTCTCTCTTCACATTTTTGGATGTGCATGCTATCCTTATCTTGATGATTATGTTACTAACAAACTTCAAACTAGATAGGTTGAATGTGTTTTTCGTGGCTACAGTACCAGGCACAAGGGCTACCGATGTCTTCATCTTTCTATCAATAGAGTCTATATCTCACGACATGTCATGTTCAATTAAGTTGTCTTTCTCTATGCCTCGAGCATCCTTGCAGCCAACAACCTCACTTTCTTCCAACATGGTCTCATTCCGATCATCACCATGCCACCCTCACCATCAACTGCTTACCATGCCCGCATCTCCAGCTCTTCTTTCAACAATATCAACACAATCTCCACTAGAAGCACCGGCGTCCCTTCCTCTTGTCTCATCATCTCCCATAGCAGCACAGAAGTTGCCCCCTGTAGCCTCCTCTCCCGTCGCCCCTCAACCTCCATCTGCTAGGTGTTCATCCTATGGTGACCGTACTAAAGATGGCATTTTCAAGCCCAACAAGCGAGCTGCCTTCGCTAGTCGAACATCCCCTACTGCAGGCCTTTGCTTCTCTAGTCTCTTCATCTAACTCTGAGCACACCTGCTATACTCAAGTTGTTCGCGGGAAGAATGGTGACATGCTATGAACGACGAATTTAATGCACTTCTCAGACATCATACTTTGTCTCTTATTCCACCTCCTCCCCATGCTAACACTGTTGGTTGTAAATGGGTGTTTAAAATCAAACGTCGTTCCTAATGATAGCATTGAACGCCATAAAGCTCGTCCTTGTTGCCAAAGGCTTTCATCAACAAGTCGGCATTGACTATGATGAGACATTCAACCTGATTGTCAAGCCCATCACTACCTGCATTGTTCTAGGTATTGCTATCACGTCCGCTTGGCCCATTCACCAACTTGATGTCAAAATGCTTTCCTTCATGGCACCCTTACTAAAGAAGTATATATGTATCAACCGCTTAGCTTTGTTGATCCTTGTCGCCCTCATCACGTTTGCAAGCTCCACAAAACTATTTATGGTTTGAAACAAGTTCCCCGGGCATGATTTCAACGGTTTAGTTATTTCCTTCTTCTTCTTTATGTTGATGACATTCTCTTGACCGAAATTAACCGTTTCTTCTTCAGTCTTTCACTCACAGACTAGGTACAGAAGTGATACAAGGATGATTTTAAATGCCATTATTTCAGACATAAAGTGAAAGATGAATATGTATATATTTTTAGATTTTATGAAATTATTAGATCAACTTTTAGATGGATCCAAAGAAAGACATATGATAGATTTTATACATTTTCTAATAAAATATTTTTGATTTCATCTGTTCAACCTTGTATCCACAATTTCATAAAATCTAAAAATATATATAATTATATTTCACCAACAAGTCTAACAATTTTATAAAATTAAAAAATATACATATGCATACTTGCATTTAGAAATTCATTAATAATTAAAAAAAATTAAAATAGATCATAATGACATTTGAATTCATCTTTACTATTAAAATCGTAATATAGAATTATTCCTCTGTCATATAAGCTTTAAGATAAAATATAATACTATAAAAGATAAAGTACTTTATCACTTATCTCTTCAAATTTCAGTCGAAAATAAAAACATTTTTTTCTTCTCAACGGAAATCCATATGGGTTGTCATTTAAAAAAGAAAAAAGAAAATTTGCTCTCAAATTAGCTAGCAGAATATTAGAATCTTCCATGAGAAATCATATCATTACTACCTATTGGATGATGAGAGATGGACGGCCAAGATTATTTCTTTTCTTCTCACTGTAAATGGGGCATGATGTTTTTGACTTGACCGATCTCTCTAGAACGGTATAGGACTCCAATTTCGAGCCGAGCATACGTCCTAAAGCTGACCAGTGACAGCGTACTAAAGTTTTGACTTTGAGTATGACACGTATATAGATGGGCCCACCAACTTGAACACATGGCTTAAAATTGCTTTCGTTAAGTGCCACATTGTGCCACGTCACACACAATTCCCACCGCCATTCCTCCTTTTGACCGTTTATTAAATTTAGGAACTGTGAAGGCAGGGCAGATTTATTGTCCTTCTCTTGTCTATAAATGGAGAGAAGAAAGGTGCCCTCTCTCCATCATCACATAACTCAAGCAGTCTGCGAAAATAGGAGTACAGAAGATGGCGTCCATTTCCATCAACAACAACAGCAAGACTTCCATCTTCTATCTTCTGTTCTTTTGTTTCCTCCTCTTTGCTTCTGGTGCTTCATTTCTCCTCTCTTCCTTCTTTCCCTTCCATCTATTTATATAAGTTTTTTTACACACCTCATTGTTTAAGAGCTTACTCCAAATTAAAGAAATAGAGGATTCTTATCTTATTTCTGGGGATGACCTCATTTTTTTGTTCTTTTTTCTTCTTAATACTAAGTTTAAATGCCATTTTTTTTTCTGTTGTTTCTCAGAAATTGCAATAACAAGGGTAGAAGGAGCATTAGTGCAAGAAGCCTAGCGGTCGCTTTAAAGGGCTGTGTTTCAGGAGCAGCAACTGTAGATCAGTTTGCGAGCGCGAGTATTTCAGCGACGGCTATTGCCATGGCGCTCGCAGGCGCTGCATCTGCACCAAACCTTGCTAGATCATTCCCAGTGCATGAGAATCCAAGTCTAGTTAATGTATCATATCTCTTTGTTTAATTACTGCTTACGTTGTTGTCCTTTGTTTCTACAGATGTTGTCATGTTGGTGTCTTCGTCTAGCTCTTAAAATCCTCCTTTCTCCGATGTACCTCTTTTCTTTTTTCTTAATAAAAATCAGAGCTTGGGTATGGTTGCTGCATTGTTTTTATCATGACACGTCGCCTATAAAGAACAGATTAAGGCATCCCAATTTATTCATCTGCAGAATTGGAGAAGCATTTAAGTAATTCACACTCCTAACCAGCCCTCTGTACAAAGAAGGAAAAATGTAACACAAAAGAAGAAGACGAGGATCATCTTTGAAGCTTTATCATTTCAAAGAAATATTGCCTACTGAATTATACAAGACAAAACTGTTGTTGATGAAAATCCAATATGTAGCAAAAGTTCATACAAGTTAGTAAGGACCACTATAGATATAACATTTTTAGTGATTTTATATTGACGATCCAAATCTATTATTTTTATTATATGCACTTTAATATCTCTTAACCAACAAAAAAATCCACTTTCTTCTATTTTATGTTAAATTTTTTCATTTATTTCTATGAAATTTAAAAGTTGGTCCAATCTACTTAACAAAATCAAATTTATATAAATAAAATTTATGTAAAAATACCCCTGTTCTCGCTTTTCTCTCTATTAAATAATAACTATAATTTTCTGTCCAGTAGATTTAGCTTTATTCACTATCAATTATAATTTAAAATTTTGATAAATTTAGATAAGTCAATGTGAATTTGACTGATTCAATAGAATTTTGAATAAAATGACTCAATTTTATTAAGTTTTATAACTTAAATTTTAAAATCGAACAGTTGACATATACCTGTCATCCCAATATAAGATAAAACACACCGTTGTCCTTGTTGTTTACGTTTCTGTCTCGCCGGGCATTGCTTAGCCAATGCACGTGCGTCTCTCAAGTCGGGTGAAAGGATTTTTTTTGTCTGCTTTATTTTTTACTCTCCTTTTTCTATTCCAACTAATCTAGATAAATATTAAATATAAATATATGATAAAATTTTAGGATTATAAATATTAATTTTACATATTCAAAATTTGGTACACCTAAAAATGAGTTTATTATTTCTATCGAAAATAAATTTTGGGATTTTTAACGCCATTTGGCAGTTTGGCAGACTTTTTATTTGTGGACCACCCTCTCTATGAGAGGATATTACTAATAAGAGTGCTGATTCATCCGAAATATTTGAAAACGAGTAATATTTAAATTAAAAAGAATTATCTTAAATCTGCCAATTATTTATTTTCTTCTCTATAAAATTTAATTATGTTAAAGTTTGATATTTCAATTAAATTATGACCTTTAACTATCAATTAAATATGACAATATATCAATTTGGGCCTACTAAAAATAATCTTAATTAAATAAATCAACTTAAATTTTTACTGGGTTCAAATTTAAATGCTGACGTCAACTCTATATTATTAACATTTATTTACCCTTATATTCATAAGTTTCTCTGCTTAATATGATAATTATAAAAAATCATGTTAATTTAACTGATCAAGTTTTATTTTTGAAACTTTTAAAATTAAATCATAAAATTGTAAACTAATTATTTATTATTCATCAAACTAAATATTTATTATTCATAAAAAAAATTGATCAATGTCTCATTATAAATTTTCATGGATCATTCTCTCTCATCCGATTTATTTTTTTATTTTTAATTTTTTTAAAAAATCTAAGAAAATTATAGAAAATCTATAAAATTATGGATTCATTGGATGTGTGATAGGTTTTAATTAATACATATTTAAATGTTATTTTGAAGTTAAAACATAGAGATTTACCAAAAATATTAGGCTCTTTATATAGATGTTCAAATTACTGCTAAAATTTATGGAGTCTGAATGATCCCATTTCCATAGACCTGTATAAAGCATAATCATTTTGGTTTCCCGCCCAAAATCAATTTCAGCTGATCAGCTGATATTGGCTGATATCTTGGCCGACCGATAATGGACTGAGATATCAGCTGATATCGGTCAGATAAGATGATTTTTTTTTTTTTCTTTTAAAAAAAAATAAACATAAAAAATCAAATTGACTGATTTTAAACTAGCCGAGATATCGGCGATATTCTCAATTTTTAAACAGTAAGTTTCAAAAACCCAAGATGTATCCGTCCCTCTTCTTATTACAAGTAGTCAATACCACCACCTAAAATTGCCAGCCATCCATCTCCTCATGAAAAGCATTCATGCAATCGTTCAGTCCCGATCCGTATTTGCTCTTTTCAACTCATATTTTTGTCCTTACATCCGAAACGTGTCGTATCGGGCCACCACCGCCGAAACGTGGCGAAACTTTCCCTTCTTTAGGTCTGCAATGGCTCATGCCACATCACACAAGCAGTAGCTATATATTTCACGCTTCAATTCATCCTTCTCTCCTCCTATAAATAGATAGAAGGTTTCGCATTCCTCTCATTCAACATACAGAGTTACAGACAGAGAAGTGTAAGAAGAGTAATGGCGCCAATTAACAAGAACTGTCCCACCCTTTATCTCCTTCTCCTCTGTTTTCTCCTCATTGCTTCTGGTGATTGAATTACCCTCTCTTCTTATTTTCATTCCAACTTTTCCTTCTATTATTACATCTCTATGTTTTTCTGCACGCCTCATCCGATTTTTTTTTTTTTTTAATTTCAGATTTGAGTTTGAGTTTAAACCAAATATCAGCTACCGAAATTTGATGAGTTCGGACTAAATGGCCACATAACAATCTCTGCCCTTAACTTTTCTAAAGAGAGATTTAGGGATGGGCTAGCAGAGTCGGGTGTCAGACTATCTCATATGGGCTCATGAGATCCTTTAAGTGAACGAAATAATTGACTTGGTTAAAAATGAGATCCTTTAAGTGAACGAAATAATTGACTTGGTTAAAAGAGGGATTGTTGAATGATTTGGTTCACTCTATCTAATATATTAGTCTTTTACAACTCAAGTCCTTGAGCTAATTTATTATTGTCCAACTTAGATATTTTCTTCATATATATATGAAGAAAATATCATATAAGGTGGTAATTTAGACATTTTATTCATCAGCAAATGCACTTTTTTGCATTTTCTTTTTTATCTAGCTGTCACAATCATGTTTTTTTCAAGATGAGGAATGTCTAAATCTCCGTCTATAAAGGAAAAAAAAAAAAAAGGCATTCACATAGAAATACACTGAGTGAGTTTTAGATGTTCAATCCGAAGAGATTGATAAGTAAGAGATTGGTTTGAATGGCATGGTTTTGTGGTTTTGACAGAGAATCCGGCGGAAGGAGCAATGTGTGAGGCGGCCAGCAGTCGCTTCCGTGGGCCGTGCATCCGGAGCAGCAACTGTGCTACTGTATGTCAGACGGAGAATTTCGTCGATGGCCGCTGCAAAGGTGTCCTCCCCAGACGACGTTGCATTTGTCGCAAGCCTTGCATGTACTAAGATCATCCTTCCCCCATTAATCCTAAATAAAACAAATAAAAATTAAGAGCCAATATAAGTATAATGGATGGTCATTTCTCTGTGCAATTTTAATGTACTTGCAGGCAGCTCTTAAGACTCTCCTTTCTAATGTCTGTCTTGTATGCATCTCCTCTTTTATCTTAATAAAATTATAACGTGTCACCACATTCTTCTTGGAGAGAGAGAGAGAGAAAGAGCAGATTTCTTTTTCTATAGTAGACGACCAAAATCAGTAATAACTGTCACTGAATCGATGGCAGGATTATACGAAAAACAATTGTTTATTTTGTGATTAAAATTGGACTTCTTCTTCGAGATTATTACATAATTTGCTATGATGTAAAGAAAATATAACGAGTGAGATGCGTATTAAGTTTTACTCATCTAATTATTTTATTTTTATATTTAAAATTAGTAATTAATATCAACAAAAATTAAAACTTTAAGATTATATGATTCGAATCATCAAAATTTTCATATATTTAAATGGGGAAATTATTTAAAAACCTGAGTTTTTCCATTTTTTAAAAAACACCTTGTATTTCAAAAAGTTTACTTGTCTAAAAGTAAAAAATAATAAACAAAATAACATAAATTTGTTTATATTTACAACAAATCTTTATTTATCCCTCACTTCTTAGTCCCAATACTAATTTATCTTTGAAAAAATAGAACTCAATGTTTTTATTTTTTAATTATAATTTTTATGCGCTTTTTTAGGCTTGTCTAAATACTTATGAGATTTTTTATATTTTTGCAGACATCCATCTCTTTTTTGCTGAGGGTCATCCCTCATTTTTCATCTTATTAATTTTCATGAATATTTTTATTATTTTATGAGAAGGAATTTGTTATAATTTTATTTTTTTATTTATCCTTCTTGGGAAGGGTATTTTTTATTGTTTTTATATGATAGAATATGTTGCACTAATGGTCAAGGAAGGTATTCAACATTTTCAAGAAATGTAACGTGTTTTTTTAATATTTTAGAAATACATAGTGTTACTTAAAATTACAAGGTGGGGCATTTTAGAATTTCCTTTATCAAAATTTGACTAGAACTCCTGATTTAAGAGAATTAAATAGAATTCAAGAGATAGAAGTTCTTTTGAAAAGCTTTCACTTAAGTCTCCTGCTCTCCTAAAAGATTTCAATATTGATCAATTTAAGATCATCATTTGTAAGCCCTTCAATAAGCATAATTATTTTCTATTAATCCATTTTCATAATCTAAAATGAGTGTTATAAGAAGATTTTATTAAATCCCATTATAAGGATCTCTGTACGTCCTCAAACCATGAGAAGGGATGGTTAGGTCTTTCAGATTTTTTTTTAACCCATCTCAATTAGATCTTAAAAATATGAAAGATATCTAAAAAGGAATAGTAAAAAATGGGAAATACATATTTGCATATTCAGTTGTGTTTCATTGCTGTTTTGGCAACTTAATAATTTTAAGTTCTCTAAATTTTAATGACTTTACTTAGTTTTTAATTATGAAACATTTACACTATAAAAAGATTTTCTTTCTTTCTCTATTTCTAACATAGTTGATCCCACTAGAAAGAGTTGACTATGAATATAAGAATGAAAAATTCCCTTTGTTAAGTTCATGAAGTTACAATTTAAACCTCATTAAATTTTAATAATGTTAATTTTTTTTAATACTTAACTATTTTACAATTTGAACTTTTTACAATGTGATGAATCCTCCGAACAACCAAATATAAGTATGGGACTAAAACATCATTGTAATAGGGTTATGGAAGCCCATATATAAAATAAGTGATAGAATAATAATAGCTACTAAAAAGAGTTTTTTATTGTATTTATTCAAAATTTTAAAAACTACTTATTATGTTGTAGGTTTATTAAACTACTAAAATTCGAGCCTTAAACTCTAAATTACTAATTACAAAATACTTAATTATTAATTTTATAATTATTCTTTATTTAAATGACTCAATCTGAACGCAATCTCGTAAAATCTATAATGCACGTACGTCCCATTCCATATTTAGTCTATCCGACTCAAAAATTTATCTATACATCCGAAATGTGTCGCAGTTGGCCCACCTCCTTCCATACATGTCACAGTGGGCCCATTTCCTCCGATACGTGTCGAGTGGGCCCACCTCCTCCGACACGTGGCGAAACTTTTCATTATTTGAGTCTCTCAACTATTTTCCAGTTCACTTCATCCTTGTCTTCTATAAATGGAGCAGACACGACTACAGGAGGCATCTCTTGTGGTTGAACATAAGATAGAGAGAGAGGTGAAGAAGGTAGCAGGAGAGTGTAATGGCGTCCATTAAGAAGAATTGTCCCACCCTTTACCTTCTGCTCTTCTGTTTTCTCCTCGTTGCTTCCGGTGCTTGGATCACACTACCCTCTTCTCTCCCTTCTAACTTCTCTCTATTATTACATCTTTCTTTACACATTCTATGCATGTATTCACTTTAAAGTTTAAACTAGAGAAAATAAACATTCTTTCTACTGGAAAAAGGGTCATGATGCTCTATGTAAATACCACATTTCCTATAAAAACTTGCAATACAATTTATTGAGAAAGAATGGCTTATTTTCTCATACTTACTCTGAGTCCAAATAAATGTTGAGAGAAAAGTTTTTTTCAATTTTTTTTGAGGCTTTTCTGTAATATTTGTAGATTTTTTTTTTTTTTTATCAAGTACATTCACAATAAATATTTGCAAGTAAGTTACTGATTGGGTTTGAATGGCAGAGAATGCTGTGAGAAGTGTGGAAGGAGGAGGAATGTGCGAGATGCCAAGTAGGCGCTACCGTGGGCCGTGTATCTCGGACAACAATTGCTCAATTATTTGTCAGTCCGAGAATTTCGTCGACGGCCATTGCAGCGGTGTTGCCAGACGCTGCTACTGTCGCAAGCCTTGCATCTATTAATATCATCATTTCCCATGCCCATTAATCCTATTGAATAAGAATGAGACGCAATATGAACAAAAAAGATGGATGGCCATTTCCTTTCTGTAATTCTAGTGTCTTGTATGGTTAGTTATAAAATAATAGTAATAATATTAAAGAATATTAATAAATTAAATTGAAAATACCTTTTAAATGTATTTGTTCATGTGCATTGGATCTCATCCCCACCAATAGAAAGTGATATCTGATAGTAGATTTAGGGATGAGTATAATGTTGAAAATGATTTACTTTGATTGACTTAATGAAGCCGTACTTTTAGTCTCCTTAAATTTTAATGACTTCAACTTAATTTTTAATTTTAAAATTTTTCATCATTCAAATCCACTTTGCTGCAATTTGATAATCTATTATAAAGATATAAGAATGAATATGAGACTTTAAAAAATCACCTTGATTTGGTGAGAATGCCATTTTTGTAAACACTCTGAAATTTACTGATTGAAATTAATTTTTTATTGTTTAAACTTTTATAGGTTTCTTGAGAGATATAGGCATGAATATATACCCTAAGACACAACAACTACGCCTGCTTACATACTTAGATTTTACAATAAAATTTGTTATTGTATTATAATTTAGTTTGATAGAAAATAAATCAATTGTTTATTGATGAGATTCATATTAACCAGGGGTTACTTATTTATTAGCTAGTCTTACTCTTTGATTTTAGGCCTTTAAAGTTTGAATCATTGAATTATTTTTTATAAGATCTAAAATAAAATCTTTAAAAAGGTCAAGATTTAAAGTTTAATATAATTTAAATGGATTACATTTGTGAAAAATATTCAAAAGGCTAGATTTTAAAATCTTAAAAAGTGCTGGACCAATTTTCAAAAAATAATATTCAAACATTTTTAGAAAATACAACTCATACATCCAAACAAATTTTCAGCATAAAAATAACATAAATCTATGTCATTCTAATACAAAAGAAATACATTTTTTATAACATGAGTTTCTCCTCGTCATATTGGAAGTGAGACTAATTCCATAGACATGTGTAAACATCCAATCAAATATACTGATTAACTCTACGGAGAGTGGCCCATTGAAATTGAGCGTGAATCGAAATCAAGACCGACTTCATCAGACAGGCATCTTAACAGTGCCGTCTTCACCCCTAGGCCTGAAAGGCGGTCGCCTTAGGCCCCCGGATGAAGAAGGCCCTTCTCGCGGGCTGGGCTCCAATAGTGAGTTTCACTTAAAAAAAAATTATATAATTGATATAGTTTTGAATAATAAAATCTCTTTAAAATTATTTTTTAAGCACTATATATTTCTAAAATTTCTCAAATTGAATATCCGAACTAATTACGATAGCCTGATAAAAATACTTTAAGACTTAAAGGTGTTTTGACACTCCCAAATGCTTAAAACACAGTGTTTTATAAATAAGAGCATCCCTCTGCTGTGTCGAAAACACACTTCTGGAAGTCCAAACAACAAACTGTAAAACCGTTGAACTCCAAATTCAAAATTAAATAAATATGTGAAATTTGAAAACTTAGATCTTTCAAATGATTGTTTAACCCGTCCCTTCTTCAGAACAAAAAAAAAAATCCAGTTAAACAATCATTTGAAATATCTAAGTTTTCAAATTTCACATATTTATTTAGTTTTGTATTTGGAGTTCAACGATTTTTACGGTTAGTCGTTTGGACTTCCGGAAGTGTATTTTCAGCACAGATGAGGGATACCCTTTATTTGTAAAATACTGTGTTTTAAATATTTGAGAGTGTCAAAAGACCTTGAAATCTTAAAGTATTTTTATCAGGTTAATGTAATTAGTCTGGATATTTAATTTGAAATTTTTTGGAAATACACAGTACTTAAAAAATAATTTTAAAGTTTTAAAGGAGATTTTATTATTCAAAACTATAAGAATTATATAGTTTTTTTTAACTAATGCACTATGCTGTGGCATCTGTAGACTGTCCGGACGAATGAAATTTATGCATGAATAATGGTCCGAACGATCGAAAAATGTTCTTAACTCACGTCCAGACGGTGGAAAAGCAGAAGGGCAAAATGATAATTTCTATTAAAAATTTGAAAACCCATGTGTGCTAAAGAAAAATCCCGTGTCTAAATAATTATCCTTATTCAAATTATATAGAAAAGAAGAAGAAGATAAAAGCAGTAAAGAGAACACATCTCTCACTCTCTGTTTGCACTTCAGTTTACTCAGTATACTTATCTTTTAAAGTGTTCTTATTCTATTTTAATTTTTGAATATGCTAATTTCACTGGGATGAATATGTTAATTTCACTCGGATGGATAAATTTTTCAATGCTCTGTATTATTGGCCTCTTGATCTTTTTATTTTATAATATATAATTAAAATTTTAATTAAATATTACTTATAATAATATGTTAAATACCAAGAAGGCCCATTTAAATTTTTTGTCTTAGGCCTCAATTTGTTTCTAGACGGCCCTGCATCTTAACCGTCAGACCAACCCTTAATCTCAACTCTTATTTATTTATAATTATTTGATATTTAAAAATAACTTAATCAAAGATAGTTTGGGTATCTATAGATGGGAAGCTCAATCCGAACGCAATCACGCCAGCCTAAAAATTGACAGCCACCGTCCAAAACTTGAAACCATGCATGCATGCATGCACTTACGTCCCAATCCATAAATAAACTGCTTATATTCCAAAAAATAATGTCCAAGGTTTTGGCACCTTAGGCCATTTTCTAGTTTAATACTTTATTATTGACAAAATGCTTATATTAAAAATAAAAAAAAATTAGTAAACTCTGCAAAAGATCGTTATGCAAAGTTCTAGATGTCATTTTTTGGGATTTTCAGGGTTTTTTTCTAATTTAAGAAACAAGTGCAGTAGGGTTTACATGAGACATTTATTTTACCCTCACAAATTCACTTTCGGTCTAATCAGCTGAATCTATTAGAAAAATATAAGAATGGAAAAAGATTGGAAAAATTCACTTAGTTAGAATAATAAATAATATCATTAGCTTTTCAAACTTTGACACTTTCAAATTAATTTTAATTTTAAACTTTTGTGTCCAATTTAGACTCAGACAAATGTGATAGGCCAATTTGAGAGATCTAAGGATGAATATAAGATTGAAAATAATTTACCTTGATTGGCTTAATGAAGCCGTACTTTTAATCTCCTTGATTTCAATTTAACTCTTTATCTTAATTCAAATCCACTTTAGTTATTGGGCTCTGTTTTTTGTTCCACCTGTTGGATGGATCGATCTTTGCGCTTGGACCAGGCTATGGACTCTTTTTTTTTTTAATCATTTTTGGGCTTCTCTCTGAATGATTAATCTAACCCACTCATTCGAAAAAAAAAAAAATCCACTTTAGTTCAATTTAATGATCTATTATAAAGGTCTAAACATGAATATGAGACTTTGATTTCGTGAGCAATGCCATTTTTGTACTCTCCAAAATTTACTGATTTAAATAAATATTTTTAATTCTTTAAACTTTTGTACGTTTCTTGGGAGATGTAGGCATGAATATATGCCCTAAGGCACAACAACTACGGCTGCATCTTCTATATATTTAGATTTTACAATAAGATTTGTTATTGTATTATTTGATAGATAATAAATCACTTGTTTGTTGATGAGATTCGTATTAACCAGGGATTATTTATTGATTAGCTTGCCTTACTCTTTGATTTTAGGCTTTTGAACCTTGAATCATTGATTTTATTTTATTTAAGCCAATCAAACTCATCTAATATTAGATGTCTTGTTTCACATTTTTTATAAGATTTAGAACCAAATCATTAAAAATTTCAAGAATTAAAGTTTAATATATTTAATTGAATTAAATTGTGAATTATTCATAAAGGCTAGCTTTTAACATCTTAAAAAAGTGCTCACTCAATTTCTAGAAAATAATATTCAAACATTGGTCAATATTTTTACAAAATACAACTCATACCTCCAGACAACTTTTCAACAATTTTTTATGATTAAAGTGTCCATATCTCTTAGAGCACCCGACTGATCCACAGGACACGTACAAGTCTCTCTACCCACACACTAGATAACTTTATAGAGAGTGGCCCATTTGAAGTAGAGTAAGAATAGATGGGTTCATGACCATCACTTCAAGACTTTGATTAACTTTTCAGCATTTTTATAAATGACATAAATCTATTTCAATTTAATACCCAAAAAAAAATACTTATACCCCCGTGGGCTAGCTCGTGGGACCCCCTGTGGGTTAGTTCAGATTGTTACGTCCCGTCTCAGGAAGCTGGAGGTGCCAGGTTTGAACCCCACGGACTAACTTGGTGATGCTTTAAGGAGCAGATGTACCACCAGTGAAGATTTTAATACGACGGCGTATGAGGTTTTCCACGCGTAAATCTTAAAAAATACTTTTGACAAAATTTGCTAGAGTCAGTAGACCTCTGACCTCTCAATCTCAACTCTTAAAATGGTAAAGATAACACTACTTTGTTAATTTATAATTATTTTATATTAAATGACTTAATTTATATATCCTCAGAATAGCTAGCGCAATCTGAACGCAATCCCGCCAAACTAAAAATTGGCAGCCACCGTCCAAAACTTGAAACCAGGCATGCATGCACTTTACTTCCCAATCCAATCCCATAAGATCCTTCGAATTTGTTCTTTACAACCGAAGCGTGTCGCAGTGGGCCCACCTCCTCCGACACGTGGCGAAACTTTCAGTTGCCTTTGCCACATCACACATGCAGTAACCCCATCATATGTCCTGCTTCAATTCGTCCTTCTCTTATAAAGAGGAGAGAGAGTAGGGCCTCTCTTCTCATTCAACGTGCAGAGGTAGAAGTGAAGACAGTAGCAGGAGAGGAGACTGCGATGGCGTCCATTAACAAGAAGAATTGCCCAACCTTTCACCTTCTGCTCTTCTGCTTTCTCCTCATTGCTTCCGGTGATCGAATCACCCTCTCATTTTGCTTCAAATCTTTATTTATACTTTTTTATGCCTGATCTTTTATTTCCTTTAAACTAAAATGTTAGCTATGTTTGGAGTTTGGACAAAGAGAAGGAAGTAATGTATCTTTTATCAAAAATTACAAAAAACGTTTGTGAAAAGAATAGTTTTTTTTTTTTGTTTTTTGTTTTTTTTCTTTTTCTTAAACAGATGTTGAGAAAATAGTTTTTAAAAGGGTAGCCAATCTTCCTACGGGCATTTTGTGTAACGAGACAAAGGATTTAGGGTATTGCCCATTTTACCCTTTCACTACCGTACGAAAGCATTTAAAAAAAATCCAATGATCCAATTTGCTATTTTGTATGAAAAAACAGTCTCACTTAGATAAATTTCAATGTGCAGGTCAGTGATCCGGTCAGTGAGCCAGTCAATAATCTGGTTCGATGTTCTGTATGAAAAAACAATCTCACTTAAATAAATTTCTGTAATCCGATTTGTTGCTCTATATAAAAAACAGTCTCATTTAGATAAATTTCAGTGAGTTGGTCATTGAGCCGATCAGTGATCTGATTTCAGTGATCCGATTTGCTGTTCTATATGAAAAAACAATGTCACTTAAATAATTTTCAGTGAGCCGGTCAATGATTCGATTTCAGCGATCCGATTTGTTGTTCTATATGAAAAAACAGTCTCACTTAGATAAATTTTAGTGAACTGGTCAGTGAGCCGATTTATACCGCAGTAGAAGGGTCAGTGATCCGGCGATCTGATTCGAAGGATGTGGCGAGCCGGTTCGAAGGGCAAAATGGGCAATACAGTAAAATCCGTGTCGGGTTACACAAATGTCCGTGGGAAGATCGCTACCCTTTTAAAAAGCCTCATATTTCTTATTATATTAAGTTTTTCTCTACAATATACGTATTTTCCTTTCTCTCTTTTGTCGAGGGTATTCACAATATATGTTTTTTTCTTTTTGGTTTTATTTCTAATGGAGAACTCAACATGGACATGAACAACCTATCTTTTTTTATACGATATATATTGAGTTGGAAGAGATGTGTAAGTAACTTGCGTAATTGTGGTATTTACAGAGATTGCGGTGAGAAAGGTGGAAGGACATATATGCGAGGCGCCGAGCACTCACTTCCGTGGGCTGTGTTTCAATAAAAGCAACTGTGACACAGTTTGCCGCGCGGAGCATTTCGTCGATGGCCATTGTGTAGGTCTCCGTCGACGCTGTATGTGTCGCAAGCCTTGCATCTAGTAGATCACAATTCCCATTAATCTAAATAAATAATAAATAAGAGTGAATATGAATATGACCATGACTATGATGGATGCCCATTTCCTAGTGCAATTCTTGTGTACTTGCAAGCATCTCTTAGACCCTCCTCTCTAATCTGTCTTGTATGCATCTCCTCATTTATCTCAATAAAACAACAAGTGGGAAGAAGCTTCGACATGGTTTCCGTATTCTTTCTATCTATCACCACATTTTGCTTCTAATGGACCAAAGGAACATGCAAATCACCTGCATATATAGAGAGAGAGAGACAGCAGTTTTGTTTTTTAATTTTTAGTACAGTACAATAGCTATTCATCCTGTTCACGATGAAGGCCCACCCATCATCGATCTATATCGTTGGATCCAGCACTATTGCATGCAGATTTTTATAAAACTTTTTCAGCGTAGAACAGTAAGATTTGTATCGACAGAAGGTGGGGTATACGTAAGAGGATTGTTAATGATGGGGCTAGAACTATATGATTATTCTGGCTGTGAGCACATTTGCATAGAGTATTCACGAGAAATTCTAACTTCAAATCTGATCAGAGGCAACATAAAATCCAAATTCATAAATTTCATGACTTTGAGAATTTGATCAATTTTTCTGTGTTTAAACAGTTAATCTATGAAGACTGGGTATTATGATGAAATTTTACAATCTAATGATAGGGGTGTGACTGAATGTCGTACTACTTTCAGTTAATTTCTATCTACTTTAGCAGGTAGGGTCAATGGTAGGGTTAATAATAGTTCAATAAAATTTGGCTAGGGCCATCCATAAAGATGATGAAGTTTTTGAATTTTTTTTAATCAGATTTTAGCCCTTTTTTAACTTACACGCCTCAATTTTCATTGCTCAGTTTTCTATGGTTTAATTTCAGGCGTACCAAACATTATTCAAAAAAATATCAGATAACAAATAATGGTTTTAGAAAGCGATCAGTTGCAATATTGGTAATATTAAAATCGTAAATAATTTGTGCATAATGAATGCTATAGCATGCAGTACAGATTAAAATTTATTTTTAGTACTCGAAATGGCATGAAAATGCAATTTTTCAATCTCTGAAAGATGGGAGTCTAATAGTCCAGTGATTCAGAAAACGAGCTGAGCCAATACGGTACGCATCAGTACTATACACCAATACATAATATATCGGTCGTAAAAAAATACAAAAAATAATATGAAATAAAAAAATGAAAAACCATTTTTGAGAATATTCTGGTTTAGAAAAATGGATCGTTTCATTAAGTATTAGAACATCAATGGGAAAATTTTAAATATGAATAAACAATGTCAGAATGTTTGATACAAGATTGAAGTCCTCTAGCACCTCATGATAACCCACCCATTCAAGATTTTTTTTTCATAAATCCGCAATTTCATTAAAAATGTTGAGAACGTACAAAAATCATACAAATACCTTAGAAGTATGTGAATCACATTAGGATATATTCATTCAATTCCATAAACAACTAACAAGCATAATAAAATATATTGTTTCAAAATTTTCCAAATTTTCTATTATCTTAGAGAAAATTTCAAAAAAATGATAAAAATTAATAAAACCATTATAAATAGAACTTAATAAAATAAACTGTGCACCCAACATTAATCTCTACTAACCCCAGATACTTAGATGTTACTTATAAGTGCACCCACTTATCTTCCATTATGAATCAAGAATTTTTTTTTCCAAAAAACTCAATTTCCTAAAGATGTTGAAAATTTAGGAAAGCCACATAAACACCATATAAATTGTGAGACAAACATTTAATAATCTCCATTCAATTCTATAAACATCATCTCCCTAAATCCTTTCAAAGCAGGAGTTCAAAATCCAGTATCGGCCGATATTTCTCTCTCTTTTTTAACAAAAAAAAAACGGCCGATATGATACGGCCGAGATATCGGCGTATGGGCCGATATTTAGACCCCTGGTTCAAAGGGAAAGAATAAAAATGATAAGACCCACTAAACCTACCGAACCCACACCAACAGCAGAATTCTAAAATAAGTAGTGAAAAAGAGATGCCATCTGACACTGTCAATGCAATACTGTCTAACTAATCTATCCGTTAAACCACAATTTCAAAAATAAGTAAATAAAGAAATAGTTGTTAGTTTCTAAGAAAAATAAAAATCCTAGCTCCATCGACTGAATCTATCATAGTAGCTGATTTTAAAAAAATTGATCAGAAATGGTCTCTAAACAAAATCAGGAACTGGATTGTCAGTTCACTACACGATGAAGAAGGATCAGCAGCATAAATTATTCCTTGGCATAGAACATTTGCCTTTTCCTTCTCACAATAGGTTAGCCAGGTGTTCTGTCTTCTATTGATAATGGCTGAAAGATTATCGATAACACTTAAAGAAGGCAAATTCTCTAGAAGATCAAGCATTTAAATACAAAAACCTGAAGAACATTATGCTTATCCAACTTAAAAATTCCGACTTTTCACCATATAGTCAAAAACTCAATACAACAATTGCAACAACTTTTTAAAATATATGTTTTTAATCGTGTAACGCTTAAAGCTCAACGAGAGTGGCATCATCAAACAGTGCCGAATTTTGGGCCTTTATTTTAAAAAATGTTGTAATATTGGTATGCATGTAGACCTCATACATGCGAAAAAATCACTCACATTCATGCCGCGTATAATTCACGACTCATGCCGCTGCAGACTGCTTCTCATCATGGTCTTCAAGATTTAATGCTTCCAGCAGCTTTGGCCACGTCTCTGGGATTCCTCCGGGTAAATCAAACTCCAATAGTTTACCTTGAGTGCGATAGAACTCCTCGACAGGCTGGCTCTGCAGAGAGAGGGAGAAACTAATTCAATGCTCAAAGAAACCATTTTAGATGCAATCAGAACACCATGTTACTTTAGAAATATATTTTAGAACGCTCAGCAAAAAATATTTATTTTTATAAATTCAAAGGGAGGCAATACAGAAATCCCTCAAAAGAAATTTGTAAGATGATTTTTGAAATATGACTGGGCTTAATGGCCGAAAGTTTTGTCCATTTTGATGAATGGGGAAATATAGGAGGCCCAGCATCCCATGGAAATAATGCTGCAGAGACCATGGACGAGTACCCATTATTTTGGTGAATTTGTTTTACACAATCTTTCAAGAATAAAAGAGGATGGAAGTGAAGAAAGGAATCTAAAAGAGAATATAGTAATACCAAGTCATTGTATATGCGGAGTCGTTCTTTTACAACTGCTTCTGTATCATCAGATCGAGTGATGAGTTTTGATGCACATTGTGCAGGAGGGAGAAGTGGAGCCATGCATATGTCCGGCTTCCCATTTATCCCTTTAATGTTGATGGAAGCAACATTGAAGTTGCCTCCACATTGGCTACAAAGTCTTCTGCCAAGGCACTTCTCAAGCAATACATCTTCACTGAGCTTTAAGTTAACCACCATGTCAATCTCAGTCACGTCATCCAATATCTCCTGCAAATGAAGATAACGACCAAGCTAATAAACAGAATACAACAAAAATATTGTAGTTCACTGAAGCAGCAGACAATATACCATGTGCTGTGTATGGCAGTTAGTTTTTACACCGAGTCCCCTCAACTTGGCCAAGTTGACTAGGCCAAGAAACTCACGAAACTTCGTAAAGACAGTTGAACTCAGTGAGACTTGAATAAGAAAGTCGACTCGGACAAGAAATGGAGAAGAATCTGTAACACTTGCCTGGATTTTTTTATTTGTGTTCTATTTACAAGATTTGAACAAGACATGATCAAATCCTGGGCTGAGTCAATTTAATAAACTTTCAAGTTGAATAAGGACTCAATGATTTTGAAACTTGGAAAAATGGTCACGTCTTGTGCAAATGTGTGTTGGTAAAGAAAATCTGCAATAGGAATAAATTTAAAGAAAAAATAAGTCCCTCAAGACTAACTAACAAATATAAATACTGATGTCTTTTAAAACGTAAAAGTAATTGACTACTAATTGTTGCATCATCACCATGAGCATGATAATATATAGAAAAGTTAATGAATAAATGCGTAATGGACTGCAATTTGATTCAAACACAATTGTTGAGTTTCTAATGCCTCCTTACATTCACCCTCACCATGGAGTGATAAATATGATATTTAGGGCAGAGAAGAGAAGTAAAACCAAGAAAGCCAACACAGGATGGATGAGATAGAAGCTTCGACAAAAATAATGACGATGATGCACCCTAATCTCAGAGATGATTTTTATCTAGTTTCAAAAGATGACTAGAGAAGAGTGAATGCAAGGCACAAAGTATGAAAATATAAATTTTGCAATTTCATATCTATTAAGGGACGATAATAAACCTATTAAAAGGAGGAAGAAGTAGTAATAATCATCATCACAACCATTTTCCCATCTATATGGGATTGGTTTTTGGAGTTCTACATTTGCACTCTATCCTATCAAATATCACATTCTTTGTCACACCACAATTAGAGAGGTATTAGTAACTCAAGAAACTTGTGTGTGAGAAGTTATGGTTCATAATCAGCATGTAATCATTTAATAACCATGATAACAAATGACCATCTAGTTTTTCATTTTCCCAACTGCTATACAAGAATTACTAACCGCTTGTCTAATTGTCCGTGGAAAACCATCAAGAATAAACCCTGATTCACCCTTAGCTTCTCCACTTTCAAGACGTTTGGACAATAAACTCATGATAATTTCATCTGAAACCAATTTCCCTTGATTTACAATCTCCGCAAGCTGCAAACAGAGTTCAATGAACATTATCAGTATGATTAGAGTAATTATCTAACAGAAACAGAAATTGCATTTTCTGTAATATATATAGAGTTCAGTAACACACATTCTATAGTAAATATTATGATGCATTCCATAGGTTGAGGAAAGCATTTTTCTTGTTTCCCTTTTTATGTCTTCTTTTCAAAGGGTGGGAGGGGGGAGGAGTAATCTTCAGAAATTTCAGAGTGCCAACATCTTTTTATATGGTAATGGATCATGGAGGCAGCATTGCATGTCTGCCACAGTATAGGCCTTTTTCTTGCAAGTTCCCTAATCATTTTATTAAAAGAAAGCAAGATGTTCAAGGATTAATGCTGAGTAGCTTCCAATAAGGTTATGAATAACAAATGATGTACAAAACATTGTAACAGGTTACAGGTGTTGCCATGATCTGATACTCTCGACACATCCCAGATTAGGCCAATTTACGCACTTTAGAGTTTGTTTCTCCCAGAACATTATGAAAGGTCACTTCAATATCTTATGACAGGGCTCTGATTTTATCAATATAAAACAGATACCAGTGGATCCTCATAGTCTCCACTACTCCAAGCTAAGCATTCCTCCAATCACCCATGACCAAAACAAGGCTGTGGCATTTGTAATATAGAATATGAAGTCCTTGCATGATTACTAGGACTTCAACACTATTTGAATTTCCATACTATCTAGCCTTGAGAGAGAGAAGTTAGTTCCCATCGTGGTACCCCATCAAATCCCATGGATCATCCCATTCCCTCCCCCTCCCCCTCCCCCCCTCTTTTTACCCAGATGAAGAGATGGCTACAGAGATGGAATTCATATATGAAAAGATGGAGAAATTTCTTTAGACAGCAAATGAAAATTTTGGGTTGTGATCAAGGCACTCCTTGTACATTCACCATTTAAATGGTGACTGTAAAAAGGCAGAGAGTGCCTCTTTCTATCAAGAAGAGAGCACTAATGCTGCTTTCTAATCCCCCACCACACACACACACACACACACATATGTATATATCTATATTTATATAAATATATATCATGACCCAAAATTTCTACAAAAAAAAGCATGAGCCAAACGTTATGCACTTATAAAAAGACAAAACAATGGCTCACCATAGAAACTGCAAAAGAAAGAAACAAAATCAAGTTAAAATCTACGATATCAAAATCATCTTCATCAATCCCTTAAATAGTGAATAAGTCGTGTTATTAGCTGAACTAAGAATATGGCTCAGGAAAAATGTTCATCCACAAACAATCTCCAGGATCTCCTAAATCCAGTTACCAAGCTTCCACGGATGAAGGGCTACTGGGCCAGCACATTGGATGAAATAAAGTAAATTACTCTCCAAAGTGGTTCCCTTAACCTGAAGATGATCCAATTCCAACCCATAAGAAATTCAAAAACTTCCACCACCTAAATCAACCATGAAGACTCGGCTGCAAAGTAATGAAACCAGATAATGCTCATGATCCTGAATTCTCTGCAATGGCTTTAGCCTCCAAAAGATGAGTCTTGCCATCAAATTCAACTTAAGCAATCCCCAGGGAAGGGGGTGCCACTGAACAATAAGGTGATAGATTCTGACATTTCCCTGAAGAAACTCTCTTACCAGACCCACATAAATACAACTTTGAAATAAAAACAAAATCCTTCAAAGTCAAAGTTGTTTTGGATGGCTTTCCTAGGAAAGTATGACAATCATCCTTTTGAGATAGAAATACCAACCGTAGGGATTTATGCATTTTTTAATGTCTCTCATAGCCACTAGGCAGTACAAGGATAACATGCATTTTTATTTTTTAAAGTAAATGGAGCTTCATGAGCTGCTTTACATAAGGTCCATGGGGGAGGATCCATGAATCTCGTTTTGCCAAGGAATTTTCAATGTATTGACCTGAGCATTGAATATTCATCTATAAAGTTAGTGTCCTTAAGCCTTTCTTCTTGTGTTTCACTTATCCTACACATTACATCAATCTATATCCATTTGTTAGGAACCCAATTATTTGCCAAGGAGTCTTAGGATTTTTTAATAAAAGAGTAGGTTGATGGCAGAGGTCTACGAATTGGCGAAATTGAGTTTGATTGATTGACTGAGAGTGTGCAGAGGTTTCAAAGCCTCTACAGTGAGTGATTTTAATAGGTGTTGGGAGAGGTGTATGACAAGGGGTGGCAGAAAGGGGAGGCAGAAGAAAGGCGGTGGCCCCCTTGTGAGGGTTGGTGTGAAGCAACTAAAGGTAAGCCTAGGTCAACAGGGTGCATGGATTTCTAGCAAGATCGGGTGGTATTAAATTTTTTGCTGGGGCCGTTGGGTATAAGAGATTCAATTGAGGAGAAACTGTTGGCTATTAGTTAAGTGGAGGTATGGAGGGAGATGGGTAGGAGTTAGTTAATAATGAAGGGGATTCTAAGAATGATAATAATTGGGCCAGTGAAAATTGTTCTCCTCCTTAGAACTTTGGAAGTTAATTTTGGGGATTAGGGATATTAAAAAACTCGTGGGGCATTTAGAGGTTGCCTTCAGACATGTAAGATATTCAGCTAACAGAATGAGTAATTTTTTGCTAAGGCCGGGGTGGAGCAGTCTGGGTTCTCTGTCAGATCATTACAGTGATGTATTTTGTGGGGTTGGTTTGTTTTCTTGGAGTTCCCATAGTACAACTCTGCTGTATCATGGTGATTGTAAAATCATCCAAATCCAGTGATTGCATCTAACAAGCTATGATCTAGATTCACTTGATGCAAACCATGCAAATAAAAAATCTCTCCAATTTAAAGACATTCAAACATCACCTTACTTCCATGTTTCTCCCCAAAAAACCCCAATCAAGTAGAATCCACCCATCCAATCACCTCACTCATGGTCCAAACTACCCCAAACACTGTCGGTTACATCACAAACCATTGGAATTGAAAGTAACCAATCGCTACATCAACACTCTCTCATATTAAAACCAAACTATACATGATCCAAAAGCCCAAGTTACATGTGCATGAGAAATATAAATAGCCATAAGCACCAGCCACCACCAAGCACATCATACAGATCTATCATGGTTTTGATAAATTTCAGTGGTATGTAAAGAAGATTTGAGCCATTTAAACTCTCAGCAAGTATGTGCAGTCCTTGGAAGGTAGAATTCTTCTTTCCTTTTTTTCTTAAATACCAAATTCATGACCAATCGTCATTTCGTGGCTTATTTCAAAATATGAAGTTAAAACATTTAAAAACTTCAAACCCTTGTATCTCCCCAACCATGGCTAAGAAAACAACCAAAAGATGAGAAATTTCCGATAATATTTATTCTGACCTATTATGAACAAGGATGAGCCAACAAATCATGAATTGAAAAAGTAAACTGTTATTAATCTTAGAATAAGATCAGCTTCTTTGGTTTTTTTTTGGAGAGAGCAAAAAAGTTTATTAAGCAAATCAGAAGGAATAAATGACTGCATAACAGGGAGGACTGCCTGAGAGGAAGGAAATGAGGCAGAAAGTCCCAACCCATACAAAAAAAGGTCAAAATGAAATAGATAAAATTGCATTAAGCAATCTGTCGACCAATCCCCATCAAAATGATCCACTAAGAAACCTCAAAAGATGCATCTATAGTCCTATTAATGCCCGTTGAATGATATTGGATCTGCTGTGCAAAATAAGACTTGACCTTGAGGAAGCTTGACGAAGGACATGCTCTGATATCAAATCTGATGCATGACAAGCTCTGATATCATATCTGATGCATGACAAGCTCTGATATCAAGTCTGATGCATGACAAGCTCTGATATCAAATCTGATGCATAACAAGTCCAAATATTGGAAACCCTAGGTCTAAATGATATATGGAGGCCTATATCAGAATGCAAAATGTATATAGTGAATCCCAAAGATATGCAGTCTATATCCATGATTCACATACGATATTAGAGATAATTAATATTAAACAAAGAATAAAACAAAAGCTAAGGCAAATTCACAATTAATCAAAGAGATTCAAAAAGAAGAATGACACGTACATTTAAAGCTCTCAAGATTGTATTGTTGGCCTTCAATGCAAAATACCTCAAAAGACTAATTAAATCATACCAAACTATGCCATTGGTCTTCTAGATTTAAAAATCAATCACCTAAGGGATGAAATAGGGATATGGGGCTACATAAGGTTTGCCAAAGGAGTTAGGGTTTGTTATTTTTTTCAATTCTTGGGCAAAACTAGGTCTTAATTAGGGTGAACAAATAGGTTAGGGTTAGATCTACGAGTCTAAGATAGGGATCTAGAGGTTGGATGCAAGGATGCAAAATAGGACGAAACGGGCTTGTCCGTACGACGAACGTCCGTACAAACTAGTGGGTCCCGGCTGATCTTTGTTGCCCAATGGTGGGGTTGGGTCCTGGTTTGGTTAGGATTAAGGTTTGGATGAAAAATAGACAAAAATAAGGTGTAGAAAAAGGGAAAAAGTGGGGACAAGGAGAGAAGAAAAGATAGAGAGGAAGAAGGAGAATTTGTACCTTGAGTCACACAAGGTTCATCGATCTCACACCAAGAAGGCAGAAGGAGTAACAACAGATTTACAGGGAAAAACTTGAATTTCTTCTTTCATTCATTCATCATTCATTTTTCTCAAAAGTGGACTCTCTTAAAACCCTAGACACGTGTGACTTAAGACATACATGTGGACAATCTAAAACCATAAAAGCACATACAAGTCCATAACAATCGTGGAACCATATAAACTAGAACAATATGACACTGATAAAAGAAAACAAAACAAATGTCCGACTAGTACTGGATCAACGGTTATATCGGTCCAATCATAAATTAATAACTCAGATGATGTAAATGGATGGATTGGGCCAAATCTTCAAATCCTTGCTTGATCAACATACAATCTGGGCTATCCATGGCTAGATCTGTCTCTATTTATGGTCGGATATATTAAAAATATGTACAAAATCATCATCCAACCATTTTAAAGAGAAATCTAGATTTTGATGTATCTTTCTTTGATGGGATCCCATAATGACATCATCAAGGCTTAGAGAGAAATAGATCCAAATGGGTTAAATGAAAGGACAATAGATGAAAATATGATCAACAGATTTGTCATTGCCATAACAAAAATAACAAATGCCAGGAGGGGCAAAATTACGAGATTTGAGATTGTTCAAAGTGAGGATTTTGTACAAGGAGGCCAAACAACAACTCATAAGATTCGTTTGTAAAACCTTTCTAGCCAAGGGAGGATTCAAACATCATAAAAGTTAAAAGATTCAGCAACTCATAGCTAGCTTGAAGAATTGCTAATTCATGGATTATGCAGCAGTGCTATTATCACTTGGCATGATCGATAATAATTAGCAATGATGACAACAAGGTACCAATCAAGAGTAGACGGATCCAACTTTTGGTTGAGTTCTCTCCCACAACACATAATTAGGAAGGAATGCCAAATGGTTAAGCAACTAATGCACGTGGCATCCAAGCAAAGGCATGGAGGATGAGGTATTGAACATTGCATTGGATTTCTCTGAGAAAATTGATAGCTCTAACAAAAGTTCATTTCATAGAGCTATAAGGCCTAAAATGTCTAATTAAAGGACCTAAGCCCATATACATAAGATCCAAGTCCATTTCACTCAATTGAGCTCACTGATCTTATTCTAGAAGGACCTATAAATCCACTCCAATGTTTCGTGACAATTTTGCTTCATAATTGTCTCCTTATCCCTCAAATCTTGCAAAGAATATTCAAGTCGAGAAGGTGGTGGTGTTAGTATGTTCTATGTAGCAAATGCCACATGGAGAATATGGATTGTCCTTGCCATGCCCAAATAGAGATTGTAAAATTTAGACTAGGTATCCTTAAAAACTCAACTAATTGGTCATTTTTACCCATCTAATTTGAGGCAAAGACATGGATAGTTGAAATAAGATCAAGAGACTCAAATGCACTTATTCATGAAAAAATTGATGGAAAATCTCAGATATGGAATGTTTGTAATGAAATACTTTTTGGTACCTTGACTAAAGCATCGAACAGGGTAGGCTCATACTTCCATAGAAAGTTAAGTTGAAAAAGAAAGGACATTTGAAAAGAAAAGGAGATGAACAATACATCCATCGAAACACTCTTCAAGCTACCATCCATGAAGAAAGCAATAATAATATCATTTCGTCCTTTCAACATCTCCAAGAAAGATACTAATCCCAAATGTCAAACTATGAGGAAATCAGATCCTAATGCCCATCAAATTTCAATGGAAATCAATCATAATAGGGAGACAAGCCCAAAAAAGTTTGGTGGCAATTTCCTACCAATCGTGTATGGAAATATCTGTAATTTCCCACAGCATCAGCGCTTTCAACATAGGATCTTACTAATTATACTACAACAGAACATAATAAATCTTTCTATACAAAGAAATTGGACCTTCCAAACATCCATATATCCAATAGTTACGTCATAAGTCAACACGTTCATGTTTCTCCTCAATCCAACACTTGATATCAGAGCATGAGAAGTTTTTTATGACAAATTTAACTAATCACATTTTGAGATTTGGGGTGAGAGAGAGAGAGAGAGAGAGAGAGAGAGAACTGTGACCAGAAACAGCTCTAGTACGAAAAATTGAAGTGCTACATGTAGAAGGCCCTGGGAGAAGTCAAAGACCGTAAAAGACTTAGATTAATGTGGTATGAAAGATGGAAAATATGATCTTTAATAGGACATGGAGGAAAAGTATAGCCCGGAGAACCATAACTCAGCTAGATGGGATGAATAATTTCAATCCCAGCGGTAAAAGGAAATACCCAAATTAAAGGAAATAAGTGAGAAAGAGGGGCAATCGATTTGCAGGAAAAAGAGAATGAAATGAAATTACCTGGTGAGAGAGGGGGCCAGAGGTGGAGAGCTCTTCGCGGACGAGGTCGCCGGTGGCGATGTGAGGGACGCCGAGAAGCTGAGAGAGGCGGCTGGCGTAAGTGCCCTTGCCGACGCCGGGGCAACCAAGAAAGACCCATTGGACATTTCTATTCTTCGGATCTCGACGGAGAGGTGGGCACGTGTTGGAGAAGGGAGAAGGAGAGCTGAGGTCAGTTTGGGAAGCAAGTGATGAAATGTTACGAAGATAAGAAGCAGAAAAGTAAGTAGAAGATGAGAGAGAGCTGAGTCTGACGAGGCGGTTTAGAGCCGCCATGGAAGAAGAAGAGAAGAAGCAGAGATTAAAATCGAGATTTTTCCAGGGCAGAGGACTAAGTAGCAGCAGACGTGGAATTTATTTAGTAAACGTGGAGTTTATTTTCAAGGGCAGGGCGGAAGTTACGGTGCGCCGTTCGGTGCCATCTTCGGGCTTCACTTGCGGAGCCCGAACACAAGCCCGAGCTGGGCTAACAATGTAAAAGCTCGATATGGGCCTGTTTCTTGCCAAATTAGTCTCCGTAGAACCCCTTGTTTCTCCATGGCTAAATCTCCATTGATCTAAAACTTCTGTACATTCATATCTTCAATGAATGGTCAACTATCTTAAATTTTACCAATTTGATTAATGCCCACAATTAAATTTAAATTATTTTATTATTTACTGTAAAAATTAAGATTAATTACACGTATTTAAAATTAGAATGATCATCAGATGATGGTGAGATTTAGCCCATAAAATATTATTACATCAAGGCCTTGTGTTGGTTGAGGGTTTGCCCCCTCATATAAAGCCCCAACCACCCAAATCCACAAATCGATCAAAGCCGCCCCGGCAAGCCCAAGTAATTTTTATTTTTAGAACCACGTTCTAAATGGCCTTTATTCAAGGTTCAAGTCTACATTATAATGGGCCTCATCCCCTAAACCAGAAGCATCATCGATGAAGTAAATGAATGTTCAATACATTGGGACCTTACTGATGTTTGCTTGGTTCTTCAAAAGTGGGTGGGTGGCCCAACATGGACAGTGAAACTTGGAAGAAGGGGCTTCATATCTGCAAACAAATACTAAGCAGAAGACAGCCTCCCATGCAGTGCCGTCTTCACCCCTAGGCCAGAAAGGCGGTCGCCTTAGGCCCCCGGATGAAGAAGGCCCTTCTCGCGGGCTGGGCTCCAATAGTGAGTTAGTTAAAAAAAAATTATATAATTGATATAGTTTTGAATAATAAAATCTCTTTAAAATTATTTTTTAAGCACTATATATTTCTAAAATTTCTCAAATTGAATATCCGAACTAATTACGATAGCCTGATAAAAATACTTTAAGACTTAAAGGTGTTTTGACACTCCCAAATGCTTAAAACACAATGTTTTATAAATAAGAGCATCCCTCTGCTGTGTCGAAAACACACTTCTGGAAGTCCAAACAACAAACTGTAAAACCGTTGAACTCCAAATTCAAAATTAAATAAATATGTGAAATTTGAAAACTTAGATCTTTCAAATGATTGTTTAACCCGTCCCTTCTTCAGAACAAAAAAAAAAATCCAGTTAAACAATCATTTGAAATATCTAAGTTTTCAAATTTCACATATTTATTTAGTTTTGTATTTGGAGTTCAACGATTTTTACGGTTAGTCGTTTGGACTTCCGGAAGTGTATTTTCAGCACAGATGAGGGATACCCTTTATTTGTAAAATACTGTGTTTTAAATATTTGAGAGTGTCAAAAGACCTTGAAATCTTAAAGTATTTTTATCAGGTTAATGTAATTAGTCTGGATATTTAATTTGAAATTTTTTGGAAATACACAGTACTTAAAAAATAATTTTAAAGTTTTAAAGGAGATTTTATTATTCAAAACTATAAGAATTATATAGTTTTTTTTAACTAATGCACTATGCTATGGCATCTGTAGACTGTCCGGACGAATGAAATTTATGCATGAATAATGGTCCGAACGATCGAAAAATGTTCTTAACTCACGTCCAGACGGTGGAAAAGCAGAAGGGCAAAATGATAATTTCTATTAAAAATTTGAAAACCCATGTGTGCTAAAGAAAAATCCCGTGTCTAAATAATTATCCTTATTCAAATTATATAGAAAAGAAGAAGAAGATAAAAGCAGTAAAGAGAACACATCTCTCACTCTCTGTTTGCACTTCAGTTTACTCAGTATACTTATCTTTTAAAGTGTTCTTATTCTATTATAATTTTTGAATATGCTAATTTCACTGGGATGAATATGTTAATTTCACTCGGATGGATAAATTTTTCAATGCTCTGTATTATTGGCCTCTTGATCTTTTTACTTTATAATATATAATTAAAATTTTAATTAAATATTACTTATAATAATATGTTAAATACCAAAAAGGCCCATTTAAATTTTTTGTCTTAGGCCTCAATTTGTTTCTAGACGGCCCTGCTCCCATGCTTTTATAGATAGCCTCGACAGCCTTATCTCAAGATTTGGTAACTTGGGTCTTAATGCAAGAGACATGGGTCCAAACTACCAACTCGATTCTTAGTATATTTCTATTCTTTCCTTCTAGTAGGTGGAGGCCTAAACAAGTACTCAAGAACTGATGAGACTGGACTTCTAGTGCAAAAGACTAGTCTGATAGATGGAATTACCCAATCCGATATAAGTCTTTATTTTTCTACCCGCACAACCAATGTGTGACTCTCTCGTTCACACTCCAACAATATCCCCCTCGAACGAGACTCTTCGGAAGATAGATTATTGTCAACCATCCCATTCAACTAGGGGATCTCTGAGCCCACATGTGTTGGTATGGGAACTTGTCTTTGTACCACTGTTGGGATTGGGCTGCCAGCCCAAAAGACTAGTATGATAGATGGAGTGACCCAATCCCATATAAGTCCTGATTTTTCCCGCTCACAACTGATGTGGGGCTCTCTCATTCGCACCCCAACAAGAACCTCACCCAGAGGAGGGGTTTCCTTGAATCAGACCAAGTTCTCTTTAATGGAGGATTAACTGAGAGAATTGTTACTAAATACAGTAAAAACCATGCAGTTTTCAACTCTTGCAATGGTGAAGATGAGAGACATTGATCCTCTCACTGGCTTCTTGGGCAGATAAAAGAGGATATGCAGTGTCGTCAACTGATTTGCATGAAAGTATTATAATAGTACTCTTTTATTTTAGTGTCTATATTAATATATTTTGTGAATTTTCTTCTAGTAAGTGTTTCAATAATTTTTGCAACTTGATGAAAATGTTACATGTTTCTTTTTTAGCGGTAAATAGAATAAATATATTAAGAGAAAAAGAAGAATAATACAGAGAAGAAATCGATGGATCTAAAAGACTAAGACCCAAAGAAAACCAATGAAAAGAACTCCACCAAAAGCAAAAACTCCAGACTAAGAAGCCCACCCAAAATGGCAAATAAGCCAACCACCTCAAATACACATCTACAAACTGACCAAGAATGGCAACAACCTACCCCTCTAGAACAGATTGTGTAAAGTTGTTCAATTCTTATCCTAGTCTTCCTTTTAGGGCTTTGACAGGAAATTTGTTGTGGTCTGTAAGCTAAAGTAATCATGTTTAATTTCGACCTCTGCAATTGAAAGTGAAAAAACTGAACTGATTCTGCATATTGCCATTTGCTAGGGCGGAAATCGGGTCGGTTCGGATTGGGTTTTTAAAACTCAATCCGATCCGAGTTACTAAAATATGGAACCTGACCTGACCTGACCCAACCCAACATCTCGATCCGATCCGACCCGAATTATAACCCGACTCAATCCAAATTCTAACCTGACCCGCATTTTGAACCCATTTTAGCCTAAATTTAACCGAGTCGAGTCAGATTTGATCGGGTCGAGTCGGGTTAACTTGAAAATCCTTCAACTTGATCCGACCCGAATTCAATGCGGTTTTTTGCCTTCTCAACCGGAACCGACCCGCTGACCTGACTTTTCATGACCCGATCCAGTTGATTTCTCGAGTCGGGTCAAAACCTAACCCAAGTTTTACCCCTACCAATTGCAATTCAAGCTATTGTTATAAAATTGCAACTCTGAGAGTCTTCTACTGTGCCAGAGGCAGTAGTCATTCAACAATAATTTAAAGTTGGAAGTTAACTTCGAGAAATTGGCAGAGGCACCGGTGTTTTTTTTTAACAAAGGACAGTGGAGGAAATTGATAGGGACATCGGTATTTTTCATAACACCAATTTCCCAATCCATTTCCATCGACCTAAAATTTCTATAGTCCCTACCTATTGGTATAGCTGAAAAAACTAACTGTGAGTTTGAAAGAATAATAAGAAGAAGTCAGAACCTTGAGGCAAATTTTTCTCTCTTAATACATTCAATGAACAAGTACAACTTAAATAGCAAATTAACAAGTCTGCAACCACTAACAACGTGTGCAGATTTTGTGGAAACAAACAGCTACAAATTCTGGACTAAGAAACGTGTGAAGAACAGACTCATTCACACGTATAACAACTTAACAACGACTCCTAAAACCTAGGAAACAGACTCGGTCCAACACTTGACCTTATTTTGAGTAACAACCAATCTTAGCACCCTCCCTTAAACTGATTTCTACATAAAACAGTTTTAGATTTCCTCCACGATCACATACTCTTCTTCATCAAGCTTCTCTTGATCAATACATTGGACTGAACACATTCCATCATGCTCCTCAGCTTCTCAAACAGTGGCTACTTTAAAGGCTTGGTGAGAATGTCAGCAATCTGATTCTCACTCTTGCAAAACTATAACCCGATCACACCTTCTTTACAAAGATCACGCAGAAAATGGAATCTGACATCTATATGCTTGCCTCTTCCATGCATAACAGGATTTTTAGACAACTTAATGGTAGACATATTATCACAATGAATAATAGTTGAACCTCTTTGTTTGTGATCAAGAACTACAAGCATTTTCCTCAGCCATACTGCTTGACATGAACATGTTGCAGCTGCCACGAACTCACTTCTGTGGTTGAGAGAGTAACAATTTTTGTTTCTTTGAGGACCAAGAAACAACTCCTGAACTCATCAAAAACACATTTCCTGATGTACTCTTTCGATCATCAATGTCACCTGCATAATCACTATCAGTGAAGCCAATAAGATCTGAATTGTTTCCCTTTTTATAAAACACACCAAAATCCAATGTCTCCTTCACATATCTAAGAATCCTTCTAGCTGAGTTAAGATGATTCTCTGTTGGATGCTCCATGTAGCTGCTGATTAAGCTTACTGCATACATCAAATCCGACCTTGTGGATGTTAGATACATGAGACTACCAACCATTTATTTGTAAAAGGTGTTATCAACTTCTCTGCCATCAACATCTTTGCTTAACTTCAATCCAAGTTCTGTTGGAGTCCCAAATGGCTTATAACCATTCATTTTGAACCTCTCTAGCACTTCTTGAACATACTTCTTCTGCTAGATGAAATTACTAGATGCTGATTGAATTACTTCCACTCCAAGAGAGTATCGCATTAATCCAAGATCAATCATTTCAAACTCTTTCATCACGGTTTTCTTAAACTTAGTAAACATCTCATCATTACTACCAGTAAAGATCAAATCATCAATATACAAGTAAACAATAAGAAGTTTACCTCCTTCTTCAGCCTTCACATAAAGAGTGTGCTCATATGGATATTTTGTGAATCCTAACTTCTCAAAATGAGCATCAATCTGGCTATACCATGCCCTTGGGGCTTGCTTCAATTCCATATAGGGCCTTCTTCAACTTGTAAACCTTTTCTTCTTCACCTTGCCGTACATAGCCTTATGGTTGTTTCACATATACCTCTTCTTGCAAGTCACCATGTAGGAAGGCAGATTTGACATCCAATTGATATATTGGCCATGAGTTTTGAGCAGCAAGTGAAATCACCAACCTTATTACGTCTTGGCGTACAATTGGAGCAAAAATTTCCTTGTATTCAATGCCATACTTCTGCTTGTAACCCTTGGCAACTAAACAAGCCTTGTACTTGTCTACCTCTCCTTTCTCATTCAATTTTGTTCTTCACACCCACTTCACACCAATTGATTTTTGCCCTTTTGGAAGCTCAGTCAACTCCCATGTCTGATTATTCTCAATGGACCTTATTTCACTGTCCATTGCTTCCCTCCATTTAGCTTCTTTGACAACCTCCTCAAACTTCATAGGATCACTATCCACAAACAAAGCAATGTGAGCACTATCATCACTAGAACCATCATAACTCACCTCATAATCCATCATCCATGCTGGCCTCTTCCTTGAACCTAGATTTCTTAGATAGTAATCATGCTCTTCAGGTTGAACTAGAGGTTGAGCTTCTGATTGAACTTGAAAGGGACTGGTTCTCTGATCATCATGAGATTGAATTGGTGATTCAATCTCATCATCTGCTTCTTCAAGATCAACACTTATATGCTGCTTCCCTTTGCTTCTTTCTTCCGAATTCACATGTTATCTTCATCAAACACCACATCACGACTGATCACTACTTTCTTTGTCACTGGATCATAGAGTTTGTAAGCTTTTGATGACTCATTAACTCCCAAGAAAACACACTTCACACTTTTATCATCCAGTTTCTTTCTCTTCTCATTTGGGACATGTGCATAAGCTATGCACCCAAAAACTCTAAAGTGATCCACGACTGGTTTCTTCTTGCTCCATACTTCTTGTGGAGTCATGTTCTTCACAGAAAATGTGGGACTTCTGTTAAGAACATGGACTGACCACATGACTGCTTCCAGCCAAAAATGTTTTGGAACACCCCCTTTGAGCAACAAGCTTCGAACCATGTTAAGGATAGTTCGATTCTTTCTCTCGGCCACTCCATTTTGTTGTGGTGTGTATGCTGTTGTCAACTGCTTCTTTATCCCTTTATCTTCACAGAATTTCACAAATTCATTGGAGCAAAATTCACCACCACGATCAGTTCTCAAGGTCTTTACCTTTTTTTCTGTCTCAGTCTCAATTATAACAACAAAGCTCTTAAAGATTTCAAAAGCTTCTGACTTGTTATGCAAGAAATATACCTATGTCTTGCTACTGAAATCATCAATAAAGGTAATGAAATATTTCTTGTTACCATTGGAAGCTGGTGAGATAGACCCACAGATATCGGAGTGAATCAATTCAAGAATCCCTTGAGCTCTCACTGATTTCCCAGTTGGGAATGACTCTCTTTCATGCTTTCCCTTAACACAACACTCACAAATGCTTGAGGGAGGAGTGATCTTAGGCAAACCAGTCACCATATCCTTCTTGAAGAATGTTTTGAGTCCATTGAAATGCAAGTGACCATATTTGAAATGCCATAGCCATGTTGGATCCTCTTTCTTGACCAGCAAGCAACTTTGCACAGTTTTGATCTTCATGGGAAAGAGTCTATTTTGAGTCATCTTTACTACTGCAATTGATCCCCTTTTTGGATCATAAATCTCACATTCTCCGTTCTTGATTGTGATGGTGTAGCCCTTGTCTTGCAGTTGTCCAGTGTAATGACCCGACCCGACATTTCTTTGAGTCTTAGAGAGTTTTGTGGATCTTCAGGTTGTTTTTCGTGTTTTGGTGGCAGCGGGGAGTGTGTGGCCTCTGTGGTAGGCCCTAAGTTACTTGATTTCGAGCTCGAAGCTCGAAGGGCATTTTGGTAATTTCATACATATTATGTAAATTGTCCTAAAAAAAAGGAAAAAAAAAAGGGATGTTGAAAATCACACTTTTTCTCACTCGATGTTTGGCACTCGATTTTTTTTTTGGGTTTTTTTTTGGTTTCATTGCATTTCTTTTTCTTTTGAAAAGAAATTATTTAAAAACCTTGATATTTAATTATTATCTTTTAAAAAAAAAAAGGGACAAAAACTCAAAACTCTAAAGTACCCCCGAAACCCTAAACCCTACCGCCCCCCCTTAAAACCCATGTTTTCGCAACACTGTAGCGTTCCAGCTACAATGCCGCTACACATGTTCGTACCCCCTCTCCTCTCTCTTCCGATCCCTCTCTATCTCCCTTCTCTCACGCTTCTCTTTCTTCTTCTCCCCCTCCGCTGCTCCAGCCGATCCCAGCCTCAGCCCTTGCCGCCCGGACCTTCTCCTTCGGCTGCCGGATTTTTCCCCCCTTCTTGCCTTTCTTCCAGGTACCCCCTTCTTCCCTCTTTTCCCCTTTTCTCTCTAGGGTTTTCCCTTTCCTTTCCGTGATTTTCCCTTGATTTCCATCGTTTTCCAGGCTGAGACTCAGATCTGGTCCGGTCTTCCGGCCTGACCCAAGTCCAGGCCCAAGCCCATTCAAGTGTCCTGTTTGGCCCAGGCCAACCTTCGGCCCAATCCTTGATCTGGCCCAGCCAGTCTTGGACCCGGTCCAACCCAATTCGGCGGGCCCAGCTCTTCGGCCTGGCTCATTTTCAAGCCTGGCCCGTTTCAGGCCAGACTCACCTGTTTCAGGGCCCGTTTTAGGCCCAACCCGTTTTCAAGCCCGTTTTCATACCCGGCCCAATTTGGCCCGTTTTGGGCCCAACCCAGTTTTAGGCCTGTTTTTCATTCGGCTTCGTTTTACCTTTTTCTCCTCATTCGTCCTTCTTTGTTTCTACAGATTGAGCTCTCTTAAACCCATCAAACCGCTTGCTCCGGATTTTCAACTCTACACAATGAGGGGACTTATTACTGTTTTAGCATACATTTGCATCTATTTAACCTTTGACCTTGAATATATAGTGACATGAATAGGACCCTTCATTTATCAAGCCACTCGGTAAGGGAACCGTTGAAATAAACATGTGGCAAGGGACCCGTTCGGGTGCACTCATGTCAACTATATGCGATTAATGGAGAATTGTAATTGGATGGATATTTTTTGAACTTGGAAACTTGAGGGTAACATGCTGTTTGTTTAATCATTACATGTGATTGAATTTATGATGAGAGTGAGATATGCATTGGGCAATGGACATGATGTTCGAAAATTGTTGATGATATGTTTGTCTTCTATCATAATGATGGGAATGAGATGTACATTGGGTTTTGAGCATGATGCTTGAAAGTTTATTGATGAAATGTTGTGTGATTATTTATAACATATGAACATGATCATGATGAACATTGATGTATATGTGTAGATAACATGTTATATGCTCTTGTTACACACGATACATGTGTCGCTAATCTTGATTAATTATATCAGAACGTGATTGCATTATTATGCTTGATCGTGATACGATGTACATGCATGGGAGGTAATCTACAACAGACAATGCATTGGGTATTGAGTGGAGGGGTTGTTTACATGTGTATATGTTTATGATGATATGAGTTTGGTTGTTAGGAAGACTTCCCCGTTACGCTCCGGCGGTCGAGACCCCCATAGGAGATGCGGATTTCCCCGTTGTGTTCTGGCAGTTGAGGTACCTGTCCCTTGAGATTGGCTTCCTCGTTATGCCCCGGCGGTTGAGACCCTCATAGAGGATGCGGGTTTCCCCGTTGCATTCCAACGGTTGAGGCGATTGTTATGTTATAGTGTCTCCCGGTTGGATTGGTAGAGAGACTGGAGTTGTTGGAAGACCATTGTGAGTTATGGGGGTGACGCTTTAAACTCGTCAGAGGGACCAATTGATTAGTAGTATAGTTGATGTACTCATGTATAGGGACATCCATTCTATGAAGATGTTCATGCATTCATGCATATGATATATATGTTGCTGACAGGTGATTGCATTACTTCTTCGCTGAGCTGGTTAGCTCACCCTTATCTGTGGTGGGGAGATAGGAGCTTGTTGGAGGGTCGGATGTGGACTACTGAGATGATGTCTCGAAACCGGTCGGTGGATCATTAGTTAGCGGTGTGGTTGGACATCGTGCATTTGAGCACCTTTGTTAAATTGATATTCTTGCTATCGTACATGTGATATATTTTATGCTACTAACCTGTGATAAGTATTATCTTTTCATTGGGCTGGTTAGCTCACACCCTTACCTTCCAGGTACTCCGATTGCGGAGGGGCCAGGTGGGCCCCATGAGGAGACACTCGGGAAGGAGTAACTGTAGTTAGACATTTCATAATTGTGCTTTTGCTTGAGTTGAGAGATCCTTGTTTCTATAGACATCTTAATGTATTGAATTATTTGGATAACATTATAACTGTATTTGAACAATCAACAATTGTTTGTTATGTTATCAATATGATGGATACTTGTTTTATTAGTCGTCGAGCGGGAAGTAGTTACCCCCATTTCAAAAAAAAAACTATATGCCCGATATTCGTCCTTTTGTGACGTCCTGAGATGTTTCAGAGATAACATGTCGTAGCGGGACGGGGCGTTACATCCAGCACTCAACAAATTTGTCTTCAAATCAGGTATGTAGAAAACATTTGCAATGGTTTCTACAAAGTCATTTCTTGTTCTGATCTTCACATCACATATTCCCATCACCTCTACACTTACTCATTCCCAAACTTCACTACTGTTTTGAAACTTTCATCCAAATTCACAAAAGATGAACTTTCATCCAAATTCACAAAAGATGACTTGCGACCACTCATGTGATTGCTACATCCAGTGTCAACATACCAAATTTCAGAATCCAAATACTCCATGGCATGAAATGCCATCAGCAACGTTTCTTCTTCTTTCTTCTCAGCAAAGTTTGACTTCTCTCCCTTCTTTTTGTTCAACTTGGTGTAGCATTCATTCTTGTAGTGCCCAAAATTTCCACACCTATAGTATTCCACCTTGGACTTGTCAAACTACCCATTTCCTTTGCCTTAATTCCCATCTTCTTTCTTTGAGTAATGGAATGGTTTGCTACCATCACTGCTGCCATCTCTATAGTTTCCACGACCACCTCTACCATGGCCTCTTCCTCGACCCCTTCCTCTAGAGCTTGAGGATTCACCAAATGCAGAGACTTTCAAAGCAATCATCTCCTCCATGGCACTTGTACGATTGAGCTTTTGTTCATGCACTATTAAAGAGCTCTGAAGTTTATCAATAGATAGTTCCTTCACATTGTTGGACTTTTCAATTGAACACACAATGTAATCATACTTTGGTGTCAAAGACCTCAATATCTTCCCCACCACGGCAACATCAGTAATTCTGTCACCATGAGTTCTCATCTTGTTTGCAAGCCCCATCACCTTGCCAATGTAGTCATTGATTGTTTATCACTTCTGCATTTGGAGAACTTCAAAATCCCTCCAAATTGCTTGAAGCTATGCTCGCTTCACCCTAGCTGATCCTTCGTACTTTTTCTTCATCGAGTCCCAAATATCCTTGCTTGTCTTCTTCTAAAGTATTGTCTCCAAGATTGCTCGATCAATTGATTGAAACAGATAATTCTTGACCTTCAGATCCTTTAGTTTCATTGCATCCAATCTTTGCTGTTGAGTTGGCGTCAAAACTACTCCTGCTTCAGGCTTTTCATAACCTATTTCCACAAGACCAAAGTACTATTTTGATCTCAGGAAATTCTCCATTAGCATACTCCAATGGTCATAGTGACCATCAAACCTTGGAATAGTTGGTTGAATGAAATTCTCGTTAGGGTTTTCAGCGGCCATTCTTGCTGCTGCAAGATATCTCAATTTTTTTTTAACCAAGCCCAGTGGAAGCTCTGATACCAATTATTGGTATAGCTGCAAAACTAACTGCGAGTTTGAATGAATAAGAAGAAAAACTCAGAAGCTTGAGGCAAATTTTTCTCTCTTAATACATTCAATGAACAAGTACAACTTAAATTGCAAATTAACAAGTCTGCATGTTGAAATTGTTAGTTGTTGGTGTTGATCGAGTCTTTAGAGTTTGTTGCTTAGTGGTTTCAATAATCTCTATTCTTTAGGGACAAGTTATTTGTTTTGATTTATTCCTATTTACTTACCACGTTAATAGGCTTGTAAAACGTGGGCTACAGATTTCTCTCTTTCTGTTATTTTGTAAGGCTATATATATAGCCAGTCCAGCTATTTAATAAAATAAGGTAACATTCTCCAATTTACTTGTTAATCTTCTAAACAAACACAAAGTTCTCAACATTTGGTATTAGAGCCAGGTCATAGGGCCTGATTAAAGCGTTCGAAGAAGCAGCTTTCTGAGCGTGATTCCATTCTGAAATTTGATGGGGATTATGATCATTGGTGCATGCTTATGGAGAACTTCCTTTGTTCGAAGGAGTACTGGGGTCTTATAGAGCATGGGATTCCAACGGTGAAGGGAGGAGCCCAACCCACTGATGCTCATAAGAAGGCAATTGATGATGCGCAACTGAAAGATTTGAAGGCGAAAAACTGTCTCTTCCAAGCCATCAATCGGTCTATCCCGGAAACTATTTTGAACAAGGATTCAGCTAAAAGTATTTGGGATTCCTTGAAGCAAAAATATCAAGGAACAATACAAGTGCAACGTGCTCAACGTCAAGCTCTCTAGAAAGATTTCGAGGTTCTCAATATGAAGATGGGAGAGTCTGTAAACGAGTACTTTGCTCCTACCTTGGGTGTGGTCAACAAACTGAGACAAAATGGTGGGAAGATGAGTGATACAGCAGTCATAGAGAAGATATTGAGAGCCATGACCCAAAGAATTGAATACGTGGTTTGTTCCATTGAGAGTCAAACGATCTTGATGCTCTCTCTATAGATGAGCTGCAAAGCAGCCTTTTGGTGCATGAGCACCGCATGAACAGTCATGTGGTGGAAGAGCAAGCCTTGAAGGTTAGTTATGGAAGCGAGTTTTCAGGAGGTCGAGGACGTGGTCACAGCGGAGATCATGGTGGATTTAGAGGACGAGGAAGAAGAGGAAGTCGTAGAAGCTTTGATAAGTCCACTGTGGAGTGCTTTAAATGTCATAATCTTGGACATTTTCAATATGAATGTCCAAAGAAGGAGGGTGATTCAAGGGCAAACTATGGAGAGGCAGGAGAAGAGATGTTGTTGAGGGCGTATGTAAATGATGTGGTTGCAAACAAAGAGGAGATGTGGTTCTCGACTCAAGATGTAGCAATCACATGTGTGGTAAGAAAGAGCTATTTTCAGACTTTGATAGCAGCTTTAGAGATAAGGTGAAACTGGGAGATGACTCAAGCATGGACGTGATAGGAAAGGGCAAATCAGGATGCTGATGAATGGGTCCGTGCAAATTATCACAAGGGTGTTCTATATTCCAGGATTGAAGAACAGCTTGATAAGCATTGGTTAGCTAGCTGAGAAGGGACTTGCAATGCTCATACAACGAGGAACATGCAAAATTTATCATCCTAATAAAGGGCTAATTATGGAGATTACAATGTCCTCAAATCGAATGTTCAAGTTGTTTGTTGAAACACAATTGAAGGAGGAAGCTTGTTTCAATTCTTTCATGGCAAATCCAGCTTGACTTTGGCACTGCAGGTATGGTCATCTAAGCTTCAGTGGTCTGAAAATTCTTCAACAAAGGTATGTGAAGATTGTTTGGTGGGGAAGCAAAAGAGAGATCCATTTCCTAGGGAATGCACTTAGGAGAGCTTCTCAGACTCTTGAACTGGTGCATGCCAATGTATGTGGACCAATTAGCCCTATGTCCAACAGCAACAAAAGGTACATGATTAGTTTTATTGATGATTGTAGTCGTAAAGTTTGGGTTTATTTCTTGGTTGAGAAGTCAGAAGCATTTATTACTATCAAGAAATATAAGAATCGTGTTGAAAAAGAGACTGGTTTGAGTATAAAAGGTCTTCGTACTAATCGTGGGGGTGAGTTCACATGACTTGAATTCACTAATTTTTGTAGTGAGAATGGTATTCGAAGACAATTAACAGCGGCATACACCCCTCAACAAAATGGTGCTGCAGAGAGGAAGAATCAAACTATCATGAATATGGTTCGAAGCATGCTTTCAGGGAAGAAGATTCCCAAAATAGTCTGGCCAGAAGCTGTGAATTGGACAGTTCATGTTCTCAACAGGAGTCCAACTCTTGTAGTGAAGAACAAAACTCCAGAAGAAGCTTGGAGCGGATTCAAACCATCAGTGGATCACTTCAGGGTGTTTGGGTGTACATCTCATGTTCATATTCTTGATTGCAAGAGAACAAAGATCGATGACAAGAGTGTTAGATGTGTTTTGCTTGGAGTCAGTGAGGAGTCAAAGGCATATAGGTTGTATGAAATCATTTCCCTGAAAATTGTAGTAAGTAGAGATGTGGTATTTGAAGAAGATAGCAATTGGGATTGGGACAAAAGTCATGAGGAAGTTATTTTGTCCGACTTGGATTGGGGCGACAATGAGAAAGAACCAGATGCAGATGTTGGAAATGAAGATGATGCTGAAACTGATGAACATAACAGTACTGAGGAAAATGAAACTGATGACTCAAATGGGTCAGATGAAGATCCTTCACTTGGATCTCGTGAACAAAGGCCGAGAAGGCAACCAACTTGGATGGGGGAGTATGTAAGTGGAGAAGGTTTATTTGAGGAAGAAGACATCGCATATTTAGCCATGTTTGCAGCCAATGATCCATTCCTATTTGAAGAAACAGTAAAAGATGCAAAGTGGAGAATAGTGATGGATGTGGAGATTGAAGCTATAGAGAAAAATGATACTTGGGAATTGACAAAATTGCCTATTGGGGCAAAGAAGGTTGGTGTGAAATGGGTGTATAAGACAAAACTCAATGAAAATGGTGAGGTGGGGAAGTATAAAGCTCGTTTGGTTGCAAAGGATTACACCCAAAAACATGGCGTGGACTACACTGAGGTTTTTGCACCTATAGCACGTTTGGAGACAGCTCGATTGGTAGTTTCTCTTGCAGCTTAGAAAAGGTGGACGATTTTCCAGCTAGATGTAAAGTCAGCCTTCCTCCATGGAGAGCTTAGTGAAGAGGTTTTTGTCGAGCAACCTCCTGGTTATGAAAAGAAAGGTGATGAACAGAAAGTGTACAGGTTAAAGGAGGCTTTATAAGGACTAAAACAAGCTCCACGAGCTTGGTATAGTCGGATAGAGTCTTATTTTACTAAGGAAGGTTTCGAGAGGTGTCATTATGAGCATACCTTGTTCATCAAAGAGGAGGAGGAGGTAAAATTCTAATTGTCTGTCTATATGTTGATGACTTGATTTTTACAGGCAATGATGAGCATATGTTTGTTGAATTTAAAAATTCTATGATGCGTGAGTTCGACATGACAGACCTTGGAAAAATGAGATATTTCCTTGGTATAGAAGTAATGCAAAGACCAGAAGGTATTTTTATCTGTCAAAAGAAGTATACACAGGAGGTGTTGGAAAGGCTTGATATGGATAAATTCAATTCAGTTCATAATCCAATTGTTCCAAGTTGCAAACTCATGAGGGATGTGTCATACCTCGACCCGAAGGGTGGGCCTAAAACGCAACTGATTTTTTTTAAAAAAAACTAAGCTAACACAAGCATTCTAACTGGGTCGGATCAACAGTTGGGTCCAGAGGTCATACATGATCCCAACATGTGGACTCAAACATATACCATAAGTCTACCCAACAATAGATACAAAGGTAATAACACATACAAGATCACATAATTCCAACATTGAATTATTATTTCAAAATCATCAGAGTAACGACGGAAGCATAGTAGTTTTAATACATCACATTGATACAAATCAAGTACCACACCCAGTACTTTACAAAAACAAATGGTTCCAAGAACCAGAAAGTAAAGATAAGGGTATTCCCCTCAGTGGGAATCCCAAAACAACGCCGCAACTTATCCACCCTAAGCTTCATATAGAGGGTTCTCCTCCTCGGGTTCATCTCCTGAAAGGTGAGTAGGGGTGAGCTAACTAGCCCAGTGAATGAAATATAACAGTGCAGTTTTAAGTAAACAACAGATTAGCAATAATCAACAATTGCAATAATATCTCATGCTTGATAACAAAATTTCCGACATCAAGTAACATATTATCAACATTCTCATAATTCATCGTTCCACCCAATACTGTTGTCATCCACCGTAACCCCTAAATTCTATACTGACACTAATAGTATTAAGTCCCGACACTGTCAAAATACATCCTTGCAAGTACATCTCCGGTATACACCTCAAAACCGGTACTGATACACCTTGCCAGTCACTGTCGACCCACCTGGTCCAGTAGACGTAACCGACACCCTCGGCGATGGTTCAATAATAAAAGGTACATGGAAGCAGTATAACTCATAATCAACACAATAAGCATTTATAATCACTATAAGTACTTCATACAACAGTACATCATGTCTAGGCACATGGGTGGGTTCATCAACATGAAACCACTCATTGCTCAAGATCCATTTCAAATAACAAAACCTGTTTACACCTACTGTAAAGTTAAGTTCCCTCACCGTATGTGTGGTATCACGGTCTCTGTTCAACAAACAAACAAGTGCACAATCATTATACATAGCAGTCATATATATATACAAGTAGTATTTCGAAATCATACTTGTTTTCCCAAAAATATCCAAGGTACATGGAATTGAGTCTCCTACTTGATTTTTTTCCTTTTTAAATTACAGTAATCCTACAAGATAAAATAAAAAGGGTGCTCAATCCAAAACTCATATTCTCTTCTGGGCATTGACCAGATTGACTTATTGAGTTAGGTCTAGATTCTCAGGTCAATTCTCGGTTGTCTTCTGGATAGGACCAGATCTGACATTTTGAGTAAGGCCTCGAAGTCACTCATTGTAATAGCCCGAATTTTTAAATCAATATATATATGGCAATTATTTGTTTTAATAATGGAAAAAATGGGAACTTTGATGTCATGAATATTAAATGGATCATAATTTGGACAAAGGCCCAAGCGTGGTCCAATGGACCATGGATTTGATGAGATCCATCAAAAGGATCAATGATGGTCAAAGTGGGCCCGATAACCATGTGGGACCCAACGGATCAAATTGATTCAAACTCCAAGGAAAAAGGTGGGGCCGACCATCATGGTTGACCTGGTCAACCATGGATGAGTCAAAATGGAATTAAAGAGGACCCAAGTAAATAAAGTTAATTTAATTAATATAAAACACTTAAGTTTAGTCTTGAATAGACCAAGAGACATAATCAAGTGGGGTCCACCTCCACCTCATCAAGTGAGGTGGCGGTTGGCTAAGAAATTGGTGGGGCCGGCCACCATGGTTGACTTGGTCAACCATGGGTGGATTCATGAAGGAATTGAAGGAGAATAAATAGAAATTAAATTATAAAATTAAAGGGGCTAAGTTAAATAACAAACTATATGATTGGGTGAGTCAAGATGATTCCCATCTTATTTGACTCACCAAGCTCATTGGAATGAGTTGTGACTCAAACCCATTCCAACCACCCCCACTAAGGGGACAAAGGCCCTAAAATTGGGGGCATGCAAGCCCATACCCCCCTCCATGCTTGGTCGGTGGAGGGAGTCAAACCAATCATCACACCCACCTCCCTCTCACTCTCTCCTTCTCTCCCTCACACACCAAAACCGTCCTCCCTCTTGCAAGATCAAGAATACACTAAGGAAAGAAAGAGAAAGAGACTTAGAAGGAAGGGAAGAAGAAGCTAAGAGTTGGCCGATCACTCCTAAGACCCGAGACTTGAGATATTTTCCCATTCCCTCCTTCGTTTTTCCCTCTCAAAGCTGCTACACCTTGGCCGAACCAAACCTTGGTGACCTTACCTTAATCAAGCTCACCATTGGCCGAGTATCAAGGAGGAAGAAGAAGGAAAAAGGCTAAGGAGCAAGAGGAGCAAGAGACAACCGGAAAAACCAAGGATTGTAAGTATTTCCAAACATGCCGTTATGGCTCTTTTAAGAGAAGTCGCGAAGGAAGGAAGTACAAAACATGCAATGGAAAGGACTGACGAAACAGTCAGTCGACTGAATCTCTGATTCAGTCAACTGAATAGATAATGAACAAACCAGAAACGAAGTTCTGGGAGTTTCAGCCGACTGAATCAGGGATTCAGTCGACTGAACTGACAATGGACGAATCAGAAACGAGCTTCTGGGAGTTTCAGCCGACTAAACTAGAGTTTCAGTCGACTGAACTAATGGTGGCTGAAAACAGAAGGAGTTTCTGGGAGTTTCAGCCGACTGAATCTGAGGATTCAGTCGACTGAACACAAACGTCTCGGACAAGAAAAGGGTTCTGGAAGTTTCAGCCGACTGAATATATGATTCAGTCGACTGAAGGAATGCTTATTAAACACGTAAACGGATAGTTGATAATTTAGCCGACTAAATGTGTATTTCAGTCGACTGAAAATAAACTGGCAAGACAAACAAACGATCTGATTCAAAATCAGCCGACTGAATCTGTGATTCAGTCGACTGAAAGGGTATGAACCATGTTTCAGTCGACTGAATGTATATTTCAGTCGACTGAAACTGAACTGGCTAGACAAACAGACGATCTGATTCAAAATCAGCCGACTGAATCTGTGATTCAGTCGACTGAAAGGGTATGAACCATATTTCAGCCGACTGAATGTATATTTCAGTCGACTGAAACTGAACTGGCGAGACAAACAGACGATCTGATTCAAAATCAGCCGACTGAATCTATGATTCAGTCGACTGAACTCACGATTCAGTCGACTGAACTCATAGTTCAGTCGACTGAATTGAAATGTACAGTTTTTGAATATTTTCTGGGACACTACTAATCCGGTAGGATAAATGGAGATGATATTAAATTAAAGGGACTGATTTCAATGATCCTATGACATGATTGGTAAGTCATTAATGGATCTAGGTGTATAGATCAGTTATGGATTGAATTATATACGTGTTGAAACCAATGAAAAAAAAAGAGGCCAAGATAAGGGCTGATTATGGTAATCTTATAATGTGGTTAAAGATCATTAATGAACATAGGTTTATGATCAGTTAGAGACTTAATCGTGGATAATATATAGACTAACTTGGGAAATGTATAATAAGGTATTGGCACATCGCAACGGTACGCGAACAGCGACCGGAATTATCGGACAAGAACGAAAAAAGACGTTATCAGTATTTGGTAGGATTCCTACCTTTTTGTAAGCCGTGGATTATGTGTATGTGATGTTTATCGTATTTGATTTTGGAAATTATATGATTTATTATTACATGAATTTTATATGGTATGGATTATATTCTAAATGCTATGGACGATATTTTATATGCTATGGATTATATTCCTATCCTATGGATTTCATATTATGGATATGAACTGTATATATATATATATATATATATATATATATATATATATATATATATATATATATATTACATAGCATAATGCACTTACATCTCATGCATGGCATGGGCGGGAAAATAAAGGAACCGAAGTCCATGCTCCGTCGGGGTGACCGAGAACAGACATGGGGATAGTTTGTTATGATATGACCGGAGTCTATGCTCCGTCGGGGCGATCGAGAACAGACATGGGGATATTGATATAGTATCACTGAAGTCCATGCTCCGTCGGGGCGACCGAGAACAGACATGGGGACATTGATATGGTATCACCGGAGTCCATGCTCCGTCGGGGCGACCGAGAAGCAAACATGGGGACACCTTGACGAGGATTTGCCATCAAGGGGGATATGATATTTCAGGATGATGTAGATGATAGGTGGGACACATGACATAGACACCCATGGCATGACATTCATCATATGGTTTTATTATATTACTATCAGTATGCTTGTTATTACTAATCCATGTGCTAGCCCTACTCGGAGTCCTACTGGGCGCGTTGACTAACGCCCTACTTCCACCCTAGCTGGTGATACAAGAGACGGAGGAAACGGTGGACGTGACGGAAGTCAGGCTTAGGGGGGTGGAAAAGCGGCTACTTTGTTTAGCAAAGTTTTATTTTGGAAATGTTGTAAACTCAAGTAGCTTAGCTTGTGAATTGTAATACTTTTGGATTTCTGACTATGGTCGGATTAAAACTCTGTACATTATTATTTTGAGACATAATCATGAACATGGGGGGTATTTTTGGTAATTTAATATTGTATCTTCCCTTCTATCTAAAAACCGGTCGGATAGTATCTATTATAATGTTCCGCATGTAACTATGTTCCGGAGCTTACTTCCTACGCGTGAACCGTACTCGTGGACTTCGTTCCGCGCAAGCGTGGGGTTGGCCAGTTAAGGGCCGGGCTTTAGAGGCCGGACTTAACTCGCGTCGTGACGTCCGCGCCGTTGTCACTTTGATTAATTTAAAAAAAAAAAAATAGCCTCTGAAATATAGTGAAAATGGGCGGGCGTTACACTCAGTGCCCGACAAATATAGCATCGGCTTGGAAGTGAAATCACTCAGTGCCCGACCAATAGAGTCGGCCTGGAAGTGAATACAATAGTGTTGAAATATATTTAGATTATCCTAATTATAATGTAATTAGGATTCTAGTTTGGGTTTACCTCTAATTAAGAGGTGTATTTGATTTATAATTAGTTAAGTGTTTGAGTCTGATTATGGTAGCCCTAGGGTCGGCTAGAGGCTATATATACATGTAATAGTTTAGATATTCAATACAACTTTCTCTTTTCTGACATGGAATCAGAACAGGTAACGATCTAGAGTCAACTTCACGTGGGTTTCACTTCTCTCCCTCTGCCAACGAGATTCCTCGGGCAGAGGGAGGGGACTCTAGCACTTGCTTCTGATCTACAGCAAACCCATCTCCTTTTCTACTGCACCGCTTCTCTCCCTTTGTCGGGGGAGATAGATCGGCAGAGGGAGGGAGCAACATCTCGATCCCATTAGAAGGAGTAAAGCAGTTTCCTGCTGCTGTTCGCATGGCCTTCTTTGGTGATCTACAGCGTTGCCTGCTGATCATCCTTGCCCCACGCTGGCCCTCTCGCTCAGCACCCTGCAGATCTGATCTGCTGGTTCTCTTCTCCGGCGTCATCATCTCAGACGTGAAAACTAATAATCACTGCCGACGACATCACCTGGCCACATACACCTCTGCTGCTGTGCTTTCACTCTCCAGATCCACCGCATTCATCGCCCCAGTCCTTGTTTTTCAGTCGTCAGCCTCTTTCATCCATAGCGACACCAAACGACGCCTGCATCATCCACATCTCCGGCGATTTGCCGAGATTTGTTCAGCTCTACATCGGCCAGATCTCTTTCCTGCTGTTATCGGTGCCCAGATCTCAGATCTGCTGCGTCGGCCTTCCAGACCTCAGATCTGTGTGCTTTTGGCTGCTCTTGGCATCTATGCCTAGGTTCTCACGCCTCCCAGATCTCTTAGACTGCTCTCTGTTACAGAGAGGCTGGATCAATCAGCGTCCGTCCGACTACTAGTTTCACGCCGCCCAGATCTGAGATCTGCTGCCCACATCCTGCCTTGTAATAGCCACCGAGTGATTTAAAATCGAAAAAATCCAAGTTGAGGAAGGGGTGAGTTCACCGCTGCTTAACCTCAGTTCTGCTTCTGGCTGTCCCTCCTGCCTCAGCCGAAGCACTGTTCTCTGTTTGCAGATCTGTGACTTGTTGCTTCGGCCTGCTGTTTGCAGATCTGGTTCGCCGGATCTGCCCTGTTTTGCCGCTGCCTGCACTGTTGTCCTCTATGCATCAGATTTGTTCAGATCTGTTTTCTTGAACCGCTGCATTTACAGATTCAGATACTGACGTTGCCTATTTCCTGATCTGAGAGGCTCTGGTTTTGCTACCTCTCTTTCAGCATCCAGCAGCCAATACTCCAGCATCAGATCCTCCCTTTTCAGGCCTGTTGCTCAGATCTGTTCCTGACGTTCCTGATACTGCCTCTCCCATCTCTCAAATCTGATCGCTCACAGAGGTAGATCTGGCTCTTCTCGGCAGTGGTTCTTCATCACTAGAGGCTTGTGCTGCCTCGTTCAGCTACCAGAGAATCTGTCTCTTATGTTTCACACCAGCTATGGATACAGCCCTCAAATGCCTTATGGATCTTATTCTCCAGTAACGACACCACTGCCTTCTACTGAGCTGTCATTGACGATTGGCTTTGATCATCAAGGTGTTTTTTTCTTCCTGACACTCCCAATTCAAACGGGATGCCATATGGACCAAGACCTGGTTATACTGTTCCATATGGGTTTTTTGGTAGGAGCAACGTTGCTGGAGATTTTTGGCAATCCTCCTTATTATGATTCACGGCAAGGGTTTGATGCATTTGCATATGGAGAACCTTGGTCAGATTGGTCAAAATCCTCAGATATCCTTGCTGCTTGTGTCGCCATAGACGGTAGAATACAGATATAAGTTTTGCGCCATTCTTGTTTTACTGTTTCTTCTCGCCACGATCGGTGAAAACTGTGCCAAGAAGAAAGGGGAGAGAGTTGAAGAAAGGTTCTCCTCGTCTGAGTCGACGCTCTGAACAAAGGGATACAAATTGCCATTTTCCTCATATTTTATTGAAGCCGAAGAAAGGGAAGCAACTTGCCCTTCGTTTGAACACGCCTTATTTTATCGTTTCTCGAAAATGAGACGGCATATTTTGGACACATGTTCATTTGTTGTGGAATTCATCCACTTCTTTTATCTGGAGGACTGATTCGTCCCCACTCATTTGCTGGCCTTTCAAGGCTACAGCCCCATTTGCTGGTCTTTCATGGTTACAGCCTCATTCGCTGGCCTTTCATGGTTACAGCCCCATTTGCTGGCCTTTTAAGGCTTCAGCCCTCATTTGCTGGCCTTTTATAGTTACAGCCTCATTTGCTGGCCTTTTAAGGCTTCAGCCCTCATTTGCTGGCCTTTTATGGTTATAGCCTCATTTGCTGGTCTTTCATGGTTACAGCCCCATTTGCTGGCCTTTTAAGGCTTCAGCCCTCATTTGCTGGCCTTTCATGGCTTCAGCCCGCATTTGTTGGCCCTTTATGGCTACAACTATTGTTCTTTGGCCTTTCCGATCTGATTGATCGATGTAATGGCTCAAGCTCCTTGTTTTTCAAGGTCATTCGTCACATGCATTTATCGCATATTGCGATCATTGTTTGCCGGACAACTGTCTTACTGGTCACTGCCGTCTTCCATGCCAAGTTCTTTGTTTCAGGCCGCCATCTGTGTTTGCCGCCTGTCATTTTGTAGCCAATCAACACTGCCGCAGAAACACATATTTTGCAGCCAGTCAACGCTGCATCTTCAACAACTTTTGCAGCCAATCAGTTTGCTGCCAACAATCCTTTGTGGCCAGTCAATTGCCACTTTTTTGCAGTTCCCTGGCCGTTTCTTCACGTTCCAAGTTTCGCGTTCATCCACGCTTCAGCTTGCGGGGGAGTGTTGAAATATATTTAGATTATCCTAATTATAATGTAATTAGGATTCTAGTTTGGGTTTACCTCTAATTAAGAGGTATATTTGATTTATAATTAGTTAAGTGTTTGAGTCTGATTATGGTAGCCCTAGGGTCGGCTAGAGGCTATATATACATGTAATAGTTTAGATATTCAATACAACTTTCTCTTTTCTGACAATAACTACAAATTCTGAACTAAGAAACGTGTGAAGAACATCCTCATTCACACATATAACAACTTAACAACGACTCCTAAAACTTAGGAAACAGACTCAATCCAACACTTAACCTTATTTTGAGTAACAACTAATCTTAACACTGCCCAAGTCTTCATCTAAGATTCATTGTCAAGCCTTTCTAGCAAAGGACCCTAGGTGCAAAGCATAATATACCTGGGCCTTATGCTTATCATATTGGGCCTGAAATGGTTTCTTTAGCCTGTAGGAGAACTTGGATCAACACCAAGCCCAAGGACTTCATCTATTTGGATTAGGAGAAAGTTCTAAATATCTACCACACGTAGAACACTATTACATTAAATTGAAATCTGTACTTAAATCCAATTTTGTGTACAAACATGTGGCCTTTTTAGATATCTCAAATGTCTGCCCTAATTATTTAACTCGTGACAATAAGATGACTTGCTGGCCCAAAAGAAAAGTTAGAAAAAAAAAAAGGAATTAGAATAAAGGGAATGGATTTAGACATCGATATTGTTATTAAAATTAGATGTTAGAATTATTTTACTTTTCATGTTATTATAATAAACTAAGAATAAAAATGTTATCAATTTATTAAATAAAGTAGAGGGAAAATAATAATCAAATGAAGTTTCTATCACCTTTTGTAGTCATGTTCAAGTGTGACCGGTGATGCTTGGTTCGTTCTGGGCATATTTATTTCAGATTTACTAATATATATATATTAGTGAGTTTTAAAAACTATGTTATCTGAATTCTGAAGTGCAGATATATTTAAATAAATTTAATAATATAATTTATAAGAGTCAAGAGAAGATACTTATCAAAAGAGAAAAGAGGTACTATAATGTGATATGGTTAGGACTATAATACATATATTACATTACAGAGGTTATTAAATTAAAGGGTCTATCAGTATTCTTTTCTAAAAATCTCATTAAAACTCTCATGTATTATTAAAATGTCCTTTCCGCTTCTCTTTGTGAAAACAAATCACTCTATTCATTTCTATATATTCCTCGTTCATTGAAAACAAAATGCCCGCACCGTCTCAAAGAATGAGGAAATTTATCTAAAAGTCTATCTCATATTACTTTTTTAGAGTTATCAGGTCCTTAGCCACTTTTGAAATAATTTTGTATTCTGAATGTATGGAATATTACTTTATAAAATTGTTAGGATAATACATTTTTTATTATGAATGTATTAAGTACTGAATTAGAACAATTTATTATATTTTATATGGGCCGAAATCAGAACCAACTGCCAATATTATTTTATACAGATTATAACTTTATAGAGTACTATATTATAAAGAATTTAACATATATATATATATATATATATATATATATATATATATATATATATATATATATATAGTTTTGAGCCTATAGTTTTGAGCCGCACCATCCATAAAGTATTTTCAATTTCAACCAAAGCTATTAGATGAAGCGAAAGGTGTTGAGTTTCATATTTTGAATTCACTGGAAATTCTTATTTAAAGGTTATTATTGAAAGTTCACACAACAGATTATTATGGACAAAAGATAATTTTTCCAATAAAATAGAGATAGTCAAATGGATAAAATAGAATGAAGAATGTGCTACCCGAAGGATAAGATAGAATGAGAATTATTCAATGTGAACCCATCCATAGAAACTAGTGTGTTCTAATTATAATAATTGGAGGAGTAAAAAAATTGTTTAATTTCACTTTTTAAAATTAATAATTCAATTATATAATAGTCAAAGGCCTAAGGCGCAATAGAGGAGTCTACATCTCACACTTTAGTGCTCCTTGCACCTTGTGCTCTAATTTAGTTTTTAATTTTTAATATTAAAATACAAATTAAAAAACAATGAGGAAGACATATATTAATAATGATATGATGATGATTATGAAAGTTCTACAGATTGGAATTTTTTTTAAACCTTGAGATAAATTCTTTTTATTGAATTGGTGGTGATGAATCTTACAATACACACAATTTTAACCCTTTTCTTTTATTTGCGATTTTAAATTTTTATTACTTAATTATATGTGTTAGGTTTTTGTTATTTATTTCTTATTTTATACACTTGTGTTTCTACATTTGATGCATTTATTTTTTTAATATATATTACATTGAAGCGATGGTGGATTGAAAAGGTCATTTGTCATTAATATTCTAAAAATAGTTTTATACAATTGCATTAAATTTATTTTAGTACAAAGAGTATAAATAATTAAATAAATTATATACTTAAAAATATATTAAAAAGTGTACCTCAAAAAAAAAAAAACACACCTTAAATGTACCTTGCACCTGAGTCTCCTTCTCCCCTCTTTTGACTTACATCTTGATTCTTGACTACTATATTCAATTGAAGTGTCATGATTGAAAATTTAAACTTATTTATTGTGATTTAACAATGGATATTTTTTTGAATAAGATAGCGTGCACGTCAACTAAAACATAAAATTGTTATTTAATTAAGTGTAGAATAATGTATAAAAATCTAAACAAAACACAAATTACAAATCAATATATAGAAAAATTGTAAAATTTAAGACGATATATATATATATATATATATATATATTCAAAACAATGTACAAAACAAAATACTAGTGATGTTATAAAATTTGTTATTAAGATAAATTTTATAACCTTGTTTAAAACTCAGCTCATGGAGCGATCTGTCTAAGAGGAAGGGTGAGTTAAATAAGGTTCTATCAGATTGACCTATAGTCAAACCCAGTCAAAACCCGTTCTATTAATACAATATTATAAATAATATTAAATTATTAACTAAAGTTTTATTTCAAAAAATATATTTTTTCTCTTATAAATACAATTGTAAATACCCAAAATTAATAATCTAAAAAGTATATTATAAAAAAAACCTACATTTTCATCTTCATTTTTTTCATTTAAAAAAACCAAGTATTTTAAAGAATCACAGGTTTATTAGATAAACTGAATTGACCCGCAGGTCACAAAGAATTTTTAAGAGTTTTTAAATGACTCGACCTGTGTTTGAGTCAGGTCAAAGTGAAAGGTGTTAAGTTTCACTTTTTAAATTCACTTAAAATTTTTATTTAAAGATTATTATTGAAAGTTCACGACAAATTATTATTGATAAAAGATAAATTTTCCAATAAAATAGAGATAGTCAAATGGATCAAGGTGGCTACTCAGAGGATAAGATAGAATGAAGAATGTAAGGATAAGATAGAATGAGGAATTATTCAATTTAAATCCATCCATAGAAACTAGTGTGAATTTTTAATTATAACCATTGGAAGAGTAAAAAATTGTCAAATTTCACTTTTTAAAATTAATAATTCAATTATATTATAGTCAAAAGGTTAGCCTAAGGCTCAATGGAGGAGTCTACAATAAGGTAAGGCAAGGGCACACACCTCCTTGCACCTTGTGCTTTGATGTACTTTTTAATATTAAAATACAAATAAAAAAATAATGAGGAAGACATTGATTCTATGGAATTATGGATAAGTGTGACCATTATATTGACAAAGATATAATGATGATTGTGAAAGTTTTACAAATTGAATTCTATTTTTTTTGAGATAAATTCTTTTTATTGGATTAGTGGTAAATGAATCTTACTATATACACAATTTTAACCCTTTTTCTTTTATTTGTGATTTTAACTTCTTATTACTTAATTATATGTGTTAGGTTTTGTTACTTACTTTTTATATTATACATTTGTGTTTCTACTATATATTAAATTGAAGTGATGGTGGATTGAAAAGGTTTTTCTCATTAACATTCTAAAAATAATTATATACAGTTGCATTAAATTTATTTTAGTACAAAGAGTATACATAATTAAATAAACTACATACTTAAAAATATATTAAAATGTGTACCTTAAAATGGAAAAAAAAAAACCCACACCTTAAATGTGCCTTGCACCTTATGCCCCTTCTCCTCCCTTTTCGCTTGAACCTTGACTACTATATTCAATTAAAATGTTATGATTAAAAAAAAATCATTTAATTTTATAAACACTTAATATTATTTTATTGATAGCACGCACGTATAACGGTACATATATGAGATCTAGATTTTACCTAATGCATCTTAAATCCTTAGTTCATATGCACACCATTCTAAATCTAACTTATTTAGGATAAGGTTAAATAATCCAACCTAATCTAATTATCAGAATATAAAAAAATGCCAACTCATGTCATCTAATTATCAGAATATAAGAAAATGCCAACTCATGTCATGACTCATGTCCCAATTTATCAAGTTAGGTTTAGTCCGATTGGTAGCTTAGGTAAGGATTAAGGAGACGGGTTAGGTTGTGGCTAAGTTTAGTTGGCTAATGACAGCATTAGCAACTAAACTTAAATGTAAATCATATGTTAAATAGAGAATTCAATTCGAGTCCTAACAGCATAAATTTGAGACATCATGTGTGTGGGTGTAACACGTTTTTTAGAGGGGTTTACGGCGGTCTTTGTCTCATTGTTCTCTTCAATTATAAAAAAAATATTAAATAAATTTTTTTTATCATATGAATTATGTTAATAAGCAAAATGAGATGATAAAAGTTTTGTCATAAAACATATAAGAACACAACAAAGATGATGCTCTGGTTACAGCTATTTGTGAAGTAAATTCACAATTTAATTTAGAAAATATGCATATTTTAAATTAAAAAATCCCTCAAATTCTTAAACTAATGTATTTCAGTCAACATTTTACATGTTTCTAAAAGGGTCATTTGTCTTCTGAGAACCCAACAAGAGTCGGGTTGAAAGGGACAAGTGGGTCCACTGGATTGATTCAATTCACCCATTATGGCCACAAAATAGTAGCACTTTACCTAAAAAGTAGGCCCAAGACACCCGACCCGATTTTCCTCCTGCTCCAAAGTCGGTGTTCCATTTTCAAACACGTGTTTGGGTCAATTTTTCTGTTGACTTTGACTCTTTAGACTTTGAGAGGGAAAACAAAATAAAATAAAATAAAATAAAAAATGAGATGGATAAGGATGTTGAAATTGTGGATGAGATTTAATTAATAAATGAATGACGATAAGTGATGATCCACACCGCTAATTCCTTACTCTTTCTGTCAATTCCACGGCTATGTGACACGTTTGCCTTTTCGGTGTTTGGGGGCCACTTCTGTATGTATGAAGGCTAAGGTTAGGTATCGCAAGCAATTAATATTATATAGATTTATAGATATTTGGGCATTTTCACCGAATTTATCAATCTTGGCTCTTTTAGTTTAAATGAAAATAGTTAAAATTTATGTAAAAACCAACATGAGTTCCCACCATTATCTTTTAGAAGCACTTAGTGGAACCCTAGGATTTGATTATCCAACCAGTGTGGGTAATCAAAGTGGATTGAATGAAGGGCAATAAAATATTTTTTATTTTTTTTTATAATTAAGGTGTACAACTGGGCTAATTCTGGTAATAATTCAGTCATTTTAACACTGACAAAATTTATTAGAAGACACGAGATAAAATGAAATTTCTATTTTATTTTTACCGGTGTATCACTCATTAAGCACCGATATATCAATAACACGCTGCTCTGTATGTATATGTTCTATATATCGGTATATCGATACTTGATGAGTAGTACACCAATAAGGGTAAAATGAGAATTTCATTCTATCCCTTATCTCTTAATAAATTTTAACTGTGTTAAGATGAACATCCCTGGTAATATATGTAAGTATTCTTACCCTATGTATTAGATAACTTTTAGGGAGAGTGACTCTTTGAAATAGAGTAAAAATTGGATTCAAAACTCTTACTTTCCAACACAAATTTCTTACCATCAGTTTAATTTCTTTCGATTAACAAAATATATCTTGTCTAAAATGTCCATGTAATCCAGCACACTATACACATCAGGGGTTTAAAAAACGTTATCGGCCGATATTTTTCTCTCTCCTCCTTTTTTTTTAAAAACAGCGGATATCAACCAATATTTTGATATCGGCCGATATGATAAGGCTGATATATCGGCCGATATTCGGCTCTACCAAACCGTTTCATATCAGCCGATACGATATGTATCGGCCGATATTTGAACCCCTGATACACACAAGTGAGTTTAAATTTTTTACAACACGTGCTGCACAAATTCAGTATAAAATGGCTTTAGGATAGTAAATTTTGGGTCTTATGTATTAAACTCAATCAAAGAGTTAGTTTGCAATATATTTATACATATTAAGTTAACCCGTCTCTAATTTTTATCAAATAGTGAGATGAAAATATTTAATATTAAATATTGCATGAATTTAAATCTATTATCGTGGTGAACTTTTTAAAAATGAAAATTGTTTATTAATTTTTAAATTTTGTGAAGTTGTTGGATACTTGGATCTATCATTGGATGAATTAAAATGAGAGAGGTCTGATAAATTTTAAAATATTTTTAATCAAATATCTTTCATTTCATCCATCCATCAGTACACCCAATAATTTCAAACAATCTAAAAAGATACATGTATAAATCTTTACGTTTGAAAATTAATGAGGGGTCCCCATTTACACACTCAGATTTTCTGCCTCTACACACCTGTTTTCGGGTGCGGGTGGCTAATTACCATTTTACTCTTGCATTTCCATTTGTTCGAACGAATTCCCAGTTCATTTCGCCGTTCGTTCGAACGAATGGACGCATACCCCATCCAATTTTGATTCGTTCGAACGAATCTCCATTTAAAATCAATTCGTTTTGAATGAATTGGGTGAACAATAATGCGTTACTGTTCACCGGTTAACAAATTGATTGAATGAATCGATTTATTCGAATGAATTGATTTTCTTTAAAATTTTAAAGTTATTTTTTAAGCACTGTGTATTTTTAAAATTTTTCAAATTAAATATCCGGACTAATTACGATAATCTGATAAAAATATTTTAAGACTTCAAGGTCTTTTGACATTCCTAAATATTTAAAACACAGTATTTTACAAATAAGGGTATCCTTAGGGTGTGGCGAAAACACATTTAAGAGTGTCAAAAGACCTTGAAGTTATTAAAGTATATTTATCAGGTTATCGTAATTAGTCTGGATATTCAATTTGAGAAATTTTGAAAATACACGGTGCTTAAAAAATAATGTGCATAGTGTATTAAATAATAAAATCTCCTTTAAAATTTTAAAGTTATTTTTTAAGCACTGTGTACTTCCAAAATTTCTCAAATTGAATATCCGGACTAATTACGATAACCTGATAAATATATTTTAAGACTTCAAGGTCTTTTGACACTCCTAAATGTGTTTTCGACACACACTAGGGATACCCTTATTTGTAAAATACTGTGTTTTAAATATCTAGGAGTGTCAAAAGACCTGGAAGTCTTAAAGTATTTTTATCAGATTATCGTAATTAGTCTGGATATTTAATTTGAGAAATTTTAAAAATACAAAGTGTTTAAAAAATAACTTTAAATTTTTAAAGAAAATCAATTTATTCGAATAAATCAGTGATTCATTCGAATGAATCCATTCATTCAATCAATTCGTTCACGGGTGAACAGTAACATGCATTACTGTTCACCCGATTTATTCGAACGAATTAACTTTAAATGGAGATTTGTTCGAACGAATCAAAATTGGATGGGGTATGCGTCCATTCGTTCGAACGAATGACAAAATGAACTGAAAATTCGTTAGAACGAATGAAAATATAGAGACAAAATGATAATTAGTCACCTGCACTTGGAAATGGATGGGTAAACGCAGAAAATTCGGGTACGTAAATAAGGACCTTAATGAGTAGTTTAACTTTTGAGTTAGGTTAGTGAGACTGCTAGACATATTATTAAATCAAATGTAAGTCTCACAAATTCACGTTCATTTGATAGATAATAATCTTCATTATAAATTGATGATTTAAGCTACATAATCTCAATTTTTAAATTTTAATAAGTTTAAGTTATTAATTTTTAAAATGTTAAAATAAAAAAATAAACTCATCAAATGAATGTGAAACTTCGTAAAAGAATTATTCTTTCATTTTTAGTGGATGCGTCTCACACCAATGTCTTGGTAGAATTTTTCTTAAATTAAAAAAAATGAATTTTATATATCTTAAAAAATACCATTTCAAATCACCTTTACCATTGACATGACAGCCGTGATCATCTCTCTTAATCTAAAAATGGTATCAGCTTGCTCTTGATTGATACCATCAAGCAGAAAGAAACCGAGGGCGGTTTCTATTTCAATTTTTCTATTGGTTAATATTAAAATATTATTTTTTGAAATCTTAATATAATCAATATTTAAATATATCAATTAATATTTAAAATTTACATTTTTATATCATATTTTGCACCAAATGTTGCAAGCTGTCAAAAATAATTTCTCATCAAGTGCTGCCCAACAGTCCTGCGTGCGTACTCTTCAAAAATCGTAATATATTTTTACTGGTCGTATCTCATTTTAAGAAGTCGAACGTTGCAGATTTAAACTCGTATGATTTAATTTTAGTGTAGGTTAGAAGTAGTGAATTTATCCGTAAGACGTTGCAGATTTGAACTCATATGATCTAATTTTAGTGTAGGTTAGAAATAATGAATTCATCTGTAGAAATTTTAATAAAATTAGGCTCAACTCAGTTCTTTGTTAAATTGAATTTTTTACCAAATTTAAGTCTCCTCTAGATGAGTCGTTGATTCCATGTTATGCGGAATTGAGTATAGAATATTTTAAATTGGTAAAATTAATGTACTTTTCTCCAACTCTCTTTCCATGAATACTCTTTGATGTCAACAGCATAAATGAAACGATTGATCCACTTTTATTGAGTGTCATAGGTCCATTGTAAAGATTTTACATGAACATAAGATTTAAATAAAATCACTCTGATGCAATCAGAATATAAGCTATATTTTTTAAGCTATCTAAATTTTAATCATTTAAATTTTATATCTTGGGCTGAACTTTACCTTATATGATAGATTCTTTGATAAAACTTTTGTCCATGGATATGATATAAAGGTATCACAAAAATTCAATTATAAAAGCCAAGAAATTATTTTTAAATTAATTATTTGCCTCCCCACAAGAAACTTATTTTCGCTCTAATTTATATTAGATTGGAAGATCATTCTATAAGTATAGAACCTTGCAAAAATCATGTGATCTGATCATATAACTTTAAAGTAAATTTCAATTTTATCATTATTTTTATTCAACATATAAAAATAAAGCAATTCAAAAAGTAAAATTTATATAATATGTTTAAAAAATATATAAGTCAGCGATCATCACACTGGTATTTTATGTAATTTGAGATAAATTTTACTGTATTGTCTATTTTATTTTTTGAGTTGATTTGTTGAATTTTTTATTATAAGTGATTTAAAAAATTAGGCGAGAAGTAAAATTCAATATTCAGAGGAGGATGATGCTATTCAAATATAAAATAGATAAAGAATTTAAATAAAGAGAGAGGAATAATAAATTAATAATGGAGAGATGATGGAGGTGTGGAGGATATGGATGAATTCAAAAGTGGGGAAGGGGAGGGGAGGGGAGGCTAAGAGCCTTATCCTCACACACCTTCCTTTCTTTTCTTTTGTCAGTACAAACTACAGAGACAGCAGACAAGGAAAGCTCAAGTGGATAATATCGAATCTCCAAAAAAAAACTCACCCCAATAAATTGCCATCCTTATCCTCAGTCAGTCTACGTACACGCCACCAATGGCCCCCCATTGCCCTTTCCTCACAGGCTCACACCCATTATATTATTTATTAATATAATACCAAACATATATTATTCATGACTTCCATGTTTTCTTCTCATTCATCTTTCATCTCTGTGTACAATTTTGCTTATATATATGCATATATGATCAGAAAGAGATTGTTGATTTACAGGTCATCAACACCTTCTTCTTCTTCTTCTTCTTCTGCTGCAAAGTACTCTTTCTTGTGCTAAGAAACGCATGGTTTCAAGCCTTGTCAGAGTCGGAATGGATGCTTCTTCTTTCAACCTACAAAGCAGCCATGGGATCATGGATGAAGACAAACATTTGAGTGAATCTCCATCTTCTTCTTCGTCTTCTTCAGATATTTCTGCCGATTCGGTTGCATCTTCTTTATCTGATCTCACCGACGACGCGACTTCTTCTTCTTCTTCTTCACTGGATCAACATGCAATAGGCCCTCTATATGAGATGTCCACCCTCATGGAACAACTTCCATTCAAGTCAGTCTCTCTCTTTCTCTTTCTCTTTCTCTCATCCTCATCATTATAATATTAAAATTCTTTGGAATTAATGGTGGGTTTCTTTTGATTCTTGCAGGAGAGGTCTTTCAAAGCATTTTCAAGGGAAATCTCAGTCGTTCACATCTCTATCAAATGTAAGATGCTTAGAGGATCTTGCAAAACCAGAGAGTCCGTACAAGAAGAAGTTGAAATCCTGCAAGAGCTATGGTGGAGGATTAGACAGCCACAGATCATACACACCCAAAGCTTCATCCAAGACAATCTCAAAGAAGTCTTCGAGGATTTGTTGCAGCTCTATCGTTTCAAGAAGGAATAGTTTGTTGGGCAACAAACCTCCAATACCCTCAAGCCGAAGTAGTAGCAGCTTTTCCAATCAACCCCCTTTGTTTGCTTGAGGATAACGGCATAATCTCATCCATCATCTTTAGATCTCTCACCTTTGGAGAAGATTTTGGTTATTTTATTCGATGCCTCGCACCGAAACTGATTATGTAATCTCCAAACCCTAATTTAAATTTTAATCAAGTTGTGTGCAAATCATTTCTTAAATCTCTCTCTCTTGCATGGAATCAAGTTTATTAGTTAAACCGATATCAGATCACCAAAAGATGACCGATGATGATAATGTTGACGACAATGAACATGTAATCTCCAAACTCTAATTTAAATTTGAAAACACATGTACAAATTCTTTCTTAGATCTCATTTTTTTGGATGGAATTAAGTTTATTGGTTAACTGGAAGAAAATGATTGATGATGATGATAATATTGATGATAATGAATAAGTTTATTAGTTCGTCTCATTAACACAGGTTTAAATAGAGATTTCCAGGCCTCGTTTGAAGAAGAAAGAAAGAATCAATTAAGATCAAATTATAATCCCTTGTTCAAGTAAAATATCAAAGAGGAAATATACACATGAGGAAGTTCAATGGTTAGGATTTGCATTAATAATTGTCATGTGGGAATATTGGGGTGGTGATTATTTCTCAGTTTGCTGCAGAAAGAACTAATCTGGAGGCTGATCAGAAAAAAAAAAAAAAAGATTGTAGAAAACATAGAATTGATTTGGCAGTCCAAGAGATTTTAAATTTAGAGAATAATAAAAATAGTAGAATAAGAGAAAATCTACTAAAATTGAAATCAAAGAAGTGAATCGCCTTCTCTACCATACCCAAAAGAGAGGAAGAGAAGCAATTGAGAAGATTTGAGTAATTTGCTTTTTCTTTTCTCTAATTCTTCGTACATGTACCTCTTAATGCTTTCTTTTATTAATGTGATTAGTTTAATTACTATTTCACCAAAAAAAAATAGAGGGCAATTAGGAATTAAGAGGCATTCTCATGCAGGAATCTCCCTTAAGCTCAATCTTCCATTTCTTAATAAGTTAACAATATATTCATTCACAAACTATAAAGTTTCAAACTTCATATTAAAATATACAAACCTCTGCAGACTGAAATTTAAAATCTACGACTCTCTGGAGTTCTGGAGATTGAAATTCTCAACCGCTACATATTTGTTATCATTCATCAATATACACTTAAAACCTCAGTGCTGTTATTTGGTGGTAAAATGTTCAGGATAAAAAAGTAAGCGAAATGAAGAATAATACCTTATTTGGTTGAATCCAATCAATCCCAAAGTTGAAGAGAGTTAAAAAATGGTTCATCAATAGCATAAAGTCCCTCTTATTCAAATCACACCCAGTAAAGAGTATAATTTAGGGTTGATCGGTTGAATTTGAAGTCAAATTTTAATCAAATCATATTTAATTTGAACTTAGTATTTTTAACTCAATTTATATAAATTTAAAAATAATAAATTTAATATTAAGTCACTTTTTATTCACTCACATAATAGACATTATGAGCGGAGTGCTAACAGGAAAATCTATTTGAATGCCAACCATCTATCTACTTTTTCAAAATAAATTGAAGTTGAATTTATTTTGAATTAATGTCACCATTGATTAAAATCTATTTTCATTATTGAGCTTTTAAAAAGCATGACTTTAAAATAAATATTATTTAAAAATACTTTAAATACACACCTATTCTCATTCATTAACTCTAATTGAAATGATCCAAGAGCAACAACTTCGTACAAAAAAAACTAAAAGTTGTGGATCATTCATCAATGGAGAGGTGGCCAAAACGCGACCCATTCTTCTTTTCTAATAAAGGTGTTCAGAATCTAAGGGTTCAAATTTCCATCAATACATCTGGAATTTTGGACACTTTACGTATCTCGTTTGATACTGTAAAAATTTGGGGAAAAAAAAAATCTTAACCGATATTCATGACCGAAATCTCGGATCCAACCTTTTTTTTTTCCTGCACGAAAGTGGCTCTCTAAAATTATGTGTGAATCGAACGTAAAGAGCCCGTTCTTGACGGTCAGATCAACCCTTCGGTTGTAGAACCATCCACTCTTATATGTTTGAAGTTTAAACAGCAGAGATATAGCATGGACAAGGACCTACCCTGCGATTAGGGTAGAGTGGTAGACATCTTTTTTGTATAATTTGGATTCTTGTGCTTGCTGTCTGCCAAAAATGAGAAATGAAGTACAATCATCTCAGCTTTTTTCTTTTCGTCATCTTTATTTTGCTCCAGCTAAAGCTAACATCCTCTGACAGGGAGGGCCTGCTGCTTCATGTGTAGACGATGCATTCAAAATATTTTAGCAGTGGGTTGCCTGCTTCACAACCAATCTCAGCTCTTTAAACCAGCAGATATTTTACATGTTAAAACCAATATCTTTTCTCTGCTTCTACTCATACTCGTCGACTCTGGAATGTAACGCCCCGGTACATCTGGACACAAGGAAAAAAGCCCTACATCACTAAGTAAGGTGTGTATGTGGGTAGATTTAGGAGAGGAGAGTGTCTCTCTCATGTAAGTCAATGGGTCCAAAGCAGATAATATTTTGTTGAAGAATACACCAAATTTTTGAATCTTTAAACCTTCCTCTTTACCCTTCCATGGAAGCTACTTCCATAAAAATCAGTAAGAAATTGAGAAGCAACCCCTTGAGATTTCTTTAATGTACAAGCTAGCAAGCTTGCAATTCGAGCATTTAAGGAGTGTTCACTGCTACACCACTCATTTGGTATTATATGCAGTGGAGTCATCTTCAATGCTTCTGTTTTTTTTGTAAGTTTATCCACTGCTTAACACACTACTCGTCGTCAGAAAAAGTGATGCAGCAAACTTTTCAATTAGTAGCAATAAGAACACAAGTGTTTCCGATAATTCTACATTAAACTTGTTCTTTTATCGACTTGTCATCATCTAAATGCAAAATACTTTAAAGATGTGAGAAATTAAAAGGTCATCAGTTTTGATTTTCAAAAGCAAAATGATCAGATGACCCAGCTAACCAAGAAATATGGCTTCACCAATTCAGTGTGCATGTTGGGTTGTATTGGAATTTCCATGGGAAACGCATTCCCAGGTCCTAGACTCCCACACTCATGATTCAATAGCAACTTGCAGATAAATTAATCATCAAAAAGCAAAAAAACCACTTGAGGCTTAAACTTTAAACAAACCCCAAAAAAGGAGAAGGAACTGATTCGTAACGAAAAGAGGAGTCAAACCTAAGTTCTCTGGTCAAAATGAGTGCTAATCCAAGTCAACATGGGATAAATTGTATGAATTCTTTTTGAGAGCACTATCCACAGAAAAAACCACCACCAAGAAGTAAGAAATAGAGGATATCCACACAGAATGATAGTAATCACAAAAGAATCCTATACTTATGGAAAGAAAGGTCAAGGGACCACAAAAGACGACATTACAGACTAAATGTACCAGGAACAATATAAAAAACGAAATCTATTTCGTGGCCTGAGCAATGATATTGCTTATAGAACTCGCCTCTTCTTTTGCAGCCTCCACCAGTGAATCCTGCAAACCAGAACCATCTGCAATTAACAAACTGCCTTCTCACAAACCAAGAAAACAATACATGTGAGGAAAACTACCTGTGCAGCTATAACTCTTGCAACTGTTTTCTTGCTAGATTCTTGAAGTTCTCCAGCAAGCAAAAGCTCATCGAGTATGTAGTAGGCCTATGAATTGAAGAATCAGTAAATTAACAAAAGAAGAACAAAGACATAATGAGGATGATGACATCAAAATTTTTTATGACAAGATAAAACTTAAAAGGCCCACATTCTACCTTGTGAAAATTGAATATTAAGTCCAATTCACAAACCTGAAAGGAAAAAAACAAAGAAACCATTAAGTACTCAATTATCCTTTTTTCTTTTTAAACAAAGAATTGAATGATCTTTATTTAGAAAAAAATGCCCATTTTCTCATGGCCATACATGTAAATATGGCATCAAGTGGTGCCAACCACAGATCATCAATCAGTATTCAACCTATACACTCAACATATAACGCAATAGTGCAAGACATGTACATCCACCTGTGAACCCATGACCAAGTTCATTCCCAAGCACCCATTTTTTCATAAATTTGGCCACCTATTGAATACTGCCGTTCATTTCTGTGCCAGGCATGTAGAGAAAGGACCACCACGGTAAGAGCCAATTTTACACATGTTTAGCACATTGACACATGCAGTAATTTCAAACCATCTTGGTTTCCATGCATGGAATGTTAAATATCGCGATGAAAATGAAAATATTACTGATACCAGTATAAATCAACATTTCAACATATAACTGTTCTGATGGCTTACACTGCCGAAATATCTGTCTAGTATCTCAACATAATGGTGAATTATTTCAAGAGTCTCCAGCTCATTGTCATCCTCGTCAATGCACATGCAGAAGTAGAGGCTTGCATATCTGCAAATAATGCAAAATCAAATCCATAATTGTAAGAAAACTGGACAATTCTCCTTCAACTCATGGTTTATTCGAAATTGCAATATCACCTTTTATACACAACTTTGTACCCTCTCCATTCCACAAAATTACAAAGCTTTAGACCCCTGCTGAGAATCTCTGAACTGAGCTCACGAAGTACCTTCATAAGATGATTGAGGAAAAAAATGGGTGAACAGAACACAAAATTAGTGTTTTTTAGACAAAAAACACAACATCAGTTCCAGAAAATTCCTCAATACCTTTCCGGAGTTAAGATTGTAACAAAAAGATTGAAGCCTCAATACAATCAGAAAATCCAAAATGGCTGTCCCTAAATATTTAAAATTAGCATCTCTAAAAATTAATAATAACAGGAGTAACTTAGCTACTCAAAATCCTTGCTGGTTCCTTGGAAAACCCAAAACAATGTTCGAGACAAAAATTGGATTTGAGATTGGGGTGGATTTGAGATTGGGGTATGCTGTATTGGGTGAGAATTGCTAGTAAGTGTCAAGAAGCGTACTACAGTGTGGATTGGGGTCTTCTGCTTTATATATTTCACAGAATTGTGTAAGATGGAGTCCGTCCGATCCAGTAAAGTGTAGCGCTGGTAAAATTTTTGGTTCTAGTAATGAGCCTCCAACAAGGTCTCGTTGAAGCATCTCAGAGCAGCCCGGCTGGGACTAGGCCCAGTCTCAAGCCAGGCCCAGCCAACTTAAAGCCACATAGGGTTTTTATAACCCTCCTTCAGAGCATTCGAAGCTTACACAGAAAAAACGAATGAAAATTTGCTCTTTGCTTGCGGCGCATGAAGCCCTTTTGGTGAGAATCCAAGAACCCTCGGTGAGAAGCCAGGAACGGTGGTGAGAAGCCTTCCCCTTATCCAGGTACGAGTTCTTTCTCCTATCTCTATCTCTGTTTCCTTCTCTCTTCTTTTCTTCTTCCCTCTTCTCTTTTATTTTCTTTTTGGTTTACTCACACCCAAGCCTACCCTCTCTACTCTTGCTGCACCTCCTTATACTGCCGTCCCTTTTTCAGAGACACCCCACAACCTTCGCCAACCCTTCCACGTCCCTTGCCTACTTCCGCCCCTACCAGATCTCATCCTAAACCCTGCTGTCACCTTCATTCTCTTCCCTATAGCCACCAACACCTCCCATAACCCTATACAGTCCTCGCCAACCCTTCAAAGGCCTTCCCCATGCCTGCCGCTCTTGCCAACCAGCCCCAGACTCCTGATGAAGCTCCTTTCTCTCATAAAGCCTCTCTCTCTCTCGTTCTCCCTCTCATCGCTCTCTCTTCCAACGTGATCCCTTGAGTTGTGGATTTGGCAAATTGTTTTCCACGGATGATTTCCTCAGACAGCTTGTGCTTCTTCTTTGGTGGGTTTTCGACATTTTTCTATGTCTTAAGATTTTGTGTCTAGAAAGAGTGCATAGGCCTATCCAAGTTTATTTTCCGTTTTTGTGGGTTTCTCCCGCTAGTGCTTTTGGGATTGCAGGAACACGGGGTTGAGGGTTTCTTTGTTTGCTTATTATTCTTTGTACAGTTTCTTCGCGTCTCTAGTGTCTTTCGATATTAATTCAGTTCCCATTTCAAAAAAAAAGAAAGAATTTATGTTCTTGGCTCTTTAGCTTTAGGCAAAAGAAAGAAGAATGAGATAAGGTTTTTGTGGCTTAATGCTTCTATGGTGGTCATTTGGTTTGTGTCAAAAGAAAGGACTAGAAACAAGTCCAAAACAAACGCATGCAATTGGAGCATCTCATTTTGACAGTTCAACACTGTCAAATAACTTCAACAGTTGCAAAAGGAGTTCAAAGGATCACTAGTGAATCTATGGATAGAAGCAGTAGGGAAACCTAGAGGATGGTCCAGATCCCAAGTTATTTATCATGAGGTGGAATCCTTGCCTCCGTGAATAATGTAGCACTTCAGTGGGAGCTATAGCACAAATCTGGAACCAACTTAAGCTACTTGTCAGCAATCCCATCAATGCTCGTTCTAGACCAATGGGCTTTTAGGTCACAATAAAAAACAAGACTACCAGATTCATGAGATTTCATGTATCTGCTAAGAGGAACCTGTTTCCTTTATCTTTCATTGAGGATTTTATGTGTAGAATTATGAGGGCTTCTAGGGTAGTTGGCCACTCGTTGCACTTTACAGATGCTACTTAGGAGATGCAAGACATCATTAAGTATTTACCATTGTTGTTGGTTTGTATGCTCCAAGAAGCTAATGACAACACTAATTGTTTGGCTATTGGCGTAGGCATTATCTTCTAGCTTTTGATGATGTGCTCATTGCACTTTATCTTATTTGAATAAAATAACTATCATTTAAGAAAAGAAAATTAACAAAAACATAAAACAGATTCAATCCAAGGGAAAACTGTGTAGGCAAAAGGGCCCCAGACAGTTCATGGTAAATCCAGACAGTTGAAATTGTTATTTTCTCTCTTAAATTTAGACCCAACCTTTTACGATGTCAATTTAGTACATCCTCACCGTTAGATTGATTCTGATTGGTAAAATATTTATCCAATGATTTGTTTTTAATGTAAAAAAAATCAAGGAATAGGATGATTCAAATTTTAACAGTCTGATGGTCTCCATGATAATACCCCATGATAATCTATCCATCTATCAATTCTTTTTATAATAAGGTGGGACACACCCTCTGGCAATCTAGTAGACCTGCCCTATATCCAGAAGAATTAAAGCACAATAACTGAAACCACGACTTGGATAAAAGACCCAAGGCCAGTTTGAAGTTTGGGCATCCAAGAACTCATTCTTGATACTGTGCTTATCCAAACAAAGAAACCCATCAATAGGTCCTTTTCCAAATTGGTAACTGGAATTTACTGAAGAAGAAAAACATGAACCCAATGTTCCCTTTTTGAAACTACGACTTAAGAAAAAGAGCACCCAATTGGTCCTTTCTCCTAATTGATAACTGAAATTTACTGAAGAAATGCATGAACTAAATAAATGCTCCTCTTTGAAACTGGGACTTGGATAAAAGACCAAGGCCAGTTTGGAGTTTTTGGGCATTCAAGAACTTGTTCATTGACAGAGTGCTTATCCAAACACACAAACGCATTAATTGGCCCTTAAATGGTCCTTTTCCATTTTCAAGCCCGGTAACTAAATAAGATGATCTTTACAAACATGAAAGTCAAGATAGTTGCTATTTTATTAACAACAACAACAATAGGTCCATTATAGTTGATACGTACATAATAAACTAAAGACCCATCAGATATTAAACCTAATACATCATGAAGGGATGCAAATAAATCAGATTAAGGTCTACTCGGGAGTAATCAGCATCCATATCTAAAGGACCTAGATCTGCATCTGCATCTGCATCAAATGTAAAATTCAAAGTCGGATTTGTATCTAAATTTAACTGGATTGAAATGTTGAATCCAAAACCATAATATTTCTGTCAGATCCTTCAAGTTATTGGATTATCAAGGGTCCAACACATCTTTAGTCTAGGTGGAGCTTGAAATTGTTGGGGGCTGGAGGCATTTACAAGCTAAGTGAATTAGCTATAGTCACTATTGTTTACATTTACACTAAAGGCGATCAGTTTAAAGGGTTAGCAGATTTGAATATAACTAGTGCCACATTTGCATTGAATGTAAAACTTAGATCCAAATTCATACTAAATCTGACAGATCAGAAGTTTCGCAATCAAACCTATTTTACTTCAGATTGGATGTTTCAAGTTATTGGGTTATCAGATATGCTTTGCATGCCAAAGTACATGCAGGCCAAGGTGGGTTCTGAGTATGTGCTCACACAAGTGCCTAGGGGATTCTTGGGGGTTGCATATGCAAGTGCACGCATGAGACACATTATATAGACATTACTTTGAACAGAAAATTCAACTGCAAGAAGGTAAAACATTCTTCCATTCATCTGGTACATAAATAATTGGAAAGGTGAAATAGTAACTAAATAACCTTAAATTGAACTAAGGAACCCTTTCGCAATTCTCATTTTCATCAATACTAACAAGAAAAGGTGTTTTCAAACTTCATGGAAACTACAAACCCTCGTGATATTTACCACATAAACAGATTTCCAATTTAAGTGAACAAGAAAGAAAGAGAAATCAATCATACCAGAAAGGAAGACCAAATTAGTAACAAGGCGGGAAAAAATATAATGGAATTTGCAGAAACATTCATTCACCTTAACTCTTTCCTTCTGTGAATGTGGTGAGTACCATTTTGTCAACCTCACTTTTCCTTGTCGGCTAATAAGAAGCACAAAGTGAATCTGGAAAAAAGGGTAATGAAATATCATGATATGTTTTCTAGTCTGAATCATGATAAACTAGGTGTTTAATTGTCAATTTCATCAATTGGGGCCATCACAAACTAGAACCGTATCACATTTGACATGAAAGCATGCAATAATCAAATAAAAAATTCCAAAAAAAAAAAAGAAAAAAAAAATCATGTTTGCAAACTATAATGCCCAGATGAGATGAGCCATGTATACTTTAGAGATATATTGTGGATATGGTATGGACATGGATTTTACACATAAAAATGAAGTGACAGCCTAAGTTGTGTCATATCCTGCCATGAAGAGTTGACTTAACAGGGGAGACCTAATGCAAGCAGATAGAATGATCAATAGACTTCTAATCACAGAAAAAATGAACTTGTGGAAGAAATCAACCAAACGAAGCTGTGGATTGAAATTTGACATAACAGCTAGAACCTAAACAAATTAAATTGTATATGACAATTTCTGACCTTAACAAACAAGAAAGGGAACAATAATGCATGGCCCATTGACAGGAAGGGAGCCAGGAATTCTCTTGGGGGCCAAGTAAATGCAAGGTTGCATGTTTTGTCATTACTCAAAAAGATAAATGCAGGGTTACAAAGTATGTCTGCAGGACCCATCAACATAGAACATGTTTAGCTCTGTAGAGATCACTCATGATAGAAGAGAAGGATGTGTATCTACACGTCCACTAAAAAAACAGGCACATCCAACTCTGCTAGCCATTTCTTGGCTTTAATTGTAAACCATTCTTTTTTTTATTTTCCCATGATCTCATCAATTGGCTAGCAAGGTTGGATGATCTTGATTTTCATAAGAATTATAAACCACATGTTCCCTGTATATAATGAGGACAGTAGGCCTGACTAATATGTCAAATGACTGTTTTTGAAAGTTTAGCTTCCAAGTCCAACCATTTGATTAAATGAAACAGTGAACCAGGTTCTTTAATATCCTGCACTAACATGTCCCAGAGAAATGCATATGGAATTCAGTAGGGATAGGCAACTGTTCAAAGAGAGAATTGACCAAGTCATCCTAATCTTTGATTTTTGAGTTTCATGATCGTTGGTGTTTCTTTTTGGACATTATGTCTTATGCAACAGTGAGATAAGTCAGATGAGCATCAACTGGAGCCAGTTTGAATTACAAAGGTATCTTAGAGTACGGACGGGTTCAAATTGATCATTAGATAAGCCCCACAACTATGATGAATTGGTGACTCAAAAAAATGCAGTTTCTTTTTGACAGAAGAGACCAAGAGAACATTAGGGCAGCATCTAAATACTCCAAGGTTTCAACAATAGACATCCATTATGATTCTTGAAAAATACAAACAAAGAGTAACTTATGAATCCCATGATCCCCATCCATCCATCCCTCCCTTCATACATGTCATGGGGGGCTCCTCCTCTGACATGGCGTGTTAGAGAACCTCAGTTCAAAAGGTCAGGAATTTACTAGAACTCCTCTTGGCTCTAATTCTTCTGACTTCCGATGAAACCACCAATCTATCATTGAGTTCAGCTGATACAAATAAGTAACAGCTGCTGGCAATCAACCCAAAAGGGGTTGGAGTGACCGCCTCACGAAGCGGGAGTCCTAAGTTCGATTCTCACTCCACCCCGAAAGGGCCTCTCTCCGTAGAGTTACCCCGTGTGTGTAGGGAGGCTTGCACATGCCCCAAGGATTAGTAGGGTGCTCTGAGAGGCCTGGACACCTTGGTCATTAAAAAACATTAAAAGAGAAAACAGCTGCTGGCAATCCCCAAGACAATGATGAGAATGCAAACATGCTACGATTTGATCTCTAAACAATCAATCCGGACCAACCAAGATTCTGGTTCTGGCAGTTTGGTTAGTCTAACTATTTAACCTTAAAACCATTACTCTCAAATTTTGTCATCCCGGTATTTTTAAAGAGGAAACAGAGTTCTGTGGAATTTCAGGATACAATCAGTTGCAGAAAGAAGGAGTTCTATAAAATTCCAGAGCATTAAGGAATTTCCAATCTGCAGGATCTTTAGGCTATCTATAATGGAAAACGAGATCCACAGATTGGACGGTTCAGATCCCTCCTCAGAGCATACAAATCATGGATTCATTAAAGGGCATTCAAATATCAGTGAATCCTAGGCCAAAAATTGAAATAAAAAATAAAAGAGTGCAAATCATAGAGTTCCACCGAGCGGTACCACAAACTACATCAAACAATAGATGCATTCTCAAGCAGATCTGAACCCGTTGACGATAGATATACACAAAATAGAACAATAATGAGAAAAAAAAAACACAGAGTAGTAAGCGAATTGATTATGGAAAAAACGATCAAGAACAAGGATGAAAAATCAGTACAATATGTAAATCAATAAATCATAGGGAAAGGAAGAACAGATCGAAGGCGTACCATACTGACGCACCACCAAAGTTCGCTCTCTCTCCTTCTCTCTCGATCTCTTTCTTCTAATCTCGTGCGACCAGAGGGGAAAACACCATTAAAAGGGGCAGAATTCTATTTATACTTTTATTATACACTTCCTTTCTATTTCGAGGAATATTACAGATCCCGTCTAACTTAAAGCTTCTCCACATAGAAATTTGTGCTTTTCTCTTACAACTTGGCGGTTTATCGCTAAAGGCTGAGTTTTGGACGAGGGCCTCTCAAGTATTTTCTTTTATTTTGTTTGATAATTATAATAAAAAAGTTTAAAAGTAAATTTTTTTATGATAAATAAATCTTGTTTGGTAACGATTTGTAAAAGAAATTTGATATATTATCAATTTTACGAGAATCTATGATATTTAATAAATCTATATAATATAAATATTAAAATTTAATTTATAATATAAATATAATTATAAAATAGCATCTATCAAATAAAAAATAACGATATATATTGTGATAGTTATATATAATTATCACATTAGTAATTTTTCAAGAAAATCTATCCACGATAAATCTAATAATAGCACTAATTCAGACTCAATATGAGTTGAGTTGATTTGATTTTTTAATGTAAATAATTTATTGAAGAAAAATATTTTTCTTCCACTATTTCTGCAAATCTAGTGACTATTGTCTCATCTAACAATACAATGAAAATTGGGCCCTAATCATACCTCATTAACCGCCTTCATATTTTCCACCAAAATTTCTCCTTACAATGACTCAAACTGGACTCCAACTCAAACCCGAATCCAAACTTGAACTCGAACACTAAAAACAGATTTGAATATTATTAAATTTAAATTTATTTAAATATCACTGTTAGATTAAAATTCATTAAAATTGACTTATATAACTATTTGAAACAAGATTCAATTTCCTTTAGGCTTGATGCTTACATCCAGAAGTGGAAAAGGGAGATGGTTTTACTTAGAGAGAAGAAAAATGAGCTTATTACAATTTGCCAAGAATAAGGCAAAATGCTTACCACTCTCAATCTCACAAAAAAAAAAAAATCTAAGTACAGAAAATCTCTCTTAAACTCTCCAAGAAAAAAAAACTCTTAAACAATCTAAATTTATTTCACGCAACTAGTAGATTCTAATATTGGAGATTTTAAATTTAGAAGATTTGGAGAAATCTACTCAAATTACAGCTTATCATGGCCTACATGCTAAGGCCCAAGTCAGTCAAATTCGGCCGATATCGGCAGAGATGTCTCAGATTTTGGACGCCCGAAATATCTCGACTAATACGGTACCAGTTAAAAATAAATCCGGCTGAATATCGGCCAATAAATTATTTAAAAAAAAAAAATTAGTTGTGGACCCTGTCGATATCTCAGCCGATATTTATATTTTTAATTTTTTTTAAAAAAACATTTTTTATTTTTTTAAATGATTTTTTTCAGAAAAAAAAGAGAAAAAATCTCTGCCGAATTTTCTACCCTGCTCACATTCAAGTGCAGAATACGGTAGACCTCTCAGACTTGATGCTTGGTTAGAGTGTCGGGCCCCACTCAATAAATGGGCCACACAAGCTGGAAATCAAATGATTAATCAGGGAGGAAAAGCGAAAACCATTGATGTACATTCAATTTATATATGGACCAGCCGATAAACTGAGCCTGAGTGAATTTCTAGCGCGGTCTTCTGGACAACAATCCTCTCCTCTACTAAGATCAGCCATACAGTCCGTTTGAAAAATCTCCTGAGCTCATATGAGGTAGTTTGAGATCTGACTTTGATACTATTTGTTAAGAAATTGATCTCAAGCTACAATCATTTGGACTTCAATATTAGATTAACAACTATCTCAGATGTTTCACTTTCCAACCATATCAGAACAAGAGAAAATATTAATTAGTCGAGTGATGGATTAGAGTGATATTGCATTCCAATATGTTGAAAATTGATCTCCAGTTTTAGATATATACACACAAAAGCTAGAGCTAAGCTCCCAACTGAAATAGGCACTGAGTAGAAGCAGAAGCTGAAAAGAAAATATCAGAACAAATCAGAAGAATAGCTTGGGAAAAAAAATGTAGGCAATGGAGTTCTGCAAGCTATGGCAAAGAAATTGATTTGTTTAATCCGACCCACTCATGGGTCCATGTAATAGCCACAGGGGCATCAATGCTTCAAATTCTTCAAAATCATCTAGCTCAACCAACAAAGTTTCGGATACGAATTTTGTCACTCGATTCAATCCATGTAATGACGCCTCAATCTCACTAGCACTTTCCAGTCTTTCCCCAATAGAATATGTGCAACCACTGAAGTTTCTGAATTACTTAAAATTATGCTTAGGAGTGATCTGATCTCCATCCATTTCTTTCACCTGATAAATTTACGCCGAGAACCGTTGATTCTCAAGGGCTTCAGTGAACCAAAGCTCTCTTCAAACCAGCTCACCTGGACTTGAAGTCCAGCGTCTCTCAGAGCGTTAATTGCTGATCTATACAGCCTATCATCTAACCCTGTTCCCTCTGCCTTCATATCTTGCAGAAGCTTAATCAACTCGTCGATCCTACTGCTTTTTGAGAACACACAAACCATGATTCCAGCCATAGTCCTATCAATCTTTCCTCCATTCATCTTGAACTCCCGGTAGAACCGGAGGCACTCCTCGTACTCTCCAGCCTTGCTATAGGCACTTATAATGCTGGTGTAGCTAACCTTGTCGGGCGCAACATTCCGACGTTTCATCTCCTTCCACAGCTTCTCTACCTGCCTCAAATTCATAGCCTTACCATGCATATCTATGAGAGAATTATACACCCACACATTAGGCTCACACCTCTTCTCTTTCATTTTGGCTACAAGCCTCATTGCATCCCTCAATCTGCCCATCTTCCCATACATAGAGATCATATTAGAATATGCCACCAGACATTTGTCGAAACCCTTTTCCCCCATCTCCGAAAACACCTTCTCCGCCTCGCGATAAAGCCCTAAACGGCAATAGACGTTGATGATTGATGCATAAGTTACCTGACCTGGTTCACACCCAAATGAGATCAACTCCTCATATACTCCAGCTGCAGCTCCAAGTGACCTCTTTTGGGCATAACCATTGATGACCGCACAAAAAACACAATCTGAACCTCTAATTTTCATCGCCCTCATCTTAATTACCATTCCTGAGAGTTTTTTCGATCTGCCCTTCTTCGACGTACATTAAAATTAGCTTCAGAAAAACAGCAGGGTCTTTCAGCATACCCTTTTCTCTTGCTTCTTCAAATAGTTCTTCAGCTAACTTGACCTCTCTTATGCTTGCAAAAGAAGAAATCAGTGACGAGTAAAACGAGTGATCATGTAAAATCCCCTTTGCTGTCATTTCTCTAAAATACTTGAGAGCTTCAAAAGCTCTCCCAGCTTTGCCCAGAGAGTCACACAAGATTGCATAGATCACAGCTGTTGGGTTGAATTTCCTTCCTTCCAATTCAGAAAACAATGACAGAACTTTCTCTGCATCGCCAACCTTGAAATATGCTTCCATGATTTGGCAATAGCAGCCGAAGTCTGGTAAAATTCCAACAATCTTCATCCGCTCGTAGACGGAGATTGCTCTGCTATACATATGAAGCTTGTTATAACTACGCATTGCCGAATCAAATGCAAAAGCAGCAATCTCTCCCTCTGATTCTAATACTCTGAGCATTCTCTCTGCAATCTTGAATTTCCTGGCCCTGATGCAACTACTTACCAATCTAGAACATGTAGCGCGATCGGGCAAAACATGAAAAGCCTTAATATCATCCAATACTTCAGAAATGGAGCTCCACTGCTTACATTTGAGAAGATACCTGATCAAGAGCTTTAACGTAAGCGAGTCCGGTTGGAAACCCGGTTGAGCTTTCCCTTTTCGGTAGCTTTCGAAGGCACTTGCTTCAGTTTGAGGATCTTTGCACATATCACATATGAGTCTGTTTAATTTTGGAGAAATTGATTGCAGAGGAGGTTGTAAGTCTCTGAATTTTGGGTGAATTTCCGCAACTGGGAGCTCGCTTGAAGCATCTTCTAGAAGAGGAGATGGACATTGGGAAGAACCAATGAGGATCAACCTGCGATTAGATGGAAAATTAGAGAGAAATTTAAGAGCAGAGATTGAGATTAAGGTCTTGGAGAAGCTTTTGTGAGAGAGAATTGAAGTGAAAGAAGACCATTCTGAGTAGCTGGAGATGGTAGCCATTTCAAAGGAGTGTAAAGGAGCTGTGAGAGCTATATACCTTATCCTCAGACGCGTCTGTTCTGGTCACGATATCACATAGGCCATTAGATACATGACACGTGGCATAAAAAGAAACACAAGAGATAGCATGCCCTGAGCCTGTGAAGAAAATCAAAGAATCTGAATCTGAGAAGAAAAAAAATCATGACTATCTTTCAGAATTTAAGCACAGGCTTTGCCAGTTGCATCCTTAGTTTGGTTCGTAATTTAAAAACTTGAACTTCTGATTTGGCCCAATATTAAAATTATGGTAATTGAATGAGTTTTTTCTAAAGAAAATTGACTAGAACATCAAATTTGGTAGAAATTGCTAGCTAACTCAATTTAGAACAAAATAAAGAAGCCTAATTTTTCATTCTTTTTAATCTATGATGATGAGTAGCAGCACAGAGTTCCCACAATTGAGTTCAGACTACTCTCAAGATTTAAATGGTCATCAATTAAAGTATACAACTGAAAAAGATAGCTAGCCACAAAATTTTAGCCGCCCCTTCTATTAAAGACAAAATTTGTTAGGAGACACCGGATGGAGTAAAATTTCTATTTTAACTCTATCAGTGTACCGATATGCAACATATACATATAGAACGACGTGTTATAAGTATACAGATAAGGGTAAAATGAGAATTTCACTCCATCCTCTATCTCCTAACAAATTTTGTCCGTGTTAAGATAGCTAGTCAAAATTTAAAGACATTCTAAATATGATAAAATCATTTGTACTATTTAGTAAAAGAATATTTTTAATTCTTTTGCAACCCAAATCTAAGTATTTATCTTTTCTTTTTTTTTTTTTCAATTTGTTTCTAATTTGTTTATCCACAATACAATTTGTTGCTCATTTTCTAGCCAATAACTATTTTTTTTTTTTAAATAATAATAACTGCCTATTAAATCACAAACAATTTTCAAAAGAGTGCTGGGTGACTTGTGTCCACGTAAACATTTAAAAAATACCAACTGAAATCTAGTTAATATTTACCAGATTTTCAAAATACTGATAAAAATATTAAATATATTGACCAGATATCAATAATATATAAATAATTCAGGCACACTTAGTCCATGAATCTTGACTTGAAGATCTTTGAGTGCATGAAAGATGGAACTCAAGGTGGCGTCCAACGATCATTCCCTTTAAAGATCGTTTATTAGCTTTTTTAAAACAACATTGTACTCTTCAGCCCACCGGAGGAATCAATATTTGGTATGAAACTAATTTAGAAAATATATTGTTTATTTTGATAAAGTCAATATTTCCACAAACACCTTAATTTCAGCCATGTTTTAAACATCAGAAATAAATTATCAATTATAATTATGATATAAAAATTTAGTAGGAGCAAAAATATATGAAAAAAAGAGGACTCTAACAGAAATTTATAGTTTGAATACACATTGGGCTTATAAATTCTAGGAATGTAAGCATTATTATTTATATATATATATATATATATATATATGTATAATGAAATATTTATTTAGTATATAATTAAAAGTATATTTATGTTGACATATAATTATAGACTAAATAAATATATTGTAGGATGTCGATTGCCAATTCAAGTGGACGTGCCGGAGTGGTTATCGGGCATGACTAGAAATCATGTGGCCTTTGGCCGCGCAGGTTCGAATCCTGCCGTCCACGATTATATTTTACGTTTTCTTATAAATAAAAATCATGTTTTCTGCTTCTCGTTTTTTATTTCCGCAAAAGGTAAAAGAAAAAAAATATTCAATGATAGTTCATATTATATTCTCCAGAGTTCCCATTTTTACTTGAAAAACTTTACAATATGTTGACTTGCCTTGTGCATATTTGAGGGCCTATCTTTTCTTTTTTCAGAGAAGTACAATTTTGTTTATTTTTTAAAAAATAAAAGATTTTTTTATGTAAAGTTATTTATTGTTTTTATCTTTAAATTTTTTATTTTTATTTCAAATTTTATGAATATGACTTCAGTAGAGGTAAACTTTTAATTTTCCAAATTGGAAGACTTAGCATACTGTGGTCCATCAGCCTCATCAACTCAAGATTTTAAATTAATAATACAGTGATTTTTTGTTAATGAAGGTTAGAGAATTCCATTTAAAGAGTTTAGAGCCTAAAAAATGTACAAGATACCCACAGCCCGGGCCAGACAAGCTCAAAAGTATAAAAATACAAATTGGGCCTACACAGAGGCAAAAAATTAATTCTATGAGTTTTACCGCCCATTTTCGGCAGGCATTGCTAATTGTAGCAATGTTTAAAGCATCAGACATGTTTTACAAAGCAATAAAAACGTCACTTAAAATCTTAAGTAAATTCTGAAATGATCAAACCCCGGTTGTTGTAATCTGTACATGTTTTTTTTGTTTATTGTTCTGATTTTTATTAGTTTGTTAGGAGTCTCTTTCTTATTTTTATTGTTCAGTTTGTTTGTGTTTTTCTCCATTTAGGAGTTGTACTTTATCCTTGGAAGGTTTCCCTATTCTTTTGATAGTTATTCATTCAAAAGAAAAATTAACAAATTCTATTTCTATCAATGAAGACTATACTTTTATAGATATCTATTAAGATTATAATAGTGTTATTTATTAGTGATTGAATATACTACACACATGGTCTCAAATTATATTGTAAACAGTACTATGGTATCCTATTTTTTTTTTCTTTTATTCATTTATTTGAGATGCTGACATGAAGTAAACTATAGCCTTTATGATTGTAAGGACTTCCTAACTGTGGTGTAGGATACTGTTTAAATTATTTTGTTTATTGTAATTTTATTTGCTTCTGACCATGATGAACTTGGCTGCATATTCCATGTTCATGGGTCAATCAAAATACACTTCCCACCTAACACTTCCCCACCTATCGTTTATCTCGTTCTCTTTGAGCAGAACCTTTGACTTTTCACTTTTAAAATGCAGTGGACTAATTGTGCAGAGCACAAGAGAGAGAATGATCTTTTTGTTAGCCTTTGTTTAAGGTCACTTATAATGATGAGGGTCCAACAAATTTGCTAAAGGATGTGAAATGGTTGCACAATGATTGGTATTTATAGAGAATGCAACATGTTTCAGAAATACCGACAGGTCGGGTACACCGAGGGGTCAGTGACTAAAAATATTATCGTTAAAAAACCTGACCATTGCACATATAATGCACTTCCAACGACATAATTTATACATGGCCGACATGCCTGTGTTGTCGATGGGTCAAGACAGTCATGGCACCAAGAGGTCGGTTCATACAAGGGTCTCGATTTGGGGCAATACCATGCAGACAGAGTTTCATGTCCTGAAACTTGTCCTACCCAAAATGATCTGTCGCCTTTTACTGAGGGATTGATCTTGGTACTCTCTATCGGTTTTGAATTACCGAGATGTCTGTTTTCTCGAGAGTCCACATGAGTTTTAGGTTCCAGAACTCATAAGTTATTATTGAAGAATCGTTGACCACGAGGGGTCGTTAAGTTCATTATTGAGGAGTCGGTGCACACGAGACTCTCGATCAGAGGCATACCAAGAATGACAATTCTTTTACTCTATAGCTTTTCCGTGCAAGAACTCTCTTGATGAAGAACACCTGTCCACTTTCTGTTAGCAAGTCAGACTTTTTCTCTTCTATAGACCAATGTTATCAGAACCGGACCGTCTACCAACCGTCTTTAAAGAAGGTTCGGTTCAACCGGGTTTAGCCGTGGTCAAACCCTACCCTGAATATTATATTATAAATATTATTAGATTATTAATTAATCTTTTTTCTATATAAATAAAGCTCTTATAAGAAAGATTTTTTTTTTTTAAATCACACTCAATTATGTGTTGTAGAAAGTTGAAAATTGACCATTCTTTTTTTTTTGAACGGTAACATTGAACTATATTAATAGGTAGAAAAGTATATAAACCAATACAAAAGGCGTAAGAGAGTTAGGCCAAAAAGAAAGAAACAACAATAAAAACAAAAAAACAAAAACTCAAAACATAAGAAAGAGCAACAAAGAAAATAAACAACAACAAACTCAAAAAGGACAAAAGCACTAATCTCCTGGAAGATGAAATACTCCTGTGATCGGGCCGTCAACACCATTCTTAGAAAAGAAGTCAGCCATTTCATTTGCAGTTCTACTGATATGCATAAAGGAGACCTCCATGCCCGAGATCAACTCTCTAATCTCCCTAACAATAGTAACTAACCTCTATGGAGGCTGTTTCAATCCCATTCTTTTTATAACCAACCTACCATTCTTTTTAAAACAAAATGATTTCCAATTCTTAATAATCATCACTTATTACTTTGCAAAGTATAAAGCATTTCAATATATACATGTAGACTAATCTTTTCTAAATATATGAGTGGTTTATTATACATTATCATATATTGAATCTTATAAATTTAATTTAACTTTTAAATCCATTCTAATTAACAATGTAATTAGTTATTATTATTTTTTTAAAAGCCAAAACAAGAAAGCTAATTACCATGACATTCTAAATTTTTAACTTCAAAATGAAATTTTTGAGAAAAGAGATTTTATTTTTTTCATTAATAATAATTAGGTAAATAAAATTATGAGCTATACTTAATTATGTTATATTGATATAATAAAAATAAAGAATACCTTTTAATAATAATGACAATAGTAAAAATATTAGATGGTAAATATAATATTAAATTATTATAATAAGATAAATAAAAGAAAATATTATAATTTTTAAATATTATCGTATTTAAAATAAAAAAATTATTACTTTCACATTAAAACTTTAGGAAGCTCAAGTGAGTTCCGGTTTTCACTTAATACCCTTCTTCTCTTTTACGCTCTCTATTAAACCCAGCCGCCGCCGCCGCCGCCGCCGCCGCCGCTATCTGTGTTTTTCTCGTCAACGAAGAAGGAAAAAAGAGAAAGAAAAGCTGTGAATGTGAAAGGTGTAGCGATTTTTTATCTTTCCATTCTTTCTCTCCGCCTGTTCATTTATTCTCATTCCATTTTTTCTACTGAATTTTACTGTTTTGTAGAGAGGCTAGAGTCGCAGCCGCCGGCGTTTTTAATTTTTTTTTTTTCTAACTTTCCATTTTTTCCAAAGCCGCGGCTCACGGATCTCGACTGAATTAAAAAACTGATTTAAACCGCAGATTGAAACGGTGTTTTGCGGCTTAATTTGTCAGAAGGTTTTTTAATCAGATCGGACCGAGAAGATGGCGGTTACGGTCGAACCTGAGGACCGACCTTGGTCCGGTCCGGTTCTGATAACTGTAGACGCAGCCCAAATAGTTTTTTTTTTTAAATCGGTACCGCAGTATCCCGCCTCTCCTCTCCTCGTACTGAGAATTCCGATCGACGAACAATACCAAAATGAAGGACTCGATTAGCGAAGAGAAGCTTCCGCCATGGAACCTCCAAGATTTCGATATCGGAAAATTACTCGGCAAAGGAAAATTCGGAAAAGTCTATCTTGCTCGTGAGAAAAAGGTTAGCTCCGTCTTCCCGGCCCTCTCAAATTTCAACGTTTCATTTCTTCTCTTTCAATTCAATCGTGGAATGGGAAGCTATTATCCTAGAGAATAACCATTCCCTTTTGAAGTGAAAACGCTTCTCTTTTTTAGCGAAACATGGAAAATCCACTTTTGATGGGACCTCACTGCTTGCAACAGAGCAAATACATTGTGGCTCTCAAGGTGATATTCAAGCAACAGATGGAGAAATACAATCTCCACCATCAGTTACGGAGAGAGATCGAGATCCAGAGCTGTCTCAGCCACCCCAACGTCCTCCGCATCTTGGGCTGGTTCCACGATGAGCAAAGGGTTTTCTTGATTCTTGAGTACGCAGCAAGGGGAGAGCTTTTTAAGGAGCTCAGGAAGTCCGGATACTTCTCCGAGAAGCGGGCTGCCACCGTAATTTCTTTATTCTTTATTCTTCTCCTTTTCTCTTCTTTGCATCTGCAATCTTGGGGGGTTTTCTGCTTCATGGTAGTGAAGGCGCAAGGTGTATTCCCAAAGGGCTCCTGCAGTCTAATTTTTTGTTTTGTGGAAAATTCCAGCAGAATTGCGTGGACTTCCCAAATTTCAAAATTAACAAATGCTTCTGATTCTAGAGTTCTTGTTATAGTCTCTCTCTCTCTCTTATTTGGTAGGCTTCAAATTATCATTTGCAATCTCAAATCACAATCTAAGTGATTCAGGCTTTGGAATTCCAAAATTACACTTTCAAGTGGGAATTTATTTAGCTCATCGAATTCAAGATCTATGACATTTTAGCTCATTCAGTTCGAGGTCTATGACATCCAATACAATTTAAGCTACTATACAGATACTAGGTGACATCAACCTAGGTATTGTTGTGGAAATTATAATAAACAATAAATGTAATTTGAGAAATGAAAAGGGCAAGGTGCACTGTCATAGTGCTATCTTTAAGACAACAATTTCCCCACTATATGCAGCCATGCCGGTGGACTCGTTAGAAATTGTCTCTAGGATCTAAAGCCCTTGCTTCTGCCCACTGGTTTGCACCCCAGTAAACAACAAACTGAATGCCCAAAACAAATTGAGAGTGTTTGATAAATCAGAAAGAGACTGAGAATGATATTTGCTTTATATTGATTATGGGCATCCGGTTCATCCTAGCTGCATGTTAATAGGCCATGTGCTGACCTTGGTTATAGTGAGGGCTCTAGAGCTTTAGTGGAAGCCCATAAGAAGTGGCCCTATCTTCCACAACCACATAGGCAAACGTATTAGGAATGCTTTCACTCACCTCGGAAAAAGCCATGAGTTAAGGACTTATAAATTATAGAAAAGTCCAAACTCACTATAACCGAAACTCTTTTAAGTGCATTACACCTCATAGATGAGAAAGTGGGAAGAAAAATAAACCCCCACTATTTTCAATATTACAATGCACTTTGGAATTATAATCTCATTATATTCCATACAAACAGTACATCTGGTTAAATTTTCTTTTAAGTCTCACTTAAAAGTTAAGAGTAGGCTACAACCAAGATCATTTCACTATATCGGTAATAATCCCATCTCCCTTGAGGTCTTCAATATTGTCTCTCCAGACAAAAGTTTAGTCAAGGGGTATGTCAACATTTCTTTTGTTGGAAGATATTCCAACACAATTTCCCCTTCTTGACTAACTTTTGAATACTGGTTTATATTTCAATTGCATATGTCCAGACTTACCTGTATACCTCTTATTTTTTGCAAGATGCATTGCAGCCTAATCATCGCAGTACATTGTAACTGTCTGTATTGGCTTCTCAAGGAAGGGTATTTACCTTAGAAATCTTCTCATACATATTGCATCTTTACCGGCTTCAGCCATCGCTATATACTCTGATTCCATTGTTTAGGCTGATATGCATGTCAGTTTTCTGGATGACCACTTTACTGCTCCTCCTCCTATTGTAAATGGTCAGCCACTAGTAGACTTTGAGTCTACTTCGTTGGTACCCCAATTTGCATCACTATAACACTCCAAAACCAATGAGGTATCACGATAATGTAGACCATAATTCATAGTTCATTTTAGATATCTAAAAATTATCATTCACTCTTTCCAATGCGTGTGCACATAGAAAAAATGCAACAAGATCACAAAGTTAAAGGAACACTAAAAGCATACGAGATGTCCCAAAATATCCAATTGAATAGATACCAGCATTATCAAAAGCCTAAAAGGACAAAACAAATCACCACCACCCAAACCACCCCCCCTCCCAAAAAAAAAAAAAACACCATTAGATGTATGAAATAATATGAAAGAGAAGTTTTCGAACCCATTCAAAGACCAATTTATTGAAATAGGAGCTGCTTATGTCATCTGCAGAGGGGCTCTAAATGTGCATCCCATTGTATAGGCACCCATAAGATCTCTTAGAGGAATTGAAAACCCCCATTTAGGAACAAAGTAGTGCATGCCATTTGTGGAGAAAATCGAATTCATGCTGTTCAATTAGATCCATATGAAATAGGAAGAATTTCATAAGTCAAATACAAACCATCATCTGAAGAACCTCAAGTTATGCCAATCTTTGAAGAGAATCCGAAGTATTCTGTTAGATCGCATCCTACTTGAGGAATAATGGTATCAAACATGAGAAGTAGAAATGCCAATCTCATAAACGCCATATGAAATGAGAAAATATTCTTAGAGAAATTCAAATCCCCTTCTTAGAAATGTGATTGTTAAGGCAACAACTGCAAAGAATTGAGAAGTCTTGTAGGACAGCAAGTGAATTCAAGGACTCCTGTTTTCGTCTTATTCACTGAAAACCAAACGATAGACAAAATTTAGATGAGAACTTGAAGGCAGCCATATCCTGAACACCCAGTGGGCGGCGGCTCTAAACGAGGATGAGACCCAGCTCAACATTCACGATGAATCAGTACAAGAGACAAGGAATCCTTTTGCAATGAAGATATGGAGGGGGACGAGCCAAAGCAGCCTCATCTTCTGTGTTAAGAAGTTACCAACAAAGTGACAAAATTAAAATCACCAGTAGAAGTTGAAGGAAAGTCAAGGGAAGAAGTTCAAGTAAATAGTTGAGCATCATAAGAAACAAAAAAGCATAAATCCATGTAAAAATGGAACATAGCAACATAAAAACGTCAGTAATTAAGTCCTAAAAGAAATTCAGGATAAAATAACTAGAGCAGAAGAAACTAGCATCACAGGTGTGATGTAAGGCAGCAACTCATCTACCCAAAGATGGAATCCAATCCAACTCTGAAAATAAACATCACTTTTAAGCTAAGGATGTTGCATGTGATTCAATGGGGGAACCAGTTTCAAGACAGGCTTTATGAAATTTCCATTACATCTTTTTTTTTAAAACTCCAGCCTGATGTTTAAAATCAACAATGACAACCACTTGCTCGACGAAATGGTCGAGTCGAGATTGGGCATTCAAGAATCGTTGTATGAAAGCATTTATAGACTCTTCTTGGAAAGTAGTGTTCATTCCTGCAAATAAGTAACATCACAAGTATGGCAAAGCCCAAAATGTCTGTAATGCATACAAACTGACAATATGCTTATTTGTATGGAGTCCATATGCATTGAGCATTTTTATCCATCCCAACTCAAAATCATCTGCTGTCTTTGATACAAAACTGGTAAAATTGTTAGAATGTTCTGATCTGTGTTATTTTGGGGCATTGTCTACACACATGGTGTGACCATCAACAATGAATTAGCAATCCACATGCCAAATGTATAATCTCGAGGTCTGAGGGTTCAATATACATCACTGGGTCAACAACTATATATATCTTGGAATCGATGACGCTTTTGAAATTCCCTTACTAGAAGTATGCACGACTTAGAGGGTGGTGAATAGGTCGGTTTTCAATTTTAGTTCCCTTTTAAAAATAAATCAGATTTAACAATATGTGCAGCGGAATAAACATGCGTGTAAGTGATAAACAAATGAATCAAACCATTAATGCAAACCGCACATGCATAACGATATATAGTGGTTCGGTTCACCTGAACCTACATCCATTGTTGGACTCACCCTCTCTAGGGCTATCCCAAATATACTATGTATGGGTCTCACACCCAAATAGTACAACCTAGTTTTTTATACAGGTTCAACCCAATCGGTCTAATCCTCTACACCTATTTTTTAGAGTGGTTCGAACACATTGTTCTAATCCACTTTACAATATTTGAAATAAAACGAAGAAGAAATACTTGCCTTGGGCCTTAACCGTTTTCCTTTAAGCTCTTTCTTCTTTACTGAATCTGTGTGCTCATTTCCATCAAATCAGCATCATCAAAGTATTCATCGGCACAATAGTAGGACTTGGGTATGACTGGTTTTATAGTCCTATATGAAGACCTTACTCTTCATCAGGATTGGGGTAATGATTACCCAAACATTCACTAAGGAAGATGATGAAGAAGGTGCAAAGAGGGAAGGCTGATTGATCTGACACACTATGATACTTTTCCTGTTTTTCTCTCTATATTCAATCCCTCTTACAAAAGGCTTACTGTTATTTTATAAGACAGTTTGCAGTTTTACAGTAAGTTACGCCCACAGGGCCTCGAGGCTTCCAATGAAGCCTCGTCGGCGGTAAGTCTGTAAGGACAGCACATATGTGCAAGTTAATCTGTCCAGTCAGAATCCAGCCACCTCATATCCACTGTGCATGATTTGCAGTAGATTTATCTCAACCATCAATCAAGGATTAGATGGGAAGATTGCAAAATGGTTTACAACTCATGGAGGAGTCTTTCCATACTTGTCATGGACAGCTCCCCAATCGGTATTCAAATTCAAACTTAAGTGAGGTGACAGCATCTCACCATATGGATAAATTCTTTTACCATAATTAACTTCCAATCAATTTACCATAATTAACTCTCAATTAAAAGGACACAGATTTTAATTTCCTAAATCTGTAGGAGACTGAGTCAGCAAGACATAGGGTCAGCTGGACTCAGCACAACTGGCTACGAGGCCTCGGCAGACTGCGTTAGGCCTCGAGGCTGAAAGTCACTTATTATCTTATTTTCCAATTGACTTCTAAGGTATTTGACTTAGCCTAAGGTCTCCTACGGTTCACTTACCTGAGTGCCAATACCGTATTTGGTGTAGACGCTTCAACTTCATAGTAGATCTTGTTATTCATCCAAGACAAGTCCAACTGAGTCACGTAATTGACAATAAGGGTGACTCGGACGAATCGGGGCACTTACAATCTCCCCCTTTGTTAATTTTGTGACAAAATCTAAGATCTACCCATTACACCAATTTCCCCTTTACAATGAAATACAAGTCCTTAAAAAAATATAACTCAAACAATGACCATATCAAGACTTGAATGTCTTGCACTAACACTTCTCTCCACCTTTTTCTTTTTCTCCCCTTGAAATGATGCATGTAAAAAAAATTCGTGCAAAAGACATAAGCAACTAGGTGGGATTTTGAAATTTCTCCCCTTCAACATTAGTACCATTTTTCTCTCCCTTTTTATCATAAATTGACAAAGGGTACTACACAATAATATCATGGAGAAACAGATTTAACAAAAACATCAGTTTTAAATAAGTACTTATTCCAATATTTGAAACTAAGAAAGATCCATCACCAACCAATTTGTCAGATCCTCAAAAAATACATTTTCCTATTAGGCACAAGGAGGATCTGAAAACATCAAGGGGCCTAAACACACCCTCACACCTTCTGAACCCATTTCGCATTGAAGGAAGATGGCCGGAGGGATGGACTGAAATTCTTTGAGTCAGTTCTATGTTTGAGAAGCTCTTTTAGCAAATCTATTACTATTTGATTTAAGAGCTGATTTTGATCTCTTCTTTGAAAATTTTTCTTGACATTGTCCCTTCTATGATGTACCTTTGGTTGAACAGAAGTGAACTTCTCTTTATGATTTTTTTTCTTAAGAGACATTCAAACCTTAGGTGACCCGACTTTTCACAATAGTAACATGTCACACTAGAAGATTTAAAGAAAGAATGCTCACCTTTCACAAAAACAGTTTTGGAGTTGGATTTCTTATCAAAACCTAAACCAGTTTTATCTCCAAATTGTTTTCCAATATTTAAGAGTTTTTTAAGTTTTTCTTCCCCTTGAGTAAATTTATCTTCAAATTTTATTTCATGACTCCTTAACTTGTTTAAGTCAAATTCCAGTTTTTGTTTTTCACTTCTAATTTTTGACTCATCTTTCTTTAGTTTTAAAGTTTCATCTTGAGGCAATTTGAGCTTTTCTTGAAGACATAGATTTTCATCTTGAACAATTTTTAAGTTTTTTTCAAATGTTTCTTTTTCAGTTTTTAATTGCTTTTTCAATTTTACATTTTCATTTTTAGATTTACCAAGTCTTTTAGCTAAATCTTTGCTTTCTAAGAACAAAACATTATAAGCTTCTTGTAAGCCATCATCCTTACTATCTGATCATTCACTATCATTTTCAACATTTGGAGCATTTTGAGGATCATAAGAGATGGAAGCAATGAAACTTTTTGTCTTCACAACATCTTCATGGGTTGGCACATCGGATTCACTTTCAGATTGTGATGTGTCTTCTTCCACCATAGTGGTTATGGCTTTCTTTTTAGATCTCTTCTTAGAAGGACATTCATTAGCAAAGTGACCATATCCATCGCAATTAAAACATTGAGTTTCTTTGGGCTTGGATTTTTCTTTAAATCTATCTTTTGACTTTTCTTTTAAAAAATGTGTTTTACTTTTATTGAATTATCTATAGTCTTCTTTATTAACTCTTTTTCTCTCTTTCCTCATATTAAAATGTTTTAAGAAATTTTTAGCAAGAGTGGCAACCTCTTCATCTGTATCATTTTGTGAGTTATCAGATTCTTCATCCCTTTTAAATTTAGTTTTTAGAGAAGATTTTAGAGCAATTGATTTTTTCTTAGGTTTTTCATCATCAAAGTGAAGCTCATAGGTTTGAAGGGATCATACCAAGTCATCACCCCTCATTAGAGACACATCTCTGTATTCTTCAATGGCGGCTACCTTGGGCTTAAAACTTTTGGGCAGATTTCTTAGTATTTTGGTACAAATTTTAAATTTAGGGATTATTTCACCTGAGGCCCACATGGAATTTACAATGTCACTTTGTTTCGAATAGAACTCCATAAACATTTCATTTTCCTCCATTCGTATGTTATCAAATTGTGACTAGAGGATTTGAAGTTTAAACCTTTTAACAACTGAAGTTCCCTCATTTGTCCTTTCTAAGATGTCCCAAGCATCTTTGGCTGTCACACATGTCATTATACACTTGAACTCATCTGGTGAGTCAACACAATTAATGGCATTTAAAGCCTTTTCATTTGCAGTATATAGAGTTTTTTCCATGTCGGTCCAGTTGAAGTAATCCTTAGATTTAGTACCAATGATTAGTTGAACAGATTTTCCTGCTTCATCTTTGGCTGATTTTTCAAAGATTTCCTTAACAGGATGTTCCCAACCCCTTACTACTGATTCCCATACGGCTCCATCAAGTGATTTAAAGAAGCTTTTCATTTTTGCCTTCCAAGAGGCATAGTTAGAGCCGTCAAAATAGAGAGGTTTGGAAACAAGGTGACTATCACCTCTATACATGATTCTAGTACAAGATCAACTCGGACGATTAAGTCAAACTTAGAGTAATCAAGCTCTTGATGCCAATTGAAATTCCGTTACTAGAAGTATGCACGACTTAGATGGGGGTGAATAGGTCGGTTTTCAATTTTAGTTCCCTTGTAAAAATAAATCAGATTTAACAATATGTGCAGCGGAATAAACGTGCGTGCAAGTGATAAACAAATGAATCAAACCATTAATGCAAACCACACATGTACAATGATATATACTGGTTCGTTCACCTGAACCTACATCCACTGTTGGACTCACCCTCTCTAGGGCTATCCCAAATATACTATGTATGGGTCTCACACCCAAATAGTACAACCTAGTTTTTTATACAGGTTCAACCCAATCGGTCTAATCCTCTATACCTATTTTTTAGAGTGGTTCGAACACACTGTTCTAATCCATTTTACAATATTTGAAATAAAACGAAGAAGAAATACTTGCCTTGGGCCTTAACTGTTTTCTTTTAAGCTTTTTCTTCTTTACTGAATCTGTGTGCTCCTTTCCATCAAATCAGCATCATCAAATTATTCATTGGCACAGCAGTAGGACTTGGGTATGACTGGTTTTATAGTCCTATATGAAGACCTTACTCTTCATCAGGATTGGGGTAATGATTACCCAAACATTCACTAAGGAAGATGATGAAGAAGGTGCAAAGAGGGAAGGCTGATTAATCTGACACACTATGATACTTTTCCTGTTTTTTCTCTCTATATTCAGTCCCTCTTACAAAAGGCTGACTGTTATTTTATAAGACAGTTTGCAGTTTTGCAGTATGTTATGCCCACGAGGCCTCGAGGCTTCCAATGAGGCCTCGTCGGCGGTAAGTCTGTAAGGACAGCACATATGTGCAAGTTAATCTGTCCAATCAGAATCCAGCCACCTCATATCCACCGTGCATGATTTGCAGTAGATTTATCTCAGCCATCAATCAAGGATTAGATGGGAAGATTGCAAAATGGTTTACAACTCATGGAGGAGCCTTTCCATACTTGTCATGGACAGCTCTCCAATCGGTATTCAAATTCAAACTTAAGTGAGGTGGCAGCATCTCACCATATGGATAAATTCTTTTACCATAATTAACTTCCAATCAATTTACCATAATTAACTTCCAATCAATTTACCATAATTAACTCTCAATTAAAAGGACACAGATTTTAACTTCCTAAATCTGTAGGAGACTGAGTCAGCAAGACACAGGGTCAGCTGGACCCAGCACAGCTCAACACAACTGGCTACGAGGCCTCAGCAGACTGCATGAGGCCTTGAGGCTGAAAGTCACTTATTATCTTATTTTCTAATTGAGTTCTAAGGTATTTGACTTAGCCTAAGGTCTCCTATGGTTCACTTACCTGAGTGCCAATACCGTATTTGGTGTAGACGCTTCAACTTCATAGTAGATCTTGTTATTCATCCAAGGCAAGTCCAACTGAGTCACGTAATTGACAATAAGGGTGACTCGGAAGAATCGGGGCACTTTCAACTTTTACCTTCAATACCCAGGAACATGAATGTTTGTTTTCATCCTGCAATAGCACACAACCAAAGAAACAATTCATGTCATGATTGTCTACACTAACCCATATTCCTAGCAACATGTCATATGCATTCAAACGATGAGTTGTATAAAAAACCACTGCATCTCCAAAAGCCCCATACGATCGAATTGATGATGCATATGACCAAGCAATATGCTCCAACTTGTTTCTTAAGACATTATTTCCCATAAATGATGAATCTGAACCAGAGTATGTAGGTGCTGCTTGATTATCGTGAGGCGCATCAACAAACTTCACAAAACCATAACCTTTACTCAGAAATGTATAATTGCTGTCTAAAATTGTTGTGGAAATTATAATAAACGATAAATGTAATTTGAGAAATGACAAGGGAAGGTGCACTTTCACAATGTTGTCTTTAAGACATCAATTTCCCCACTATATGCAGGTGGACTCTTTGGAAATTTTGTCTCCAGAATCCAATGCTCTTGTTTCTGCTCATTGGTCTGCATCCCAGTAAACAGAGAGCTGAATGCCCAAAAAAAATTGAGAGTGTAATTTGACAGTCTCATTCGACTGTCAACTCATCTATTTATAGATGAAAAAGGTAACGGTCAAGAGCAGGCTTCAATGCCTGTGACCGTTTTTTAACGGTACAAAAACTTAGTTCCTGTAACCGTTTCTAACAGTAAAAGGCCAGTAAAAAAACTTAAATTTTAGAAAATACTTCAAAATTAAAATTAATGAAATACTAGAACAGGTACTACTTTAGATATTTTTTTTTAATCAAATATGCGTCTTTCTTTTCATAAATTATGTGTCTTTCATCATCATCATTGTCGTTGTTGTCATCATCATTGTCGTTGCTGTCATCATCATCACCATCATCATCATTAAGACTTGAGATTGATATAGTACGAAATGGAATAATGACCTGTGGAACAACAAAAAAATGTGACTTTTGATAGGGTTGAGTGGGAAAAGAAGAAAAAAAGGAAAGCCAACCTTAGAAACAACGACGACGACGACGACGACGACGACGACGACGACGATGATGACGGTTGGCTTTTTTCTAAGGTTGGCATTTTTTTTTTCTTTTTCCACTCAACCCTATCAAAAGTCACATTTTTTGTTGTTCCACAAGTCATTATACCATTTCATACTATATCAATCTCAAGTCTTAATAGCATCCCCGTCTACGTCCAACCCTTTGATTCTCTTATTAGGGCTACTTCTAGCCTTCTACGTGTATGCAAATACGACCTTAAATGACACTGCCTCTTCTTTGTTCTATTTAGCCAATTTTTGAGCTCTCCTTGCAATCATTTCTAATTTTATCTTTATCCATACACCATGTGTCCATCTTAGCAAACACCTCTCAAATCACAATAATTTTATCTACTTAACTTTCTTCATCACTCAACTCCAAATAGCATTGCAGGTCTAACTTCCATCTTATACAAATGCCTCTTTGATCGATATGGTACTCTTCTATCAAACAGTACTCCACTTGGTTGCCTCTACTTAACTCACATACCATCCATCACACTAGTTATATTTAAATCGGATCTCCATTTGGCTCTTTAGTTGTACTGAAGTATTGAAATTTCTCACAATGTGGTATACTACTTGTTGCTAAGATATTTTCAATTTTAATAAGCTCAACATCTACTATTAAATCAACTAAAATTCATATATTTTATCTTCGCCATACTACCTCAAAAGCCTTTTTCGATAATCAAATTTATGATTTAATTGATTTCTTGTCTCACTAATTAATACTATATCACATATAACAACATTTACCAGGAAACTTCATCTTTGGTGTTTGATTTCAGTTTTCCACAACTAAAACAAATGTACAAGGGCTTGGAGTGAACCTAGCTGAAACCCAACTCCCACTAGGAACTTTGTCATCCCATTCTACTTTCTATATGACACCAGTGTGATGAAAATACATTGTTATCAAAAAGGACATTGTCATTTTGTAAAAAATGAAATGATCACAGTGACTCAAAATAATTAAAACAAAAATAAAAGGCACTCACCAAGTTGGACACCTATGACTTGGGCCAAGAGGCTAGGTGTGCCTTGGTCGTGATACTCTATTTGCAATGGATGAATGAGATTTGATGTGTTTTTTTTTTTTCTGGATTTTGTTTTTGCATGCAGTATATTGCAAGTCTAGCCAAGGCATTGGCTTACTGCCATCAGAAGCATGTAATTCACCGGGACATCAAGCCAGAGAACTTGTTGCTAGATTTGGAGGTACATGCTACACCATTTGAATTATGGCTTGCTATGGCTGTCTTTGGTTCCTTGCCATATTGTCTTGGGATCTGATGAACTTATATAGAATTATTTAAAAGACCCAAATATTGGAAGACAAACAGTGAGAAGATGGGAACACATTTCCATTTGTTTTGTTCTTTGTTATATTACATGCAGGGCTTGAAATGTTTGGCATATTGATTTAGGTTGTATATAAGTTTTGAAACTGATGTTCATTCTCCCATTTATCAAATTGCCCCAAGTATAAGGAGATAATTATTCGTTCTACCAAAACATCCTTTGAAATGCATATTGTGGTGTTCCAGATGAAACCAAGAGGGTTTTTGGTAGCAAGAGAAAAATGTCACGTATTTATGGGAGTGATTCGTTGCAGAATCTTGTGTTAGGACTTTCAAACTCAGACTTTGACTGGACATATTGGGAATCAATGGGATTGTGTTCTCTCTCTCTTGAAGAAGACAATTTAGTTCTTCCTTTTTATGTTATTCTTGATTAGGTAGTGGTCTTAATTTTATGATATGAAGTTCACTAATCTCTTGGTGATGGCTATTAAATTTTACATAGAACTCTCTTTCAGGGTCGACTCAAAATTGCAGACTTTGGATGGTCAGTACAATCTACATCAAAGAGGCGAACCATGTGTGGCACTTTAGATTACCTTGCACCAGAAATGGTCGAAAGTAAAGCACATGACTATATGGTTGACAATTGGACTTTGGGTATCCTTTGTTATGAATTCCTTTATGGTGTTCCACCATTCGAAGCAGAGACCCAAACAGATACATTTAGAAGGTCAGGAAGGCTTCATGCATCCACCTTTGTCTAAATCTAGTTTACATGCATAGCTCGCTCTACTGACACAAATAATACTCTCAAATCTCAATGCAGGATCATGAAAATTGACTTTAGCTTCCCTTCCAAACCCCATGTGTCGCTAGAAGCAAAGGACCTAATCAGTCGGGTATGTTTGAAAGTGTTGCTTTGATTATTTGAGAAAAAGTGAATGTCTATGCCCCTTCCCCTTACCCTTACCCCCTTTCTCTTCCTATGCATTGACTTTTGAAAAACAATTTTGCAGCTTCTGGTGAAGGAGTCTATGAAGAGACTTTCACTCGAGAAAATTCTAGAGCATCCATGGATCGTTAAAAATGCTGACCAATCGGGTAGTTGCAGTGATCTTATTTAGCAGTATAATAAGGTTGTTCCTTTAGTCAAAATAGCACTTGCTAATCTGTTCAATTCCTAGGAGAGGAACTATCTTAGATATCGTTGTTGCTGTTTTTGCTAATTGTGCAAGTCTCCAGCTAACTGAGTCATGAATTTCTAATACTGTAAATTGCATAGAACAACAACTACTACCATTTTCCTGCTTCCTTTTACTTTGGCATGCAGATACTGATATGAAATATTTTGGACATCTAAAAAAAATCAATTACATGGTGTTTGCTATTAACCTCATTTTCCTCAAAAGAAAAATGAGTAATTGCATTTGTGAGATGCTTAGAAAATGATTGACTTTGCTAACTTGCTTGGTACAGGTGCAACTATTGGAATCTGACACAGGTGTGAGGTGTTGGAGAGTAAATAAAAAAGGAGTTTGCACCATATTTAAATATTTTAAATTTAAATTTGTTTTGGATCAAATAAGGTGTGAAAATAACACAAATAGAAATAATGTACTAGTTTAAGTGATAATCCTATGAATATTTTAGTTAGGTTTTAAAAGGTGAAAATTGTGGTAGTATTTTTGTATTCTTTGGTTGTGCTTGTTTTAAGGGAATTGAGGAGAAATCTAGGGATTTCCCTCCTTTCACCTGTTTGGTATTTGCTAAAAGAGGGAAGTGGACCCCACTTTTCTCTCATTTCCCCCACTCGAGTGCAAAACATATTTCCCTTGAAGAGGGAGGAGAAACCATGATTTCTCATCCTCCTTCCTCGTCCCTTTGTTTCGTTTCCTCCTCATACCTTTTCAATTGTGATTACCAAACCAGTACAAGAGAATCCCTAAACAGGAGAATACCCTACCCAATGCAATCCTTTGAAAAACTTTCTCCTCATCCAAACACAGCCTTGGAAAGAATGTTGAAGCATATTGGAATTTTATATACCGTACCATAGGAGTTTGAGTCCTCCCTAGAGCCATTGGGAAATCCTAGTTCCTGAAAGGTTAATGCTTTTTGTTGGATGATACTCTTGAATAAAATCATTCACCACCAATGCCACAATCATTATTATCATTCGTCTTTTCCATTATCGAAGTCTTATCCTATCTATCTATGGTTGGCATTGTGCTTTCTACTTCTCTACCAATCCCTTTTATGTCATTCTGCGGTCTAATACTGTATGTTGCTTCTAAGTACTTCATTCCTTGTTCTGATTGATCTCTCCCTTTTCCTCATGCCTTGAACCAGCAAGCTTTAGTTCTTCCAATAGATGAGGTCTTATGTAAGCATCCTATTTCGCTCTTACTATGCACATGCATCTTGGTATATGCATCTCTTGCCATTTCTTTGTTCTGTAACATTCAGCTCGATCTATTTTTTTTTAAGACCAAGGTATCTAGGCGTCTTAGAGCACCTGACTATTCTTGGGACATATGCAAACCGCCCTATCCACACACACTGGGTAACAACACTAGGGAGAGTGACCCTTTTTGTGTTGAGAATTCAGCTCAATATAATAATACAGGTCTAACTGTTTTTAATTCCTTCTAACCAAAGTGACACCCAAATATCACATTAGAATCTCACTTACATGTTTCCACTTTGCACACCCATACTAATTCTATTCACAATGGCTTTGTGAAGCCCTCATTTTATTCTATAGTTGCTCTCAAATGACTGAACTTATCATATTGTGGAGCTGAGTGTTTTTCAATTTCCTATTAGATCATATCAATAAAATCCTCTCCATTAGTCACACCTTATGTCAGCTTTGCTGTTCTAGACATTTGCTTCTTATGTTAGGATGAGGAAGATTCAAAAATAATTTATTTTGCGTTTTTCCTTTTCTAACCGGTTTTTTGGTATTTCCCTCCTTTCGTGGACTTTCTTTACTTCTTTTTTAGTTCTCATGGATTGATGGGGTCTGGTTCCATTCACAAAACATTAACCAAATTTTGTGTACTATATTCTCTCTTTGCAATCGGCTTTGGAAGAAAGAAAAGAAACCTTAGAAGAGGTCAGCCTGGTCAATGGCGTGTTGTCCAGTAAATACATTGCTTGATTTTGAGATCCAAACTAAGAATTCACCGGTTTGTTACCTACTCATTTCATAAAGATTGACTAGCAACAGTTGATGGGCATTCTCTCACTTGATCTACTAAGCAAGGACCAAGGAGAGGACCCTGCAACTGAAGCGTTTAAAGGTTGGTGGAAGCTCCATAAAAAGGAATCTCCGTCCAATTAGAATGGGAGGAGCAATTGAAGATGACATGGGTGGACCTGGCAGCTGTGAGAGGCTCTAATAGAAGAAATTATCCGTTCTGAACTAGTTCACAAAAATTAGCATGAACTTTTGACCACAGCCTTTGAATGGTCAAAAGGCTGTCAATTTTTTGTTTCGCTTCTTTAAATCACTCAATGATTCAATGCAATGGTTGTGGTTGGACGTTGACACCAACATGTTTAGAACTATTTCACAACGGATAGTTTCTTGCCCTACTGGCTAGAGCAAAAATATGGGAAAGTATCAAATCATTTATTGTTAATTGCATGGACCGGTATCACTGCAGAAATATGGGTGATTTATCTAATGCCATGTTTGTGATACTCTGCCCACAGTTAATTGATGTAGGAGTCCCACATCGGTAATGAAGGAAGAAGGGTTGGGGTTTATTTGAGGCTACCCCCTTGTATTCTTGTGTGACGCGTTTTGGGCTGGGGCATATGGGCCAGGGCCCAAGAGCAAAACTGTGCAGGTCCACGTGGGGCTTAAAGCTGACAATTTCATACCGAGTCAAGCTCTAAGCCATGTATTCGGGTCGGGTCGGGTCATTATAAATTTGGTATCAGAGCTGAAGTTCTACACTCAAACTGTGTAGGCTTTCCTCCTTCCCTTGTGTTGTTGAGCTAAGTTGGGTCGAGCTGAGGGCGGCTCGAGGCTTTAGGGGGGGGAGGGGATTATGATACCCTGCCCACAGTTAACCGATGTGGGAGTCCCACATCGGTAATGAAGGAAGAAGGGTTGGGGTTTATTTGAGGCCACCCCTTATACTCTTGTGTGATGCGTTTTGGGTCGGGCCATGTAGGCTATGGCTCAAGAGCAAAATCGTGCGGGCCCACGTAGGGCTCAAAGCGGACAATTTTACACTGAGTCAAGCCCTAAGCCCTTTATTCGAGTCGGGTCGTTACATTGTTTATAGGTGAAGGTTGCTCTTTTATAGCCATTGCACTTCTACATTTTCATGCAACTATGGAACCATCCACAGTAAATTCTTTCTTTATTTTTAAATATTTTTGCCATGTTCCATCATACGTGAATGAACTCGCCAATCATTATTATTATATGCATTAAACCAGGAAGGCAGCTCATCTTATGATGCCACATGGAATGATGAGCCAATAAAAAATTGGAAAAATTCCAAGTCAGCAATTTTGAGTTAAATTTTTTACAAATTTCGATTCCTATTAGTATTACGCTTCAACCAGGTTAATCTATTCCACCTCTTATAAGATAATTTAAAAAATAGGATTTTTTTGTTAAAAATAATTCAATGAAACAATATTTAATGTTTATGGAAGTTAATGTAGATGTGTTAATATCATTCACATAATTTATAAGGTATCTATGTGATTTTTGAAGTTTTTTATTTTCGTTTTGAAATTTTGATAAAATTGGATCTTCTAGGATGCTTACCAGTTTTTTTTTAACGAATCCTTATTCATAAAGGTGATGATTCGGTAAGGTTCGCACTTGAGGGCTAAACTGAGGCCCGAGTCAGCACCGACTCATTATCTTTCCACGGTTAAGAGTGAGATGTAGCGCTACTTCGTAAATCAGCGTGACGTGGTGCCCTCTGCTCTAGGAATTTGGCAACTGAAGCCTTCGCTCGAGCCACGTAACTCGGCTGGCCAACTTAGAATGGGCGAGTAAGCAATGCTAACTGGACCCCACCCTAAGGGAAAGATCCACCCATTCTCATCACCTTAATGCCCCCACTGAGGGTACAAGCTCACGTCACTTAACTTAGCAGGATCTACAAATGTTTCTACAAGTAAATGAAGACCCATTAATTTAATTGATATAGTTTTTAAGGTGTTAGTAAAATTTTTCTAATATTGACATTTTTTATGAAATTTTAAAAAATTTACAATTTCTTTTTTTTATGAATTGTAATAAAAAATAGTTGTTACTAAGGAATACTTGAGAATATGAATTTTATATTAGGTATTTTCTCACTTAGATTTTTTACTTTATAAAATTTTTAGACATTTTTTAAAATTTTAGGACATACTTTGTTAATATCGAAATTTCAACTTTGAAGGTTCCTATTTTTCTATTATTTTTCAAAAGAATAGAGGACAGGGGTGTATGATACGTATCACCATTACCGTAGTATCAACCATACTTATCGCCCCTTCGCAGTTTTAACCCTTTAACGCACGTATGTGAATGAAAACTGCACATCCTCAAAAATTCTTGGGGTGGCATTGCCTCATCCTATTCACCAATACTTGTTTTTCTTACTATCCAATTTTTTTTCAGTGGTCTTTTTTTTTTTCCTTCTTTTTTCTCTTCGATTTTTCTATGGTCTTCTCATTCTTTCATTCTTTGTTTTTCTTTGGTCGCCGTCTTTTTCTCTACTCTATTTTTCTTCTAATATTTTTACATCTCTTATTTTTCGTTCTTTTCTTATTTTTATTACTTTTTATTTTTTCCTTATTCAATTTCTTTATTTTTATTTATTATCTTCTTAATTTCAGTCTTTTTTTTTCTTTTTCTGTTATCTTTTTCTTAATTTCTATCATTCTTTCCTTTTCAATTTTTTTAGTTTTATGTTGGACTTTAAACCTTTTTATATTCTCTATATTTCTAAAGTATATGCGTTTGCATCTTTATCACTGTTTTTTGTTTGTAGAAATGCCTATTTGTTCCACATCTTTTGTTTGTAAAATCAGTGCCTTTTCAATCAATGGTGCTCTAAACCTGTTTGCTAGCATTTCCTCCAATAAGCAACTCTAGATATTTAAAAGGAACTCCTCTAACTCCACAATCCACCTCTTCAACTAAGCTATTTAATATATATATCCTGTTCCATACCAACCCTTATTAACGTGCCTTTTCTAAGTTGATTCTAAGTCCTAAAATTAGTTCAAAACACCTTAAAATAGCTTTATGATTCAATACTTCATCTCCAGATGCATCACGAAGAACAAAATATCATCAACAAACTGAAAGTGAAATATTGTTGGCCCCTTCTCTGTTACCTGAAGAAGAGAGACCATGGGTAGGTCAAGATCAAAAGAAGATCCGTGGAAAATAGGAGTGCACAAATAACCAGAGTCAACTATCCACGGTGTATCTAAACGGTTTCTGCCTGCACAAACGAAAGAAATAAAAAATTTGAGGAAGAAAAATAATCGAACCTGGCTCTGATACCATGTGAAATTTGACACAATTCATTGAAGTGTCTTCCTCAATTTGAATAAGGAGAGATCAAATGGATTCCATTAATATATAAAAATATTACAGAAGATAAAAATAGTGTATGATACATAAAAGGAAAATACATAATGAAATCCCTCAATTTACTCCTGCATTTAGCGATGCTAATTGGAGAGAAAATCAATGTTAGTATCTTCTATCAAAGTGAAGATGAAGGGTGATAGAGGATCACCTTGTCTAAGTCCCATTTTCGCAAAAATAGGAGCAATTGGAGAACCATTCACTAGGATTGCCTAAGAGGTGTTTTTTATGTAAGCTTTCATCCAAGTTCTCCATTTGCTGCCAAAACCCATTTTGTCAAACAATAATTCCACGAAACTCCAATCCACAAAGTCGTAAACCTTTTCCATGTCTATTTAAAGCGCAACTCAGGTTTCCTATATTTTTTCCTAATGTGGACCAAACATTTTCCATGTCTATTTAAAGCGCAACTCAGGTTTTCTATATTTTTTCCTAATGTGGACCAAACCTTTTCCACGTCTATTTAAAGCGCAACTCAGGTTTCCTATATTTTTTCCTAATGTGGACCAAACCTTTTCCATGTTTATTTAAAGCGCAACTCAGGTTTCTTATATTTTTTCCTAATGTGGATCAATTCATCAACCACTAGTACCCCATCTAAAATTTGTCTACTTTCCACAAATGTTCCCTAAAACTTGCTTATGATCTCACCTAGTACCTCTTTCAGTCTGTCCGGTAAGACCTTAGCCAAAAGCTTATAGATGCATCTTATCAAATTTATTGGTCTATAGTGGGGTAATTCCGAAAGGCCTTCCCCTTTGGGAATAAGGAAAATGAAAAAGTTCTTTAAACATTTGTTGATCTTTCCATTCAGATGGAACTCGTTGAACACCCTTATGAAGGCCGATCCTACAATATTCGAGTTGGACTTGATAAACCTAAAGTCATCCGGACTTGGGGTTTTGCCCTCTAAGTTATCTAGGGCTTGTCTAATTTCCTCAAGACTAAATTTCCTTTCTAACCAACCCATCTGGTCCTCCCTAATCCTATTAAAATCTAATCCATCCAATACACCTCTATGGGGTCCCTACTCAAGGAAAGAGGCTCTCTTGAGCCTGCTAAAAGGTGACTCAAGTAAAGACATAGGTTCTCTGACTCTCCACGTGGGTAATGGGGGCCTAGCGAGAAGATTCGGTGAGAGAAATCTAAGGTAAAATGGGATCAAAATAGAACTCTTAGAATCGGAACAGATAAGCAAGGAAGAATAGTAAAGGGTAGTACCAGGAAAGGAAAACACCAAGGATAAAGGCCCAAAAACGTTTGCCGATAAGCTCCACTAAAATCATCATCTACCGAAATGTCGAATGCTGAATCGAAGAAGTGATTTGATCGACAAAGCCTCAAATCAAATAGTAGTGCAGAGGATGAAGATGATGCCAATGAGGGCAGATGAATGGATGCCGCACGAGTGGCTAAGAAGCGATGAAAAGATGAAGAGACGGGTTGGGAGCCTACCAGTAATGATCTTTGAAACCTGTTATCAACCTGACCACTAGCTAGAAGAGAGATAAAAAATAGGGAAGATAACACCCCAACCAGAAACCTAGGCGAAGATGCTACCCCAAAAGACTACTCACCAATAAAGAGAGAATAAGGAGAGATAGGGAAGGATAGTACCTGGGCCTCAAAAGAAACAAGCCGCACCAGATCTAAAGAGCTGATAGGAAAGAAGCTCGACCGCGCAGAAGCCTAGCAGCCATCTATTAGAAGTTGAGATGACACTGAGAAGTCCCGCAAAATGCTGATGTCAAAGATGTAGGGATCCACCACCTCCGATCGAAGTACCGACAAGACCGTCGACAGAGCAAGGAACTCAGCACCACCAGACAACCTCGAGGAAGACACAACTGGAAGGTTCCACCAAGAGCAGAAGGCCACCGACGAAAAGCACTCCATCAAAACTGAGGGAGAGGGAATACGACTTCCGCTCCAACAAGACTGCGCTTGCGGAAAAGAAGCAAACAACGCACCGGGTTTCCAAACAACCAAATCATACAACAAAGAAGAAAAGAGAGGATAGGGAATACCCAGATCAGCACGCGACGACTGAGAAGCTGAAGAGGGACAAGGAGGAGGCCCGATCCGAGAATATAGGGATGGTGGCGATACTCCAGAAGATGACTGAAATATATCCGAAAAGAACCGCACAACCGCACCCCGAATGACCACCTTATCAGAGACACAAGTACCATCCACCGTCACTGATCTGATACCATTAAAGGCTTTACGATTGGATGCGCAAGCATGGAAGAATTTAGTATTCTTATCCCCTTCCTTTAACCATAGAGCCCTAGATTTCTGTCTTCATTCTACCTCTTCTAATCTTAGGCAATCCCATAAATAAGATTTCGCCTCTTTCTTGCGATCTAATTCAATCTCCTCGAGATCGCGACCCTCCTCAATGATAGCCAACTCCTCCAGTTTTCTGACTGCCACTTCTTTTTTTTTTGGGTAGTGCCCCCACTTGCTGCCACCCACTCCTTGATTTTCTTTTTCAATAACTTGAGTTTCTGTGCTAACACAAAGCCTGCCCAACCATGGATATTAAAGTTATCCCACCAAGTTTTCACAAGTTCAACAAACTTAGGATCCTTTAGCCAAACATTATTAAAATGAAAGGGTTTTGGACCCCACTCTACCTCCTTCAAGTCAAGAACAATAGGCCAATGATCCGAGATTGGGCAGAGAAGCTTCACTTGACTAGTTCTCGGGAAAAGGGCATCCCATTCAGCCAACACAAGGAATCGATCGATTCTACTCATGGCTGCTCTAGCCTGGCCATTGGACCACGTATACCTCCCTCCATTAAGTGGTAGATCAATGAGCTCACAGTTGTCAATACACATAGAAAAATGCTCATTGTTCTAGTGAACTCCCTACCACCCTTCTTCTCTGATGGAAACCTTATGGCATTGAAGTCACCCCCTACACACCACCTTGAAGATGCCCAAACTTTGATGTCTTCTATTTCATTCCAAAACGCACCCCTATCCCCTTCAATATTGGGCCCATACACATTTGTAATACAAATTTCGACACCTTCCTCAGCCGACTCTTGACAACAATGAAACAGACATCCTTATTGTTGTATAAGTTCTCCTAAGCATACTAGTCTTAAGAACTTGTCTTGGGTCTATTTGTCTTATTCTGATTTGGGTTCATTTGCTTGGGAATTGAGATCTTGTTTGGTGTGCTTGATTTGTTGAGTCCATGCATGCTAATTAATTACCTCTATGTTATAAGATTTAGACATTTTGTTATGTTTCATTATACTTTTGGGAGTGTGATTCAGCCAATTACCATGCATGTCTTTGTCGAATATAAACACTTAAGAACTTCATTCATAACAAAGAATTTAAAGTCTGATACTTTTAACAACCAAAACTTTTAATGGGAGAAAGTCTTTGTTATCTACAACATCTGTCATTATGTGCAGAAGATACAATTCAACATTGCAATAAAGAAAAAAAAAAAAAAATTCAAGTCACATGCATACGTGGCACTGTATTCATGCTTACATCCATATGCAGAAGGAAAGATGGCTTTCACTAATATCAAAGAGCATAATAAAAAAATTAGAATGTCCCAAGCACAAATCAAAAGACTCAGCTACTCCCAATCTCTCATGCAAGAAATCGCTAAAAAAGCCTCACAAAATATAACTCTTCAAATCACTCTAACAATCCCAAAGGAGACCTTATGGAGGAGTCCAAATTTTATTTTTGTATGTTTCAAATTTTCAATGATCTCTAAGAAACCTCACAAAAGATAACTCTCTAAACCTCTATCAACCCAAAGGAGACCTTAAGGACGACTTCAAATTTTTGCATGTTTCAATTAGCACCCCTCTTATATAGACCTTGGACCCCAAGAAGTAGAGAGCAATCGTACATAGTATCTCTATATAAGAAAATAGGAAATTAGAAATAATAGGGGGAACTATATATGAAAATAGGAGTCTAGAAATCATAGGGAGAGAACTCAAAGCTAGCTTGGTTGTGCACAGATTGGCCCTGCTGTCACTTTCTCTTGTTAAGAATCACCACCTTGGACAGATTTTATTTATCTATTTCAAGCTATTAATACATGCTGAATCTAATAATACAAAGTTGACTGATCTATGCTACTGACCAATCAGTTTGCTAACAGTTAAATCAACAGTCAGTATCTGGGTCTCAAAAAGGCACAAAAAAGTATTCTTAACAATGCTGCTTTGGCATTCTGACATTCAAAACAGCAGATGCAGAAGCAACATCATAGTCATTCCACAGCCAAATCATTCTTGAGCCTCAACGATGTATTCAAACAGCACATGATGTGTAATTAATTAGCTCAGAAATGAGAACATTTCAGCAATAAGATAGGAGGATAAATAGGGGTGGTCCAAAGAATCTATCTGCTCCATTATCAAGCCTTCATCGCTTTCTAATTTTCATTCCAACGCCATCTAAAGTCAAATGTTTCTGTTCTACACAACAAAATATTTAACCTTGATTTTTAAGAAACTTGAAATATTGCAATTTAAAATATATCCGCCTTTTGTTGATGTACTAAGGAATCTGTCAATCACATCCTGCACTCTCCTTCCATACACCGTTCCAGCCTAACATTTGTCTCATTGTTTTCCATTAATTGGGACCTTTTCTCTTTCCTTGCAGGCCCTCACAGAATGATGGGGATCTGCTTCCTTCACAAAAAAGAAAAAAAAAAAAAAAAAAAAAGATCAAATCTTGTGGTAGTCGACTCAATTGGCCATCATCACATGGTCAATGTGGAAAGAAAGGAACAAGAGAATCATTGACAACAAAACATCAGCAACGTGTCATCTGAAACTACATATAAGCACGTCTCATCACATATATAATGAGGAAGAGGTGGACAGCATTGAATTGGAGATTTTGATGGAGAAGTTTATCTGAAACTACATACAAGCAACGTGTCATCACATATATGATAAGATGGTCCAACCCTTCTCTCATTTTTTTTCATGGGCAAACACTTTGTTCTATTCTACTCTCTACAAATAAAATCTCATTACCACTCAAATTAAAAAAAAATTCAGCAGCGGTTTGTTTTGCACACACACAAAAAAAAAAAAATTATCCAAGCACTACCATTTAGTGAAAAGAGAATAATATATATGAGATGATAACAAATGGAAAATTTCATCATTTTTCACTATTGATGTTTCGGGGCCAAGATGCAAGAAACCTTCAACAACAATTTGAGCTCTTGGCTTCTTGAGCTTGTTTTTGTTTCCTTTCTTGCAATATAAAGCAGGCTATTTGAGTGTACGTTTAGGGAAAATGGGTGTAAAATTGATGAGAGAAGTAAAATCCCAACGAATTCCTTATATTATGATCCATGCAATCTAAAGAAGGTAGTTTTCTTAATTAGATGTATTTTATCATCAGCAAAGCCTCATCTTATGGATCTTGCCTTGGGGTTATGAGTTGCCATTATGCACTTATACCCAAGGTTGTCACAATCAAATCGTATCATATATCGGTTTAGGGGTGTGAACTGTAAATCATGACTCGTAAATCGTAGAATCGGAAGATTCATAATGTTTTGTTCAATTCCTCATAATATATAAGTAAATATGCAAACATATGAATATATGACAAAAAGTACCAATTCAAAATTAAATTAAAATGCATTAGAAGTCAAGTTTTTATATTCCAAAATACAGTATATTGTACACCATACATTATATAATATAATAGTATAATTTATGGTGTATAATAGTATATTGTATGACTGTGGAAGGAAAATTATTGATTTGCAAACTTAGTTCTATTATTATTTCATGAAATCTATTACATACAGCATTACATAAGTCATGCGAATGATAACATAGAAAAAACAAAAACAACAGAATAAAGGAAGAAAAGAGAGAAAAAAATGAAAACAATCAAACAGAACAGTGGAAGAAAAGATGTTACAGGTCCTCGTTGAAGGACCTACAACTTAACTACATCACATTTATTTCATATATATAGGTCCTACGATATTAGGTTTGTAGAGCCCGATTGTCAGATATTTATTAGTGATCCCATCCCCACTGGCCTCATTCGGGGGTCAAGCTCCCCACTGAGCTAGCGAGAGATCAAAGGGGGGCAGTGCCCCCTTGTCCGAGGGCTAGAGGGGGAAGCCCCCGAGCAAAATTTCTAGTGTTTCGTGTGTTTAATCTGTGGTTTTGTTTTTTCCGTTCATTGTTTTGTGCGCTTCTATTCTCAACATGCAAATCATAAATAAGAAAAACGAATAGAAAAAAGAAGAAAAAAAAATAAAAAATAGAAGAACTATCAAGAGACGGAAGCAATAGGTGATGGAAGGTGAAGAGGCTTTCTTGCTTTCTATGCAAACTCGATAGAAGAGTTATACTTAAACAGGTATCATGCAAAAAGTTGGACTTTATTTCTCCAAAGATTCTTTATTTTTTACAAAAAAAATTGACTCTTGCTCTTCCTCTCCTTCTCTCACATGAATCGTACGAGTCTACGATTCATACGAGTCGAATCGTGCAATTCACGATTCACTCAAAAATCATGCATTTTTTAAAGGATTTCGATACTGATGCGAGTCGAATCGTGATACCCATCGATTTGAGTCAAATCGTGCAATTCGACTCGCAAATGCGATTTTGACAACCTTGCTCATACCCATTTAGGGCTCTATTTTGTGTCACATTGCAAACTAGAATGCCACATATAACTACTTAATTCCACATCTCTCAACCCAAATGAGTTTGGCTCCCTAACAAAATTTGATCCCATTATGAGTTCGCTCTTTATTTTATTTTATTTTATTTTTGAAATGTAGTCATACTCGTTGTGGAATGGGACCCCATATTTTACATACTCATTGCTCATCTTTGGGACCATAAACTATATTTTGAATAATCCATTAAGTGGATTTTTGGAGCTTATATGGAATACATGGATGAAAACTGCAATGCATACAATTATCGAAAGAAAGATGCCTAGATTGTAACGTATAATACATAGGTACAACAATTACCTAAGGACACCCGAACTGAGAGATGTGTAGGTTTCACACTACAAGGTAACTGGCATAGTGAGTTCATTTGAATCTTATATGGCAACTATATCAAATATAGTAGTGGCGTCCTGTTTAGCATGTTATTAATTATTATTTTTGTTCAACTTTCTTTTGGGTCAAGTTAGAAACCTTTATTAATTTTAAATTATGACTACTTTAAACAAGGTTAGTTTTATAGTAAGATTGATTGATACTCCTTTTTCTTGGTAACATAGGTATCTCCATCCCATATTGGAGGTGAGACTAATCCCACGAGCATGTGTAAACCTCCCAATCCACACATTGGTTTAGTCGATGGGGAGTAGCCCGGAGGGGTTGAGTGTAAAAAGTACTCAAGACCTCGCTTCATAAGGCGAGCGTCTTGACGGTCAAGCCATCCCTTCCAGGTTATGTTACTCTTTTCTTAAGTAAACTGTCAGGTTTTGATGCTGTTTTGAGGTTTTAAATATAGGTGTATGTGAAGTGACTAATAATGAATGGATTATTGAATTTTATTTTGGTTCGCTCTGTTTGGTGGGTGGATTCTCTTCTTCTTTCTCATCTCTTGTCTAAGATATCATCTTTCTTCTATTCTCTTCTCGCTCAAGATATCTTCCTCTAGTATTTCTATCTTATTCTACATCAATAAATTGCATAAAACATTTCTACCATCAACAAAAATAACTGCAAACTGTTTTAAGAAATTTCTCACCATCTAATTGTCTAAGCATCATTTACATCCAGAAACCTAACCAGACCAGAAATCCTAACAAGAATCTCACCTTCATTTTTTAATTAAAGAGCCACCCATAACTATCAAGTTAGGCTCCTAATACAATTTGACCAATCTCACTGCTAAAACTGTCAAACCCCCTTAAATTGAAAAAAAAAAATTTGTTTCTAATTGTATAATCTTAACAGAATAGCTTTATTTTGTCATTCCTACCATTTTCAGAAAAAAATGAATATATATATATATATATGTCATTCCTACTATTTTTAATATCCCGAAGTTTAAACCGCTGATCTCAGGGTTCACACTTAAGATCATCAGTGCTACCACAAGATTAACATCAAATCCCAACTTTTAGCACAGAAAAGATTAAAAAGGAAAACTCGAATAAAAACAGGAATTGGAATATATACACTCATTGCATTTTTTTCTTATAGGTCCATTTAAGAACCTTGAAGCCCTGTAGGTGTCCATAACATATATTGGTGAAATTAACATTATTCCTTTGATGATTACAGATAGGTGTCACAAAAGTATTACTTAAAGATAAAAATTTATAATAATAGCAGCCCAATGTGTGATATCCCCAAGGCCAAAGGCTAACAATTTTTTTAAGGTATGTTCAGAGTTGGGCCACAGACAATCAAGATAACGTTTGAAGGAGCCCAACATTGGATGCTCTTCAATCCTATTGGGCTCACAGATTAACAATTTTTGAAAGGGTAGCATGTTTTAGTTCTTAAAAGCTGGAATTACCTCAGATGGTGGTAAAGCAATCTAGCCTGGATCAAGAACCTCCCATGTCAATGTGACCAATATATAGTATTTGGCATGGCTCGAATATCCTCTCATAACACATGATAATAGTTTCTCATCTTGTTCTCATTTGTATTCTGCAACGTGACATGCCTTCTTAATAATTTCTCATCTGTATTCTTCAACTGTCAATATGACAAATGGAATTTCCATTGTGACCAAATGATAATTATATGAAAAAGTTCAGTTGACATGACTAGGAGTATCCTCTGCTGACCTGAATCTTGGAGAAAATAGTATTGCTGTTGGTGGATGACGAAATCCCTTCAGTATATCCACCCATACATGACATGCATAATACCTTGGTAATGACTAAATGAGGTCGCTCAAATGATTGATTTCAGTATATAGCTGTCATGCTTCGTTGCATAGCTTCTTTCTCATTGCCATTCTATGCAAAGGAGATATTCAATAGTTTCAACATGAACACTTCATCATCTTGAAAACATTCTTTGCAATCACCCCCTTCTCCATGGCAATGTCCCAAAACTGATCCAATGTGCTACTACTTCCATCAGCATAAGCAGCATGAAGCCACTTGTAAATCTTAGCAGTGATAATCAACCGTTCTTTAGCCATGCAATCAAGCATCTTTGAAGCTTCAATTGGCTCCCCGGCATTCAAGTAGGCATAAGCCAAACTTGTGTAAACTAGTGCATCAACTGATAGACCTTTTCCTTGCATAACACTGAACATTTTATGTGCAGAAGAAACCATTCCTTTTTTGCAAAATCTCCTTATTAATGACCTATAGATAGATTTATCTATGCATAGGCCTCTCTCTGTCAGCTCATCAGGGAGTCTAAGAACTGCCTCTTCATTGTTTTGTCTACAATAGCCATCTACGAGCCATGAATAGGTGCTATAGCTTGGAGAATAACCTGCAACCAATCAACTGAAATATTTACTAACCATATCAAGCCCAGAAAACCTTATCAAAACAGAACTAAGGAGTAAAAATGTAGACTAAATGAAGGGCACTGAGAAGCTGCCACTGAAACATGTGAAGATACGAAGATGTATGTAACTCAAATTTTTTAAGTGGCCTCTATAATTTAAGATAATATGTATAGGAGAGGCCATCTTAAAAAAAGGTAGAGATGGACATACAATGATGTGGTTTTGAGAGGAAAAAACCAAAATGCACATTTTTTTTCCTTTCGGAAGAGTCTAGTCAATACATTTATAATCAAATGTCTGTTCATCTAGGTCCAACTTTCAATTTATTGCATTAAATAAATTTATACAGTATATTAAACATGTTCTCAGTAGTTTGCCATGCCAACCTGAGGTTGCACATGGAAGTTTTCAGCCTGAACCGACCTGAACCTCCACGCCAAGTTCAAAAATCTTAGCCTGTTGCTTCATTATCCATAGCCTAATGGCCCCACATGAAAGGAAATCCTCTTATTTTTCATTTTCTATTAAAATGGTTTTTCATATCACTCTTAATTTTTTCCCATTTTTTTATAAAAATTTAGGCCGGGTAAAGTCAGGACTGGTTGAATAAAATGAAATTCAAGTTAGTTCAGGTCAGGTCAGTATTAAAAAGATTCAGGTCAGGTTGGGTCAAGCAGAAAATTTGTTATTAACTGTAGCCAACCTGACCCAACCCGAACCATTGCCACCTCTACAGGGGGCACACAATCATGGACAACTGGGCATATAGATTGGTTCAATCCATACATGAATACATACTTGGGCTTAGCAAACCGTCATGTTATAATGTTATACTTGCACTCCATTTGATGGGAGTTCTAGGGTAAACGGCCAAACATCATCAGCCTTCTACATCAAATGAACACAACTAATAGCACTAAGGTTAACTTCAAATAAATCTTTTGTGTATACCTGCATCCAGCATCTCAAATAAGACCTCTTTTGCATCATCCAGTTCCTGCACCTTGCAAAACCCATGAATCAAAGCCTTGTAAGTGAAGTGATCAAGAATCAGCCCTCCTTCCAACATCTTATTCCTAATTTTCCAACCTGAACCCATATCCCCTATCTTGCAGTATGCATTAATCAAGGTGTTGTAGGTGACATTATCAGGTTCAATCTTCCTTTCACTCATTTCATTCAAGATGTTTTGAACATCTCTCATTTTCCCTTCTTTACACAGCTTGCGGATGATTGAATTATAAGTAACCACCCCAGGGTACAACCCTTTAACCTCCATTTCCTTTTGCAATCTGCAAACTTCATCCATGTCATTCACTCTACAATATCCATCAATCAGGGTAGTGTAAGTTATATGATTAGGAACCACACCTTTGATTTCCATAAGAAGCCTTGATGCCTCTCTCATTCTACCTTCTCTGCATAGTCCATAAATAAGGGTATTGTATGTTACAATATCTGGATGAATCTCTTCCCTTTCCATACGCTCCTGAATAGCTAAGGCTTCATAGTGCATACCTTTCTTGCAGAACAATGCAATCAGCGTGTTGTAGGAAAAAAGATCAGGAGAAATACCCTTCCATTCCATCTCATTCACTAATTTCTCTGCCCCATCCACATCCCCAGACTTGTAACAAGCATGGAGCATGACATTAAAAATGTGGGTGTTCGCAACAACCCCGATTTGAAGCATTTCATTGTAAACTTTCCACGCTGTGGCAGTGAGTCTGGCATTCACAAGAGCACTCAAAAGCATGCTACACGCATGCAAGGGAGGCCTTAGTCTATTTCTTTTCATTTGCTCAAATATCTGAACTGCATCTTGAGTCATCTTTGACTCAGCATAGAATATCATGAGCCAACTTAAAATTTGTGAATTAGATTCGAGGTCATTGTAATTGCCAACGAGCAAACTTAAGACTGAAGGGGATGAAAGGAAATCTTTAAAAGCAATTCTTTCAAGCAACTTCTGTGCAGTTTTGAACTGTCTTTGCTTAGTTAGGAGATGAATCATGGTCCAGTAAGGTTGTAAAGAATGCTGATAATAGGGAACCGATTCTACCCATTTGAAAAAAGCCCAAGAAAGAGAACAGCTCTCTGATGAAAGTAGTAGCAAAATCTTGTCCTACAGTTGATGGGGTCAAGCTAGAACTGATCTGGGTCTTCGATAGAACATTCCAATTACCCTTGAAAACAATTGCACAGATGCTTCTGACGAATTGGTTCTCAGTTTTTCTTGAAAGTAAATTAGCCATATACTGTAAATTGCATGTATAGGCCCAAAATCTACAAAAACATATAATGGTCACCATGTGATATTAGAGAAAAATAAAGTGAACAATCTAACTAGTTATTGCGACTCTGTTATGGAATATGAAATTATAGAAAGAAATTACCACAAACTAAGTTTTGAAAACACAGATTTTTTTTTCAGCTAAAATACAACAAATAAGATGAAATGAAGGGTCTCTCCCACTTTCTATATAGGAACAAAGGAACTCATGCAACATAAATTCAGAGAACTGCCAAAAAAGAAAAAGGATATCTCAATAGCATTTATGGGATGAGATCAAAGGATAGTCAAAGGATTGCAAGGATTTCTAGACAATCATACAACCATTTGAAGTAACTGGCTTGCATTTTTTAAGTGAACGAAGGCACCCATAATCCATATGAGGAAATTCTCACATTAAAACAAGATAAGAAGCTGAGCTTGAAAGAAGTGAATTCTGATTAAGAACATAAACAATATAATTCATAAGCAATCATTAGAATATTACAATACTGAACTATTGAAGTAATACAACAAATCCATGGCTCGAAGTAAGAAACAGAATTTAGGCTTCTAGACTAAGTACTAGAGAGGTAAAGGATTTTCTAAGGGAACAGTATAATGCACATGCATTGCACTTGCTACCCTCAATTCAAGACTGAGGACCTATAGTTTCTCACAAGGCTTTCTAAAAATGCAACCACCACAATCTGCTATCAGCACTGAAATAGTCCTTACATCTATAATCTAGATAATGATGATTTCTATAAACTATTTTGTAAGGCTCAGGATCACCTATACCAGTTATCTATCTTTTATTTACATAGCAGTGTGAGCAAAAAGAAATCTAATGACAATTTAAAGGTAGGTTTTAATTAGATTATTAAGAACTCATTTGGCAAATCCCTCTCAATTTCTAAGAAAGGGGCCTTTCTTAAGGTGGTTGAGGGCTCCTCTGTGCATTCCTAAGAGATCAGTCATGGCTGGTGTGACCTACAAGAACCCATCAAGTTTTTTCTTCCTTTAAAAAAGAAAAAAGAACGAACTCTGATGTTCTCAAGGTGAGAATCAACTGTAAATGGAGCCCATGGACTTGTTTTCCAACAACAGAGCAGGGTCCTGATTTAGTCCCCATTAGCTAGAAAAGCATTCATTTCTGGACATTTCAACACTACTTTCCCTAGCAGTGCCACAGAGATCAATGGTCTCAATCCACACATGTGCCAATCCAAAAGATAATCTCTCGGTATTATACACTGTAAATGATAGAACTACACACATGCATATATAGAAGAAACAATCAAATAAAAGCAAACCCAGATCCCCAAATGGGTTAAGCATAATTCACTCACTAGAAAAACAAAGACCCAAATTGTTAGTATTGACAACCTTCATCGGCAATCTTTAATATTATTATGTCGCTAAAGGATAGCTGTGAAGCAAAATGTAAGTGAAAAACATTTTCATACATTTACAGAGTATAAGATACAGGCAGTGGAATGAGATTCTGGTAGAGTAATCTGTCACATTTAAGAGTGAGAATTGCAGTGTTAACACCAATAACATGACCATATGAGTCAATTAGAGGGGCACCTGAGTTTCTTGTAGATATTGGATACATAAAAAAATTTATGGAACAACTTGCACAATCGATCAAATTTTCAGATGAGAACACCTTAATTACATTCTAAAGTGGAAAAGGAAAAGATGAATAGGATTGTAATTAGGTCTATTCACAGTTCATGGATATCCATTAAAAAAGGAACAAAAGAATCATCTAAATTGGCATGTGTGGCTATTGTGAAAGTGAAGACCAGTGCTATCAGAACCGGACCGGACCGCGGTCGGTCCTCAGGTTCGACCGTATCCGCCATCTTCTCGGTCCGATCTGATTAAAAAACCTTCTGATAAATTAAGCCACAAAAAACCGTTTTAACCGCGGTTTAAATCGGGTTTTTAATCCACTCGTGAGCCGTGAGCCGCAGCTTTGGAAAAAATGGAAAGTTAGAAAAAAAAAAAAATTAAACGCCGGCGGCTGCGACTCTAGCCTCCCTACAAAACAGTAAAATTCAGTAGAAAAAAATGGAATGAGAATAAATGAAACGGCGGAGAGAAAGAATGGAAACAGAAAAAAGAAAATATGGAGAAAAGATTGAAGAAAAAAAATCGCTACACCTTACAGATTTCCTTTCTCTTCTTTTTCTTCTTCGTTGATAGGAAAAATACAGAGAGCGGCGGCGGCGGCGGCGGCGGCGGTTTAATAGAGAGAGTGGTTGAGAAGAAGGGCATTAATAGATGAGCAAGGGTTTGTGAAAACCCATTTTTACGAAAATAACTCACAGGTGTAAACTTACGCGTGTATTGTAATATTTTATCAAAAAATTATTTTTAATGTAAAAGTAATACTTTTTTATTTTAAATATAATATTTATTTATACTAAAAGTAAAAATTATAATATTTTTTTATTTATCTTATTGTAATAATTTAATATTATTTTTACCATCTAATATTTTTACCATTGTCATTATTATTAAAATGTATTCTTTATTTTTATTATATCAATGTAACATAATTAACTATATCTCATAATTTTATCTAATAATTTTATTTATCTAATTATTATTAATGAAAAATAAAATCTTTTTTCTCAAATAAAAGAAAACATTATATTATAATAAATTTCATTTTAGAGTTAAAAATTTAGAATGTCATGGTAAGTAGCTTTTTTGCGTTAGTTTTAAAAAAATAATAATAACTAATTAAATTGTTAATTAGAATGGATTTAAAATCTAAATTAAATTTATAAGATTCAATCCATGATAATGTACAATAGACCACTCATATTTTTAGAAAAGATTAGTTATATGTATATATTGAAATGTTTTATACTTTGCAAAGTAATAAGTGGTGATTATTAAAAATTAGAAATTATGTTGCTTTAAAAATAATAATCAATTTTCAACTTTCTACAACCCAATTGAACTCAACCTTCTTCGAAAACGGTTTGGTAGACGAGTGAATTTTACCTTAACAATGGAAGTCATATTTTATAACAGTTGCCGTTTAATCTCTGGAACAGATTTCATTGATGATATTAAGATGGTGAATATATATAAAAATAGATTTGGAAAAGCATATCAATATTTCACTAAAACTGTCCATTTTCAAAGGCTAAAAATAAAAGAAAAGTTTAATTTTTTAGAACAAATTTGTCATAGAAATGACAGAGAAATTCAGTTATTTTAAAATATTTTTTCAAAGCTAAAATCCTCGCAAACTCTTAATGATCTACGATTTAAAAAGATTGGTACAGTTAATACTCGATAACGATTAAAAAATTCTAAACTTATTATATTGAATGGTTAGACTAATTTATTATCTATAATTATTAAACAATATATTTTTATTGAAGATTTGAACACTATATATCTATATGTTATATTTCATACATATTAGATATTATAATATTTTTAATTAATTTATTTAACAATTACTTAATAATCATGCTGATGATGTAACTAATATTATCAGAACCGGACCAAATCGCAGTTGAACCGGCACGGTTCAATCCTTGTAAAAAACCGGTTCTAGGTCAAAACTGCATAAAATCGGTTAGAACCGCGGTTTTATGTGGTTTTGACTTCGCGGCTCACAAAATTTGAAATTTCTTTATTTTTTTTTAATTTTCCCCTTCAAAATATAAAAAAATTAATATTAAAAAATGTGTATATTTAAAATATAAATGTTTATTAATATTTCTCTCTCACATCTTTCACCGTTTTGGTATATTACTCACGGTTTGAAAGTTATTTTTAATATTTATATTAATGTTATTGGTAAAATATGTCTTATTTAATGTTATATGTAATATTTATATTATATTACTACTTGACCGGCTTTTACCGACTTTAACCGCGGCTGAACTTGGTTGAACCCAAAATGCCTCGAAGACGGTTCGCTAGACGGTCCGGTTCTGATAACATTGCTTTGAACATGAGGTTTTCAACATCGAAGAGAATGTAATTTAATTATATGAATAAATATGTTGATCTATGATAGCCTTGAGAAATGTTTTGGGATTTGAGAAATGTAATAGGTAAATGACAAATATGGGTTTGATCACCAATATACAAATATATATTTATATATATATATATATATATATATATATATAAAGTGTCTTAGTATGACACACCGTAGTGCATACTATATGATCGGAATTTCCCCCTCCAGATTTGCATGGGTTTGAGAGATGTAGGTGACATCGGACCAAACGATGGCGGAGCATAGATAAGATGGAGAACAAAGAAGAAAGTTTGGAGGACTTAGTTTTATTCTTAGGTTTTGAGAGATGAGAACAATGTAAATTTGTTTAAGAATGTTCCATTTGAATTCTTGGGATGTAATATTTATGATTTGGAATTTATGTATTTAAGTTTATTTGTGTTTGACTTAAGTACGTGAGAATTCCTTATTTTGCTATGAGATGTGTTTCAATATTATAAAATGTTTAAATTTTCGTAGGATTAACAGAGTGTGAGCAAATGTTATGACGCATCTACTAGTTGGACCAATCAAGAGTAAGATCTTTCGACTCGAATTTGACTCGCATCGTGGTAATCGACCAAGAGCAAAATTGGTGGGGTTGACATAGATTGCAGCGGCAAAGAAGGAATTATTGAGGGGCAGTTTCCCAAAGAGGAGGGAAGTAGAAGAATGGTGGGAGGATGCTGCGGTAGGCTGTCTTGGAAGGGACAAGGGGGCTGGAGTGGGCATGTTCCAGCAGGCAGCAAAGAGATTACTCACCATTTGAACGTCAGCATTGGAGGTGGGGAAGAAAACCCTGTTCCTAATGTCAGAGAGGATCCGATTCCTCAACACAGTAGGCGAACTGAAAGAGCTAGTGTAGGCGCTTTTGTTTCTCTCCATCCAAGAATACCAAATGAGGGCAGGGAGAAGGAGATTAACAGCCAATAACTCAATCTTGCTGGACTTGGACCGAGCAAGGGAAGCAAGGTCATCGATAAGAGAGCTGCTGGAACAATGGTAACTGAACTTGGAGATGAGGAGATCCCAAATGGAATGGACAAGACTGCAGTGTAGGAGACGCAAAGAATTTTCAGGGCAGCAATTGCTTAGGATGCAGCAGGAATTAACGTTAAAGCCAATCCGTTGAACCAAATCCTTGGTTTTCAAACCAGAGTTAAGGAGGAACCATAGGTAAATCGAGTGTTGAGGGATACAGCCATGGAACCAAACGAGCTGAATCCAAGGAGGTTCAGGGAGGTTAAGTGATTTGAAAATACAGTTAGGGCTTTCTTGTATTAAAAATAAGAATGCATAAGTAACAATCTATTTGTAATTTTCCCTAGATTGACTTAAGTTGACTGTCCAATTAAACGAGGGAGACAAAACAATGCTTCCAATGACCAAAATCTCTATTTCAAGGCTACCATACATCAATCTAATCTCCTACGTCAATCTCCTTATATGGTAAATGATTCATCATCCCACTTGTATCATTTTTCTATTTTACATGAAATTAAGAATTTCAATATTATTTTTTCATATCTCAAATACTATATCCATTATTAATTGAATGATTAGGATGTATCACAAAATAATTAGGGCTGCATTTGGATGAGAGGTAATTTTTCAAGGGGTTTCCCTTGCGTAGGAGTTTCCTTTGAACATAGGTTTTTCTTATTTTTTTTTATAATTATAGTGGAAAATGTATAAGAGGAAAAAAATTTACCTTCAAAACTTGGGTTTCAGATTTATACTGGAGAGGGGAAACTTGGGATTTTCTCGCCCCTTCCCTTCATTACCAAACGAGGGTAAATGAGGGTTACTCTCGTTTTCACCTCTCTACCTCTCATCCAAATGCAACCTAGGACAATTCAATGGCTAGTACACAAAAGAACATACACTAGGTTGAACTCTCTATAAATCAATAGTGCCATTTACAATTTTGGAGCAGGATTGAAGATTCAATGGATGTTCCACCATGGATCTCTTCTTAACATAGATGATTTGAATAATGTAATCAAGATAATTAATGAATGAATTTTGTAATTCAATGTCTTGTATCAGTCATTGTTGATTCATTCATTTCGAAAAGCTCATAAACTTGATGAACTGTCGTGATTACACCACAACCTCATTGACATCAGTGCGTCACAACCTTTTATTGGGTGCAGCACATTCCCGCAGCATTTGGGAAGGCGATTGGCATATCAAAGATAACCAAGATCACTCTCTTCGACCCAAAAGGGAGATCATGGCCAATAACAATCAGCCACCGTACACGTGGTGACTCAAGTTTTCAAAGAGGTTGAAATGAATTTGCTGCCATGAACTGACTTACAAGTAGGAAATGAATGCATTTTTTGATTCAACACGGAGAACTCAGTGAATGTCTTCATAGAGAGGAAGAAAGTGAATGACAACCTTCCTTTCTTTGAATGCATTTTTTTTGTATTGTTTTTGTTTTTGTTTTACCCAATCCAATCATCCTCGTTGACAGGTCCAACAAGATGATCAGTAGGAGTGATGCTACTGGAAGAGAGCAGGGCTAAGATTTGATTGTACTGTGTCGAAAGTGAGAGCTGGTGGTGTCGCCAAGGCATGGTCACCTAGGATAGGTTGGAGGAGCCAGTGGTTTCTCTGACTGCTCGATCGCCGGGTCGGGTTGGAGGTGTGTCAAATTTCCGTGGGGGAAAACCAACAAGGTAGTAGCAACGGTTGAGATTATGACCATCTCGACCACAATGAGTACAATGGGACGAGAGTTGCGGTTGGTTGGAGGGCCACATGTAGAAGATCCTTCACGATTAGGGGTTTTGACAATATGAGCCACGGCATCTGGAAGAGGAGAGGTGGAGGAATGAATTTCTTGTTGCTTTTCCTCTTGATGAACTAGAGAAAAATCTTGGTTATGCTGCGGAAAAGGATCCATAAGGAGTATTTGACTGTGAATGAGGCCATGAAGACCCTATAAACATTTCATTGCTCTATCACCTTGAAGGCGGGCGGCAACAACTTGCTCATTGCAACATTTGCAGCAACGTTGCAAGAAAATTTTGGCTGAAATGTATCAGTTGCAATGCATCATTGTATCATAGTCAGGATCCAGACAAATGTCTACAAATGCCAGACATGTGCAGACGGAGATATATACGATGCATTGCGTCGATATGGACGTATCTATGTCCCGTATCAGGGAACATATTTTTACCCCAACTTTTAATAGACCTTAAATGATCAAGTTCCAAGGCTCTTACATTGTCATCCAGTCCTTCCCTTGGGCAAATGATACCATTTCCCTTGATCAAATTTTCCATCTAGGACCACGGGTACAAAAATTGCTCAAATAAGATATAGGCTGATACGCTCGATATCCAACAAATCGGATATCGGGCAATATATCTCTCTTCAATTTTTTTTTTTTTTAATATCGGTAGCTTTTTTTTTCTTAAAAAAATATTAAAAAAAAACCAAAAAACAGCTAAGTTTTTTTTTTAAAAAATTGAAAAACCTAAATATTGACCGATATTTCAAATATCAACCTAGGCCCACGATTGATATTAAATTTTATTTTATTTTAAAAACAAAATCAATGGATATCAGCCGATACATCTCACCGAGATATCGGCCGATATCCATTCAGTTATGTTGATACCTATCGTATCAGCAGAAATATCTTGGGCTTTTATGTATTGACTGAGATTTGGATCCCTGATCTAAACATCCAGATCACCTTAGGCTTCATATTTGGGCCAATTTATGGCTTTCCACAAAGCTGTCTATAAAACATGCTTGCAGAATTCTTCGCAATTATTTGAAATAGGAGCAATTGAAGATAGAATTGGTAAGAATTCCATGTCTCTGAAATGTGATTTTTTTCTCAAATCTCAGGACTTTATTTTTTTTTTAGCGGTAATAGAGAATTTCCATTAAAAAATCAAAGATACAAAGAGAAGAAAGAAAAAGAACAAAGAGGCCTAAGAGGGTTAGGGCCAAAAGAATACCAAACAACCCAACAAAGAAAAAGATACAATTCCACTCTTACAAGAGCATCTATACTCCCGACAAATGGAAAACTCCCAACATCGATCCTACAATGCCATTTTTTGCAAAAAAGTCCGCCACTCAATTAGCCGAACAACTGACATGCTTGAAAGAAATCTCCTGTCCTTCAATGAGACCCTTTATCTCCCTCACTAAAGTGGTAAGCTTCTATGGACGACGCTTCACCCCCTAACCTATTTGATAGCATTGGGTGAGCCACTTTCAATAATTAATCTGACTTCCCCTAAACTCACGCCTAAGGCCAATGCTCTTCTGATACTAAGAAGTTCCATCTCATTCGATTCTTTAATCCCAACGGCTTCTGAGAAGATGACCCAAGCTACTTGAATTAACTTTGCCATCAATTCGCTCAAAGCAGTCAAATGTTTTAGTTTTATTATTAAAAAAAAAAAAACTCTCACGTTAAATTGATTCTAAAAATAACAATGGAAAACAAAGATGGGGAATACTTCAAACAAAAGCTAGATAGATGATTGTAGTTTTCTTTTTCTTTTTTTTGAAAAAAAAAAAAAATCATTGTGAGACATCCATTTGGTTTGCCATCGATCAAATGGTTAAAGTCGACTGACCGAAACTGTTCATGAATGGCATTGGTGTTCTAGGTGGATTTACATGACTGATGATATACATCTAAGGTCTAGACTTCATTTGCTCACTATTGATTGGATATTAAGATAGACTCATCAAAGTTTTTCTTCTGAAACAAGGCGGGGCGTTGTGAAATTTGTAAACCAAATGAGATAATTAACCCTTAGATGGACAGTGGCCTTCAACAAATAAGGAATATGTTGATCTTTCTTGAGCTCTTGTCGTCTTGTGGCCAATTCGTTGGCTCTTTTGTGGGCGTTTTCTTTTCCATTTATCTTGATTGTAGTTTTTAACTTGTTTTTTTTCTTGTATTTGCACAACTGGTGCCTTTTATCTTCTAATATATGAACCATTTAAAAATAAATAAATAAATAAATAAGAGTTAAAATGATAGGAAACTCAAAATCTAAAATGGAGGGGAATTCAACATTTGGTATGGAGAGAAATTCAAACTTTTGTAAAATAATTCCTAAGAGGTCTTGTATTGTTACACAATGCTATTCATATTTGCAAATGTAGCCAGAATTTTGATAAATCTTGAGCTTGACAGACTTTGAACATAATCCTTTTAGACCCATATGAGAGGCTTACCATGTCCTACATACTATAACCATCATCTCCTGTTTCTGGCTTTACACTTCGAAATTTTTTACAGAGGGTAAAGATGGCTTTTCTACCTCCTTCCCCATTTGTTTTCATGAGACCATCTGCTTTATTTAGTCCTCTCATTGAATGGAAGGATATTGTGCAACTGCACGCTTGCGAGGCAACTTCTTCAGTATAAAGAGGACAAGAAGGGTCGGCACAATCTCCACTATCTGCAACCAGAGAAGAGAACATCAACCTTGGGATACCAGATTTCACTTTGATAGAGTTAAAATTCTTTTATTGTCTGACATAATGAATGATCCTATGCTACTCTTTCCCATGCTACCCTTTTCGTTGGAATGATTTGATCTTAAAAGGAATCTTCTAGTTTTTCGCACGTGAGGGGTTATTTCTTGGTTTCATCCAGTCATGTTTAACTTGATTATTTTTAGATAATATACGATAGAAACCATGTTCGTAAGAAGTCCTATTGAAACCAAGAAATATAGGCCAGCATGCCATCCACACTAGAACAGATGGAGTTTTCCGAAAAAAGCTGCCAGTGGAGGAAGACCTCCTAGGGATAAGAGATTATCAGCACCACCATTCTAGAACCAAACATTCAACAGTGCATAATTTTCTACCCTATATGTGACAAAATGGCTGGCACAATATTAAAGATGAGCAAAAGTGCATCACTTTCTCTCAATGCCAAAATTGCCTGATTAACTTCTGATATTTCTCAAGATCAAAATTAGATTTGCTACAAACAATTTTCACTATAATTGAACCAAACTTACCACATAGTAAATAAAGTTGAGCACTGCTTGGTTCAAAGCATCAAGGTCAGCATTTTTGTTGGATGCACTGAGACATATCTGTAACACCCAAAAGAAAAATAAGAAGGGAGAAAGAGCATTAACAGGGGAAATTACTTGGAACATCAATGGGTGGATATCATGTGAAGTAATTTTTTACACACAGCCAGTGATGCAGTAATCAGATTTTGCTTGCAGATTGCAGCATGTAGGCAGAGTCGCAGACTAACCATTATAAATCTATCTAGAAAACATAAGAAACAGACGACGGCCACAGAGAAAACCTGTTAAAGTCATCCATTAAGTGAGAAAATTTGTAGGATTGAAATAACTGCACCAAAGAAACAATTTCAGTAGTCACAATACCTCATGTAACTTTTTCTGCTGTGCCTTGGATTTAATTGGGAATTGTTGCAAGATTACGTATAGCCTGCAGCATCAAAAATCTTAAGTAGAAGTGCAGAATAAAAAAGTAGAATGAACAACAACAGAATGGGTTGACGGCCTCATCTTTTGCGCCATTCAGTCTACCATAAGTTAGGAGGAGAGGAGAAGAATAAACAGAGATGGCTCACTTGCAGAAATCGGTGTTGACGTCGACGAAAGAAGAGATTAAGGAACCGGGAGAGGAAGCGAGGGAATAGTGGAAGCAGCAGAAACTAAGACCGGGTTAGAGAAGCTCACTGGTGTGGGAAGGGAACTGTAGGATCACCCCTTTGATACCATGATAGAATTGATTTAGCACACCACAGACACACCCATACAGATGGGTTATATTTATAACTCATCAAAACAGTTACAATTTGAATTCAAGTACAAACAGTTGCTTTAACTAAATCTAACTAATAACTAAATTTTATCCTAAAAGCCAAAGATCAACAGATCAGCTTTTACAACTACCAGTAATAAACTGTGTTTGGATAACATGCTTCTAAGATTGGGTATGGCTTTGACCATTCCTGGAATCATAACACTCATTTTAAGGTGGCAGAAAACATGGTTATTCATGTTTCCTTCGATAGTCTATACTATAAACATATTATATGCTCTATTATCATTGTGTATGTTAGAGAAAAACTACATTTTCACTTCTTTTCTCCTTAGAGGTAAGTGGAACCTTCAACCACAGAGTTGCAGTGTGCTGATGCTTCAGTTGCTCTTCTCGATTATAATATCACACTAAACTTTATTGTATTACTGATTGCATCATATATGCTTCTAAGTGTAAGAAATTGTCATCTCTAGTTTGTTTAAATTTGATAGAAACTTCTGATGTGCAAATACCAGACAATCGACGCAATATATCCAAATTAAAAGGTGTCACACTATACAGACCATGTTGACAAATAGTATGCATTTGTTGCAAGGTATCTAGTAAATAACACTTCTCTTAATTTGCATATACAAGTCCTCTCTATTTTCAGTTGCAGATAAGCATAAAGGTCTTCGAGTATATGGCTGAAGTTGGTAGGATGTGTCATTAAATTGGATGGAGAAATTAAGGGAAATATGAGGTGCATTGATGGGTTTTTAGCAAGTGAAGATGTAATATAAATTAAAGAAGGGATATAAGAATACATACACAGAAAAAATGAGAATCAGAACTTAAAGTTGACAATGTCCAAGGACATCAAAGAAGGAATTTGAGGAGGAAAAAACAGGTAATGTGGGTAGAGAAACCGAGAAATATCTGAGAAATAGATTGCAAAACAAGGTTGACTAATTCAGAAAGGGCATGACGTGTGATATTGCAAGTGTCATGATTTAGGAAACCTTCTTAACAATGTCACACATCAAACATCATATTTTTCAAGTTGTCAAGACATGGTATCTTTCTTATAGTGCTGAATGCCATAGATGTCTGATCCATTCATGGGTTCATCTGAACTCCATCTTTGACAGGAAAAGTCTGCAACTCACAGCAAGTCCCTAAGAACTCATCAAGAGAAATTTGTTTAAGGTGGTTCAGTCATGTTAGTAGAAGATCAAACACGGATCCATAGTATAAACTTGAGAGGCTATGGATCAAAGGGACTAGGTGGAGAGAGCAACCTTTGAAACATGGAGGGAAGGGATAAGAAAGGGCATTAGATTGTAAAGTAACTAATGGTATAGTTTATGATAGGATCAATTAGAGAAGAACTCATAAAGCCGACCCTAGATAGATGGGGATGCTGAGCAATGGAAAGTAGGGTGATTGGAAAACTAGTTTTGCCACTTACCACAAAATTGATTTCCTTCTGGATGGGTTGGAAAATTTTGTGAGTAAAGGATTCTTGTTTTTTCAATGTCTTCAGTGAGAAGAAGAAAGTGAATCTCATTGGTGAAAAGGAAAGGATCAAAAGAGAGGCTCTTGTCTATGTTGCATGGACACTGCAATGTATGAAATGTGTCCATGTCCGATTCTTCATTTTTATGTGGAAAATCTGCGAGTTTTTGCCATATCATAGGAACTCAAGTGGTTGCTAGGATTAAGAATAGGGAAGAAATGAAAAGTAGGAATCGCACCTGCTTCCATAGACAAGAAATCCATAGGCTGCTAACAATGAAACACCTGCCAATGCACAATATCAAAGACAGCAAGTGTTACATTTCTTCTTTAATCTCAATTAATTTATACATAACACGAGCAAGATGGTGGTTTAGCAATTGAAGTAGAACCTGCAAAGAATATCTTCGATAGGATGACTTGGGAAGGGTTCCACCATGAGAGAAACCACAAAGCTATCTGTGAGCAGTACAAAGGCAAGATTATTCAAGTAATCTATGTCATGGCTGATACCATTCAAAGAGAAACATGGATTTTCATCTACATAACAACAAAGAAGAAATTGCCAACATAAAACCAGATCAAAGATATAATTTCTACAGCATTTTAAATCCATCTGCAGAACAAACTTGAAGTAGAAGAAAAGGTAAATATTTTATAGTTGTGAAAACAAACATGAGAAACGTTTGGTACGCAGAATAGAGAGAATAGAATGGAGACTGTGTACGGATGTGTCGTCATTATAAGTTTATGTGGTCTTTAAAATCACAGTTCGATTGATCCGATCAAAGTGATTTTTAGTAGGATACATGTTCAAACGTAAACCTTTCTAATAAATTCATCCCTATCCTACAAAGTGAGCCCACATAGGATGTAGGCAGCAATACTGGGGAATCATGCTTGACTGATTCTATCCAAAACGTCTAGATATTTCTAATGGATCATCACCATCAACCAGAGTGGATCCACATAGGATGCTAGGAGATCACTGAATATAGTTTGTAAGGTATTGATAAACAAATATATGAGGCTGATACCAATTATAAGAATTTACCTGTACAGAATACACTGCTGCATTGATTTTATAGAAAGTCGGCCGTAAACCATTCGCATATTTGCCGTTTGCCTGCCAAAAATTCCATTTTAGAGAATGCTAAAATAAGAATGATAGCGAACACTTATGTTTCTTATAACAAGGAATTTTATGTTTATCTTTTTGTTCACTTGTCATTATTTAAGTAGTGAAAGTGTACGATGTCTCCTGTTATCTAAAATAATATTTTTTTTATCACTATCTAACTAAAATAGACAATCAATGAATCAATCAAATCAATCTGGTGAGCAATAACTTCCAAACCTTATAATATATCTCCGCCCAAAGCAGGACCAAGAGAACAAATGTAGTGAAAAATGCAAGCCCAGGTAGATCAAACAAGAGATGTTGGATAATCTAGCAATAAAATCAAGGCAGATAGCAATTAAGAAAATTGAAACAAAAATAATAAATAAATAGGAAATAAAAACTTGTCAACTCAAACATCAAGGGAGCAAACCTCTGGTTTCATCTGTTGCACGTTACGGTGAAATATGAAGACTATCGATCGAACTGCCAAAGCATGGGCAAGCAAACATGAGCAGACTAATAAGGTAGTGATTGGTGCACCAATATTCTTATATTTGGTACACTAAATTTATGTGAAATGTTCATTTTATCCAAATTTTCTTTAATCTATCTTTTTCCCCTCTTTCTATTTATTGAATAAACTAGGCATTTCACATAAATTTTATATACCAAAGATAAAAATGTTGGTACATGAATCACTTCCCAACTAATAATAATAATAATAAAGTATAGCACTGAAGCAAATACGAACCTAAATTCACCAAAAAATTAAAAAATAAGAAGACCTTTTGTTTAGTCCAGCCATAATCAGGAAGTCTCTGCTGTACTCGAAAAAGTTGGAGCTGCAAAGTATGTTTTATCAATAGTCACCAAAAACAATAGAGAAATTCTCAAACTAACAAACCCAAAATGTGGGCCCATGTATAAAGTATTCATGGGTTCTACATTTCTGGGCCCCTTGGGCCCAGACCAATAGATAAGTTGACAAGATCATCTTTCATCAAATAAATAAATAAACTTCACTTAGTTAGATCAAGAGTCCATCACTACTCCATCTAATTTAAAATGGAGTGTGAGTTACAATCCAATTTGTGTGTGTCAGTTTAGATTGGGGAGCATAAGTTATTAGATTCAAAGTGGACTTCACAAATCTGTCATCACAAGAGTATCAACTTAAAAGAAGTTATAGGAAGTAGAATAATTTTTTCTTTTTAAATTTACGTTTAGGAAATTATCTTTTTCTTGATATTTTTTTCAACAGGAGCATTGATTGATATAAAAGTCTCTTTCTTTGAATGATACTTACCCATTTTATTAAAAAAAAAAAAAGCTCTTACGTTTCATGTCTTCCAATGCTCCTTTTTGAAAAATACTTTATCCAAATCAATTTCTTTATTAATATTCAGAACTTAAACATAAATCAAAACATGTATAAATATGGCTTTACAACACGTTAGCTTTTACTTACATAGCTTACATGCATCATATGAGTGTATTAATAGAGCTGAACATAGTGGTTTTTTTTTCTTAATATATGAAATATAATAATTATTTTCTTCCACATATAATATTAGTATAAGCATCAAGATGTGTGATAATGTCAATCACAAAGAATATCAATTCTAAATCTTCCATTCACAAACATCTCACAGATTCACCAAGGTACGACATATGATTATAAAACTAAAATTTCAAAATTGCAAGTTTGCAACAACTAGAGTAAACTAATTTTACAAGATAACATCACCATTAATCTTTATTCTATCAATTTAGAGTCAGTTTTACAAATTCTATTTCTCCACTCAGTCTTAATTAAAAGAAAAATTTCCATCACAATGCTATTTAACGTCACATACCATCTATACCTTAAAATGAGAAGTCCTTACTTTTTTAAACTTGAGTTTCTTAAAACCCAACCCGACTCGACCCGCATTCTCAACCCGACCCGACCAGACCCAAATTCTAATCCGAATTCTGACCCGACCAGCATTCTAAACCCATTTTAGCCGGGTCGGGTTGAGTCGGGTCGGGTTAACTTGTAAAATCCTCAACCCGACCCGACCCAAATTCCATGCAAATTTTTATCTTCTCAACCTGACCCAACCCCTTGACCCGAAATTCTCAACCCGACCCGCATGATTTCTTGGGTCGGGTCATGCAGGTCAGGTCAAAACCCGACCCAAGTTGCAGCCCTATTTATTACCTTATATACTCATTTTAGTTCTATCCTTTCTTGAATTCAATATATCCGTCTTAATATACATGCATCTTATTATGCAATTTTCACTTATTTTTTAAATTAAACAAGCCATTAATATGCCTTCAAGAAATCACCAGTCAAATCTTTCTCTACCTTGTTCTATGATGTCTAAACTCTAAAGTAGGTGGAACTATACTTTTTTTCTTATTTAAGTCGATCGTTTTAAGTTTGGATTAAGTCAACTTATTTATTAATTAAGTTCAAGATATTTAAGTCCGAACAAAAAAAAATTCAAACTTGAGTTGAATGGGATAGAAGGTCACATTCAAGCTAGCTAGGATCAAGTTGGAAGAGAGTTCTGATAGAACCATTTTGGATTGGAGGGTGGTTTGTAGCGTTGAGTTCATCAGGTTTAGTTGTTAGGTTCAGATTGTATTAATTAATATTCTTTCTAAGATATCCACTGTACAACTTGAACTTGTATGAGAAAGGATTTTTCAGTTACTAATGTAAAATTGTGTTATCTTTTCATGGATATTTGATTGCTTCTGTTGCGATGTTTGATATTTGATTTTACACAACAAATCCATGGTGGCCTAAAAAGATTTGTGTGAAAAAGTCTTTTAACTCTCAAATTATACGCGGTTGTTAGTCTCAACGTCTTAACCAAGCACCTCTCAAAAGTCAGACACAAGAGAAGAAGTTGAGTCATAGACAACAATTTGCATACATGAGTACTAGTTTTTGTTTAAACTCTAAACTTTAAAAAAAAAATATAGAAAAAAATTACCTTGTGGTTAAAATATCCACAAGATATCTACACTACATGAGCTTTGACTTATATGAGAAAGGACTTTTAAGTATGACAAGAAAAGCTAAAAGCCAACGAGAAGTTAAATTGTGTGAATCTATTTTTTATGATTAATGTATTCAGCACCTGACTAATCTTTGCATTATGTACAACCCTTCCTAGCTACACACAAAATAATTCTATGTAAAGTGGTTCTTTAGAATAAAATGAGAATCGAATTCAAGACTCTCACTTCTTCAAGTGGGCTCTTGACCATCACCGGCTCCTTTAAATTATCTTAATATTAGAATGTATCAAGGAACTTTGAGAAGTCGGACAAGTTAAGTCATGGAGAACAATTTGCAAAATTTGCATACAGAGTTTTAGATTTTGTTTAAACTCTAAACTAAAAAAGAAAAAGTAAATATTGAATTTTTTTAAATAAACAATAACTTTATACCAAAATATTACGATCTGCATATGCATGGAGTAATTTTCTTAGAGAGAGACGAGAACTGAATTTCTTGAAAAAGATGGAGAGGAATTACGAGAGCAACAACAGCTACGATGGCATAGAGTCCGGAGAGGGTGTAGAAAATACGATCTTGCCAAAGCTTCGAATTGTTTATTTCTGCCAACCAATCCAACACGCTTCCGACGCCGTTAGACATTATCACCGACGGAATGCTGGCCAAGTCCATCGAATTTCCGTCAAAGAAAACAGAAAATTTCCGGCCCATCGAAAGGAAATCGGCGGGAGTTCCCATCCGGAGGAAGGAGAGGACTCTGTTCCTGGAGTTTGAGAAAGAATTGGATTGGGATCCTCGGCTGCTTTTATATTTATACAACTATTTAGAGTAAGGCGGCAAGGGCATGGGATGTGTAGGATTTGATTTCTACTGCATGATAATATATTATTCTTATTTAAAATAATTTTCCAACAATGTCAGATGGACTTGATGAAGTGAGAAGTAAAATTTCAGAGTATTTTAAAATTAAAAAAGTAAGAATAATAATGATAGTTAATTTTAAATTTAAATTATTGTAATTAACTGTCATATCATTACTAATTTTAATATATTAAAATTTATAGATTAAAATAAATTTTAATTTTAAGTATTATTTCTAAGTATTCCGCAATTTGACATCAACCGGATTCATTTACCCATATAAAGCCATGTGTAAGAAAAATGGTTTTCATTATTTTAATAAAATAAAAATAATGTTATTTTATCAAATTTTCACATCAAAGTAATGAGAAATAATTCATATTATAAAAAAAATTAACACTCTGGATATTACATATGCTGACGGCCAATATCGTAACTACAAGAGATTTGAGATCCAACTTATATGTCAAAAATTCAATGCACTTCTTTGAATTCTCAACTTAATGAAAATTTTATGCTCGATTCTTTTAATCAGAATAAAAGTTCTAAATAATGATCAGTACTCTAAGGATTCAAACTCTTACTATCACTCTATAAACAAAGAGATGACACTAATTTGGAATAAATTGAAACAATTTCATCAATAAAATTAGATGTTTTATAAAATCAAAACAAACATGGAATTAGGAATTCAAATGCAAGGATTCAATGCAATTAATTAATCTAAATTAAATGTAATTTAAGAAACTAATATATGCATGAATTTTAATCCGACACAAATTTGAATTGAAAATCAAAAAGACTTCTAATGAACCAAGTTGGTTGTGGAATTAAATTTTAATCAAGCAATTCATTAATGAAAGACATGAACATTAAATATTCACCATATAAAGAAAACCAACACTTATATTAAATTTAATTTAAACAAAAACTTAAATTAAAATTCAAAAGAACCCAATAACTCACCAAACTTTGGAGAGGCATACAAAGCTCAAAGCTTCAAATTAATTTCAACTCAATTTGGCACATTCAATGACGTCCAAACCTTAGTACCAAGGGCCCGATATTTATAACTTTAAAATCGATACATATCGGCCAATACAATATGTATCAGCCGATATTTGTACCCCTCCTTAGTATGTATAGGCTTTTGATCAACAACATTGTAGGAAAAATATATATTTTTTAAATCAAACTTGCTAAGCCCAATAATCCATACACGCCCAAGCCTTCCATTTGGGCTTATTGCTAACTTTAGGCCCATCCAATGGCTGAATGCCATGTGGATTATTTACACCAGCAAATAGACTTAAAAAAATTAGAAAATATAAAATAAAATGGCTGCAAATTCTAGGCGAAATCAGTGCTTGAATCTCAGCCCTTCATTTTGAAAAACTTCCTTGCAAAACAACTTCTAAATCAGGCCCAATGCATCCCACACATCCTTGCTAAAATCTACAACAATTTTTTCAGCCTTTCATTCTGATTTCTTGCTGCTTTTGAAAACCATGAGTTGATAATTTTCTTGAGGTATAACTCACACTAAAAGAGTTAACTATTGAGAGAATGGTGCCTAAGTGTTATATAGAGGTATTGGTTTCTAAAATTAGGCGCTGTGAGACTCTCTTGCCACTTCACACCCTCCCTCACGTTTAGCTTGTAATACCCTTCCCCAGATTAGACGAGTTTTAACTCGTTAATCATGTTTAACCGGTTGATCTTGAGGTTTTTGGTTAGGGCTTCGAGGAAAGCCCAAGTTTGGCCCGATCTGAGCCCGAAAACTCAGTGATTCAGCTCGTCGAGCTAGAGGGGCATTTTGGTAATTTACCACTTGTTGTGTATATTTTTATAAATTGTGTGATTTTGTGAATATTATTGGTGAATAATGTTTTCCTTAATGAAGGATTTACATTTCTGATTTTAAAATAAAATTATTTTCAGAAAATGATATTTAAATATCGCCCGTCAAAACCCCGAAAGGGAGTATTAATTATTTTAAAGGGTTTTGAAAATGAAATAAATTTTGAAATTAGTATTTTATGGTAGTCCATTTTAAGAATGGTCTAGTTATTTCATTTAACTTCAAAATAAGATTTACAAATTAGTTATTTTTACATTTGTTTAATTAAGTAATTATGGGTAAAATATGAATTTTATTTAAATAAATGATTTTTAATAAGAGATAAAATCTGAAATTTTTATGGTGATTAAGATTTTTAAAACCCAACATATTTGTAAAGTTGGATTAAATTTTTGAGCTTTTAAAATTATTTTTTTTAGTTAAAAATCCAGTTTTTATCAAAATGTGGCCCTTTTTGCAAATATTGGAAAATAGGAGGGCTGATCTGCAAAACCCAAAAAATTTGACTGTATCATCGTCATCGGCGTGCAGCAGCCTGCTCTGCTGCCCGATTTTTCCGGCGATTCGTCGTCGTCGCGTCCCATCGCGCGTGCCGGATTTCCCGGCCGAAAAACCTATATAAATCGGCCTCCTTCGATCGGTTTTAACTCCCACCAACCTTCTTCTCTTCTCCCTTCTCTCTCTCTGTAAAACCCAGCCGGCTGACCCTCTTTTGTAACAGTAACTTAGAGGAGATTTTCAGAAAAAAATCTGGATTTCAGCCCAGAAACTCAATCAAAGGTAACCACTGCATTCCCCTTTCAATTTCGACCGATTTGGAATCAAAAAATTTTGAATTTGGCTCTGATTTCAGTGAGAAAATCGATTTCAAAAATTTAGGGAAAATTTTAGGGTTCCTCGTATCAGTGAGCTTCCGGTGTTAAGATCGGATGGCTCACTGAGTTTCAAAGCTCCAAACCTCTTCCTGTGGAAAGAGGACTCCCGGAGGAATCCATTGGACCGGTCAGATGTAAAAATTGAGTCCAGAAAATAGCCCATTTCCTATTTTCGATTTTACTGTTCACCGGCCGTTCACTGTCTGTTGCAGACAGTGAACGGGGAAGAAGAAGAAAGAAAAAAAAATATTAATATTTTATAAAAAAAAAAATTTATTTGATATCATGGTTGCTCATATTTTCAAATGTTGGTTCCCATCGAAGAAAAAAAAATGAATAAATAATTAAATAATTAAATATTATTATTTTATTCAAAAAAAAAAATTTATTTCGTTAGATTATGTGATGTGATGATTTATACCCCCCTTGTTAAATAAAACTGTACTAACCCCTTTCTCTTATTATTTATAGTGTAAATATTATTGTATCCGCTTTCAGTCCGACATTAGTCGGGAACTGAGTGATTCACTTTCAGGCCGGCACTATAGTCGGGCACTGGGTGACCTCGAGGCCTACTCAAAATGTCAGCTCTGGTCCTATCCAGAAGACAACCGAGAAGTGACCCGAGGATCTAGACCTCACTCAATAAGTCAATCTGGTCAATGCCCAGAAGACAATATGAGTTTGGACTGAGCCCTTTTTATTATTATATTATTATCTTGTGGATGATTTAAAAAGGCTAAAAACCAAGTAGGAGACTCATTTCCATGAACCCTGGATATTTTGTGGGAAAATGTGTGATTTCCAAATACTACGTATATGTACGTATCTGATATGTATATTGATTGTGCACTTGTATGTTGTTTGACAGAGACCGCGAAACCACACGATCACGGTGAGAGAACTTAACTCTGCAGATTTTGTAAACAGGTGTTATATTGAGCAATGAGTGGTTTCGGTTTTGATGAACCCACTCATGTGCCTATACATGATGCACTATGGTAAGAGTGCTATGATGATTTGATATTACGGTGTTGACCGTATGTGTATGTAAGACTGCTTCCACGTACCTGGGCTATTGAATCAATATCGGCCATATGAGAGATGGTTTATGTCTACTGGACCATGGGCGGACCATGCTGTCGTCAGTTGTTGACTTGAGGGTGTCAGTATCGGCTAAGTTTAAGAGCCGGAGATGTACTTGTAAGGATGTATTTTGACCGTGTCGGGACTTAATACTGGTCTCAGTGTAGTCGGCAGGCGTTACGGTGGATAATGGCAGTGATTGATAGTTGATGATGTTATTATCTTATTTGAGATTATGCTTACTGTTATCAAGCATAAGATATTAACTGTTGTTAACCTGTTTTACTATTTGCTTAATGTGCATTGTTAATTATCCTTCACTGGGCTAGTTAGTTCACACCACTCACCTTTCAGGCGATGAACCCGATGAGGAGGACCCTCTCTTTCAGGCTTAGGGCGTTTGAGCTAAAGCAGTGTTTTGGAATTCCCCCGGAGAGGAATGCCCTGATCTTTTCTGTTGGTTCTTGGAACCGTTGTCTTTTAATTAAGTACCGGATGTGGTACTTAATTTATGATTAAATGTTGTAATCGGCTATGTTGCCATTTGAGACAATATTATGAATGATTAATCAATATTTTGAAATGATGAGTTAATGGTTGATCTTGTTTACTCTATGTGTTGTTATTGCTTTGTCTATAGGGCAGGCATATGGTACATGTTTGAGTCCACTTAACGGGCTGATGTGTAGCCGTTGGGCCTAACTGTTGATCCGGCCCAGTAAGAATGCTCGTAGTTTAGTTTATCAAAAAAAAAAAAAAAATCAGTCGCGTTCCGGGCCCACCGGTCGGGTCGAGGCATGACAGCTTGGTATCAGAGCGTAGGTTCAACTCTAGGACTGTGATGGGTTACTACCTAGTTAGACTTGTTTTTGCCTTAGTGTTGCTATTGTTTTGACATTTTCTTGTTTGGTGATACAGATATGTCAGGCAACACGGAGTATTTTCAGGGGACACCTAGCGACCCTATTGTCGTAGATTCGGGAGACGACTCCGGTGCGCCAAGTCTCGATGAGGTTGCACCGGAGAGGAGATAATAGTGGTATCCCCAGAGTACCACATGGGTGCTGAACCTGTGGAGGAAGAGGGAGATATCCCAATTCCTGAGGAGTCGGTGGGGGAGAACGGTTCACCCGAGTATATTCCGGCTACTCCGCCATTGGACGAGTACCAAGATGAGATGTGTGAGCTCTGCAATCAGGCAGGGCACAACTTCATCTATTGCCCCTATCCACCCAATGTCATTTGCCCTGTTTGCGACCTCCGCGGACATGGGAGTGCCAGAACCAATTGTCCTTATGTAGGAGGACCGGGGATCATACCTTGTTTAACTTGTGGGGTGTTCGAGCACAAGTCTGAGACCTGCCCGGACAACTTTTATTACTTTGGTGGTGAGGAAGGATCTTTTTTAGGGAATTAGATCAGTGTTTGTTAGGGGCCATCGGGGAGTTTTGAGTTTTTGTTTTGAAGGGTTTTCATACCCTACTAACCCTTGTACTTGTATTTGAAATTTCAAATGAACTCTAATGAGATTGTTGCAACTTGTGTCTTCTACTTTGGTAAAAATCTTAAAATTGGTTAATGATGTTTACGAGTGTAAATAACAGATGTCGGGACCCAACGCAAACCGAGCCAACTTTCGTGGGAGGAGGACTGGTCTTCCACCCCGTAACCTACCTAACGAGGCGATAAGAACGGCAGTAGAAGCATTTCAGCAGATAGTTGAAAATATGCGACATCCGCCAGTCCAAACACCAGAGGAGAGAGCCACCTCGGATCTGAAAGAGTTCAAACATCTGAACCCGATTAGCTTCTCGGGAACAGAGGACCCCAGCGCTGCGAGGAACTTGCTAACCCAGATTAGCCGCATCCTTAACACCCTAGCGATCGCCGCCGACTTACGTGTGACCTTGGCGACCTATCAGCTCGAAGGGAACGCCTACAAATGGTGGGAGGCGAAGAGCTTGGTTCGTAATCACGAGCCAATGACTTGGGAGGAGTTTTCTGCAACCTTTCTGGCCCGTTACTTTCCAAATACGGTGAAGGAGGCGAGGAAGAGAGAGTTCCTCAACATTCAGCAGGGTTCAGATATAGTGGCACAGTATGCCATGTGCTACATCGACCTGATGCAGTTTGTGCCGTGGATTGCAGCCAATGAGGAGGAGAAGATCCAGCATTTTGAGAACGGACTCAGACCCTTCCTACAGCGGCAAGTGGCCGGCCTAGTGTTCAACACTGTAAAGGAGATCATCGAGCGCACTTCGAAGGTGGAAACGGTGGATTCTATCAACCGAAGCACTAACAGCTCTCAGAAACCTTCTTCTAACAAGAAGGAAAGGTTCAATCAGCAGAAGAAGCCTTTCTTCAGGAAGAGCCAACCCAGTGTGGGCCAGTCCAGTCGGTCTGACTCTCGACCAATCGTGTGCTACACCTGCAATCAGCCAGGCATACTTCCAAGTTCTGCCAATCCAAAGGAGAGAGGGCGTGCTTTCAATGCCAGCAGACCGGGCACCTGTTCAAGGATTGTCCTTTTTCTGGTAAAGCGGCACCTTCGCAAAGAGCAGGAGTTTCCTCGCAGCCATCTGTTGGCAGAGGTTCTCAGCAGGCTTCCAGAGGATCAGCGACACCGAGGAACGGACCACCTCGGAACGATCAGGGGAGAGGACGAGGGCGTCCTCAAGGGAGAGTCTACTCTTTAGGGACTCAGAAGGAGGAACCGATGGAGAACACGGTGATGGAAGGTACCCTTAATCTTTTCAGTCTTTTGGCTCGAGTGTTGTTTGATACCGGTGCTTCGCATTCCTTTATCTCTAGAACTTGTTGTGTTAGATTGGGTTTGAAATCGGTAGAAGTAGTTAACCCGCTAATGGTAGTTTCACCTTTGGGTAAGAAGGCTTTGGCAAACCAAGAGTGTAGATCTTGTGTTTTGAAGATTAGCGGAGTGGAGTTGTCCTATGATTTTCTGGTTCTGGAAATGACGGACTTTGACATCATCCTTGGTGTGGATTGGTTGTCTGTTTTTGGAGTCTTGATAGACTGCTTTCAAAGAAGAATTCATGGGGTCTCCTCAACCGGTGAGAGGTTTATGGAGAAGTTGGTACCCTATGAGAGGATGAGAGTTATTTTCTCTGGCCTTAGGGCGTATCCCGGTAGTATGGTGGCAAGCATGGGTTGGGAAGATGTAGGTGGTGTAGGGTCTGTTGCTCCTCGGGTGGTGTGTGAGTTTATATATGTTTTTCCTGACCAGTTGGCTGGGCTACCTCCACGCCGAGATATAGAGTTTGTTATAAACCTACAGCCAGGAACATCTCCAATTTCCATGGCACCTTATCGGATGGCGCCGGCAGAGCAGAGAGAGCTAGCTACGCAGCTAGAGGAGCTTTTTAGTCTTGGTTTTATCCGTCAGAGCAACTCACCGTGGGGCGCACCTGCTCTCTTTGTGAAAAAGAAGGATGGATCGATGAGGATGTGTATAGATTACCGGCGGCTTAACCAGGTAACTATTAAGAATAAGTATCCGTTGCCTAGAATAGACGACCTCTTTGATCTTTTGAGGGGATCGAAGTGTTTTTCGAAAATCGATTTGAGGTCGGGTTACCATCAGTTGCGGATTCGAGAGAAGGACATTCCGAAGACTGCTTTTCAGACGCAGTATGGCTTGTACGAGTTTCTTGTGATGCCTTTCGGTTTGACAAACGCGCCAGCCATGTTCATGGACTTGATGAATCGCGTGTTTCGACCGTATCTGCGAGAGTTCGTGATAGTCTTCATCGACGATATCTTGATCTTTTCGTCATCAGAAGAGGAGCATGAGTGTCATCTGCGGATTGTTCTTCAGACTCTTCGGGAGCATCAGCTGTTCGCTAAGCTGAGCAAGTGTGAGTTTTGGTTGACTCAAGTGCAATTTCTGGGACATGTGGTGTCTCCAGGAGGAATCTCGGTAGATCCAGCAAAGGTAGAGACCGTGAAGACTTGGGAGAGTCCCAAGAGCGTGTTCGAGATCCGGAGCTTTCTGGGGTTAGCAGGATATTACCGAAAGTTTATCCCGCACTTCTCTCAGATTGTGGTACCGATGACTCGGCTGACAAGGAAGAACGTCAAGTTCGAGTGGAGCGAACCTTGTGAGAAAGCATTCCAGGAGCTGAAGGAGAAGTTGACGACGTCTCTAGTATTGGTGATACCCGAGCAAGGACGAGGTTACGATGTTTATTGCAACGCGTCCAAGTTTGGTTTGGGTTGTGTACTAATGCAAGAGGGGAAGGTAGTAGCTTATGGTTCCAGGCAATTGAAGGGACATGAATAGAACTACCCCACTCATGATTTGGAGTTGGCAGCCGTTGTATTTTCGTTGAAATTGTGGAGACATTACTTATATGGTGAGAAGTTTAATGTGTTTTCTGATCACCATAGTCTCAAATATATCTTCACTCAGAAAGACTTGAATATGAGGCAGCGTAGGTGGATGGAGTACTTGGGAGATTATGACTTCAGTCTCTCCTATCACCCGGGGAAAGCCAACGTGGTGGCCGATGCCTTGAGCCGGAAGTCTCACAACGACGTGGCGAGGATGGCATCCTTGCAATGGAAGATGCTCGAAGTTCTGTCTGAGTACGATCTGGAGCTGATCGAAGGAAGCGGGTCAGCAAGAATCCATAGTTTGGTTCTGCAACCCGAGGTAGTTGGATTGGTGTTGGAAGGACAACAGAGCGACCCAGAAGTGAAGGAGTTGGCAACTCAGCTTTCAGGAGGAGCGACTCTAGAGGACTGGAAGATCAAGGCGGACGGAAGCCTGACTTTCAAAGACAGACTGTTTGTGCCAAAGTCGGACGAGTGCAGGAGAAAGGTGCTTGATCACTTTCATCAATCTCGCTTTGCGGTGCATCCCGGTGGTACGAAGATATATCGTGACTTGCGGTGACTTTTCTGGTGGAAAGGTATGAAGCGCGAGGTAGCAGATTTTGTATCGAAGTGCCTAACTTGTCAACAAGTGAAGGCGGAACATCAACGACCTGGCGGAAAGATGCAACCTTTGGAAGTGGTTGAATGGAAGTGGGAGCATATCACGATGGATTTTGTAACTGGTTTTCCTAAGTCTCCTAAAAAGAACGACGCTATTTGGGTAATAGTCGATCGATTGACGAAGTCAGCTCACTTTCTACCGATCAAGAAGGCGAATTCTTTCGCTACTCTAAGCAGACTGTACTTGAAGGAGATAATCAGATTGCATGGAGTACTTGTATCCATTGTATCTGATAGAGACTCTAGGTTCGTGTCAAGGTTTTGGCAAGGATTACAAGACGAGTTGGGGACTAAGCTGTGCTTCAGCACTGCTTTTCACCCTCAGACGGATGGTCAGTCAGAGAGAACCATTCAAACTTTAGAGGATATGCTAAGGGCTTGTGTGATGGATATGCGGCGAAGTTGGGAAGATCACTTGCCTTTGATCGAGTTCGTCTACAACAACATTTATCACTCCAGTGTGCAGATGGCACCCTACGAGGCTCTGTATGGCAGACCTTGCAGGTCACCTCTTTGTTGGACAGAGGTAGGAGACAAAGCGCTGTTAGGACCTGACTTAGTGCGTGAGACGTCAGAGCAAGTTGAAGCGATCACACAGCGTCTCAAGACAGCTCAGAGCTGATAGAAGAGTTATGCTGACAAAAGGCGACGACCTTTGGAGTTTGCAGATGGCGACCGAGTTTTCTTACGTGTGACACCACGTCATGGAGTGTAGCGGTTCGGGCGCAAGGGAAAACTATCACCTCGATATGTTAGACCCTTTGAGATCTTGAAGAAGATAGGTGAAGTGGCCTATCAGTTGGATCTTCCTCAGGCTTTGGAGAGAGTGCATAGTACGTTCCACGTGTCTATGCTAAGGAAGTACGAGCCTGACCCGTCGCATGTGATCAGTTTTGAAGAGATTGAAGTGTCAGAGGACTTAACTTTTGAAGAAGCACCAGTCAAGATTCTAGAGCGTCGGACTCAAGAGCTCAAGAGGAAGTCTATACCTCTAGTGCGAGTGCTGTGGCAACATCGCGACGTGCAACATGAGATGTGGGAACCTGAATCGACGATGCAGAAGCTGTACCCTGGCTTGTTCACAGGTCAAGAAGGTAGTATTTGTTTTAAATTTCGGGACGAAATTTTCTTTTAGGAGGGTAGGATGTAATACCCTGCCCCAGATTAGGCGAGTTTTAACTCGTTAATCATGTTTAACCGGTTGATCTTGAGGTTTTTGGTTAGGGCTTCGAGGAAAGCCCAAGTTTGGCCCGATCTGAGCCCGAAAACTCAGTGATTCAGCTCGTCGAACTGGAGGGGCATTTTGGTAATTTACCACTTGTTGTGTATATCTTTATAAATTGTGTGATTTTGTGAATATTATTGGTAAATAATGTTTTCCTTAATGAAGGATTTACATTTCTGATTTTAAAATAAAATTATTTTCAGAAAATGATATTTAAATATCGCCTGTCAAAACCCCGAAAGGGAGTATTAATTATTTTAAAGGGTTTTGAAAATGAAATAAATTTTGAAATTAGTATTTTATGGTAGACCATTTTAAGAATGGTCTAGTTATTTCATTTCACTTCAAAATAAGATTATGGGTAAAATATGAATTTTATTTAAATAAATGATTTTTAATAAGAGATAAAATCTGAAATTTTTATGGTGATTAAGATTTTTAAAACCCAACATATCTGTATAGTTGGATTAAATTTTTGAGCTTTTAAAATTATTTTTTTTAGTTAAAAATCCAGTTTTTATCAAAATGTGGCCCTTTTTGCAAATATTGGAAAATAGGAGGGCAAATCTGCAAAACCCACAAAATTTGACTGTATCATCGTCATCGGCGTGCAGCAGCCTGCTCTGCTGCCCGATTTTTCCGGCGATTCGCCGTCGTCGCTTCCCATCGTGCGTGCCGGATTTCCCGGCCGAGAAACCTATATAAATCGGCCTCCTTCGATCGGTTTTAACTCCCACCAACCTTCTTATCTTCTCCTTTCTCTCTCTCTGTAAAACCCAGCCGGCCGACCCTCTTTTGTAACAGTAACTTAGAGGAGATTTTCAGAAAAAAATCTGGATTTCAGCCCAGAAACTCAATCAAAGGTAACTACTGCATTCCCCTTTCAATTTCGACCGATTTGGAATCAAAATTTTTTGAATTTGGCTCTGATTTCAGTGAGAAAATCGATTTCAAAAATTTAGGGAAAATTTTAGGGTTCCTCGTATCAGTGAGCTTCCGGTGTTAAGATCGGATGGCTCACTGAGTTTCAAAGCTCCAAACCTCTTCCTGTGGAAAGAGGACTCCCGGAGGAATCCATCAGACCGGTCAGATGTAAAAACCGAGTCCAGAAAATAGCCCATTTCCTATTTTCGGTTTTACTGTTCACCGGCCGTTCACTGTCTGTTGCAGACAGTGAAAGGGGAAGAAGAAGAAAGAAAAAAAAAATATTAATATTTTATAAAAAAAAATTATTTGATATTATGGTTGCTCATATTTTCAAATGTTGGTTCCCATCGAAGAAAAAAATGAATAAATAATTAAATAATTAAATATTATTATTTTATTCAAAAAAAATATTATTATTTCGTTAGATTATGTGATGTAATGATTTATACCCCCTTGTTAAATAAAACTGTACTAACCCCTTTCTCTTATTATTTATAGTGTAAATATTATTGTATCCGCTTTCAGTCCGACATTAGTCGGGAACTGAGTGATTCACTTTCAGGCCGACACTATAGTCGGGCAGTGGGTGACCTCGAGGCCTACTCAAAATGTCAGCTCTGGTCATATCCAGAAGACAACCGAGAAGTGACCCGAAGATCTAGACCTCACTCAATAAGTCAATCTGGTCAATGCCCAGAAGACAATATGAGTTTGGACTGAACCCTTTTTATTATTATATTATTATCTTGTGGATGATTTAAAAAGGCTAGAAACCAAGTAGGAGACTCATTTCCATGAACCCTGGATATTTTGTGGGAAAATGTGTGATTTCCAAATACTACGTATATGTACGTGTCTGATATGTATATTGATTGTGCACTTGTATGTTGTTTGAGAGAGACCGCGAAACCACACGATCACGGTGAGGGAACTTAACTCTGCAGATTTTGTAAACAGGTGTTATATTGAGCAATGAGTGGTTTCGGTTTTGATGAACCCACTCATGTGCCTATACATGATGCACTATGGTAAGAGTGCTGTGATGATTTGATATTACGGTGTTGACCGTATGTGTATGTAAGACTGCTTCCACGTACCTGGGCTATTGAACCAATATCGGCCATATGAGAGATGTTTTATGTCTACTGGACCATGGGCAGACCATGCTGTCGTCAGTTGCTGACTTGAGGGTGTCAGTATCGGCTAAGTTTAAGAGCCGGAGATGTACTTGTAAGGATGTATTTTGACCGTGTCGGGACTTAATACTGGTCTCAGTGTAGTCGGCAGGTGTTACGGTGGATAATGACAGTGATTGATAGTTGATGATGTTATTATCTTATTTGAGATTATGTTTACTGTTATCAAGCATGAGATATTAACTGTTGTTAACCTGTTTTACTATTTGCTTAATGTGCATTGTTAATTATCCTTCACTGGGCTAGTTAGTTCACACCACTCACCTTTCAGGCGATGAACCCGAGGAGGAGGACCCTCTCTTTCAGGCTTAGGGCGTTTGAGCTAAAGCAGTGTTTCCGGATTCCCCCGGAGAGGAATGCCCTGATCTTTTCTGTTGGTTCCTGGAACCGTTGTCTTTTAATTAAGTACCGGATGTGGTACTTAATTTATGATTAAATGTTGTAATCGGCTATGTTGCCATTTGAGACAATATTATGAATGATTAATCAATATTTTGAAATGATGAGTTAGTGGTTGATCTTGTTTACTCTATGTGTTGTTATTGCTTTGTCTATGGGGCAGGTATATGGTACATGTTTGAGTCCACTTAACGGGCTGATGTGTAGCCGCTGGGCCTAACTGTTGATCTGGCCCAGTAAGAATGCTCGTGGTTTAGTTTATCAAAAAAAAAAAAAAAATCAGTCGCGTTCCAGGCCCACCGGTCGGGTCGGGGCGTGACATAGCTGCTTATCATCTCTTACTTATAGCGGTTGTACGTATAACCTTCTCTGATACCATGTTAGAAAACCATGAGTTGATAACATTCTTGAAGTAAAAGTCACTCTTAAAAGCTAGTCATTCAGAGACGGGTACCTCAAGTGGTATATAGAGTGATTGGTTTCTCAAATTAGATGATGGACTTTCCTGCCACTTCATAGAAGGTCCCAAACCGATCCATTTCGAATCCAAAACCAGCAGCACACGCCCAAGAAACTTGTTGCTAATTTGGCCCTTCTATTTTGGGCTCTAGCAGATCCAACACTCGAACCTACTATCGTGGTGAGATTCCCATGCCATGTTAGTGTCCCATGTAGCATCTGACAGATGCCCACCTAAGCTGGTAGCAAATGGGCCTGAAATCATGAGCTTTTGAGGCCCAAAACATTGCCAAATAGGGCTTATTTGTTGGCTCATCCAAATGGGCTTCAAACCTGATGTTTGTGGGTCCATTATGATGCTCTTCAAGCCCTCTCTCCTCTCCATTAATCCTAGCAAAGAATTAGAGAGCAAATTTATCGATTTTGTCCAATTAGGCACCCGTCTACACGATCTTCATGTTCTTCATTTGGTTGAGTTAGCCTTGTGATGCCCCATCAAAATATAATAAATCTGACTTATTAAATATCTGTAACTACTCTCAAAATGGATAAAAGAGAATCCTATTCCTGCTTACTTATATACAAAAGGAGAGTATGTAGAGGCTAAATTTCTCCTAACATTATTCTCGTGTTAGACTTTTCGGTGTTCAATTGGTTGCCTCCGCCTTAGCAAGCGGGAGGTTGTGGGTTTGAGTCCCCATGTGTGCCTTAAAGGTGTTAGAAAAGAGAAAATTGTATTCATTAAAGAGTATTACACAACTATATATAACCTTAGCCGACCCTAGGGCTATTACACTTCTAATCTAAATAAATCTCTTAATAGAGATAAACCTAAACTAGAATCCTAATTATATTATAATTAGGATAATCTAAATATATTCCAACATACCCCCGCAAGCTGAAGCGTGGATGAATGCGAAACTTGGAACGTGAAGAAACGGCAGGTGAACTGCAAAAGCGGCACACCGACTGGCCATGGAGATTTCTTGAAGCAGCACTCTGATTGGCTGCAAAACTTGTTGAAGAGGCAGCGGTAACTGGCTGTAAATATGTGTTTATGTGGCAGCGTTGATTGGCTGCAAAGCGACAGGCGACAAACACCAATGGAGGCCTGAAATAGAGAAAGAGTCTCGGACGACGGTAGTGGCCGTAAGGCAATTGTCCGGCAAACAATGATCGCAATATGCGATAAATGCGGGCAATGAATGACCTGCAAAACAAGGGCATAATAAATGCCAAAAAAGGTTGAAGCCATCACATCGATCAATTAGATCACAAAGGCCAGCGAACAATAGTTGTAGCCATAAAGGCCAGCAAATAAAGGTTGTGGCCATAAAAGGCCAGCAAATGGGGCTGTAGCCATAAAAGGCCAGCAAATGAGGCTACAACCATGAAAGGCCAGCAAATGGGGCTGTAACCATGAAAGGCCAGCAAAAGGGGCTGTAGCCATGAAAGGCCAGCAAATGACGCTGTAGCTATTAAAGGCCAGCAAATGATGGAGATGAATCAGAGTCCTCCAAATAAAAAGAGTGGATGAATTCCACAACAAATGGACATGTGTCCAAAATATGTCGTCTCATTTTCGAGAAACGACAAAATAAGGCGTGTTCGAACGAAGGACAAGTTGCATCCCTTTCTTCGGCTTCAATAAAGTAGGAGGAGAAGGGCAAGGGCAATTTGTGTCCCTTTCTTCAGCTCTCCCCCTTTCTTCTTGGCATAGATCATGGCAAGAAGAACAAACTAAACACAAATGGTGCAAAACTATATCTGGATTCGATCGTCACCGGTGACAGAAAACAGTAAGTAGGCGAGTGGTGATGGCTACCTCTGATTGGTGGATGGCATCGTAACTGTAGCAGACCGCAAAATTTTTCCAACAGGTTGCTGCATATATGGTCCTCACAAGCATGAAAACAGAATCACCCAACTGTGCATACACTAGATCTGGTCAACAACGATTGCAAGCAACATGGGATGCCTTCCGACCCATCAGTCGAATAAAATAATAGTACTTCTCTGTCGAGAGTGCATCTGTACACACATTGCTGATAAGCTGGAAATTAACCTTGCAAATTGTATCAAAACCAACATCAATTTCAACGAATGGGTTCTTTAAATCTCCATTTAAAGTAACAGGAACTCCCACCACTTTTGTTGGACATTTTGATTGTGCAAATGTCTCCACTAGTTGAGCAGCATCTGTGTTGGATGTGACGCGTCCAACGATCACAAGGCCATCCAACTTCAAAGTTTGGCATGTATTTAATGCTGCATTGTTGTTTTTATTTTATCTTTTGTTCGCCCTAGGATGTCATAACCACATTGACTTTTATATGTAGAAAGAACTTCATCAGTGATTTCCAAAGTTTTGTGTGCAAATAAACCTTCAGTTCTACCAAGGAATCCAAGCAAAGTACTGTTAGGGTTATGGATCTTCATAGCATTGTAAAGACCCCAAATGACATTATGCCCTCCTGCAGATTGCCTCCCACAGAGGACCAGTAACTTGTAGCATCCTAGCGCAAAATCAGGAAGAACGATAGGTTGCCTTAAAACGGAGAAGATCTTACAAGAGCGGTGACGAGAGAAAGAGCAGTTTGTAAACAAATCTGCAAGGTGTAGACGAGTCTACTGGCGAGGATTTCAACAGATCTCAGCAGCAAACCATCGGATCTGGGCTTACTCGAGCGGAAGACAGAGGCGGCGACAGATTTGAGAGCAAAATCCAGATATAGGCAGATCGGACGAGCTGATGCAGAGCTCTCTTCCCCTTCAATGATACATCAGCGTGTGCACCTGTGGATGTGCAACTATGCAGATCTAAACGTCGGATAGCAGATCTGAAGAACCATAGATCCAAAAAGACAGGGACTGGCAAATCTGAGAAGGGGCTTCTGCAAACAGAGCCAAAGGGTTGCAAACAGGAACCCATAAATCGAGGGAGATACCAGCCGCGAGAACGAACTTGCAGATTTGAGAGAGCAGAGCTCCAATGGCGGAAGCCGGGATTGACCCTTGTGGCCAGAGGACAGCCGTAGCGTCGGATCTGTTTGCTGCAAGCAAATCTGAGGTTGACCAGATACTGTTGTTTCAGTAAGACGGTGGAATATCTTTAGCACAAGATCTGGCCAAAAAACACAGGCAGCAAGCATAACAGAACTAGGTTTGTCTCCCCCTCTGCCAGACATGTATATTCTGGCAGAGGGAGAGAAGAGAAGAAGTTTCCTGCGATTGAAAACTAACTAGGTTTTGCCGCTGGGACTCTGCGCTTTGCTGTGTATGAATCTGAATGGCGATTGCCTAGGCCTGCACCTTGTTCTCTGTAGATCAGAAAATCAGATCTTCAATTTTGTAGATACAACAGATTTGAAACGATCGGCCTGGAAGGTGCAACCCACAAACGTTGGCACAGCAAAGAGCAGGCGAAGGCAACCATGAGCAGACAAATCTGAGATCTGGGTAGAACGATGCTAACAAGCAGACCTCGGCATAAACAATGGTTAAAGAATCATGTGAAGCATAATTCCCCTCCCTCCGCCGAGAGATTCCTCGACAGAGGGAGAGAAGAAGAATCACGTGAAATTGACTTTCAAACTAAGATCATAACTTGACTTTGATACTGTGTTAGAAAAGAGAAAATTATATTCATTAAAGAGTATTACACAACTATATATAATCTTAGCCGACTCTAGGGCTATTACACTTCTAATCTAAATAGATCTCTTAATAGAGATAAACCCAAACTAGAATCCTAATTACATTATAATTAGGATAATCTAAATATATTCCAACAAAAGGTAATGGGCTCACCTGTAGGGGTTTTACATTAGGTATCCCGTGGTTTTCCACACGTAAATTCAAAAATAATTATAAATTTAATAAATAATTATCTCACTTTTATTCAATCTAATTTTTTTTATAGTTATATACTCCATCTGTCCCAAAATACTTGTCCTATTTTGAAAATTATTATTTTTTAAGGATCATTTTCGTGCGGAGCATGCTAAAAGCCTATTAATAGATTCTCTGAGTCAATACAAACCTAACGTAAAAAAACAGAGGCCTGGGCATTATCTCATTGTATAGTTACTGCTCAATAATGTTTTCTTAACTATGCAGCAATGTAAGATTGAGACGATAAAAGTTAGAGGTGGAAATAATTACAAAATGACGCATATAGACAAGTCAAAGCTTATAAAAGAAAGTTGTCTTTGTATCAAGTGAGAAGGTGATTTGGAGCTTATCGAGAATGTCAAACTTTAATTTAATGTGAAAATAAAAGAATAGACAAGTATTTTAGAAGGGAGTGATTAGATCACATGTCTATCCAATGATATGATTTTCTTTTTCTTAGCATAGAGTAGACTCATCTTCTGACACATGTTGTTAGAGCACGTGGGTATTTCATCTTGAGCGTCTACCTGACTTGCTTAGATTAGTTTACTAGTTAAGATTGATAAGGGGTAGCCATTTAGACACTCCACTTTTCTTTTAAGAGACACCTCATTTCAAAATTTTATGTCAAATTACCATTTTGCCCCTCAGTTTTGTGTGGAGGAATTATTTTTTTTTTAAAAATTGAGGGGCAAAATGATAATTTTCATATAAAATTTTGAAATGAGTTGTCTCTTAAAAGAAAAGTGGAGTGTCTAAATGACCACCCTTGATAAGTTCAATTTTATTTTAACTCAAGTGTCTCTTTTTTCAATGATTTGACCCCTATGCTTATTTTTATATTTTATATATTATAGCATTTTAATTTTATTTTAACTAAAAAAATTTCATTTTCATATTTTAATTATTCTTCATTTTAATATAAAATTTTGTATTATCATTTGAGAAATAAGATCCATTAGATCTACATATCAAATTTAAGTGTTTCAGTTTTATATTTTAAATTAGACATTATTTTTTTATTACTTTTATTTCTAAATTAATTTTTATTTATTACCCACTGTTTTTCTTTACCTTTTCTTATTTAGAATAATTTTTATCATCAACATGATGTATTATATTTTTATATAACTTTTAATTCATTATTTTCATATTTCTCTTTATATATTTTCTTTTAATCCTTGCACAAGTAAAATGTGATGTTTCTTATTAAGGTTTCTGCCATACATATATTATTTAATTTTTAAGTTTTCATGAATATAGAGAGTCAATTGCAAGACTCTATTCAAAATTTAAATAATAAAACTAGACACTAATATACATAGTTTTATATCTACAAAAAAAAATCTCTCTTCTTAACTTTATTAGATGTAATACAATGTTTATAAGAGGGATCAAAATCTTTCTTCTCTCTCCTCTCTCCTCTTTTGCTTTGTTTTTTAAATATTGGTATTTTATTATTATTTTATTTTATCTAAATTAAAAAATAAATAAATAACTCAAAACGAAACTTGATTTAAAAAAAAAATGAAAACATAAATATCAGCCAATATGGTCGATATTTTGAATATCGACCGTTATCTGGGCGGATATTGGTCCTATATCAGCCGATATCGACCCGGGTCTGCCACCGTTTTGATTTTTTTTTTTTAAAAAAGACCGATATTAATCATATTGGCCGATATCGGACCGATATATATCACCTATATATCGGCCATATCGGCCGAGAAATAGTGTGTACAGGCGATACAAATACGTATCGGCCGATATAATACGGTGCTTAAAAATGATACTTTAGTGTTCGTTCGAAGAAACGAAAATTACACTAAGGTGTTCATTCGCATAAATATATTCATTCGAACGAAATGAGAATGAACTAAAATCGTTCAAATAAATTTATACGTATGGTAGAATGGTAACTTCACTCAAAAATTCAAAAACAGGTGTGTAAAATTAGATTTTCCAGGTGTCTATATAGCTGGCCTTTTTTCTATTATAACAATACTTCTCTTGCTTTTAATAAACATTGATGAAAAATAAAATTTGAAAACTTTATTGATATTTTCTTGTAAAGGAATCACTTAATAATATAAATAGGAGCACTTCCCATTTTGCTTTTGTCAATGCACAGATCAATTCCGAACTGTATAATTTGATTCTACCTCTATTTTTTCTTCAATTTTTTTAAGAAATTTATCATTATTTTAGAAGTTAAAACATCATAGCCCGTCTGTTTAATATGTATTTTATAAGTACTAAGAAATCAATTTAATCATCAGTTTAGGTTGAGTTTAAAACTAATAAGAGTCGATCAATTCAACGTAGAATCACCCACGATTGCAGCATAGAGTAGAGAGAATATGTGAAGTTTGACCGTTGAGATATATATTTTTTAAAAAGAAAGTCATATCCTGGCTTGGCCGTTGGAACGATGCTTTCGTTCACACTGTTATGGTACGTTACGAACAGAATATTCAAATGGTAGCAGTAAAACTTGTAAACTTCAGTTGAAAGATTAAAAGACCCAAAAGTTTTCTCCGGTCAATGAATTTGGGTTTCTCTTTTCTCCAAAATGGGTAGGTGGTTGGTGGATTGAGTTGAATACTTGAATATGTCCTATTTTCTGACCTTTTGTTTAGCCCATTTTTTTAATATTTTCAATCATTTGTATGATACGGCATCTCGTCTTCATCCTCCATTGCAGAAGAAATGGTTTTCTAGATTTTGGAGATATTGCTGACTTTGGCTCTTTGAATTTGGTCTTCATGGAGAAGATAAGAAAAGGGCAGTAATGGGTCTTTCTCGGAAACAGAGGTGTTGAGATTTGTAATATTCTGGAGAAAAAATAGAGTTGGATTTTTTCTGTCGTTTAGATTAGAGGACTGGGCAGCGACTTTGAGGAGATAAAGCTGGTAAGAATTTTCTTCTATGTTCTTGAGGTTTTTGGAGTTTTGGTGTTTTGAGTAGGGGTTTTCATCCACAGTTAGATTCTTGGATTATAGGCACTTTGGGTAGATGAATATAGGATTTTGAAGAGAAATAAGGGGCCTTTATCCGTTCGGTTTTTTTTTTTCTTTGTTGTTGAGGTTATTGGATTTCTTATTTTTCAGTTGGGTTTTGTATTTGTCAGTGAGATTCTTGGACGGTTGGGGTTCTATGGATATATAGGTGGATTTTGAAGAGAAATAAGGCACTTTTTGTTGGATCTTTCTTCTTCATGGGCGAGGTCATTGGATTGTCGGTGTCATCTTTGTGTTCGCTCTGTGTTCAACTCATTAGATTAATGAGTTAAATGGATTCTTCTTTTTATAGATGGTCAGTGTCGTAGGTGTTTTAAGTCCCTGATGTTTTGATAGTTGATATTGAGCTATTAGGTTTTCCTACTTCATCAACTGTTACGTTTGTTATAGCTTCTTCCAGTTGGCATTCTACCTGTAGATTTAAAGTTTTGGATTGTGTTTTATTGAAGGAAATTGAAAAATGAGAGGAAAAGAAACAAGAACTGGAAATTACTTTGTACTGAATACAGGAGCAAGAATTCCAGCCATAGGGCTGGGAACATGGCAGAGCGGTGGCGATCTCTGTGTTGAAGCCGTAAAAACAGCTTTGAAGGTTGGTTACCGTCACATAGACTGTGCCCATCTCTATGGAAATGAGACTGAAGTGGGGCAGGCCCTGGCAGAAGCTTTTGATGGTGGACTCAAGAGGGATGAACTGTTTTTGACTTCCAAATTATATTGTACTATTAATTCTCTGAAGAGGATTGAGAACTCACTCAGAGTTTCTTTGAGTAGCCTAGGTGTATCATATTTGGATCTATATTTGGTACACTGGTCAGAGAGTTCTGCTTATGGAGATGCTACTGATCCTCCTTCAAAATCAGGAAGTGAGTATAGGCAGTTTTCACATCGGTTGAAGCCAATATGGAAGGCCATGGAAGGTCTTGTGGAAACAGGCCTTGTTTGTGCTATAGGTGTCAGCAATTTCAGTGTTCAGCAAATTGAGGAATTGCTCCAATTTGCAAAGATAGTACCAGCAGTCAATCAGGTTAGCTACATACTCTTTCCTCTTTCTTTGATGACTCATTTTGGTGATGCTATTTGCAAGTTGGCTGCTTATCAGGAATTATGTCACCAACCATAACTGAGTTTTTGAAACCGTATAAAGATAGTATTTTATCTTAGTGCTTTAGCAGTTGGAGCTCAGCCATATAATAACCTGTATGGAGGGGAAATATTTACGTATTTCTTTTTTTAATAAATATAATCCTGAGTCGACTGTCATAAAATGAAAAAGAAAGCCTAGAGACGTGGAATTTTTTATTGAGGATTGATCGTGAGTACCTGATTCCTTTCATGATTTATTCTTTCAAGCTCAGTCAATATGATGTAGATGTTTATGAGTATGGATGAAAAGCTACAATGGTGTTTACTGTTACTGCATCTGTGTTTGAGAAACATTTACCTGTGCTGAGAAGTTACTTTATTTTCATTTAATCTTTTTAATACCATAAGCATTGGGTCAGATAATGTTTCTTGGGAACAAACACTGCAGCCCTTATTGCTTCAAGTTTGCCTTAGTTGTTATGGTTCAACTGGTCATTTGGTATGCATTGAGATATATGTGAGACTCAGGAATCCTCTGTTGCCTTTCTGTCCGCAATGCTGCCAATTCTCTAGTGACATTGGCGAGTATGTCACACATCTCACGCACTTGGTCCCTCAAGGACCCCTCCCGGTCACTATCTGTTGTATGTTGTTCCTGCTGAAGTGGGACAGAATAATATCTGTCCTCATCTCTTCCTTGTCGGTTGTGTAGGTTGTACCTTCTGGCCATTGGAGATTGAAGTACCACCAGCTGTGACTGACAGAGTAATATGGTTGATCAAAAGAAAAAGAAGCACCATCTCCAAACACAACTTGCAAAATGAAATAAAGAACTCAGACTGCACAATGAAAGAAATGTTGCGCCGAACAAAAGTGTAAATGAAAACCACCTCTGATAGCCAACTGATGCAGATTAAGATGGTGTAGAAAAACCTTCCTCAGTCCACAAAATTAATCAACGGTTCAATTGGACTTCCGTCCGGAGTGAAACCTAATCAAGGTGTCACTAATGGCAATCTTTGATGGAATAAGCTTCCATAAAAAACTAGTTTCCAGTTTTAAGATGAATCAAATTGAGAGAATCAATTCTAATTGTATTAAAGACAAGAATGAGATTTGAATAATGAATTATAAAAGGGAAAGCAATTTCAATTCAATTCATGTAAACTAGAAGACAAGCATTCATAGGCTATTTACTGAAATAAACTTCGCTTGAGATTCTTCTCAATTCCAACGATTCGTTCACCGAAGTTCATGAAATGTTCATCAAAGTTGTGTGTCCCTCTAGCCTCAAATGACCTCTTTATATAGAGGTTTACATGGTAAAATGAATGTAACTAAAAAATTACTAAACCAAATCCATGGTGGCTCCAAGACAAGGGTTTGTTGCATTGGATTGATCTTGTTAGCTTGAATTCTATCTCTTCATCTCTAATCAACCAATGAAAATGGCCTTCTAGAAACAAGATGCACACACCCAAGGTGGATGGATAGAGTGGTTCAAGTGTCCTCCAATGGAGTGAGAGGAAGTTGCATGCATTGTAGTTTCCAAGTGGTTATGCATTCTATCCAGTATCCACAAGAGTCCCTTGGTTGCTCAGCATTCATTCAAACAATCCACTCACGCCCAAGGGGAGGATGGTTTGAATTCAAAGAGGGAGGGAAGATAGGAAATGATAGAGAGAGATGGAGGAAAACTAAGGATTCTTTCTTTCCCATGGACTCTAGAAGCTTTCTAGAAACCCTAGCACCATTTGGTAGTGTTTTAGGCGTGTGTGCTTTGTCACAAGGTCCACTGGATCCTAGGCCCAATCAGGCCCATTAGGTTCAAGTTGAGCCAAATTCAGGCCCATTAGTACTCGAGTTGTGCTTAACCCCACAAGTTGGGCCCACATACAATATTCTCTCTAATTTGGAGTCCAAATTGGCTAGTGTGTTCCTTCATTTGCCTCAATAAAAAGTAACACAAGCTTCTTTCAGAATTCCCAGTGTAATGCTCTCATCAGTTTCTCTCACCGTCAGACAATCACTCTTTGTTGTCTACCATGCTAACTCTATTGTGATGTTTCTAGTTGTTTATTTTGATGATCTTGTGCTCACTGGGAATCATGTTCCATCTATTAATGCATTGAAATACTATTTATGACACTCGTTCGATATCAAAGATTTGGGGTCACTTTGTATCGAGATTGAAGTTGCTCGTTCTTCTAAAGGGCTTTTTCTTCATCAGAGAAAATATGTTTTAGACCTCTTACAAGATGCATGATATTCTAGATGTAAGCCAACAGACACTCTTCTTGAATTTATTTTAGATGGAATTTCCCTAGATGATCCACATTTTATTAGAAAATAGAAGGTAAACTTATTTATTTCACCATTACTCGACTAGAGTTATCCTATGCTATTGGTGTAGTCAATCAATTTATGCATGCCCTACGGGATGCCCACCTTTATGCGGTGTTTCAAATTCTTCGCTATCTTAGGCTCATCCTGAAGATATTTGTTTTATAAACATTAGCCTCAACTAGTTATTCGAGGTTACTTAGATGTTGATTGGGCTGGTTCTCCTGATGACCGTCGCTTGACTACAGAATATTACATTTTTTTAGGATCTTATTTGGTCTCTTGGTGTAGCCAGAAATAGACTGTTGTTGCCTATTCCAGTACAAAGATTGAATATCGTGCCATGGCTAATATTGTCTGTGAATTATTATGGTTCAAGCAATTTCTAGCCGAGTTGGGTTTTACTTCGTCTAAACCATTATTGTTGTTCTGCGATAATCAGGCTGCATAAAATTGCATCCAATTCTATATTCTATGAGCGCACAAATCATATTGAAGTTGATTGCCGCTTTCTTCGCCAACACGTTACTGCTAGTCATATTCTCACTCCTTATTTTCAATCCAAGGATCAACTTGTTGATATGCTCACCAAGGCCATCTCTCGGTCACAATTTGACGACATCTTAAGAAAGTTGAGTTTACTGGACATCTTCGCTCCAGCTTGAGGGGGAGTGTTGTAGAATATGTTGTAATTCATATGTTACATGTATGTTTGACTTCTAGATATCATTGATTGTAAAAGATTGTAACCGATATTTCTTTCCTTTTTCCTCGCCTTGATTGGCTCCCTGAAGTCTATATGTACATATATTCTCTCCTCTTGTAAAGACAAGCAATACAATACACAAGGAGAAGTACCCCTCTTTTCTTCCCTTTTTTCCTCCATTACTTTCTTTCTTTTCTCCCTATTTTCATTCTAACAGTCATGGTGGCAATAGTCTCATATTAATGCTTTTAGGAATTAGGATATGGTTCAACAAAGACTTCTTTTATTTGATCTGTTGGTTTTAGGACCCCAAAAGTATTCTTGTGGTATCAGCAAGTTGGATAGGATAGATGCATTAGTGGTTTAGTCTTAAAATAAGAAATTAATGGGTATATCCCATTTTCAAGAACAATGATCTCTATATAACATCCTCATCATCGAAGTTGTCTATCCCATCTATGTGGGGTTCGCACTTATAGATGCATTTGAAAAAATTGTTTTCCATGGATGGACTGCCTATCTATAGCCCATAGAACTTGAAGCCTCCACTTTTATGGTTGCAACAATTACCACATACCAACTGTGCTATAGGCCCTTGTCTAATGATGATATCTATTTGCATCTCTTTTCAATAATTCATTCATTTATTCACCATTTGAAGTAGCACGGGTATCGACCTGAAAATCAGAATCTCGCCCGAATTGGAAACCCGGCCAAGAATCGAAGAAATCTGGGAAATTTATATTTTTATTTATTTCCATTGCTTTATTTGTAAGATTAGATTTGCTTAGGATTATTTCTATTTTTAATTTTCTATTTTCGTTTTTTATTTTTATTGCTATTTTTAGTTTTGGGTTTTTATAAAAACCCCTCTCTAGCATTGTAATAGACAGATTATTGATGAACATGAATTAATTGGCTTCTTCCTTGTTTATCTTCTCCTTCCCTAGTGGATTCTGGTTCTACTCTTCTCCGACGACGGCGTTCGACGGAGTTCTTCTTCTTCCTCCGTGGGTCCTTGCTTCGACGGCATTCGAAACATCCCTCGAAGTTTCATTCTTCTCTGCTGCCCGTGTAGAGACACACGGCCCAGATCTGCTGCAGCCGTCCATTGCTTGGCCTGCTGCTTTAGATCCGGCGTCCTCACCTCTGTTTGGGTTTTACCCAAACAACACCATTCCACCCTATAGCAAGGGCGTTTCCCCTGCTCCACCCGTCCATCCTCCATGTCTGTATGCCACGCCTTGTTGCCTCAGTCAACACCAGATTCTACCATTGTCCCAGATCTGTTGCCCCTATTTCCAGCATCAAGAACGCCCATCATATCTTTCCCATTGCCTTCCATCGTCCAATCCAAACAACCACACAACCCTCAAGCCTAACTTCAAACCCATACAGCCCATCCTGTTACCATCTCTTTAACATTTCCCAATGCCCACCGACCCTTATTAATCTCACTAGCTTAGGACTTTCATTAACTATTCACCTACCACCGTCTGTTAAAACCCATTCATAACCATTGAACCAACGTCCCTTCCATTTCCCTTTAAATCTTTCAACCCATCATTTAATGCCTATTTAACCCAACTATTTCTATTAAATCCTTTCCATATTTACCCATTAACCCATTTAATTTCCAGTTTCACCCATCTAAATTGAACCCGTCCCAAATTATCCACATCCGACCCTACCCGCTGCATCACCATTACAATTATTCGTCCCATCTATCTTGGATTGGACACTCATGGTTGTATTTCACGACTCTTTACCATGGTTCCATTGCTTATCTATTGCCCATATGACTCAAATCCACAACCTTAAATGTTGCATCAATAAACACTCACCAACTATGCTAGAGGGTCTTGTCATATTTGATTCCATAAAAACCTTTGATCATTGAGGACAGGTATTGACAGCTTCTAAGATACCATTTTGTATCTCAATCAAGTCAACAGTTTCTTAAAAAAAATGTCACCAATGTCATCCCTGAGAAGAATAATGATTGTCGAATCAGAGTGTATACTTCAAAAAAAAAGCCGTCCCATGTGAACTAATGAATTGCAAGTCAAAGTGTACAAATTAGATGCATTTCCATCATCACTAAACGAACTAACAGCATGTTGTAGCTGGATATTGATCAGCATTTAGTAAATTATTTTGTGACCACAATATGTGCTTCTTTATTGATATGAGATGAACCTTATTAGGATATCTTGTCAATGCCAACTGCTACAGATTCTATAATTGCAGAAAGGCCTATTTTTGCCTTCAATCAACAAAACTTACATAACTTTCAGAACCATCTTATATATCATCATCATCATTATTAAATCAATTTATCTCATCCATATACGGTTGGCATTCTAATTTCTACTTTGCCTCTCAAGTATGTCTACAATCATGTCCTTTGTTTCCTCGCAACATGTCATGACCTTAATACATGTCTTCAACTGCTTTCTGTTCTCCTACCACTTTATACTTGTATTCTTTGGTTCTTCATACAAGGGCTCTTTCTAGTCTTCTATCTATGGATCTTCCGAAATCATTTTAAACTACATTCCCTCATCCTTTTCCCCCTTTCATAGCAGCCTTTGGATTTCCCCTAATGTATTCATTTCTAATCCCATCTTTTACATTATCCCATACATTCATTTTAACATGTCCATCTCCATCATCATTCCTTTATCTTTGTGGCTTATCTTCATTACATGACATTTAGCTCAATATAGAATTGCAGTCTAACTGTCATTGTATAGAAATGGTCCTTAACAGATGTGACACATCACACAACAGTCCATTAGCTTGCCTGCTGCACGTCCTGATAGCTATATCCAATTTGTCATAGCACTCTTATATCATACATACAAACACTCTGTTAGTAATGTTCTCCATCTAAATTTGCCTTTGGGGCTGGTTAACTATCTGTGAGGAGCTATGGTCTCAAGAATAAATAGTGTCCAGATAGTTGGATGAAGTTGTTGGAGTGATGATACTAGAATCACCATTCTAGGCCTCTGAAACATGAGCAATCAATTTATATCCTCCAATAAAAAAAGGACTTATGATAAGAATGTAGCTTTTGTATCTACATGACATCGGGTAACCATTTTGAGAATTCTGATCCCTAAACGTTGCATTTTGGTTTTGTTTTATTGGGGTGGAAGAGTAAAATGGGGTTTGAGTAATCAAGGAGTCTATGAAGATCTTCAATAGGAACTTTCACAGAAAACTTGTCATAGAAAGTGATTCATGTATTGCAATAAAATGGGCATTCGCAAGAAAGTATCTTGGAAGATGCTGTCAACATTTAGAAAAATTGAAAACTTGGTGAGGTTTATGGATGTATATTTTACACATGCAAAGATCGACAGGTAGCATTGCGATTTTTTTGGCTAAAGGGATCGAGAGGAGCGCTATGTCTATTGGGTTTTATCGGAAGATTAAGGGTTTGGAGAGTGGAATAAATAATTGTACATTGTATGGTGTGAAGTGTGATGGATCATTATTTCCTGGAGTGACATAATGCTTTTTGTGTAAGAAGGGGCTTTTCTTTTTGGAAAGAGAATGGAGCTTCAAATGGTAATTTCTTGATGGTCGTGGAAAAGGGATTTTTCTTTTTGGCACAAGAATGGAACTTCAAATGGTAATTTTTCAAAGGTTGTGGACATCTTGTGTTGGTGTTGAAGAGTTATATGTAGCTTGTTTTGGTTGCATCTAAGAAGTGGGGGAGAAGAGATTGCTGAATTTTCTTTCTTATGAGGTTTTCTACACCTTGTAATTTCTTCTTGGCATGGTAGATCTACCTTCATTAATAGCCTATGGATGTAGCCAGTTGATGGTAGAACAGATGTACGCTTGTTTGGTGTTGTTGGTTGATGCTTTTATTTTCTCTTATTGTTGTATCCAATTCTTGTTAGTCCCAACATTATTAGTACCTTTTTTTCTCTCCCTTTTAATGTTTGGTGATCTGATTTTGATGGTGATTTTGGGAGGATGGCTTTTCGTCACTACACAAGGCCTTAGTACTCACAGATAAACACAATATAAGAACACAGTGAAATCATTAATATCTACTTCCTTAAATATTAATATGGATATGCTGCTGTAAGTGTATTACCTTAAAAGAACAATTATTCATCCAAAGCTCACTCTTTGTGATGTAGGGAAATAAAACATGAAAGTGTGAGACTTCTATTATTATCATCTTTCTATCACAGAAAGCTCATTAAACTTATCTTCCTGTTGATATTCTTGAACTTCCTTGCGTATGTTCAGAAATTGCATGCATATGGTTCTCTTAGCTGCTGATTATCATCTCATTTGCATCTGGCTGAATTTTGACTTAACTTGCAGAACACAATCTCATGTTTAATCATATGTAGCTAAATCACAGTTCTTTATTAATTGCATTAATTGAATGAATCATTGTTGTTTTTGTTTTAGGTTGAGTTGCACCCCTTTTGGAGGCAAGATGAGCTTGTAAAGTTTTGTCAACTCAAAGGTATTCATGTGTCTGCTCATACTCCTTTAGGAGTACCAACAACCAGTCCAACTTTGTCTGACAGTGGATCAGAAGATGAACCTGGAACTCCTAGAATATCATTCAGAAGGTCAAGATCTGTGCACGGACCCATGCTGAAACTGTCTGTTGTTGCTGATATTGCTGAATGCCATAAAAAAACACCAGAGCAGGTACACCCATTTATCTTTCTACACTAGGAAGTTTTTCTTCATTATTTCTATTTTTCATTTTAATCCGTGTTGGATTTCTTTGAATGCTAATTCCTGTTGACTCTATTGTATGTCAAAGCATTGGGTGAAGCAGATGATGTGAGTTGTCAGCATTAAAACTTCGTATGTTTTGGATGGTATACTGAAATTATTAACAAGAATGTCCCTTACTGTTCAAAATCCTGGATACTGGCATTTTTTTTTTTGGACTTCTTGTATCCCCATTCACACTCGTGTTATGTGGACTTCAATATCCTGCTCAACTGGTTCTTAGTTCGTAGACCATCATTTTTACTTTCAAAAACAGATTTTTTTTGAGTGCTTAAAAAAAAAAATTCTTCCAACTTCAATTGATATCTAGTAGTTGTGGGTTACTTGCATCTAATCACGTAGTTAGACTAATATTCAGTCACCCATTCCATTTATGCATTTGATATTCTTTCACCTTGTCTTTTGAGTGGTGTGCTTCTTTCCCTCTCCTTTTCCTTCAATAGAATTTATGTTGTCTCTCAGAAACATAAAAAGTAGTCAGGAATAATGGCCTACTGAACTTTTAAATTCATGTGTTCACAACCTAAAACGCCTATTCAACATAATGCCCCTATTCTATTAAATACCACGGAATTATCTCACTAACAGATATCAATTAGGATCCCAAGGATATTTTTAATTGATCGTCATGTTTAATCTAGAAGTAACAAATAGTTGTACATCCTAATTATCTGAACAACAATGAATTAAAATTAGAAATTAAAAAGTTGCAGAATTTTCAAAAAAAGAAATTAAAAAGTTGCAGCCAGAACTTTATGATATCAATCTCCTCAGAATGTGCGATGAAACTTGAATTGTAGAATTCCCTACTTCAATTCAGTGCTTCTGAGAGGGCGAAGTGGCACTTGATCGGTTGGTTGTTCGTGTGTAAAGACTTTAGGGGGCTAGGTCCTGAAGATTTTTACTTGTCTTGGGAAGGTTGTATGAAAGGGGTAGGTAGAGTGAGCCGACGTTTGGTTAAGTGAGCAGCACCTCTATTAGGTTCTTGTAACTTCAATGTTGATGGGGCAGCTAGGGGCAAACCGGGCCGCAGGAATTGTGGGAGTACTTCACGATGATAGGGGCAATATGTTAGCAGCCTTCTCCGAATCAGTAGGGTCAATGGAATCAAACGAAGCTGAACTAAGGGCAATTATGAGAGCACTTCAAATCTGATCAAGGTTTAGGAGAGGAAATCTTATTATTAAAGGTGACTCAACTAACGCTATCTCCTGGACTAGTAATAGGAAATCCCTTCCGTGGAGGTTGGTAGGTATTGCTAGGGATATTTGGAGCTTGTGCAATATGGGTAACATCCCTTCATTCATACTCCTCGATCAGCTAACTGTGTGGCGTATTTCTTTGCGAAAGCTGGTGTTCATCTTTAGTCTTCGGTGGTGGAATTCTTCACGCCCACCAACCTCGAGAGTTAGGGGGCTCGGACCCTCTTTTGATTTTAGTTTGGGATGGCATTTTGATGCATCTTTTCTATTATTTCTCTTTTTTCTACGTCTTCTTATATCTGTATATTTGTTCCTCTTCTTTGCTCTGAGTATATTCTTCTTATACTCAGATCCTTCTTATGTTCTCTTTTCCCTTATTAATAAAATCCAGTGGTTAATGTTTCAAAAAAAAAAATCAGTCCTTTTGACATACACCAACTGTGCTCTCCAATAAATATGTCCAAAGAATCAAACTACTCATGGAGCTCCTTTCTGTATGCTACCAGTCAGCTATAATCTTATGAGAGGAATTGTAGAGTCCTGGTGCATCAAGATGTTGAAAGTTTCTGAAAGATACCAAACCTGTATGAGCAGGAGCTATTGTTTAGTGATCCAGGTCCCTGGTGCAATGGGCCCCACCATGTATGGCAGATGTCCAAAACTGTTCCAGATTGCAGGATCCTAATTATCCAGTATTTGTCCATTTTTCACTCTTACTGAATTAGTTCTCCCTGATGCCCTGACCTTTAATTGCAAGGCAAAGAAAGGATGGTGTGACACATTGAATGATCTTCAGATATTTGGCTCACCCTATCCATAGTACTAGGGCCCATCAAATCAATGCTCAAGTAAGAAACATTGGTCCTATTTGTACATCCAATGATGCATCAGGACCCTGTGATTTTACTTGTAAAAATTACTTCTCAATATTAAAGCCATTTTCCCATGTATCTGAGGTCAGTTTTTTTGACTTCTTGCTTTCTAAGTCTTTAAAGGTCTCGCCCTTCTCCCAGTACCATCTACCTGTAATTTTTCATTTCTCTATATTGGGCAATTTCTGGTCTTCTATGTAGAGATTATGTACTATTGTGGAAATCCTATGTTACATGTATAAAAAAAAGATGTGGAAATTATGCAGAGTTCTTTAAATTATTTAATGGAGAATTCCTTTGCACGCCGCTGAAAGTTCTCAGATGATGCTTCTCAATAAGTTAAACATCAAACCAAATCCGAACTCATCTGAATGCATTAATTCTTGATTCTTGTAGCATTGGTGGTGTTGGAACTCAAAAAATGAAAAAAGGTGCCTCATATCCAAATGGAGAGATCAGCTTGATTTTGGCCTTTAAAGGCTTGATCTAATTAGATCATTACAAATAGAACAAGTTTTTACAAACCTGCATAAGATTGGCTGATAATGGGCCTTATATGATTTGGTTAGTCAAAGGCAGACACCGTCATTACACTATGGTCCCAAAATCTTATATTGGGAACTCTTCAGAAGAGGATTTAACAGATCATCAATTTGATTCCAAGGGCCTATCAGTGAGTCAAGCTGGCATGTGGGTTGGCAGCTCACAAAATTGAGCTTAGTGGAGAGAGCAAGCCAGCCTTGATTAGCTTGCAAGCTGAGCTCAAGCTAGAGCCTGATCGTATATAGTTATTTTATAAATTCATCCTTACAACATATGATAGTGGCCTAGAAATGAGCTTGTGAGTAGCTCGTCAGTTTGTTGAGCTGAGTTCAATGTCACGGACTTAGAGTTGCACTCAAGATTTGTCCATGCGGTACTTGAGCAACACCCAGATTGTTGAACAAGTCAGCCTTGTTGACTCCCACTCAAGACCAATTTATTCAAATTCTCCTTCAAAGCAAACACAAGACACTAGCACACTTTGCTTGGAAGGGAACTTGTATCTCTTGAGAATGTACAACACTTGAGTGATTTGCAATTGAGGATCTCACCCTTATTTATAGTACAAGTCTTGGGAATGAGTGGCTAGGACTGTGCCACTTATCAAACTTCCAACGGTCCAAGAAAACTCTAGAAACTCCTAAAATTCTGTACACTACTAGAATCTTCCAAAAGCTTTCTAGATTCTTCCCTCTCTGGAGGACTCTGGAACATTCTAGAGAACTCTACACTCTTCATGTACAAAACCTCTATTTACAGATTCTACAAAATTTGCGAGGTTAACATCAAGGAAGTGAAGACTTTACTTTCCCATGTCAAATTTTCAAAACTATGTATTATTTTGAAAGTCTCCAAGTTAGCTTTCCCCACCAGTGGGCGTGAAATTTGAGTTGAAAGAGGGAGGAGTATATTACCTAAATACCATGAACTAGGTAGCCACACATCTGCCAATTGGACCACCCAGCCATATTCTTAAATTCTCGTCTGTGAAAAGTATGATGTTTTAATTGAATATTATCCCTTTTGGATTCCCTATCCACTCCATATGGGGGTTCCAACCCTATGAACGGCCCCTAACATGATTCGGAAGGTTCCTTCTTCAAATCTCCCTCTTTGAATTTGGCTTTCACTTCGGAGACAATAGTCAGAGTTGAAGGAAAGCATCTGAGACAGTGACAATTTCATGGAGAAGACAAACCTTACCGACCCTTCTCCTTTCCTTTTCTTTCTTTCCTGTGCTGTTTTAAGATCTGTTGTAAAAGGGGATGTAGAATGAGCTTCCCATAGAGGAAAGCTTGTTGTGTGGGTTACTGCATCTTAATTATCCCCCATGTTAATTAGCTGTTCTTTAGCAGTAACCGCTCTTGCTGTTCTATCTAATCATATGTTATGGTATGCCAAGTTCCCTTTCTTGACTTTTCATAATTGATCAGCAAGCAATTCCTTTCATAGTTAATTACTCTCTCAGATCTAGTATATTCATGGTGGTTCTTTTCTAGCACAACACAAAAGTTTGGTAGGAAAGTGAGAAGACGTGACTGAGAAACTTCCCAAAGAGTATGGCTCCAATTTCCTGAGTTCTCTACATAAATATAAACTCATGAGGATATGTAGAACCTCTTCAATTTGATTTTGAAATATCATGTCGGTAAGTTTGAAAGAGTGGCATATCTTTATTGGTGAAATAGGGACGTCATCATTTTTTAGGCATGTACCATCAACATTCTTCTGGGAACTCTGTGTCAGATATGGCCATGAGCTGGTAGAGACAGCTACCATGGCAAAAGGAATTACATTACCTTTGCTTTTTTGAAAATAAAAAGGAATTACATAACTAAATGTAAATAATGCACACATGAATACGTACAAATTTAAAACATATATTAAATATTTGAACTAAGGAGAAGAGAAGTGTTTTCTCAGTGTAGGAAGCCCTCTTTTCAACCATTCTGTGTTTCAGGGCCAAAATTTGGTATTTTGGTGACAAAGAACATAGCTTTTGAAAGGGATGAGTGGAGAAGTAGGAACTTTCAAATGGGAAAATGCAAAAGAAGGTGAATTGCTTAATTGGGGTTATCTAGGACTAGATCTTGGTCATACACGGATTAGCCAGTTAAATTTTGCATATTTTCATGTGCCTTATCCATATAGGTTGTACAGTATTTTACAAAGTAGAATTCATTTTTTTTAATACGAATTTAAGTGCCAAGTCCAATGTTTTGGTGACTGCAATCTCATCCCTGGCATTAGAAAATTGATTGTGAATAGATTTCTGTCGACATGGCTGCTGAATAGCAGCACTAGATTTTTAGGTGATTTGACACAAATGAACCCTATTTTTCTGTGAAAGGCAGTCCCTTCATTTCTTATTTCACTGAAATATATAGCAGACATGGCCATATAGTCATGTTATGGCAGATTACCGTTGTTGAACGGAGATGGTGTGTCAGTTGCAATTATTGTCTCTTTTTTTTCAAAAAAAAAAGAGGTGGGCAATGTCCTTTTTTTCTCATTTTATATGAAGAGTCTAACCACAATGGAAGGACCTAACTGCAATCAATGGGGTTCTACACCTAACCAGAATATAAGCATCCAGACATGGAAAAAAATCCTATATATGTATGCATGTATGTTTGTATGTATATTCATTTTGACTCTCCATTAAATTTGAAAATAGAAAAAAAAGTACAACTCAAATCCAAACCTAGATGGATTGGATAAGGTTTTGATTGTGACAGTCATGAAAGTTGACTGTCTAAATTGTGATATCAAAATCGATTACAAAGTTTATTAGTGATTTATGTTGCCATGCATTCTTGATTAGATGTTGTAACTGATTTTATTTTTTATTTTTAAATAGAACCCTTCACAAGAAGATCGATTTAAATCTATACAGGATATAAAACAGTAAAAATAGTATTGGTTTCTTTTATTGGCTTGAGTAGCATCTGGCTAAGGTAGCTTAAAAAACCCTGCATAGGAGAGTATTTCAGAAAATGATTTTTTTTTAAGTTTATACCAGAAGGAAATCACATGTGCTATGATCTATGCTAGGTTATTCTGAGCTGGGGACTTCAACGAGGAACCAGTGTTCTACCTTGCAGCTTAAATCCTGACCGTATCAAGAAAAATATAGACATATTCAGTTGGTCATTCTCCGATGAGGACTGGAATCGGTTAAATAGGATTGAGCCACAGGTGTGCTTCTTTGGAAATGGGACAGTAATGAATCCCTCTGAAAACAGCTCCTTGTGTGGAACTGGGCCTCTCCAAGCTGTGCATGAGATGGATGACGATATTGAGTGCAGTTCTTTATAATTCATCATAGTTTCTTCTAAGTTTTTTACTATCTGTGGTTACCGATTTATTAGTACAACCATTACATACTTAATAAGCTTCCAATCTCTGGGTCTAATATTATTTGTACAAGCACAGTTTCAGTCTCTTCAAAGGGTTAGGAGATAAGGAAGTATTCTCACCTTCTCTCATGTTTGGCATTCTTGTATACAGCCTACTTACATTGAAGACGTTTTTTATTGTTGTTTTGGTATGTCTTCTGTCATGAAGATTTATATCTTACTACTTATGTGAAACAATTGAAGTTATTCTAGTTTTTTTTTTTAATTTATGTGTGGGAAACCATAGGAAACCAAGCGTTAAACCCCCCACGGGTGATACCCACTGTCCCTAATTTGTATTTGTGCTTGTAAAGAGGCAAACGAAAAGCAGTGGATGAAGCGTGCAAGGATTACTTACAAAATATTTGCCTATCTGGTAACAAATTCTAATGGAGTAAGAATTTGTGGAGACTAAGTTAAATTCCTGGGTGGTCCAAATTTTCATGGGTTCCTTCTCTGTTTGGTGGGCTTGGAATTGAGATGTCCAGGGTTTCAAATGCCAATCTACTGTTAGTATTCTGAAATTTGAGATATTATATTTTGGGATGAGAATTCCAGCATTACAAGTGTGAATTTACTAAAGCAACTTCTTATTCCTACCAAGTCCGGGTTTTAGCAGATTTTCCTGAGTTTTTACTTGAATATCACATTCCATATTCTCCCCATTGAATTTTACTAATACTGCATTACGACCAGTTTGGTCATCCAAACTTAGAAAGAGGTATGGTTGTATACAACCAATTGTAGAAGGGGTGAAATTCAGGTTGGGTCGGGCCGGGTTTCAATAAACCCAACTCAATCCATGACTCCATGTTAAAAATTATTGAACCCGACTCAATCAGAGTGTTGTTTTATAATTTGGTGCACTCGGGTCGGCTTATTTTTAAATTTCTCAACCCAACCCAACTCGAATTTCGTACGGGTTTATTTTTTCTCAACCCGGCCCGATCCGAGATATACAAAAAATAACCCAAACCCATTGATTTCTAGGGTCAGGTTATGCAGGTCGGGTAACAATCGATCTTAAGTTTCACCCCCAATTGTAGTATAAATTTAAGTTTGATAAAATAGGATCAACTCTTCAAGAAGATTTATTTTCATACCAGACACTGTTTATCCAATTAATTTAGTGTAAGAAAGGAAAATTATAGTGTCCAGACCATAGTTTGTCATTTTTACATTATACTCAACATATTTTTCAAAAATTTAAATTTTGCATATATTCTAATGAAACCATATAAAATACCTATATTAATAAATGTACTTCACAATTCTAACCATATACGAAATGACTAAATATGATTAAAGCTGGATTCTATATCAAGTGAAGCGAAGGATCTGCATTATAGTGTATAATATATTTATAACGTGTATTAAAAGTTTAAATGTTACAAATATTCTATTGAAACTATATAAACCACCTGTATAGCCACTGTATTTATATTTTACGATGATTTAATCGTGTAGAAAGATGAATAAAAAGTTAGAAGAAAAATAGATAAAAAGGAAAAAAAATCTAAGTGTTGAGAGTGGGATTTGAACCCACGCCCTTTCGGACCAGAACCTTAATCTGGCGCCTTAGACCAGCTCGGCCATCTCAACATTGATGCATTTTAATATCTATTTATAATTTATATTAATCATATATATTATCATATTATGTTTTCTATAACTCTTTCACACACTATCAAATGGGAAAAAATAGTACATTACTCTCCGCTTGGAGTTTTTAAGAAGTCGACACATTTAGTTATTATATGTGTGCACATGTATATTTGTATCATTTATCATTTAAAAAAAATGTTTATAAAATTAATTATAAAAATGATTATTCAAATTGAAGATAGATATGATGAGCTACTATTAAACATTTAAACAAAATTTGAGCTTAAAAGCTACTTATCTTATTCATCAAACTCATCAGACATACTTTAAAGATCATCAAGATAAAGCTGCCTGATAATTGTAATCAGTAAGATCAAGTGACTAAAAATTGAGTTTTGAAATTAAATTTGATCCAACTACAGCTTAGCATACCCCAGTTCGAACCCTAAAATTTATAGGAATTTTCCAAAATAAATCTGAATAATTTTTTAATAAGGCTTGGTGGGCTATCATCAAGGTTTTTAAAATTTTGGACTTTGTGTAGGAGGCACTGGCTGTATTAGGAGGGATCTAAGTCAATATAGACTCGGCTAACTTTTAGAACCATAGTATCGTGGAAATATGTTTGCTGGAATTTGTAATGTGGAAGTTTGCTTTCATATGTTATTGGTAAATTTTTAGTTGGGTCCTTTCGTCCGGATTTGGGTGTTTGCAAAAAAGAAAAATGAATTATATTAACATTAGTATTCTAGTGGAATGAAAATAAAAGATAATGTGAAAACTCAATTTTCTTTTCCGTAATTAGTACTCTCTATATCTCATTTTAGTTGTCCCATTTTAAAATTTTGAATTTTTAAAGGAAGACGCTCAAGAGGCTTATAAACTTCTCTCAACATCCTGTAACTCTTCCAAAATCCATATAAGACAACAATTTTGGGACAGTCCCAAAATGCATATGAGACGACTATTTTGGTACAGTCCCAAAATGCATATGAGACGATTAAATTGACACAGATGGAATATGAATTTTTTTTTTATATATATAACATGAGTATTCTCACTCCACATTGGAGGTGAGACTAATCCCACAATACACGAAATCACCCACAAGTCTCGTGGTGCATCGGTGTGTTTCCGACATAAAATTATAAAATGCAACTGAATATCAAGGTCCTTGAGCATGCATACCTCAAAAATGTGACCCCATCTAATCCATTCTAATCCTGTTTGTCGGGAAACAAATACAACATAACAAAATAGATGTCCTTTACCATGTAGCACTTCAATCAATTAAACTCTACTAGTGCAAAAAAGAGGCTCAGGAAAAACTTGTTCCTACCATAAATTACTGATTTTTCATACCGTTTCAAAAAAAAAAAACTGATTTTTCAGTGTTCTCATGTAAAGAGAACAAAGAAACATTCATGAGAAACTAAAATAGTATCTCTGTTTGAAAAGAAAATCTCTAAGAAGCCTGGCCTTCATTTGCAGCTGCTTCGAATGTCTCACCAGGAACAAGTTCTGGGACATCATTGTCATCATCTTCTCCAGTGGTGCCTGTGCCAGAACCTGCACCTGGTGTGTGCTTCCGAAACTGTTCAGCAAGTCTCCTCAGATTATCCAAGCTATCAGGACCTGAAAGAATGCATCAATCAACACATCATTACCCTGTAAGGAGATCTTCTATACCGGGAGATTTATGAGACCCCTGTAAGGAGATCTTCTATACCGGGAGATTTATGAGACCGCCCACAAAAGATGCAGTTGAAAAAACCTAATTAGTAATCATCTCGGCTTTTCAGCTTAGGGAATGTTGTCAGTCCTATACAAGGACCCGATATATCAAGCACATCTAGGGGTGTTCACAGGACGGTTTATGATCTGGGGCTGCCTGAGCCCATTTATATGTACATAAGCCCAAGCCCGATGGGCTTTCAAAGGCTCTTGCAAAAGTCCGAGCGCAATCATTCATATAAAGTTATAAACGGGCACAAGAATTTAGCCCAAGCCCAGCCCGTCTCCAGATCTAGCTGAAAAACTAAATGGTATGGGTTTAGTTATGGTACCGGATTCCACTCCGGTCAGAACGGGCCTGATCCAGGTGAAACCATTCTGCTTTATAGATTTCATTTTTTTATTTTTCTAGATATACATATAAAATCTAAATTTACAAGTAGAAAGTAGACTTCATGAGCTATAATTGGAAAAAAAATAAACCTAAAATTCAATTTATAGTCACTTGATCTTAATAGTTAAAGTCATTAAGCGTTCTTAATTCAAGGATGCATGTTGACTTTGACCACTAAAATTAAGTGGCTAAAATTGAATTTTGGGATGAAATTTGGACCAATTGCAGTTCAAAGTATATTTTCGATTCATATGGTTTATTTTTAATGTATATGATAATTTTTTTTTTAAATAAATAAAATGGATCCAGTGTGCCCATGTGTGTTTTAAGTTTTGACTTTTAATTTTGAATAAAATTAGAACTGGAGTTTATTTCTTTGATATGTTTTAGATTTTTTGTCTAATTCAATTTGTATTTGATTCGTATTAAGGAAAATTCATACATTCTTGAATTAGTATTTGATAATCACACTATAATGAATTGAGATTATAAACATAAGAAATTATTTAATGATGAATTATATTTTTATTTATGTAGATTAGTGTAAAATTATGAACATAATTAATTTAAATATATTTATACATTTGCATTATTGTCTTCATATTTTGTTATATTTTTTACTTTTTTATGCCTTCTTTTCCAAAACGAACACTGAAACAAAGGAATGCAAGAATGTTCTGTTATGGAGACAAAACAAGAACGGATTCCAAAATGAATCTGACAACTATGGTTCAAGTTCGTTCGTTTATGACAGGTTCGGATGGATTTCGGGCTCAGGAACAGCCCTAAACACATCTTAATGCGAAAAAATCAGATGAATGCATAATGCATCAAAGAAGAGGCCATGGATAGATGCAACCATCCAATCCTTATTTCAACTTCACATAAAGAGAAAAAAAGGTTCACTTAAAATTAAGTATGCAACCCGTTTAAGGAGATATTACATACCTAATTGGTTGATGATGCTCGGTAGCAGGTCCTGCAGTTCTGTAAGCATAACTTATGTCAGTAACAGGATTCCATTCTTTTGATTATTGAAAAGATTAATGCATGGGATGAAATTATCCATAGATGTCTTTTTTGTTCTTTCAAGACAGATAACAATATCCATTAATGTCACAACACACACGCACACACAGAGAGAGAGAGAGAGAGAGTACTTTTTGTTTGAGGAGAACCACTGACAACCCAAGTATTGGCAGCAATTGAAGCTTGCACTGAACAAAATAAATTGCCAATAAAAAAACAAATATTATCATGTAAACCAACATCAAGCACATGATTGTCTAGAAAACCTCTTGCTACCTTTTGGGTTTATGAACTGGATGACAATGTCATCTTTGAAAATGTTGACTTCCTCAATAGCTGGAATTGCATTCACCCCTATTCTTTTTAAGGTGCTCTGAAGCCTTTTGTCATCAGTTGTAGTGGTTTTGTGAACAGCCTTCTTCTTTCTAATTAAAAGCATGACAAGTAACCAGATTGTTGGACATTATTTAAAATGTGAAAATAAATAATTATTAATAACTAATACGGAAAAGGGTGTGTATTTCCATTGCATCCTTCCATCAACTGATTGTTATTTACTGGGTCCTCTGAGAAGCACTTTGGCCATACATTTTATATTGTTAGAAAATTTTAAAATTGGTTCTAATTCTAGAAGCAACTCCAGTCCATCAAGGACAAAAACTTATTCTTATTTGCAAGACTGCAAACAAGGAATCTATATCTCATGTTCTATAGGATCCATATGATGGTCATTCCAAGGAATTTGAATAAGAAACAATCCAAACCACTGTCAGGATATTACTCCTTGAGCCTTTCAAACAATAAATGCATAAATCTAGTTATTGTTAATATGAAAATCTAATTAGAGAAAGCAAATTCTTTGGAATGGCTCAAAAATGCATTCCTCCTTGAGCCGTTCCAAAAAACTACGAAGAACACGTCTTTGGAAGAATGAATGCCAGGTCAGTAACTATTCCTCACAACAACAATAATAAAATCTAGAGGTGTTTGGCACACATGATTATAATGGGATTGCAGGAAAAATTAGAAAACAGTCCAAAAATTTTATTCAACTAACTAATCAGACAGCACTATCACCTTCTCATGCTTCCCTTCCCACCAGTGCGAACTGCACCAGCCATTTTCATAAGCTTTTCCCGATTCATCTACACCAAAAGAACAATATGTCAGAAAAACCCAGAGAACTGATTCAGTCATATGTAAAATGTTCAAATATCCTAACATGAAAATGGGGTCTTCAGAAATCTAAAAAAATAAAAAAACACACTTCTCTAGAAGTCATGGAATCCAACAGGGACAACCAAATCCCATGTTTATACTAATATATGTAAATTAATTTTATGGTCTACCTCCTAAGTTGCATGAGTACAGGTACTAGTGTTGGTGTCCAACACAGGAACGAGGTATCAGACACGGTGACCCTACAAAAATAGGACATGGGGACACGGCACCATATTTACATAAAATTAAATCTAAGTTCATTTTAAATGAAAATAAGGTGAGAAAATAACACCAACAGAAAATAATATACTGATTTTACTCTAAACATATAGGTGACAAAAGTTTTAAGAGGGGAAATGTTAATATTTTAGTCATCTTAGAAATCAATGTTAAAAAAAACAGGTATGAGTGCGTACAAGTGTTCGACACGGATGTGAGTGTCTATAGAACATAGTGTACCACAAAACAGATATAGTCCTCTAGGCAGGGCATGCAGAACAGTAATTCTGATTGTTGAACTTTTAAACAACTCTTGTTCCATTTATTTTCAAACTATTTAACTCAAAAGCCTCCATACAAACGTCTAGTAATTAGCTAATTAAGCATCACATCACCAAACAACATATCACCAAGTAGCTTCATCTGACATACATGTATATTTGATATGGTGACATGATTTGAATACCTGCCAACCATGCAAGAGGTTATTGTTTTTCGACTTTGGATATATGTTCTCAAGTTTTCTCTCCCCTCTTTGAATGATCATATGTTGTCAAAATTTTCATAACCAAACAACTAAATGGGATTTGTTGCTCAAATTACACACATCTGCAGCCTTGCACCTGCCAGAAACTCAATAACCTCTAGACATTAAAGTTGCTGCTTCCCTTCACAAGAATAATCTCAAAATATCCATCAATGATGCACTTTCTCTCTAGTGACGGCCAAACTTAATATCATGCCACCCACTCATATACCTTACAAACTGTACATTTTCACCCCTGGTTAAACTATCCATGAGTATTGTGATAGGAAAGTGCTTTCTTGTGGATCAACCTCTTGTATAAATGCTTCAACAAATCTATGTACTTGACAAATTAAAATAAGCAGCCTAATGATATTTATTTTACCTTAATCATACATGAATTGAGGAAACATAAGAACATGTTAAGACCCTCCATCAGATGGTGAGCATGTGGGACAGCAGCCCATGGAACATGGACCATGGTGCATCCAAGTGGATCAGAATAAATGATCGGACCGACCTACCTATGAGTTACGGTGGTTGAGAAACACCACTAGTCTCTTTACGATGGTTGAGAAACCAATACTAGTCTCTTTCTTATAAGAATGAGAGGGAATGGGAGGGATATGTAATGAATATAATTGTGTGGTTCTTCTCTGTCCCAAACAGAGACTGTAGGTGGTTCTTCTCTGACCCGAACAGAGACCTTATAATTAATAAATAAATTGGTCCTATAAATTGGTATCAGAGCTAGATGACGGAATGTCGCAACTCACCAATAAAGAAAGAATTGAAAGACTCGAAGGGATGACACAAGAGATGACGGATAGTATCCATTAATTAGATATGGCAGTCCACAACAATTCACTACAGACGAATGACCGGTTACAACAATTCGAAGAAACTCTGCGACCCTTAACTGAGGCCATCAGGGAGTTACAAGTGCAGCCCAAAACATCGACTCGCAGCAAGACAATACACCATGGAAAGCACAGTTTGTCGATGACGAACCATGCTCTACCTCGATTTGTCAAGATGGATATTTCGAGATACTCAGGAACTAAACCAACCGAGTGGCTCAACCGAGTTGAGCAATTTTTCTAATACCAAGGACGTCAATGGAACAAAAGGTGGCACTAGCCTCTTTCCATTTGGAAGGAGAGGCGAACCAGTGGTACCAATGGCTGGAACAAACCTATGGAGAAGTGACGTGAGACACATTTGTGGATGAATTGTGTACGTGTTTCAGATCCACTGAATATGAGGACTTGATGAGGCCCTCTAAAAAATAGACAACATAGTAGTGCCCAAGACTATCAGCAGGAATTCGATCAACTTTCAACTCAAGTCCGAGGGTGGCCATAGAAGGCGTTGTTAGAATGTTCAGGCCTCGATCATTGAGGCAGGCTTTCGAGCTTGCCTGGATGAGGGAAGAAAGGCTCCAACGACAATGAAAAAGTGTCAAGCGAGAAAATCTGGTGACTTCTGCTGATGCATGCGAACAATCAGTGACTTATGCTAATGCATGCCAACAATCAGTTGTTAGTTCAACGTCTGCAGCCAAGAAAATATCATGGAATAAAATGCATAGAAGGAGAGGGCTTTGTTTCTATTGTGATGAAAAGTTTCAACTAGGCCACAAGTGCAAACCGGCCCAGTTACTCATGATCACAATCGAGGAAACAACGTGGGAAGCGGTGGACCGGCTCGAACAAAATTTCACCAACCTCAACCTTGAGGACAAGGTTTGTCTGAAGAGGGAAGGAGTTGATGCAACCTAGCATTGGAAGAATTTCCCAAACTTCGGCCTTGAGGACAAGGCCGAACTAAAGGGGGGAGGAGTTGTTACTACCCTCCACCAGATGGTGGGACATGTGGAACAGCAGCCGATGTGACATGGACCATGGTGCATCCAAATGGATCAGAATAAATGATCAGACCGACCTACCTGGGAGTTAGGGCAGTTGAGAAACCACCACTGGTCTCTTTCTTATGGAAGAATGCGAGGGACATGTAATGAATGTAATTGTGTGGTTCTTCTCTAACCCGAAGAGAGACTGTATATGGTTCTTCTCCAACCCGAACAAAGACCTCATTATTAATTAAAAAAAAATTGATCATATTAGAACATAAGTAGCAAGCATGCTCATAAATGCTTGCACATAAAAACATAAAATGATTAGTTGTGTTCAATAAAGAATCATTGCACTACAATAAAAGCCCATCTGCTTCTTGTATTTTTAACTTGTTGCATCCATGTTGTATGCCTCTATAGTCAGAAATATTCAGAGTCCAAATACAAGAGAACTTGGATAATCAATTTTCCTATTTAAATTACATGATCATACAGCTTCCTTCACCAAAATGAACGTGTTTGGTTGTTCATGACTCATAAGGGAGGTCAGGGTTGAGCCCTTGTTCTAATTGTGATGAACTCAACAATGTAGCACTAAGTTCAATATATCAAAATACCCTCACACATAAAAAGTAACTAGAGATGTCAAATTTCATGTTGTTGAAAAAATTGACCCTGGTCCAATGATAAGATGAAGCATTTCTTTTTACGACAAAAAACCCCAAGACCCCCACCTATCCCCGAGTACGAGGGTGTTGGGTAAAACTTCGGGTGCACAAATAAACACCAACATCCTGATTAGTCAATCATTTATACTCGTGCTAAATGAAATAATGAATAGTAAATAGAACATTTCCACCCAAACCAAACAAAAATAGAAGACACCCCCAACGTGTTCTGCAACTTTGTCATACAATACTTAATTTATCCAAAATTAATAGAAACAAATGCATGTTTTCTTTGTATCCTTATAACACAGCACCATGCTACACAAGTGCCTCTCAAAAGCCACCGAACACATTATTGATCCCTCTAAAATTTGTTTGTAGATTCATCAACATCATCAAAGCAACTTATCCCATCTTGCGGTCTACTTTTTGAGATATTCTCTTCTATTCTATCCAATTAGAAACCATACCCTCCGTTACCCTACAATCCATTACAGCTTCCTATCCCTTCCAACCAAGATTTCAGATGTGTTTCCCTCCTATTGTTCCTTCTACTTCCAAGAGAGGTTGTTTCTAGTCTCCTTTATATGTGTTAAAACCAAATTAAGCAACTTCCCTTATTTTCTCATAGAGCTATTCTAAAAGTTCTCTAACAAGTCCATTCTTAATTCTATCTTTTAAGGTTACTCTGCTCATCCATCTTAGAATATGCGTATCTCACATCCATACCTTATCTACTTATTTTTCCTAAATTTCCCAACTCTCGGCTCCGTAAAGCATAGTTGGCCTAACAAGTGCCTTATAAAACCTCCCCTTTAATTTACAAGGTACTATTTTGTCACATAGCACTCTACCAGCTTTGGTGCATTTACCCTACCTTGCTCCCATCCTACCAGCTATATCTAGATTCCTCCATTTGGTTCAAGAGTTGCAACTAAGTATCTAAATTTATTATAATGTGATACGAAGTTGTTTCCAAAATTTTTTATAGATTGATAATCACAAAGACTTAAAAAAAGGGGGAAAGAAAAAAAAAAATAAAGCAGATAGCATGTTGGAGTTCTGATGACAACTTGACCAGCCTCAAAATTCACACAATACACCCCATGACATGCATAAAGACGAACCAAAGAAGCTATCAACATCTAAATGAAATGAATATAAAGAGTGGAGACCAATGACAACCAATGTATATGTGATTCAACATGATTCCAGTTCCATCAAATAGTATATATATATATTAACAAATCATGTCTCAATAAGGGATTCTTAGATACCCAACTTCTTTTCAAGTGGCAAAGTGGGAATTGTCACATTGATGAACCTGCTTCTCCAACACCATGATAACAAGACTAAAAATCTTCCAATTTCCTACTTAATGAAATAATGAATACACAATGAATAGCTAAAATGGCTACCAAGTACTATCCATCTAGCTTCTACTCTGAGCCCAATCAGGGCCGTCTTCACCATTGGGCAAGAAAGGCGGTCACCTTAGGCCCCCAGGTGAAGAAGGCCCCTCTCCCCTCGGTGGGCGCATTAGTTAAAAAAAATATATATATATATATATATATATACATATACATATATATATATATATATATATATATATACATATACATATATATACATATATATATATATATATATATACATATACATATATATACATATATACATATATATACATATACATACATATACATATATATACATATATACATATATATACATATACATACATATACATATATATACATATATACATATATATACATATACATACATATACATATATATACATATATATATATATATATATAATTCCTATAGTAGTTTTTAAACACTTTATATTTCTAAAATTTCTCAAATTGAATATTCGGACTAATTACGATAACCTAATAATACTTTAAGACTTTAAGGTCTTTTGACACTCTCATATACTTAAAACACAGTGTTTTACAAATAAGGGTATCTCTCCACTGTGCCGAAAACATACTTTCAGAAGTCCAAAGAACAAACCGTAAAACCCGTTGAACTCCAAATTCAAAGCTGAACAAATATGTGAAATTTGAAAACTTACATCTTTCAAATGATTGTTTACCAAAAATAGGTGATCTTTTCCCATCCCAAATCCCTTCCTTCTTCAAAACAAAAAAAATCCAGTTAAACAATCATTTGAAAGATTTAAGTTTTCAAATTTCATATATTTGTTTAGTTTTGAATTTGGAGTTCAACGGGTTTTACGGTTAGTCGTTTGGACTTCCGGAAGTGTATTTTCGGCATAACTGAGGGATACCCTTTATTTGTAAAATACTTTGTTTTAAATATTTGAGAGTGTCAAAAGACCTTGAAGTCTTAAAGTATTTTTATCAGATTATCGTACTTAGTACGGATATTCAATTTAAGAAATTTTAGAAATACACAGTGGTTAAAAAATAATTTTAAAGTTTTAAAGGAGATTTTATTATTCAAAACTATAGGAATTATATAGTTTTTTTAACTAATGCACTATGCATTACTGTGGCATCTGTAGACCGTCCGGACGAATGGAATTTATGTATGAATAATGGTCCGAACGATCCGATAGTCCGAACGAAGGAAATATGTTCTTAACTCACGTTCAGACGGTGCAGAATCGGAAGGGCAAAATGGTAATTTCTAGTAAAAATTTGAAAACCCGTGTGTGTTAAAGAAAAATCCCGTGTCTAAATAATTACCCTTATTCAAATTATATAGAAAAGAAGTAGAGAGAACACATCTCTCACTCTCTCTTTGCACTTCAGCCCACTCAGTATACTTATCTTTTAAAGTATTCTTATTCTATTTTAATTTATGAATATGCTAATTTTTCTGGGATGAATATGCTAATTTCATTCAGATGGGTAAATTTTTCAATGCTCTGTATTATTGGCCTCTTGATCTTTTTAAGTGAAAAAAATTATTGTCTAGAATAATTTATTTTATAATATATAATTAAAATTTTAATTAAATATTACTTATAATAATATGTTAAATATCAAGAAGGCCCATTTAAATCTTTTGTCTTAGGCCTTAACTTATTTCTAGACGGCCCTGAGCCCAATCCCCCCAAACTGACAACATTTTCTCATCCCCAAATTACCCAAATGTCTTCAAATCCTCAAACTTGAGAGAAAAAATCTAACCATTTTTCCATTTTTTTTTTTGTTACTATTCGTACACACCACAAACGAACTGAGATAAAATATTTCATTTTTGCATCACGTCATGAAAAAAAATGCCTTAAAGCAAAAATTACAATCAATAATTACTACGTGACACAGCCAAGAACCTAATCCAACATGTTGTAAAAAATTAAAAACGCATTAAATACCACTGAAACCAAAAAGAAAACTAAACCATAGTCCCACAAACACCCTCCCCTCCAAACCAATCCTAACCCCAAGACCATAAAAGTAACAACAATAACAGTAAATCAAAGCCAAACCTAAATTCAAAAACTTATCCAAGATCTCCAAGAAAAGCCAAATTATAATCTAAGAAGACTGACAACACCCAAAAACCCTTGAAAAGTAAAGGAAAACCAAAGCATGAAATATATAGATACAGATTAAGAGAATAGAAGGAGACTTTTGGAGGTGCAACCATAGAAAATAAAAGAGAAAGAGAAGGAAAGAATACCCTGGGATAGTGGTCCGGAAGCAGGCAAAGCACGTTCGTGGGGAAGACGATGAGGTAAAAAGGAGGTTTTTTATCTAGGACATGTTACAATTCCAAAGCTGACACTGAGGTCTTCATGATATTTCATTTATGCCACTGATAGGGATTTCAGCCTGAAGCGGATTCGGTTTTACTTCGATATTGGTATTTGGTAAGAATGTAAACGGGTCGCAGTCGGGTCGAATTTATGTAAGACCTGAATTTGAATTATTTAATTGTGGTGGATTCGGATCAAATCAAATTTGATTTAGATTCATAAATATATAATTCAAACCCACTTAAAAGAGTCAGATTCAAATTCCGATTCGGTATTAAATATTTCTGAAATTAAAAATATTGATAATCTCTTCTATAAAAAAAATTAGATTTATTTAATAATCAAGCCCACTAATTGGATGGTCTGTATGTATTCTCACCAAACTGTATGTGAGTTAGGTTCAAAACAATTTCACAAGACAGATGTTAAGACTAGTTCTAAACACCTTAAATTGATCACAAATTTCAATCTCAAACCCACACCAAACGAGTTCACAATTCCTGAGCTCACAATGTTTCCAACAGTATTAAAAGGTAAACTGGGCTTTTAATGTCTAAATCAGCACAACCCACGATAACACTGGATTTAATCCTCAAAACTCAGCCACTAAGTGACGTTAACCCATGCAGAAAAAACAGTTTCAAAGTCAAATTTACCAAATCATTTTAATCCTTTAACTTCAATTTCAAAATACTGCTCAACATAGCCCACACAACTGATTTAAATCCAAACAAATTTTAGAAATCTGGTTACAATTTTAAATGGAAATAAGTTTCAAAATAGAATTTGTCAAACTGGTTTTACCCTTTAATCAGTTTGAGAAAACATAATATCTAGGGGTGAATTCGCGTCAGTAGATCTAGATGGATCCCTATCTTTATCTCTATCCACGGAGATACCTATCTATATGGAGAGAGATCTATCTATGAATCGATCTAGACTATCTTCTATCCGGATAGATATATCCCTACGAGCGAGCCGGTCTTTTCTTATATGTTTTGGCCACGTTCATTTCCGCTTCAAAGAGGAAGGTTTGGATCTTTCAATCTGAAATCATGTAGGTCAGGTCGGGTCGGGTTGGATTGAGAAGACAAAAACCCACATTGAATTCAGGTCGGATAGGGTTGAGGAATTTTCAAATTAACTCGACCTGACCCGACCAAACTTAGTACGACCCAGCTAAAATTAGGCTAAAATGAGTTCAGAATGTAGGTCGGGTCAGAATTCGAGTTGAGTCAGGTCAGAATTCGAGACAGGTCGGGTTGAAAATTAGGGTCAAAAGCTCTGACCGGATTCCATATTTTATTGGCTCGAGTCGGGTTGGGTTTTAAAAAAGTCAACCCAGCCCAATTTTCAGCATTAATAATATCAAACATTGCTACATGCTCAGACTCAATTTGTATCTCGGATTTCACGACGAATCAGTATGACTCAATTAATTAAACCATCAACAACTTTCATACGAAATTGCTTGAAAAATAAAGGAATTTTATTTCTCTAAAAAATTGGTCTCCAAAATTCTACCGATTACATGCCTTAAATAAGAAAATAAAACACCTATCCTAGGAACCGACCTTCCTAGCCTACTTACATTCGAACTCCAAACCTTCTCAAATCCTAGTTGCCTATAGTTTTAAATAAACTAAGATACTAATTGCTACCATAAGGAACCCATTCCTAATTTGATTAGGATATGTTGAGTTCGTGTAAGACTGTTCGACTTATGTAAAGTCGGTTTTGCACCAATCAGCATCCAGTCTACGGTCTATACGAGTGGGCCTTTTTTGGATCATTAGGCCTATCGAACTGGGCCTGGGCTTGCTGCCATGGCTTGTTTAGACATCAGAGGTCGAAATCTCGGCCGATATGGTGTGTATCGACGGAGATATCTCAGAATTTCCTATGGCCGAGATATTGCGTATCGGCCAGAGAGAAAAGTTCAGTCGATACGGCCGAGATCTCGGCCGAATATTGGCCAATTTTTATTTTTATTTAAAAAAAAAAACAAATATCGGCGTGGGCCCAGTCGATATCTTGGCCGATATTCATATTTTTTAAATTTTTTTAAAATGGCCTTTTTTATTTTTTAAATGATTTTTTTCAAAAAAAAAAAAACCACCGAGATTTTCAAAAAAAATGAGGAGAGAGAAAAATCTCGGCCGAAATCATTTTTATTGACGGAAATGATGTAATATGATTAGAATTCGATACCGACACTGTTCACACTTAAGAAGGTGATTATAAGTTTTTACATATGAAATGTGAACTTGAGAGTAGTTTCGAAAAGTCGAGATCTAGTCATCCTAAAACGGAGTACGGAACTCACTTATTCCTAGATACTATTTGGTATTTTGATGTGGGTGATCTAATGATAGATCAGGTATCCAACCGTGATTCCGATATGGATATGCATTTTGTGTATAACTGTGTATATTGCAGGATAATTAATTTATCTAATAAATTATGAGTATAGGGTAGAAGTACCCGATTGGAGAGAACGGTAACACTTATTTGTGTTATAATGTAACCCATTCATGGGCTTTTTAATCTGTGTTTAGTTTTTCCAGCATAGTATAGTTATATACTGATTGCTGATATTTATATTATAATTCCATGCGAGAGGGCTTAGGAATTTATGTTAGCTAAGTGAGGTTATTATGATCATATGTACGAGAGATATTATGTGGGTTTGACAATTATGTTTAAATCCATGTGTTGATGTGCATTGTGCATACCAAATTACCTCACACCAATGTATGAAGTACCTACCTCATGGAAAGCACTGGTATGAGGTGTATTTAAAATACGGGTTGTGTGAAGTACTGAGTATGAATTTGCCGGCGGTGTAGGAAACGTATTACTAGCAGCTAGGGAAGAGCCGTAGACGTCGTATGGCAGGGATATCTTTTTGAGAAATGAAGGACATTTCATAGTAGATAACTGTGTTGACATTATTTTACATGATTTTTGAATGTATAAATTGTTGTTTGATAATATGTTTATTATGTTGATAATATGCTTTATTATCTAGAACTTGTTATTGTTTTTTCTTCACTGAGTTTGTAAAGCTCACACTCCTTACGTAACAGGAAACCCGGGGGACGAAGGACAAGAGATGTTTGATCAAAACTTAATCATAAGAGATGTTAAGTCCATAAGATGATTTCCGCAAAGGCTTAGTATTATGTTAGGAAAAAAAAAAAACTCACATCAGTGGGCCCAGAGGGTCGGGGCGTGACAGTAACATCTTTGAAACATCTTTATGTTATCTTTCTAACACAATGGGAATCAATAATTTTTGAATTATGGATAAGGAGTTACAGTAGAAATGTTATAAATAGTATATAAAAATCATACTCAACTTCAAACATAAATTTTATTTAGGAAGTAGAAGGTCGTGGGTTCGAGCATCCTTGCCCGAATCTTGGTGTGTTTTAGGAGTAGTGGGCTCACATGTGAGGTTTAATGTTGGGTATCCCGTGATTTTTCATACATAAATTAAAAAAAAAAAACTTAAATTTTGATAATATTATTTACTCAAATTACTTCAAATTCAATGCCATTATAAGCTTAATGAAAAAAATTATGGCTAAAACAAAGAACATTGTGCAACAAAATGGAGTCAATAGGCTGAATCTAAAGGAATTTTAAAAGCCTTTCAACACTAATAAATATCTCATTAGGCTTTTGAGAGATGGAATGAGCCATTTTTATGGTCCATGTTGAAAACATATTGAAAGGATAAAGAAAAACTCATTTTCAAGGCATCACTACACCCTCACCAAGAATACCGTCCCTCCTTCATGTTGCCCTGGCATCCTCAAATCAGTTTTATCCTACTAAACATAAGCTAAGAGGAGCACACTCACAAGCCAATTTCACGATCTATACTTGAAGCATGAGGAAAACTTATTCATCATCATTATCATCAATAACTACAACAACAATGTAATACCCCACTCCATGTGAGTGAGCTGAGTACAAGGGACGGTATGGGAGGGAAAAAGGTCCCATACCGCGAAAGATTTGGAGGGATTGAGGCTTAAAAAAGAGAGCACCCCTCCTATCTAGCATAAGGCCTTTTGGGCTTAAGGATGAGACTTAGATTCAATGCAAAGCCATACAAGTTTTCAAGCCCAAACTAATAGTATTGTGCTAGTGAGACGGGTCGTTACTGTCACGCTCCGACCCGAAGGGTGGGCCCGGAACGCGACTGATTTTTTTTTTGAAACTAAATTAACACTCAAGCATTCTAACTGGGCCGGATCAACAGTGGAGTCCAAAGGTCACACATGATCCCAATATGTGGACTCAAACATATACTATAAGTCTGACATCAACAAAGCACAACGGCAACATATAACATGATCACATAAATCTAACACTGAATTATCATTCAAAAACCACATCAGAGTAACTACAGAAGTATAGTAGTTTAATACATTACGTTAATACAGACTAAGTACCACACCCGGTACTTTAGAAAAACTAATGGTTCCAAGAATCAGAAAGCAAAGATGAGGGGTATTCCCCTTCAGTAGGAATCTCAAAACACCGCCGCAGCTTATCCACCCTAAGCTTGAAATAGAGGGTTCTCCTCCTCGGGTTCATCTCCTGAAAGGTGAGTGGGGTGAGCTAACTAGCCTAGTGAAGGAAATATAACAGTGCAGTTAAGTAAACAACAGGTTAGCACAATAATCAACAGTTGCAATAATATCTCATGCTTGATAACAATTAAGCATAATATCATCATCAGTCCTATAAGTCATCATTTCTTTTCCATTACTGTTGTCATCCAACGTAACGCCTACATACTACGCTGAGACCATTGTATTAAGTCCCGACACGGTCAAAATAAGTCCTTACAAGTACATCTCCGGATCTCTCATAGCCGATACTGACACCCTCAAGTCAGCAACTGTCGACACCTGTGGTCCAATAGACGTAAACCATCTCCCATATGGCCGATATTGGTTTAATAGTCAAGGCACGTGGAAGCAGTCTTACACATTTCATATGATCAACATCATAGCATTTACCAACATCATAAGCACTCTTACCATAGTGCGTCAAGTCTAGGCACATGAGTGAGTTAATCAATTCTGAAACCACTCATTGCTCAATATTCATATCAAATAAACATGTTTACATCAAGTTACAAAGTTAAGTTCCCTCACCGTATATATGTGGTTTCGCGGTCTCTATTCAAACAAACAGATAAGTGCATAATTAATATACATAGCATCAAATGCATACACATAAATAGTATTTTCGAAATCCCACATTTTCCCAAAAATATCCAAGGTATATGGAATTGAGTCTCCTACTTGGTTTCTATCCTTTTTAAATTATAGTAATCCACAAGATAATATAATAAAAAGGGTGATCAGTCCAAAACTCATATTGTCTTCTGTGCATTGACCAGATTGACTTATTGAGTTAGGTCTAGATTCTCGGGTCACTTCTCGATTGTCTTCTGGATATGATCAGATCTGACATTTTGAGTAAGGTCTCGAGGTCACTCAGTACTCGACAAATATAGCGTCGGCCTGGAAGTTAGATCACTCAGTGCCCGACCAATAGAGTCGGCCTGGAAGTGAATATAATAGTATTTATACTATAGTAATAAGAGAAGAGGGTCAGTACATTTTTTTTTTATTTATCAATAGGTACTAACATCACAAGCATCAACATAATCCAACAATAATATTTTTTTCTTCTTCCTCCACTGTCTGCAATGACAGTGACGAGTAGACACTGTATGAAAAACGAATCCGGAAACAGTGGATTTCCTGGATTTGGTTACCACATCTAGCTGGTTCGATGGACTCCTCTGGGAGTCCTCTTTCCATAGAGAGAGGTTTAAAGTTTCAAAACTCAGTAGGCCATTAGATCTTAACATCAAAAGTCCACTGACACTAAGAAAACCAAGTTTTTTCTTAAACTTCAAAACCATTTTACACACTCAAAACTTAACCAAAATCAGTTTTCCTTGATTATAAACCACCTAGAATTTGAAAAGGAAATAGTGGTTACCTTCACTAGAGTTCCTGGGTTGAAAATCTGAACTTTGAAAATCTTCCTCTTAAGCTAGGGTGATAGAAACACAGTAAAACAGAGAGGCAAGGGTCGGCTGGTCTGGTTTTTAAACAGCAGCTGAGACAGAGAGAGGGAGAAGAGAAGAAAGTGTGGGAGTTAAATATGAAGGGAAGGGCCTCATTTTATAGGAAATCAGTCGTGAAAGATGGCCTGATGGCCACTGCATGCGGCTGCATGCATTTGGGGGTGACGCCTGAAACAGTAAACACTGTTTGGTTGCAATTCAGCCCCTCTGAAAAACTGGTTTTGCAAAAAGGCCCCTATTTTGATAAAAACTGGATTTTCAACTTAAAATCTGATTTTGAAAGTTCAAAAATTTAATCCAACCTCACCGATGAGTTGGGTTTTAAAAACTCTAGTCATCATAAAAATTTTGAGATTTAAAACTCACTAAAAATCATCGATTTAAACAAAAATCATAATTTAACACTATTTATTTAATTAAACAAATGTTTAGTAAAACAATTTAGAGACCTCATTTTGGGGTGTGAAAAAATAACTAGACTATACTTAAAATGGTCTAATATAAAATACTTGTTTCAAACTTTATCTCACTTCGGAAATCATTTAAAATAATTATTTCTCCCTTTTGGAGTTTTGACGGGCAGTTTTAAATACCATTTTCTGAAAATAAAATTATTTTAAAATCAGAAATATAATTCCTTGATTAAGGACAATCATATCATCCAATAATAATCACATAATAACATAATTTATAAAATAATAATAATAATAAGCGGTAACTTACCATTTTGCCCCTCAGCTGGACGAGCTAGGACCACTAAGCATTCGAGCTCGGATTGGGCCACACCTGGGCTTTTCACAAAGCCCGTAACCGAAATCTTCTAGATTAACCGGTCAAGCAAGATTTATTAGGCTAAACTATGCCTAATCTAGGGTCAGGGTATTACAGTTACAAATGATACCGGAGCACAATTCAACCTTGTAACACCCTCGCCTGGGTGGCAGGGACAATTAGGTGGTTATAAGAGGGACACCACCCCATCTAAGCACGAGACCTTTTGGGCCCAAGAGTGACACTTGGGCCCAAATGTAAATCCATGTGGATTTTCTAACCCAAAGCGGACAATATCTTGCTAGGTCAGGATGGATCGTTACAAATAGAATCAGAACACGGTTCAACTCTCTACTTGTTTGAATCCCTCTGCCTGTGTGACGTGATAGATCCGAAGACAGCTCTAGTTTTGAGGAGAGCAAATTGTAATACCATACCGCTTAGTTTTGATGGGGGTAGATTGTAATACCATGTCCTAGGCGGCAGGGACTTTGTCCCATACCACCCAGGTGGTAAACAATTGAGGTGGTTATAAGAGAGACACAACCCCTTATAAGCAAGAGGCCTTTTGGGCCCAATGTAAATCTGTGCGGATTTTCGAGTCCAAAGCGGACAATATTGTGCTGGATCGGGATGGGTCGTTACAAACCCTCTGCTTGTGTGCCTGCCCGTGTGTCTATATGTTGTGCCAGATCTGGAGATGACTCTGGTCTTAAGGGGAGTCGATTGTATAACCCCCACCCCATGTGAGAGGGCTAAGTATGAGTGTGACGACCTGACCCAACCCGGTCTAGGATGATATTATCCTCTTTGGACCCCATGGACCCTCAAAGTTTTGCGACTAGGTCCAAAAGGCCTCATCCATGAGAAGCTATTTCCCCATTCTTTTTTTTAGAATAAATGATGTCTGATTTATAAATGTTAAGTTGTTTATAATAGTTTTATATCTTATACAGGAAAATCAAGTTGTTGCCCTTTAAAAAATGGAGTAAATGGACATGTAACCTTGGCTCAAAATCCTATCCTATTTACGTGTCAATCTATTGTAAGACTAAAACCTTCTTCATTTCACTTGATAACACAGGAAAAGAACAAAGAAAGCAACAAATGGAAGTAGAAATTTAGAGCCTTAACATTCACTTTAAACTCCCAAACAAGTCTTCAGCCGTAGTCCGTAGAATGGCCCACTAAATCAATGTCCAAGATCAAGAGATATGCCATATCCATCCTATAGCTACGCAGGGAAAGAGAGAGAAATAGTATGGAACCAAAGCCATTGATCGTAACTCTTGAGGCCAAAAGGGATGAAAGCAGCGAAACAAGAACCATTTTACCTAGCCGGCGAAGGACAGGTGGGTCTCGGCGGAGGCATAAGAGGTCATTTTCCACTTACAGCTTTATTAGATTAAAGTTGAGAGTTTGTTTAAAGTTTGTCAAAATTATGAAAATAGGCAATGTGAAAATTTTGGCATCAAATTCATTTTTAGATTGAGGAGAGTAATGTTTTTTTTTTTTCTCTTTTATAAAAGCTTTTTTTTTTTTTTTTGAATTTACATATGGGATATTATGGGATACCCAGCGTAAAACCCTATGGGTGAGTCCACTACCCCTAGAGCACACTAAGGTTAAGCTATGGGGGCTCAAACCCGCAATCTCCAACTTCTTAAGACGGGAGACAATCAGTTGAACTACACCTATATGAGTAAAAGCCACTCTATTTTGAAGTTTGATCATCTGTGCATTAGGTTACATAGTAAATAGATATAGGCCTATCATTTGAGAGGACGGATAGACTTTGTTGGAAGAGTGTATGACCGAACAAACTATAGTTTTTCAGTTTTTTAAAATTTAATTATTTTTAAAGGTGCATCTTTTAAATATATCTAGTCTTAAAAAATCATATTAATCAAATTATATAAGGCATATTTTAGGTTATTTTTAAATAATAAATTTTATTATATATGAGAGGTTTTACCTCAGGTGATGGTTCATTGAAAGATTTTAATATAAATATAGAACTCCATAAAAATTACAATATCCAATCTTAGAAGCTATATTTTTTAAATTGTCATATTTTAATGACTCTAAATTATTATTTAAATATTTTATATTCTTAGAAACTTTTATTCTTTTAGTAGTTATAGACTAAATATGTTTTCTTTCCATGAGAGCCATTTTGATCCTTCATTGATTTATAGATATTCACATACAACTCACGGTTCGAATTCAGATGGGCCCAATTAATACAATTTTTTTTTCATTGCCTAACTTGGTATGCTCTAAGGGTAGTGGGATCACCCATGGGGGTTTTATGCTGAATACCTTGCAGTTTTCCACATGTAAATTAAAAAAAAAAAAGTATATTTTAAGAATATAGATATAAATTAGAGGTTATATATAATTAATTTTAATATATTACTTAATTTATTGAAATGGATATAATATCTTTTGATTTATTTTCATAGAGCAATATGTGAAGTATGCATCTACACTAATTTTCTAAAAGATAAATGTTAATAAAATATTTTAATTTTTATCATAAAAATTGTTGCTCAAATTACCCTTTGGATAAGAAGAAAACAATAGAACACTATCTCATGTGATATTGTTTTTCTTTTTAAATTTTCTAATTTACCCTTTTATTTTAAGGGTAACTAACAACTTTTAAAAATAACTAATGCATTTACATCCAAATCAAAACCCTAAAAATAAAGAAACGTGTCCATGAAATTTTTCATATTTATTCGATTTCATTCTTTATTTATATATTTCAGTGTAGAATTAATTATCAGCTGAGCGCAGCTCAACTTCTTATCGGCTTCGGCTCGAAGCCAGCGTGCCATTAAAACTGGCTAACAACAGAGCTCTTATTAGCCACAAGACCAATTTTTTCTACTCTTCTTTCAGGTTTTTAAATATAAATAGAACCCTCATATCACCACAAGCTTTCCTCTCCCCTCTCTCTCTCTGTTTGTCTGGGCTGATTTTCTGGAATTTGAGGTGGGCTTTTTTTTCTTGTTTCTCTTTCTTGACGATTGATTTGTTTTGGCTATTGATGCTGGAAAAATTGGAATTGGGTTTTTATTTATTGATGTTGCTGCTGTTTTTTTTTCCTTTTTCTCAGAGCTTTGTTAGAGAAAAAATTAAAAAGAAAAATGTAATGATTATCTGATCTATTTGGCTCCTAAATATATGATGAATGCCAGGAGACTAAGTTTGTTTTACATTTTCACCCCATTGTCTCTTCTGAGTTTCTTCTCAATTTATCATTAAATGTAATTGTAGGTCTGACAAATTTAAGTTCATTTGATAGGTGATTGATTACATGGATAAGGATTATCTAAACTTTCACTATCAATTGATGATTAAAGTCATATAATCTCGGCCTTTAAATTTTGATGAGTGTGAGATCGTTGATTTTTTTAAATTTAAAATCAAGGGATAAGATTATCAAATGAAAGTGAAATTTCGTACTTAGAATTATTCGTATAATCCAATTTACATCGAATCTAACAAAGCGGCCCTAAAAATCTGCTTTTACTGAGTGTCTCATTAACAATTGACACATGGGTATTTTTCATTGAAAAAGCATGGTTTCTAAATCTTCAGATTTTTTCCACCAACAATTGAAAATAGAAACCGTGTTCTTAGTTATTTTTAGTAGGTTGAAAAATAATGTTATTCTTTTCTTGTTTGGGCTCTATCTTCTCATGTTACTTTCTCTCCTTTCCAACTTTTTCTTTAATGGGTACTTTCCTTTCCTTGCTTCCAAAGTTTGAAATAAAAAATATTATTTACTTGATAGATTTTTTTAATATTGGACATCAACTCATAATATATTAAAAGAAAATCATGAAACATTAAAAAATCATCTTGAAATATTTTAATATCTTTAAAGTAGGTTGAAAGTGTTATAGCAAAGAAGAATGTCCAAATCAAAGCTCTTTCTGTAAAGACTAATTAATCCTCATTAGATTCTTTACTTATAAGACTAACATTCGCAAGATGAGTGTTGTGGTGTTGTATTATTTCTTTAATAACTTTTTTTTTTTTTTACTTAAACCCATTTTTTGGCAAAATTTAGGTACTGAAAATTGAGAAGATGATGGATATAGAGACGAGGGGAACCGTTAATCGGATAAAGAAATGTGCATCCGATCTATTTTCTATATGGGATATGATCAACGATGAGGATTCATGGGATTTGATGGAAAGAGAAATTCGACTCAAGGCAACCTTTCTATATTCTGATTTCAAACGAATTATCTCTGATGCTCCTCATGAATACAAGAATTCACTCACTGATCTTGCTAACAAATTGTTTCATTGCATTCGGGAGGTATTTTTCCTTTCTATCTGTGTCATATAATAATTTTTCTTCTTTTTTAAAAAAAAAAATGATTTTATTTGCCCTTTCTTTATGAATTTATGTGTGTGAAACTGCAGAATACTCAATGCAAAACCTTGATGGATAAGTCCACTATCCTTATGGATAAGTCCACTATCCCTAGGGCACATCAAGATTAGGTCATGTGGGCTTGAATCCACAACCTCCCTGCTTCCTGAGGTGGGAGGCAACCAATTGAACTACACCAATGTGGGTTTTTAGTTGCATTTCAATACATTTATTAGGAATCCGACTATCAGTCTAAATTCGATACAGCTAAATATGGGTGTAACACTAGTACATATTGTATTGGTGATATATTGACAATATACAACTATATTGGTTAGAAAAAAATTACTAATTTTTTTTTAAGACAAGGTGTTTAGGCCTCTTAGAACACTTGACTAATTATTGGGGCATGTACAAACCTCCTTATCTACATACACTGAATAATACTGTGGAGAGTAGACCTTTTGTTTTGAGAGTGATTTATTTTTATTAAAAAACTAAATATATAGTATCAACAATACCTTACCATGTCAATGATATCTTAGCCTAGTATCAACGAAACGTGACTCGATCAACTATATACACACTTACAGGATAAAACATATACAATAGCTTGAAAACAATACATGTTAGCCGATATTTAAATTCCTGAAACTCATTATTAGATTAGATATTAGAGCACCTCGATTTTGCTTATTCTAATTTTAAGTGTTGGTTTAAATTGAATCATTATGAAATTCAACCAGCCTAAAGATTAGGGTAATTGTTGGTTTTTCATTTCGATAGGGATTTGTGTTGGAAATTTATTTATTTATTTATTTACTTATTATCATTATTATTTTTTGCAGTTAATTCATGTGCTGCAGATTGGGGACATCTCTCTCATGCAAAATCGATATATTGACACAAGTCTTGTATTACAAGAAGTGATGTCTCTTTGGCCATGATTGTGATCTTATGAACCTCTGCACTTGTAAATATTGACTGACTGTGAAGGTGTGACTATCACTAATGTGAAAGTAAAAATGTTACCATTTATATCTTCTTGACATAATATTTTGAGTTTATTTTTCCTTTTGAATTTTGTGTGTAGCATAGAAGGTGACAGGTCACTATGATTAATTTTGCATTTATTGAAGTCTCTTCCATATTAATTTAAGCTGTTTATTATTATAGCTTATATTACTTTTTGTGAGGCTATGGATTGAAGAATGATAAGTTTAAACACCTTTAACAATTTTTGAAAGAGAAATAGATTTTTGAAGTAAAAGAAGGGGATGTGATAGGTTAATTATAAGAGTTATCAAAAAAATATATATATATATATATATGAAAAATACAATAACTACAAAAATAAGAGCAGTATTATAGAAATAAATACAAAAGTGTCTGTAACGACCTGTCCCGCTAGCACAATATTGTCTGCTTTGATCCTACACACGGACCTGTACGACTTTACTTTGGCAAGCCAACTCACAGTTGCTCTAAAAAGCTCTTGTGTTAGAAAATTTCCAACTGCAATTAGCAATGTGAGACTTGTTTTCTCCTCCACACCAATGTTATCCGAACCGGACAGTCTAACGAACCGTCTTCGAGGAGGTTAGGATTCGACAGCGGTCAAAGCTGATCAAAGCCGGTCAAGTATTAAAATAATATAAATATTATATATAATATTAAGTAAGACATATTTTACCAATAACATTAATATAAATATTAAAAATAACATTCAAACTCTGAGTAATATACCAAAACGGTGAAATATATGGGATAGAAACTAGTAATAAACATTTATATTTCAAATATACACATTTTTAAGGGGAAAATTTAAAAAAAAAAAATTAAAAAAATTAAAAAAATTCAAATTTCTGAACCGAGGTTCAGGGTTCACGATTTTTCTATCAAAACCGCGGTTTTGACCGGTTTTGACCAAAGGCCGATTTTTTACCCGGACCGAACCGCAGACCACGCGGTCGCAGCTGAACCGCCGGTTTGGCCGCGGTTCGGTCCGATTCTGATAACACTGCTCCACACTATAAACCTCTTCTGGGACGGGATATTACAATCTACCTCCCTTAGAGCCAGAGCCGTCCCCGGCTCTACACACACAATAACGAAGCTCACACTCTTAGGGAAAGAGTTGAATTTTGTTGTGATATCACTTAGTTTCAACTCTCAAGACAACATACTCTTTCTCTTACATTCATATAAATTTATGGATCTGATATCCAGCCCAAAACACTAGCCCATTAGGTAGAGTGATCCAAGTCCAATATCTATCTAACATTTGATTGGATTGGACTTCCAGCCCAAAAGGCTAGCCTGATAGTTATAATAATCCAGTCCCTTATAACTCTTTATATTTCCCCCCTCACAACCGATCTGGGACTCTTGTTTGCACCCCAGCAATCCTCTCCTCGAACGAGGCTCTCCGGTGGATAGAACGTCGCCAACCATCTATTCAGTTAGGAGATCCTTGAGTCCACATGTTGTGGCTTGGGGACCTAGATTTGATACCACTGTTAGGACTCGACTTCTAGTCCAAAAAAACTAGTTTGATAGGTGGAGTGACTCAGTCCCTTATAAATTCTTAGATTTCTCCTCTCACACCCTATGTAGGACTATCATTCGCACCCCAATAAGATTTTCCACTTCACCAACTGAAGTGGGACTTGTTCAGCTGTCCAACACCAAATTTAAATGATACCAGGAGTGAGTCAATTAAAACTTTGAGATAATTGTAACAGGTTACAGTAGTGACTGATTTCTTAAGAAAGCGACTCATAACACTTATTGTAAGTATCATTTTTTAAATACTTGTTCCATAAATAGCTCAGTAAGCCAACAAGTTGATCAGCTGAGTTCATAAATGTGACCCATACGTAAGTGAACTCAGCTCGAGCACAAGAATTTATTAAGTCCACTTCTGAGTTTGAGTATCAATGGCATGACACAGTATCCTCGTGATAATTGTTATTTTGAACATTATCATTAACTTCTGAGAATGAACATGTTGCATCATATTATGATCATCTTGAAAGGAATTCTTACACCAAATTGCAAGAAATTTTCCCCAACAAAAAGGTTATCTCCTCCATCACACAGGTCCTTCAACTTAAAACTTGTTTGAACATTTTTGAACTGAATGGTACATAAACAAAGCAGAGGAGAGGGATTTGAAGGATACCGAATAATGTCCTCCAAGTAAAAGGATTTCAAAAGATGCTTACATTAGTTATGAGAGGGGAAATCTAAAGAGTTATAAGGGATTTGTCAGTCCACTTATCAGGCTAGTCTTTTGGACTGGAAGCTCAGTCCTAGCACTGATATCAGAGTCAGGTTCCCAAGCCACAACATGCGGACTCGGAGATCCCCTATCCGAACGGGATGGTTAACAACGTTCTATCTGCCGAAGATCCTCATTCTAGAGGAGGATTGTTGGAGTGCAAACGAGATTCCTACATCAATTGTGAGAGGAGAAATCTCAAGACTTAAAAGAACTTGATCATTCCACCTATCAAGTTAGTTTTTTGGGCTGGAAGCCCAGTCGTAACACAAATGATGATTCTTCAATAGATGATGTTGATGTTGGTTGCGAATGAGTTCCACATTGGAAGTATAGATAGATATCTAGAAGTTTATAAAAGACTTGGATCACTCCACCTAATAAGCAAGTCTTTTGAGATGGATATCCGGTCTTAAAAACGAATATATGCAAAAACTATACTGCTTAAAATCTATCATGTTTTATTTAGTGGAACAGTCATGAAAAATTTGAAACTGTGTTAAGTTGGGCTAGGCTTTTCAAAGATTGGTCCATAAAAAATGATCTCAAACTTGAGCCCATCTTGCCATCTGGTCTTAGAAACCAGGACTGAGACCTGCTGAAAACCTAGTCCATCTCGAGAGTGAACATTTTGCTCTGTTTGGATGAAGGGGAAGTGCTTCGAAGTTTTTTTTTCTTATGGCTGCTCTCTTTGTTGAATTCGGAGTTTATGTTGTTTAGGTGGGCAATCTTCTCATTTTCGAAAACCATGTATTGACATGAAATTTTCGTATCCATCTCATGTATGATTAGCCAAGTTTGGATCATCTTGAGCTGTGGACTACATAATCTATGGTGCCACCAAATAGTGGCCACCACGTGTACCAATTCAAAGGCGAATTCTACATGAAAAAAATTTAGCAACTACTACAGGACTGAATTGATAAATTTGTCATTCGACATGTCTAAATTTCTTCAAATGATTATTTTTTTTTTAAATTTATGTGTAGTAAATTATGAGATATCCCGTATAAAACTTCTACGGGTGAGTCCATTGTCCTTAGGACACACTAAGGTTAGATTATGGGGGCTCAAATCCAAAACCTCCTACTTCCTGAGATGGAATTTAGAAGGCAACCAATTGAATTACACTCAAGACTATTTGACTATTAAGTTGCATATTTTGAGTATTAAAGAGGAGTGAACATCATTTCACGCTTCTAATAAATATGCACGCTTTGAATTTCCAAGAAAGTACAATTCCACTTCTCACAAATAAAACGAATTTTCCAAATCTTTAAGAACATTTTAGTAGGATTTCTGTAAAAAGTAACAGCAGAACAACATGAAACATTTACTTTACCAACAATCTGTCTAATTCTAGGAAAGTACATCTTTTTCGTATAACCAAGTAGTGTTGTTTTCTATGATTGGGCCTGATTTTGGACTAGTTTCAGGTTGGAGCTCAAAATTCTCGATCACTCCTACCTAATAAGTAAGATTGCTAATCCATCTTTAAATCAAGATTTTAAATTTTGGACTTGTCCCGACATGAGATATGGTGTATATACAGTTTCACTATCTAATTGATTATCTGAGCCATATAATACCGGTCTTTAAATTTTGATGAGTATAGACCATTGATTTTTTAAAGTTTAAAATTAAAAAATAGAATTATCAGATAGAGGTGAAATTTCATACATAAACTAGTCAAATAGTCTTTTTTACATCAGACCCAACAAAGTGGGCCCTAAAAATCTATTTTTAGGGGGCATTAGAGTTTTTCATTTAAAATACCCATATTTTTTAACGGACCTGAAATTTCAATAGATTACCAAAAAAATCCTAAACAATGAAGCAGAAAAAATCTATTATAGATCCCAAAATTGGAAATAAAATAAAAATTATTAAAAAAAAGGCCCAAAATGAAATAAAAAAATATCATTATATAATTGCAAGTGAGACCTAGGATTTATGAAATGTCTTTATGTAAGTATATAAAATAATGATATATTGTATTAAAATATTTTGGATTTAGTCTCATATCTTGGTTTTTGCCACTTAATATGATCTGGTCCAAGAAAATCTCAAGTCTCCAAAACTTGGAAGTGACACTAAACCCGATAATCTTTGACTTGACCTTAGCTATTTTCTGGTCAGGTCCATGCAGAGATCCAAAAAACGGTGGATCCATGATCTTGACATCGGATGATATTTTTTCTCTTTTTTTTTTTATACAAATCTCGGCCAATATCAGCGAAATCTCGGTCATATCGGCCGACATATCTCGGGCTGTAAAAAATCCGAGATATCTTGGGCGTTTTTTTGACCCCTGTCCATGTGAGTCCATTTTTTACCGGACCCAACTTGCTCCTATGATTGCAACCAACGTTCACCTGGGCCTCTTTAAAAGCATTTCCAGGTCTGTCTTTAACCATTGATGCCCATTTGTCATCTGCGAAGCCTGAGAACAGAAAGTTGGCCTGATTACCCATGGGCTCTTGTTTTGAACTTGAATGACCAGCCCAACTTTACAACCCATTAACCATCCAAGCATGACTAATTAATGTCTAGCATGAAATTTAAATTATTTGCTACAAATAATTGATGCCAATTTAATTTGAGAGATAATTGACACAACTATAAATAAATAAATAAATAAAATAAGTAGGTACTAGTGTCTGACTTCTCAATAACGACTTTCAACAATGTATTATTAAATCATGGGTAAACATTCTCACACGGGAATTCAATTTTTTTTTAAATTCTTGTTTTACCCTACTACTTTCTATGTTGGTTGGAAGGGTAAAAGGAGAATTTAAAAAAAAAAAAAAATTGAATTCCCGTATGAGATAAAAAAATTCTCCATTGTGAGAATATGAACCCTAAATCATGATTTATGGCAAATAATTTTTTTAAGAAATTAATGAACAAACACCATCATTGTTAAACTCAGGGGTATAAATACCGATATATATCGGGTTTTAAAACCTTTATATATTGGTCGATACTATATGTATCGACCGATATATGATATATATCGCCAGCCGATATCTGTGGTCTTAATTAAAAAAAAAAATAGAGAGAGAAATTTCTTAGCGGATACTGAGATTTTAATCCCTAGTTAAACATGTTCTCCCCTTTATCAGGAGTAGATGAACAAATAAACATGTACAACACAGAGTCTGATTAAAAGAGAAATTTTATTAAGAGATTATCTGGTGCAGAATCCGCAAGTGTGAAGAGAATCTGTGTCTCATTATTGTATTTAAAAGTTGATTAACCATGTAAACAATGTATAATACTATAATGACCAGAAGAAGGGCTCACATCATACAAAGATGATGCATAGCTTCTATGAAAGTCCACACAAAAATCTTGCTTAATCTTAGTGATGGGAACATAGATTCATGGATTGTGTTTGATATTCAAAATCAATCAATGAAATATTGACACCTCTTCGATGACAATGAGTTGATGGGTCCATCAGAAAAGTCTTTCTTAGATTGTGGCAAAGTAAAAAATAAGTATTTTAAAATTTGATTACTTTAAATTATTTTTTAATATTTAAAGGTGATAAATAGTGATAACATATTTAAGAAAGAATATTTTTAATAAATTCATCACCACCTTATTCAATATGCACTTATCACAGTGGAAAAAAAGAGTAATAAACAACCCAATAGGAGGTTGACCTGACGGTCAAGAAGCTCCTCTCATGAAAGGAGGTCTTGAGTAGTTCGATTCACGCTCAACACCCTCTTTTGCCACTCTCTGTAGTTGCTTAGTCCATGTGTGTGGGATTGGGAGGCTTGCACATGTTCCAAGGATTATTCGAGTTAAAATGTTCCCTATTTAAATACAGGTTAGACCCTGAAGACCTTGATTATAAAAAAATAAAGAGTAATACGCTGTGCACAATACTGCATGAAAATGGAAGGATTAGCCAACATTGACCGGCAATAACGATGGTTGTTTTAATGGTGATGTTATACGTAAAAGATAGAAGTGGACATGGACAAAGCACCTAATCAGATCCCAAATCCCATTTTTTTAAGTAACATATGAAGTGTTTAATTAGTCTAATCCTAAAGTAACACCCTCTTAACATGGTCAACAAAGAAACACTTCTTAATATTTAGGTATATCTGTGCTTATCTTCATCACCTGGTTTTCTTTTCTATTACTATTAGTATTATTTCATAGGAAGATAAGACGTGTGCCCTAGATACGACGTTACGTAGGAGATCTTAGAAGAAACTGAAACATCAAGAAAATACAAAAGATGCAATCCTTGTTTATTAATTAAATGAATTATAAATTAATATAAAAAATATTTATAATGATCACTTATATGCAATATATTACACCCATCATTTCTACACGTCCCATATAGGAGTGTAGGACTAAGGAATTTCAATATAAAGTTCATCAAATCTCAGTCGATACGATATCAAGGTTTTAAAAACTGAGATATCTCGGCCGATACGATACTATTGGCCAAGATTTGTTTTGCTAGTGTACACAACAGGGGTGAAAAATTCGCGAAGACCAAGATATCGACCGATTGGCAGAAAAAAATCTTTCTCCTCTTTTGTACGGTATTTTTATTTTATTTTATTTTTCTGAATTAAAAAATAAATAAAAAATCCAAAAGGAAGCTTCTTTTAAAAAAAATTGAAAATGAAAATATCGACCGAGATATCAACTCGGGCAGACCACCGTTTTGATTTTTATTTTATTTAAAAAAAAAAAACCGATATTATGAATATCGGCCGATATCAGACCGATATATATCGCCTATATATCGGCCTTTATTATTTTAATCACGAGATCAAATATGAAAATGGGCCTTAAACAAGTTAATGATAACCCATCTTGACGTCCCCAATAGATAAAAAGACAATTGGGTAGAAACAACCCTGTCAAGCTTATGTGTGTGCGCGCTAGCGAGCTTGTCAAACACTCAAGTGGGCTTCGACTTTGAAAATATTAAATGGGCTTAGACCATTTAGGTGGGGCTCAGAGGCCTCATAGAGTGAGTGGTTTTTAGAAATTTAAAGGGACAAAAATTCATACTTTTGACATTTGTTTAGACATTGAAAGTTTTTAAGGTGACTTCTGAAATTGTTCTTTCATTGTACAAAAGGTGTATCAGCCCATTATTGGTAGGGAAGTTTGACTTGGTGCCACAAAGGAGATTAAGAGCTCAAATCCGGCATTAAATGGAGTTTAATTGCTTCTAATCTTAGAAATCATTGATTTCCTCGTGTTTATAACTCACATTTATGAATTCTTGATTAGGATTAGCAGTGCCCACGCTTCTATTTGTTGATGCATACTCAACCTAATGTCTACATTATTCCATGCATGTGCAAATATACCAACACTTACCTACATTTTTTAGTGCAGACCTGATGTGAACATGTATTTGGCTACCCTTTGGTTCAAATAACTTAGCCCAATATTTTTTTCTTACAGGGCCAGTCAGATTCCAAACAAAATTTAATCACACCAACCTCCTTTTTTTAGGGTTCCTAAATTCAACATGTTGTGCAGGATTCAAAGAACCAGATGGAAAATGTGGTTGGCTCCTGATTAGTTGGGCTGCAGAAATTAAAAAATAAAATAAAACCCAACCTCATCATGCAATGGGAATCAATACCATTTCTGCAATGACCTAAAACATGCCCAAAAATTAGTTAAATGGAAGTGGGCAGAGTATAGGGACAAAATAGAGACAATATAAATTCTAGACAGCTAAGCTTATATATATATATATATATATATATATATATCTTTATTTATTTATTTTAAAAAAAGACAACATGAACATAGAGAAATTAGCAAGTAGAAAAGTAGAGACATGAGAATGATGGAAGTGGAATGAAAAGGGTCAGCTGCTGTTAGTATTTTTATGAAAGTGAAGAGGCTTTATCTATGTGGGTCTGTCTGTCCTTGTTTGAGTCTTATTTTTGTAAAAGATGCAGATTTAGGGAGAATTAGTATAAGGCTAATAAGAAAAACAAAGTATGGTTCATTTTTTTAGTAATATATACTATCTAATATTATATTTAAAAGAGAAAAAAAGGTATGTTCATTTAGTGGTTAATGCAATCATCAACACTTTGTACTAGTACTAATAATTATATTGTGATAGAAAACAAGAAAATCAAGCACCATCCCTCAATTTGAGGGCAAAGCAAACAAAATATAAGCCCCATACTCATCCTTTCTCCCACATCATTGATGTCTCTAAAGACATCATTTGCTCTTTACTTGATTGAAATGGTACTTTATCTCATACAAATAGAGAGAATAAATGAATATCTGGGTGTTTGAGATTTTTTTTTATGATCAATGTATTCATGTTTTTTAGAACATTCGACTAATTTTTGAGACATGTGTAAGCTTTCATATCCATAAACACCATATAATTCTACGGAGAGTAGTCTTTTAGAGAGAAATGTGAATTAAACTCAAGACTCTCACTTTCTGAGATTGATTTCTAACCATTACTCTAACTCCTTTCGATTTACGTGAGCTTTTGAGATGATAGTAAAATTTAAATTGAAAATAATACAAGGTGGTTTATCTCTAAAAGGGAGTTGAGAAAGGGTGACAAACTAGATACGATTAAAATTTAAATATTGATGTTGACTTCTTTGAGAGCATTAGATGAGAGGATGGGCCAAGCAAGAAAAGAAAAATACAAAATGAATCACCAATACAGTTATCATAATTAGTAGGGCGAATTCATTGTATGTGGCTCTATAGAAAAAACACACTGTGAATTTCCTATGCTCATGATCGACCATTTGCAATTTTCATAACATCAGAAAAGGTGAGATCCTCAATGGACAGATCGGAGGTGGGCCACCCCAATCAACACAAGATCTTGCTCATTAACTATTTGTGATGTCCATGAAGTTGACCAAAGGTAGCTGGCCAACTAGGAGATGTGGGCATTATCAATTGTCCCTGATGTCATATTACATAGGTGTTGGACCACACATGGCCATGTCTTTAGGGAACAATCCATGATAACTTGGCCCCACCTTGCCTGGTTAGTATTTTGCTCTCATCAACCAGTATTGGCAGTAGAAACTTTTCTATTATAATAATGATGTGATGATATGATGACAGATTTTTAATATTTCATACTCAATTTTTATTTATTGAATGTCGCGTAAGAATTAGACCAAAAGTCTAATCTAATTACGTGATCCATCCAAATTATTTACAAATACTTAAATCCATTTCTTCATAATTAATATAGGAGTCGTTTGCTGTTCCAAAAATTCTCCTTTGATCAAAGCTCACTGGCGGGTAGAATATCACTGACCATCATGTTCTGGTAAGAGGTCTGAGTCCAGATGTGTTGGTTTAGAAATATGATTCCAATACCAATTATAAAGACTGTGTATCCAGCCCTACACCCACAAGGTAGACTAATCCAAATCTTTCATAAGTCCCTAAATTTCTCCCCCTCACAAATAACAACCAATGAGATACTCGTTCGCTGCCCTAATATGTTAAATGGGAAATATTAACGCATCACAAAGTTTTTACCGCTAATACAATAAACAATTAAACTTCAATAAATAAGCTCCATGAAAAATTATGCACAATAAATAATTAAACTTCAATATAAATAGCTCTTTCACTTCACAAGATTACTTCAATGAACTCCAAATTACGCATTTCAACTGACACAAACACCCCAACAAGTAGTATAGCTCGAATCTTCAAGGGCCCAACATGGAAATTTTGGGATCCTAAAGATCCCAAGCTCCATTTGTTGCAAAAGAAAACCAGAATAAAGAAAAGGGGTGCAAGGGCATGTCTCTTTAAATTGATGCCCATATCTAACTAAAGTGGTCACTGGGCCCTGTAGCATATGTCCATGGCTGTAAGGGTCAACAGGCCCACCAATGTTCAGTGCCCAACCTTAGCTTTCAGTCTTAAAACCAATGTTTTGCTAGTGAAGAGACTGAAAAGGAGAGAATGAAGCACCCTACAATGTACATTAAATGGCAACCACCCTACGAGTTCAGAGGTGGAGCCTTCAATTTTGGATTTTGTCCCTTGATTGGGTCAATAGGATCCGATTGACATACACTCGATCCACATCTCTATTGAAAAATTGCATGGGGCTTAGTAGGATAGGGACATTGTGGTATATTTTATTTTAATATCTAAGGCACACATGTATAATTCTATTCCTTTTATTATACTTTGTATAACTCTCTTATACAAATCATAACTTCAATTTATGTACCTTATCTTCTTTTCATGACAAAATCATTCACTTTTTCTACTAAAAAATTAGTACCTCTCTTATGAAGTGGAGTGATTTTTCTCTATATTGCTAGTCACTCTTTGAAACATTATCTAGTGAAGTAGAAAGATTAGGTGCTCAAAGCAATTTCCAAGTAAACTAGTGAAACAACTTACATCTTCACTTTAAATTAATGATTAATATACTTTATTACTAATTTATGAAACTGATTGGAGTGTTAGTGATTAGAAAGTACAATTTAAAATGTGAAAAAGTTCTACATGTTATTTTACCACTAAGTGACTCAACTATTCAAATTTTCACCTAATCTAAGCATTACTCAAACATATCCTGAATCTCGTTGTCACAGCTTCCTTTCCCACAATCTGACTAACACGGGCGATTCGAATCTCTTTTCTACTATTCCATTTTTTTTTATATCATTTATTTGTATGAAAGGAGTCTATAGAGCTGAGGTTAAAAATCAGTTCGTCTGTACAGGCGACTGTTACACCTGTATCGATAAAACGATATATATCAGTTGTAACAAACCAATAACTATTCATCTCTATTTATCTGTCACTCATTCAGACTCCGATCGTAATACACCGATACATTGTAGCCAATACGTATCAACCTTGATTTTCAAAGTATGTTGCAGCCGACACGCAACATATCTACCGTCCTTTTTACACATTCCATCAAGTGTACATCTTACATCTGCTCCTTCGAAGAAAAAACCAACCAACCCTTTTTTTCTAATTTACAAATTCTAAATTTCCAATCCCTCCTCCCAAGTCCTATGTCCTAACAATCCATTTGGACCATTCCAATTCATTGACGGGGAAAACATGGTCAAATAGGAGCAAAATCTTTGAAATCTATGCTGGATATCATAAATAATCAAAGATTCTAGTAAATCCTTCTTGTACTGATGCTACATAAATGTGTTGGTTTGCGTCCTCTGTACAGCCATAAGACTAAGAGAAGACGAGCAATATTTTATAGACTAGTGGCCTTTGTTTATTATCTTTCTTGTGGGTTAGTGACAACTTCTAAGAAAGTAAAGATATTGACTACTGTTGCCTGATGGAGACCAGCTGGTCTCAATTCTATGAGCTTAGATTCTAATTATATCAGCCAAATCTCTTATTAGATCTTAATGGGAGTAATTAGGTTGCTTATGTGGAAAAGTTTAGAAAATTTCAATGAGAAGCTTAGATTAGGATTCCTTCCATTATCTTTCAATTTGTCTTTATGAAACTAGACAAAGACCTAGGAGAACTCGATGGCTTGTTGTACTGTGAAGAAGATCTTTCTCAGTTTGGATTTTTGTGTTGATTAATTTGTGATTCATGCCAATCTACTGATCAGCCATCACTTAACATTTTCCATACCACTTCTTTTGTTGTGTTTTGGTTAAAAAAATAAACACTCGAGAGTCATGAATCATGTCCAAAAATATGATCCCTGCTCTAAAGTCTTTAGCTCAGCAGTTGTTGTTAATGTTTAAAAATTTGAACAGATGATACAGTCAATGTGCCAATAGTTTGGATTAATTATAAGTCGACATCGTTGTTGAAAAATAACGAAAGGATGGCTGCGTTTGAATGGGGTAACTCTCCGTAACCCTTAGTCAAGGATGACCCTCAGTAACCCCTGTAAAGTTTTCCTCTCATCCAAATACAGTTTATTTTAAAAAAATGATCAAATGTGTTAAAAATGCAGAGGCGCCGGTGGAATTGGATTGCAAATTAAGAAGAGTTTCAAATGGATAATACAAGAAAGGGTTTCGAGAGTGATACTATGAAAATTCTCTAACATTCTATTAATCAAGTAATTAATTATACAAAGAGTACAAAAGAAAATATATATACAAACCCCAATAACCCTAATCCAAAAGGACTAAAGTATGAACCTCAAGGGGTTATCCCAATTGGTTTGAGAGGAAGATCTCTAAAAGGAGGTCTTGGGTTCAAACCATGGGAGCTTTAATGAAGGGTCATTTCCTATGGAAATATGTATAGAGTAAGGTCTCATCGATTTACCCAGTGTGTGCTGATAGGGGGGTTTTCACACACCCCGGATAACTAGTCGGATGCAACACTTGGACACCTCTAGACCTAAAAAAAAGACTGAAGTACCCATAATGCACTTAATTACTAAAATACCCCTAACACCAAATACAAGTAAAATACAACCGAATAAATACATCTCTAACAAAGTGGAGAAGACACGATGATGACAAGGACGTAGGGTTAAGTCTTGCCTATATATCATCCATTTTAAAACCTTCTATAGATCTCAAATTTTACAAATGAATAGTTGAGATGCAATGCTATTGTTATGTCCCATGCACCTAATTATCACTATTTTATTAAAAAAAAAATAGATATCAGACCAATTTATGTTGGAGATCATAGTATAGATTTTGTCCCAAGTAAAAGAAAATCAAATGACAATGATGGTTGCTGTGGAGGTGAGGGGAGATGGACCTTTATTTTGAAACCCTTGCAGAAATCAAAACTAACTCAAAACTAACTCAATTAGTTGCCTCTTACTTTAGGAAGCAAGAGGTTTTGGATTTGAGTCCTCATCATATAACCTTGTTGTGCCCTAGGTAGTGGGCTTCATCCGTGGAGATTTTATACTGGGTATTCCACAGTTTTCCACGTGTAAATTAAAAAAAAAAAAATCACTCTTTTATTTCAATTTAACGATTGGATGAAAGAATATTTGTACACCCACTTCCCTACTCTTATCCATCATTTCTATGACAGGCACTAGCATGAGATCTGATGCATTATCGGTGATACGATTTCACCCAACATTTTGTCATCACTTCAATACAACTTGCATTCTATGAATTATTTCATAATCAACAAAGAGATTTTGGTGTTGGCACATTTTAAGTTATATTCTAATGTGGCAGCTCATGCTTATTGTAGTAAGGAGCATTTTGCAAGTTGCCAACTTGACAATCCTTAGCCAATCCTACTCATTTTTATCTTAGATAATGAAAAAGATTGATTGCCCCTCAGAGGTTGATATAAATTTATAAATCTGTCTCGAGTTTAAAATATCCTAAACTATCTTAATAAGATATCAGGCTGAGTTTGGTGATCTCATCAAATCATATCTCTATAAGACTAGATAAGATTCAGAGTTGCTAAAAATTTATTTAAATGTAGAGAAATCCTTTTCTTTTAACAACATTTTATAAATTATAGTTATGAATTTCATTTTTTAACTGTTGAAACATCTGATTACTCTTTGATTTTATTTTAACTATTCTAACATTATTATCCGTTTTGGACCCTACTTCAATCATTTTTTATCCACTTTCTATTTAAGCGATTGAAGTCGTGTAATCTTGTTTATAGTGTGAAAATCATGTCAAAACTACTTTTCTAAAATGAAAAGACTAACATGTCTTAAAAAGATATATAATTTTTTTTTATAACATGGGTATTCTACATATAAACGAAACCATCTGCAAATCTCGTGTATCATCATGTAAGTTCAGAAGGAGTTGAACTCAAGACATGTACGTCTTTGTCAATGAGAATACTCGAATAGATGAAAAATAAAAATGTTTTTAAAAAATGAATTGCCTTCGAGGGTTTGGTAGATGAGGTCATAAGATTTGGTGCAGCATGATAATAGCCTCACTAAAACAACATAGATCCTCATTTAACAATATTATATATATTAAATGGCCTGCTAAACATCTCTTTGTGGCCAAAATTAAATAAATAAACGGCCAGAAGTCAGAAATCTTGAGTCAAAATGATGAAAAGATGAGCAAATATTACAAACTTATTCTTCCACTGCATTAACTTCCAGAAATGATTCATACATGTAAAGAAGAAAGTCGTATCTTTTAGCCAAACTCTAGGGCTAGAAATGGCGTGGAGAGAAGAGAGACGGATCTTCTCTTTGTTTTATTTACAACACGATATGCAGATGTGAGCAAACTGCCCAAACGTGCAAGTTACTGACACATGTGAGAGTGTTCAAGTTCCCTTTAGAGTTTTGATGTTAGCAAGATCTTCAATTGGTCCCCCCCACAAGTTCAAGGCCATTAGATTCTTCTGAGATCAAACAAAGATATGCATTAATTTCAGTATTTAGTTGGCCAAAATCAACATCATAAAGATTAGGTAACCAATATGTCCATGATTAATGGACTTGGGTAGTATTTGGATGATGGGTAAATTTTGTAAGGGTTATCCGGAGTTATCCCTGATCAGGGTTATTCCGAGGTAACATGAAAATTCTTTAGAAGGAAAAGGTTTTCAAAAGTGAGAGGAGAGGAGTAAAAAGTTAATTTTTTCCCCTAGTCTTTAATTATCAAACAAGGGTTGCAGTGTTCCACCTCCCTCATCAAGGGAGCCTTGGTGTTAATATGGGTGGTTCATTGATCTTTTATTGACGATAATTTTATATTAGTATTTTTACTTTTAATAAAATTTGGACTTTAAATTTATCAATTTCATGTAGAAAACTAATTTGGTTGCAGATTTTTAGGGATATGGATCATTTTTAAAGATTTTTTAAATGAAAAAAAAAAAAAAACCATTATAAATAAAGACTCAAGGTTCCTTTCTCTACTCAAAACACAAGTTTAATGAATTTCATAGTGTTCGCTCATAAAGTTTAAAGAAAGAAAGAGAATTCGTAGGTCAATCGGAGAAGTAGTGAGGCGAGATTGTGATTCGTGGTCTAAAGGTGTATATTAACTTTAAGACTTCAAATCTTCATCGTTATAGCTCAAGGTATGCAATTTCTTATTTAATTATTGAGATTTAATTCATGTAATCTAGATTCAACATTTTTTACAAGTTTTTTGAGATGTATTAAAGTCTAAACACTTTTTTTTTTTCAAAATAATCACTTGCACACTTAGAATAGAGTTCATCAATTGGAGTGGGGATATGCTCATTGAAAAACTCCATATATTCAATTATATGTTTCACAAAAATAACTTTAATTGAATCAAATAAATAATTTTTTTAATTAAAAATAATAAGAAACTATTGTACCTTTCACTATTTAGATGATGACAAGTTAACAAAAGAATTAGCTTAACATCTCGTTTCTTATAAAAAAAAATACTGCTATTCTTATCACTAACCTTTTTAACTTTTCAAAACATAACCATTAGCATCGTCCTCATCTAGCCATCCATTCCATCAATCTAAAGTATACTTTCATATTTAGACTCGGCCTATGAATTCTTCAAAACATGATCACTTTATTTTTATCTTTAAATATGTTATCAAAGTAATTTTTGAGAGTGATGTATTCACAAGTCACAACTATGACCTTTTCAACACATTAATCCCTATCTTAATTGATGATTGTGTCTGCAATAATAACTTGCAACTATGTTGGGTCGGTGAACAAATCTTTTAGCATATCTTTTTGGACAATGATATAAATACAAAAGATAAATTTAATGTCTATTATTATTAAAAAATATTGTTGAGATTGGTAGTTATCAATAATATAAATTCATATATGCAGATATTTTTTTGAGAGATTCATATGACATCCAACATTTAAGTGCTCAATGTGTGTAATATGTCTTTTAAATAATAAAAGTAGCAATAATAACAACATTAATAGAAATAATAACAATAATAATGATATTATTATTATTATTATTATTAAAAAAAATATGTCACGTTACTGCTATTCTAAGAGACGGCATAGGAAGTTTGGTATAAATTGTTTGAAGTAAAAATTATAGAGCCTACTTTAAAGGTATCCCACTCTGGGTTTAAATATCGGTCGATATCGGTCGTTTTAATAAAAAAAAAATTAAGAGAGAAAAATTTCTCAGCCGAGATACCTCGAGTGGTCGGCTGATACTGAGATGTTTTTTTTCCTAATCCCACTTGCTTCAATAGTTAAATAAATTAAAAAAAAAAATTATGACACGAACATCCTCATTAAAAAAATACAATAGCTCATTTTAATGGAAGTGATATAACTTACACATGATTTACCTAAATAAGTTTATCTTTTCATATTTCAGTATGAGGGCACGGAATACATTTCCAGTTTATAATTCGAAATATTAATAAAAAAAAATCAGCATAAAATATATGTATAACGTATATGATATACGAGCATTATGTAGATTAATATTTTAACTAACAAAATTAAAACATTAACTGTAGTTTTTCAGTTAATTACAAGATTAAAATGTTAAGATGAGAGGGATGTTTGAAAATTGATGCTATTGTCAGTACAGAGGGAGGTTTGAAATCTTGAATTGATCAGATCGGAAGGCCAGTGCTTGTCATTCAGCTAAGTACTTGAAATTGAAAGCTACACCTAGCCGGCTGCATAAGATCCATTCACATTAATTCGGATCCAACCAGGGTTCAGATCTCGGAGAAACGAGATATCGGTCAATATTTTCTCTTAATTATTATTTTTTTTTATAAATATGATGGTTTTTTTCTTTTTTCTAAAAATATAAAACAAAAAACAGCATAATTTTTTTTTAAAACATATTGGAAAACATAAATATCGGCCAATATGGGCTAATATCGGCCTGGGTCCAAGGCTGATATCTGAATTTAAAAAAAAAAAAAAGAAGGATATCCATGGTTATCAGCCGATACATCTCACCAAGATATCGGCCATATCGACTGATATCCTAATAGTACAGTCGATATCTATCATATCGACCGAGATATCTCGACTTTCAAAAATCCAAGATCTCTAACAAGTAAAGCTTCAATCATAAATTTGGGTCAAGTGGATTTGAATGGAATGACCATACTCTAATTGGCTCTTTAGATTTTGATTTAATCTAAAGGGCTCAGTTAAATTAAAATTCAAATTTAGAGTTCAATTTCAATTCCAATTTGAATCATGTGATGCAGAGTTGTCATGATATATGATTCCATTCTGAGATAAATCCAAAATCGTAATTCCAACAAAAAGTGAATGATATGATGCAATTCCTTCTCTTAGCAATTTTGTTTGTTTGCATTTGATAATTTATCTATTTGCCTTTCTAATTAATTAAGGTAGGTCCATCACAACCTCATGAAATGAGTTAGATCAAAGATGTAAATTGTGTAGGACGCACATAATATTAATTTTATTTTATTTATTTTATTTTCAAATTTTAAAAATATTAATTTAGTTATTCCTTAATAATCGGAAACTCTTATTGTTAACACTGAGTATTCATCTCCAAAAACTAGCCTATTAGATAGTGTGAGCCATCGCGTTCGTCTAAGGGATCTTCTAAGTCAACATGAGGTAGTCATTGGCATGTTATGTGGAGTGACTCAAGTTTTTTATAAGTCCTTAAATTTCAAACAACACTTCCAATGTAGGACGCGTTCGCAGTGAGCTCCAAACGGTCCTCCCCCTCAAACGAGGTCAATCAACTCGTCCGCTTAGAGATCTCCTGAGTCCAAATGAGGTAGTCTGAGAGATGACTTTAATACTACTTGTTAAGACATGTGTATCCAGGTCAAAAGACTAGTATGTTAGATGGAATGATTCAAATCTTTAATAAATCTCTAGATCTCCCTCAACACTTTCATGTTCACAACTCCAACAGTTACACATTTTTTAATAGTTCGAAGTATTTAATTGTTGTCACTTCTCCAAAATTAGAAAGCTATGTCAATTTATAAAAAAAAATAGAGATGATTGTATCACCATTTATTTTAAATGTCCATTTCTATTACTAAATCATAAAATAGTCTAGAGTCTGATGATGTATGAAAAATTGTGAAAATAGAGATTCCCCATTTGGCCAACAAGTGAACCTAAGGTGAAAATTCTTCCATTTCTGTTGCTATTGAGCTTGGAGAACTTACCAACCTAACTAATATGACCAAACTCATTGGATTAGTAAGTTTTATTCATACACTCAAGATGGGTCATCAAGATGGGCTGATTAAGAAAAAATAAATCTTCTAAATTAATTCTAATGAAGCTTATGTCGTTGGATTAAGGTTGACATATAGTTCCTTCCACCTAATTTGCCCAAATTACTAGCTCTAAAAGTAGAGAGTGTTCCTCCATGGCATGATGGATGGACTTCATTCTCCATAAAACAGTGGCCTGTGATGCTTGAGCATACAGAGGGCAATGATGTTAAAATACCATTCAATATTTAAAGAAGATAAAAATAGAGTATAAATTTACTAATTCTCAAGTGTTTTGAATTTACACGAGGAAAATTCAGCGTAATGCTTATACCCCTCTTAAAATACACCATGAAAATTGAAATATGACACTTTCTATTTCTTGAGGCCAGAGATTTTGAATTACTCTGCACCAACTCTTTAATAAAATAAAAGATCGTATGATATATTAAAAAATGAAAAATATATTTAAAAAACATTTCGTCTTGATAGCTGAGTATGAACCATCGTACTCTTTGGCTCTTACATAGCATTGATGATTCTTGAAAAGGCAATCTCAAAGCCATCTAACTCGATTCGGGGCCCATAGGATTCGAAAACAGGCAAGAGATTTGCTTTTTCTTCCTCCCATGTCGCTATAAATACAGAAGCAAAGACATTGCAGGTGCAATCTCAGCCATCTCTGCTCTTCTTTTCCTGTTTTTTACACAATTGTATTTCTCCTGCTGTACTTTTTTCACAGAAACAAATACTTTTTGGGGGGAAAGAGACAGGGAGAAATTTTGTATTTGTTTGGTACAAACAGTGCATAATTGCATATTAACTGTTTATAGACCTTGGAGTAAAAAGGCTCACATGGTGACCTTTTCCATGTTACAGTTTCTCTTCTTGGGCTATTAATACTCTCCTTCCTCTCTCCACCTTGGGAAATTGCAGAAAATCCATCTGGGTCTTCACTTTGGATGAGCTTTTTTCTTTTTCAGTTGGGTCCTCTTCTCTCTGATGGATTTCATCGACTGGATTTTATGCCAGTAAATTGCTTCATTTGATACCTGATGTCTCTTGTTCTTTATCTACTCTGTTCTTGCTGATAAAGTACACAATTTTTGGCTCCCTTTGTCCAGGTTTTACTTCTTGAGTTCTTGTATTTTTCTATACCTTGCTTTCAGTTGTTTTCCTGCAACTCCAGTCCCACCAAAAGAAAAGGAAACATTCAGTTTTATAGTTTCTACTTTGTATAAGTCTCTCTCTTCCTCTCATTACCCACTAAGCATAAATTGCAGATCACTGCTTTGTTTGATCTTTTGCCATTTGCATCTACTTTAATATTATTATTGGGAGAAACCATAAAAGCTTGGGGTTATAAATATATCAATTCTCTCCACTTCAACTTTCAATGGAGATGGCTTTTTTCTGCACTAGAGTCAATGCTCTTCTCCTCCTCCTAGCCATCTCCTCTCCCTGCAAATTCATTCAAAGCCCAATGGATTTTGGGCCTTTGAACTTACTCCAATCCACTCATCAAGCATCTTTGGACTTTGGAAGGATCTTCTTTAATTCCCCTTCAGCAGTTCTCAGGCCTCGGTCTCCCCTAGAAATCTCTCTGCTTCTCAACTTCCTTCAAGCTTCTTCCTTCAGCAAACTCTCTGTTTCTGCTAGAGGAGCAGGACACTCAATCCATGGTCAAGCTCAAGCCCTCAATGGCATTGTAGTGGAGATGGACTCACTTCCTCCTTCCATAAAAATCCATAGGAGTGGAGATGGGAAATCTGTTTTTTCTTACGCAGATGTCAGTGGAGGGACTCTTTGGATAGATCTCTTGAAGGAAAGCTTGAAGATGGGTCTTGCACCAAGATCGTGGACAGACTATCTTCATCTCACCATTGGTGGAACCCTCTCCAATGGCGGCATCAGTGGGCAGACCTTCAAATATGGTCCTCAGACCAGTAATGTCCTTCAGCTAGATGTTGTGACTGGTATGTTCCTTAGAATTTCCTTTGTTTCTGCATCATTTAGAATTTTGGAGACATGGGTTTAGTTTTTGATGGGTTTTTCATTTGTCTTTTTGCAGGAAAAGGAGAGTTTGTGACCTGTTCACTCACCCACAGGTCAGAGCTCTTTCATGCAGTTCTAGGTGGGCTTGGCCAATTTGGTATAATAACAAGTGCAAGAATCCTACTCCAAGATGCTCCACAGAAGGTAATGCTCTTCTTGTATATTTTTGTTTTTCTTGGTCAGTTGTAGATTTTAAGTTTTCAGACTCTAAATTTCATTGAATGTTGATTTTCTTTTCTATTTCTTTTTTCACTTGGGTGGTTTTTTTTTTTTTTCTGTTCTGTTCTTTCTAACCTCAAGAATGTGTTTTCACATGACATAGGTGAGATGGACCAGGGCCTTCTATGATGATTTTCAGACCTTCATCAAGGACCAAAAACTTCTGATTTCAATGGCAGAGGTGGTGGACTATGTTGAAGGGTTTATGGTATTGAATGAGCAATCACTAGAGGGTTCTTCCATTGCATTTCCTTCTCATTTGGGTTTCATGCCAAAGCTCAATTCAGGCGGTTCAGAAGTTTACTACTGCATTGAATTTGCAGTTTATGATTCATCTGAGAAAGAATCCAATGTAGATCATGTAATTCACTAACCATCATCTCCTTTTCTTTACACTGCCTACGAAATTAAACTTACCATATTACATTATTACCACCACATGGGAGTAACTTGGTCAATAGCAAACTTACCATTTTACAATTGGGACCAAATTGGCCATGTCTCAAGTGTTACTGCAATTTATTGAGATAGACACCAGCCCCATGATTTTACCTCATTACCCTTTTCTGATTTTTTTTCTCTAGTACAGATTTTGATGATTAAGATGTGTGAAACATTTTCAGGTGCTTGAGGACTTGAGAAGGAAATTGAACTTCATCCCTTCATGTATATATAGTGTTGAAGTCTCCTACTTCGATTTCCTCAGTAGGGTGACAATGGAGGAGATGAGTCTAAGGAGGAGAGGGCTGTGGGATGTTTCACATCCATGGTTAAACATGTTTGTGCCAGGATCAGGTATCAGCCAATTCAGAGATTTGCTGTTGGAGAACATCTCACCAAGCACCTTTGAGGGTCATATCCTAATCTATCCCATCCTCAGAGACAAGTAAGACCCTCCCTCTCTCTCTCTCTCTCTCTCTCTCTCTCTCTCATTTTTATTTTTCTTTTTCTTTTTCCTTCTGTAATTCTTACTGTGTTCTCTTCCATGACTTGCTCTATTTTTTCAGAAGATTAATCCTGCATAAATCAGTTAATTCCATGTAGAATTCTAAAGAAGCAGCTATTTCTTGTGATTAGAGAGTCAAGTCAAGTCTAGTTTTTTTTTTTTTTTTTTGGTTCTTCACTTTCTACTTTTTGTGAGTCAGTAAATCAAATAGGGGAGAGAATCCTTATCCCATCTGCCTAGAAGAAAGGAAGTTCCATCCCTGTATTCTGCAGTCTAGACATTACACCAGAATCTATTCCTACATACTTTCTTTTACCCACTCAATCTTCCTCATCTGTTTTTGGTTTGTTCTGTTGATGCAGGCCATGCTCTATTGGGTCATATGTATATTGTTAATACAAACTTTTTATTGAAAATGTTTTATAACGTAGTTAATATAACTTTGGTTACTAATTTTTGGACCATCTATTTAGTCTCCCAATATTTTTGGTAGAATATAAATTTGATTTACAGATTCAAATTTCCTCAATCCAAACTTTAAAGGTTGAGTTTGGATGGGAGCCCATTACTTTTGTTTGGTAATTAAGAGGTAGAGGTAAAAAATTAACTTTTTACATCTTTTCTTCTATTTTTTAAAATCCTTTTTAAAGTAGAGATATTTATAATACCCAGTCAACTTTGATCAAAGGTAATTCCACGTAACCCGTATAAACTTTATCCCTCATTCAAGTGTACAATTTGCTCCTTTCCATTTTTAAAATGATATGAATTAGATTTCAAAGTTCAAAAAATTCAAATTCAAACAGGTTGAAATGATGATCAGAAATCTTCTTAAAAGGGAGAGTCTTGAATTTGATTTAAAGACAGCACGTATCACTAGAATTATTCAGTTCTACGGGAGACCTCAACACATTAGTTATCATAAAAAAAATAAAAAAATCTAGTTAAAAAAATATTTAAATATATATAAAAATCAATAAATAATTTAGATTTTCATAAATCCACCTTAGGATTCTTCAAATGCTTTACTGGTTGAAGTCATTCTTATAATTAAAATTGATGTAATAATACAGTCATTTTTTATAAATGTTATTTTATTTTATAAAAAAAGGCTAAAAAAATCTTCTTGACTTACCTTGACATGTTGGGTCTCCTCTGCTCAAAGCCGGGTTAGGCTGACAGAAATAAGGTGACATTTGGCAGCTTGACTTGAAAAGTAGTCATTCGCTGTCCCCCTTTCTTCCTGCATCTTTTTTCTCTTTCCTCTGAACTCACTCCACATATTTGATTCCTCTTTCGTCACACCGAATCTCTCTCTCAATCTTTGCTACCAACATAAAATCCTTTGAAAAAACCCTCTTACGTAAATAGATAAATAATGAAATATACGACACCCACTTAAAAATTCTTGCTTGTGTTTATTTATTTAATTTATTTTTTAATAAATATATTAGTCTTAGTTTTCATTTAGTTTCCCAGCATGTATCAATTTAGAATCAAATCACAAAATTAAGTAAAAGAAAACACATAGATACTAGTTCGGCAAAACCATTTATATCTATAAAACGTGATGAATTCACTCTTATGAGAATTAATACACAAGGTTATTATGCACAATCCTTTCTCTCTCTTTTCTCTGTTCTCTCATTCTTCTCTATTTTTTCGTCCCCCTCTTTCAATCTCTTGAGAAAAACAACTCCTTTCTCTCAAACCCTAAAATAGAAAGAATATATATGGTGAGCGATCTTTTCACAGGCACTTTGTGTATACAGACACGAATTTTACCATGATAATCATTTTGCCCTTCATCTGTCATACTGAAAATGTAAAACAATAAGAATGTTAGAAATCAGTTTGTCAAGAGTAAAATTGGTTCACCGGATCACTCGTGAACAGTAAAATTGGCTCTCTGAATCACCTATGAACAGTAAAATAGGCTCTCCGAATCACTTGTGAACAGTAAAATCAGCTCTCCGAATCACCTGTGAACAGTAAATCGGTTCGTCAAAAACTAGTAAGGGATGTGATTGGTGAGTCGATTTTTTATATTCCAAACTTTTTACATACGTCAGGTGAAGGACAAAATGGACATCACAGTAAAACTCGTAGTCGCTGACGAATAGGTGTGCTTAACTTAAAGCTCACTAGAACTTGAAGACAGCATGGCCCCAATAAAAACCTTTCGGACAAAAACCAACGGTATCCCACACTCTCGCATTATGAATTTATCTACCAAGTTTTCAATTGATTTTTTTATACTAAACTGTATATTGGGATATGATTTTTATTTTTGTTTGTATTGGCACAAACATTAAAATTCATTATGGTAACCTTCCCTTCTTCTCTTACTACAGGTGGAATTCAAACACCTCGACTGTCCTGCCCGAGTCGGAGTCGGATCTTGATAGTGAAAACGTTATCTACGTTGTGGGCATGCTTCAGTCTGCAAACCCCACCACCTGCTCGACACAATGCCTGCAAGGTATCCTCCATCGAAACCGGCGAATCGTCGACGCCGCCACCCACCCACGGATTGGCGCCAAGCAATACCTTGCCTACTACTCCCATGAACGCCGTTGGCAAGACCATTTTGGCACCAGATGGGAACGGTTTAGGGCGCGAAAAACTGAGTTCGATCCCCTCCACATTCTGGCCCCTGGCCAAGGTATCTTCAAGAGAGTGCAGTGAAAGTCCCACTCTGAGAAGGGTCTCCCAATGAGCGAAGGGACTCCCCTTGTGTTGTTGTTACGGCAAATGGGGAGAAGTTTAGAATGTTTGAGGGATTACCTTACCCATCATGATATTCTGCTTTGTACAGTGCAAGAACAAAGCTATAGACAATTAGCATTGAAATACATGATGAAACAATTCTCCTCCATTGATTTGGCTTGGTTTGAGTTATTATGAGTCCGAATGTAGAAAAAGAATGCACTCATTTGATTTTGCAAGTTGATGGGCACAAATAGTGGTATATCAATACAATCGTGCGAAATTACACGTCTTGGAAAAGTCCAAAGCTGAGCACAAAGAGGGACCAACAGCGTAAACGGCGTGTGTGGGTGTTTATAAGTGGTGGTGTCCCTCCCACATGCATTTTGGGCCTATCTATTGAGATAGGTCCAATGTAAAGTTGTGCAGGTACAGAGCAAATAATACCACACTAAGTCAAGTCGTAAGTCTGGATTTTTGGGCTGGGCTGTTAAAAAATGAGATATATATAATTTTGTATTTATTTATTATTATTTAAATAATGAAAAGTTACATTGAAATTTTTTATTATCAAAATAATATATATATATATATATATATATATATATATATATTAGCAGTAACAGAAAAATCTCATTAAAGAGAAGGGAGAGAAACAACAAAAGCTCTATAAGGATTAGATTAAAAATATTATCAAAATATAATAGTGGTATTATAAGTAATTTTTATAGAATATAAAAAAAATAATGATAATTATAATCGAGTAATGATTTGTACATCATAAATTTTTTCACTAAGGTGCACCACCTTTAAAATAAAAAGATTATTTTAATATTATTTTTTCTTCTTCTCTCTTCTCAAAAAAAAAATAGAGTAAAATAGTCTTTTCTTATAAATACTAAACCATAATAAAAACTCATATTACACAAATCATTATGCTTATCATCTCGGCTCATTAATATTATTTCTACTTTTCAAAGGTCCATCATTCCTTAAAGGTGACGTGATAAGATGAATGTAGTCTACATATGTTTTAAATTAGTTTGTTAGGTTGGAGCTCTGCTTTAATAAAATAACAAGAATAAAATGGCCCAAGTTTATCTCAAATAGAAAGTAATTAATGACTGCTAGTCAAATTCTATAGCGAGTAATTTACGATATTACACAGCTATTTGACATTGGGTAGCGATCCTCAGACAACATTTTTGTGTAATCAAATATAAGAATTAGTGGATTTTTCATTTTATCCTTCACATTTGTCGTACGGATAACTTAAAAAATGATTTAACGGCTAGCCGATCACTTCAAAATGGCGAGCCATTATGGTTCGTTCATTTGTGGATTTTTCCCGCATTTAGCTCGGATTTTCAAACGAGGTCATTTCTCGACCGATATTTATAAACAAGGTATCAAAATTCATCTATTTTGAATTTTTTGAACTCTGGAACTGATTTTAAGTGAAAAAAATATAGTTATGGACTTAAAAAATTGTACCCAAAAAATTTAAGAAAAATAGACTTCCCTCTTAATTCTTTGGGTACGATTTTTTAAGTCTAAAACTATAACCTTTTCACTTAAAATCAAAGTAAGTGAATTTTGATACCTTGTTTGTAAAAATCGGTCGAAAAAACGACCTTGTTTGAAAACCCAAACCAAACACAAAAAAAACCACAGTTGATGAAAGAACCCGAATGGCTCGTCATTTTGAAGTTATTGGCTCACTGGTAAGTGTGCCGATTTTTGAATTTTTTTTTAAGTTATCCGTACGGCAGTGTGAAGGATAAAGTGGAAAATCCATTCAATCCTTTGTCTGGTTATACAAAAATCTCGTCTGAAGATTGCTACTCTTAATATAGTATAAGCTTCTTCCATATTTGAATGTGAAAAATAAAAGTAGGAAGAAATTAAGTTCTCTAGAGACTTAGACGTTTTTTATTTAATCTGACATTAATATTTCACTCCTTTCCTATTCAAAACTTCTCTTGCAACCCCCTCCCATATTCAAATTAAATTGAACAAACAATGTTAATGTTTCATCAAATAAGATAAAAAAATCCACTACGGGACTTCATTTGAAAGATTTTTTTTTTTATACTTACAAGTTACAACTTGTATAACACTCTAACTTAATTTCTGAATAATTAGTCAATTCATGTTGGAGATTTTAGAATTTTATTAAGAATCATCATAAATAAAATAGCGATATAGTTCTAATAATTTCCCATATCAGAAAGTGAGAGAAAGTGAGAAGTGCGAGGTTTTATACTAATTTCTCAAAGTTTCTCATGCATAAATTAAAAAGATACCCAATAAATGATTAATAAAAACTGATTTCGCCTATTTGTATGAACTAAAAAAATTATTTTTCCTTTTCTTTACTCTAAAATATCTAGATTCTAGACTATCCGTGAAATTATAGATCTAATGACTGGGGATTTCCATTTGATTGATAGATTCTTTAAGAGGCAGTACTGCTGGCGTAGACTCTGGAAGCATCCCAAGCATGTGGAAAAGAAGATTTGAAAGGAGAGATTACATATTAGTGCCTACCAAGATTGAGAGTTTACGAAGCAGAACAGATTCTAAAGATCATTGAAAAGGGCCAAAAAAATATTACGTAATCTACTTTTTCATGTCCTGTCTCTTTCACTCAGATTTTTTACAATAGTTCCTCTTATAAAATGATAATTTGAGTACTATTCACACTAAATCTCTTTAGGCACACATGGTATAATTCAATTGATAATATTCTCTTTAAAAAAGTGAGTGGTATTAAGTTCGAGAATCCATTATTTTACCTACTGTATTTTTAGGACACAGAATATTACTCATGAGAATTTTGTGCTGAATTTCTCACAGCTTCTCACACATAAGTAAAAAAAAAATCTCTTTAAACCACTTTTCATAAAATTATTATTTACCAACTTATCAACGTGTGAAGATTGAGAGGTTTATATATGTTCACGGAATTAGTCTCACGTCTAATGTAAAGTAAAAATAATCATCTTAAAAAAAAAAAACTAGTCTTTTGTACAATCGTACCTTCATGACAATTTCTATAATTAGATTTTAACTCTATTTTTCCTATCACTCTTACAAGGCTAGGCTTTCAATTGGCGTTCAACTTCAAAGAGTCGCTATTCATTGAATTTATTTGATGTGTAACAAAAATCTGTCACTGTAGCATGATTTATTGATGAACTCTCATTTTCCCGAAAGAAAAAAGGTTTTCTAAAGCAACACTTTCTACATGAAATAGTTTTTTTTTTAAAAAAAGGTAAACAATCTTATTTCATTGTATAAAAATAAAAATAAAAATTGTCATTTTGAGAAATTTTAGATTGAAAATAAAAATCAGCCATAAAATATTGAGGTTTAAATGACTTGAGCTAAAATTCTCAATTTTTTGTTCAACTTCGTCTTCCCTCATTTTGTAATTTTCTTTTCTTTATGGACTGAATTTTTCAATGGTTTAATTTGAACCGAAGCCCAAGAAAGCCCGCCCAAACTGATACTACAAATCTACAATACAACAGTACTAGTTCCAGGCTTCAAGCTTGAGAAGTTCTTCACTGTCACAGAGTCACACATGATATCAAATTTCGGTTTGGGCCAGGCTCTCGCATTGCTAGCCGAGGTTTAGCCCAAATTCAAACTGGGCTTTTAACCCCAAATTGAACTGATCCTAGGCCAAGGGTCTTATCGTATCGGCCAGAGAAAAAAAAAATCGATCGATATGGCTGAGATCTTGGCCGATTTCTTTTTTTTAAAAAAACAAAAATATTGGTTGTTGTCCCAAGCCGATATTTGCCCATATCAAATGAAAAGCCACCAAGATTTCCAAAAAAAAAATAGAAGAGAGAGAGAATTTGTCCGAGATCTCAGTTCGGCCAAATTTTGGACCCCTGTCTTAGGCATAAGCCCGTTCAAGTCTCACATATGATTAGGCCCATCATTCTTAAATCCAACTTTTGAATCTCATTCTCCAATTAAGTTGTGAACATTAGATCTAAGATTTCACTTATATAAAATAAAATGTCAGTAATTTCAATGGGATGGAAGGTGTGCATGGTGGAGTACTGATTAAGGTAAATGAGCATTCGGATTTAGGAATTGTCGGCCCACTGCAATTTTAAAGTAGGAGAATTTTACATGGTCTCTATACTTTCAAGAAGAAAGGGTTTTTTTTTTTTTTTTCAAGAACACAAAAATAACCCGTTTTCCTCTTCTTCTCATGAATCCATTTTTTATAAGGGAATTAGAGAATTTAATGTAGACATGAGAAAGGGTTTTCTCACTCGTCAAGATAGCGCTTTGTTCATTTTTAACAAGAATAAATATTTCGACGTGAGCAACAAAAATGTCGAGTTTTCATGACCCAATTTGAGATCGAAATTAATATCACATGTTGATGACTTGAATTAAGTCTAAACAAAAAAAAAAATTATGAAATTTTTTTCTTAAAAAATGGACAAACAACCTCTTGAATTATGGAAATTGGGCAGAGCTTGCTGCTTTTGCCAGATAGCTAGTTGGACAGGCTTGAACTTAATAGAAAAGGGTTTAACAATTGTTACTGGACTGGGTTACAGTTTGATTTTTACTCTGATCCATTTGCAATGCTTCCAATCCATTGAGACTAATTGCAGATGGGTTATTTTATCACTACCAGCGGTCAAAATATCGCCCATAGCTATATATCGACCGATATATTAATATCGGCAATATTTTTTCTCTCATCTGAGTTTTAATTTTTTTAAAAAAATAAGAATTTTTTTTAGAAAATAAAAAAATTATGGGATTTATGAATATATAATTTTTTCATTAAATATCGACCGTTTACATATTCAAATATTATTTTCATCGTTTTAAAAAAATCACCATTAATATCTATTAAAAAACGAAAATCACCTTTAAATTTTTATAAAAAAATGAAAAGTCACAACCATAAATTTTCATCGAAATTGATTAAACCACCATTAATTTTTCATTTTTTTAAAAAAAATTATCATTAATTTCCATCAAAAAACGAAACGACAATTAAATTTGCATTAGAAAACAAAAAATCACAATGAATCTTCATCGATTTTAACTAAGGCACCATTAATTTTTTATTGCCTTTTTAAAAATTTATCATTAATTTCAATAAAAAACGAAAAGACACAATTAAATTTACAAGAAAAAACGAAAAAATCACAATTAATTTTCGTTGATTTTGATTAAGCCACTACTAATTTTTCATTGTTTTTAAAAATTTATCAATAATTTCCATAAAAAAACGAAAAAACACAATTAAATTCATTAAAAAACGAAAAATGACAATAAATGTTCATCGATTTTGATTTAGCCATTATTAATTTTTCATTGTTTTTGAAAAGTCACCATTAATTTTCATAAAAAACGAAAAGACACAATTAAATTCATCAAAAAACGAAAAATGACAATACATGTTCATCGATTTTGATTTAGTCATTAGTAATTTTTCATTGTTTTTTGAAAAGTCACCATCAATTTTCATAAAAAACGAAAAGACACAATTAAATTCATCAAAAAACGAAAAATGACAATTAAATTTCTATAATAAATGAGAATTCAAAATAATTTTTCATCGATTTTGATTAAGCCATCATTAATTCTTTCCATCATTTTCTAAATAGTCACCATTAATTTTTATTAAAAAATGAAAAGTCATCATAAATTTACATCAGTTTTGATTAAGGTATTATTAATTTTCATCAGAAAACGAAAAGTAAACATTAAATTTTAATAAAAACGAAACATAACCATAATTTTTTATCGGTTTTGATTAGGCACCGTCAATTCTCCAAGGTTTTTTAAAAAGTTACCATTAATTTTTATCAAAAAACGAAAATCACCATTAAATTTTCTTAAAAAAAAAACGGAAAAGTCCATTATTTTTCATTAAAACCTAAATGTCACCATAAATGTTTATTGGTTTTGATTAAGCAATGAGAAAAAAAAAAACAATTGTAAAAAAATAAATTTCAATTTTCCATTATTTCTTTAATTTTTTCACTGATATTATAATATCGGCGATATCGTGACCGATATATCGGTCAATATCGCCGATGTTATATATGTACAGCCAATATATATCGACTTTTAAAACCTATATATATATATATATATATATATATATATATATATATATATATATATATATATATATATATATATATATATTCCTACGATATGTATCGGCTGATATTTATGCCCCTCATCACAACTATCTACCATGTTGCTAATGGGTTATTTGATATATTGAAAAACTTTGTACAAAAGAACAAAAGTGTTTTCTTCGGACAAAGGTATTACGAAATAACAGTGAAATCATCAAGCTTTCTGATAAGACCCTTGATTAATTTGATCATGGGATCTATATAGTTAGATAATTATATAAATATGAAGTGTGTACAGTTTTATTAGTAATTGATCATCTGAATTATATAATATTGATCTTTTAAATTTCAATAAATATAAGTTATTGGTGTCTAAAAATTTGAAATTAAAAGACCGATAGTTAAGATGGAGATCAAAACTTTATATAACTTTTACTCATATAGTTCTCTTTACATCATATCCACTATACGATGCCTAAAGTTCATTTTAAAGTCAATCTCACTATTCACATTTCTCTTTTTTTTGGATTTACGTTCAGATACAGTCCTACAAAAATCTCTACGGGTGAGCCCACTACCTTTAGAGCACATCAAAGTTAGGTCATGATGGCTCGAATCTGCAACTTCTCGTTTCTTAAGGCAGGAGGCAACCAGTTGAGCTACCCACTATTCACATCTTGTTAAATAGAGTGAAATTAGAGTTTTTATTTTTTTTTAAGCAGGAGATTTTTTAACCGAAGTTTTATATATAAACCTAAAAAAATTACTAAGTTTATTGTCAATTTATACTCTTTGCTAATGTGGTGTTAACTAATTCTTAAAAAAGCAAACCAATTGTCATTTGTCACACAAGATTGATGATATAAAAAGGTAAAAAGCAAAGAATAAGTGTAGCATCTCTCCTAATTTAAATTACATCATGAATATATATATATATATATTATTAGATAATATTATATAATAAATTTTGCAGTTTTTGGATTTGATATCTGAAATTTAAGACTTGGGACTGGCTCAATTTTTAATGAAGCTAGGGCCTTGTCCAAGTGGATCCAAGATCAGTTTCTCTTGTAAACTCTAATTAAAACACAGTAGGAAGTGTCTTCTCTTTTTTTTTCTACAAAAGAAAAATTATTTTTCTTACTAGAAATATAATTGCAATTGATTTTAAATTTTAAATTTTTATCTGTTGAACACAACTGGTGAGTGATATAAATAATACTCCCTCTGTCTCAACTTAGTTGTCTCATATGCATTTTTAAAGAGTTAAAGAGTCTTAGAGAGAAGTTCATAAGCCTTATAAGAGCCATATCTTAAAAAATTCAAAATTTTAAAATGGGGCAACTAACATGGGACAGAGGGAGGAAAAAAAGAATGATCTTCAATAGTCCAATTTATATTTAGAAAAATGGCATATTTTGTCAAAAGCCTTGTCTGAACTCTGAAGTCTGAATCAAGGGTCGAAAAATCGGCTGAGTCGAGATTTCGGCTGCTTTTTCATATGGGCAAAGATCTCATGCGAGATCTTTCTCTCTCTTCAAATTTATTTTTTTGAAATCTCGGTGGCTTTTTAAAAAAAATAAGAAAAAACTATTTTTAAAAAATATAAATATAGGCCTATTTCTACGACAATATTCGTTCCGATATGGAGGCCCACAACAGATATCTGTTTGGCAATGCGCTGAACTGGGAGGAAGTGGGGTTGAGGACCCAAGTCCATTAACATTTCTGGAAGAAGTTCTCTCACCAAAAGTACTACCAGTCAATTCTGAGATTTGCCGAACATGTGAGAAATACATGCAACAGATTGATCTTGACCGTCGTTATTCATTGACACTCAAACTTAAGATCAAGGCCATCCATTTGTTTCCTTTTTGGATGAACTGATGGGATTGCCCCGTTCTGACTTCAACTTCTCTTTTATAGCTACAGATCAAAGAAATAGTAAGCTTTGCTTAGTTCGTCCATCCCACCTGCTAGACATCACATTTGATTTGAATTGAATTTTGACCTCTGATCATTTTTCTCTTTAAAAGGGAAATCCTTTTAGAGTACTAATTTCACACATTTAAGTGTATCAGGGGTTCAAATATCGGCCGATATCAGCTTAAAGGAGAGAGAATAATATCGGCTGATATTGAATTATGCACCCCTGTGTACAATTAGTCTTGCGGTTAAGACGCTACTTTCGTTAAGTAAGATCTTGAGTTCGATTCACGCTCAATCTCTGCAGGCCACTCCCTATAAAATTATTCTCCATCGACTAAACCAATGTATATGGAATGGATGGTTTATACCAGCGGTCCGAATATTGGCCGATATGAATCGTATCTGCCGATATTCGGCCAATATACCGATATCTCGGTCGTTATCACAATATCGGTTGATATCGGCAGTTTTTGGGGAAAAAAAAAATTAAGGGGAGAGAAAAATATTGGCCAATAACAAGATATAAGTCGATGTATTATACCGGCCGATATATCGGCCGAGACTATTTTTTCGACCCATAGTTTATACATGTTTGTGGGATTAATATCACCTTCATTGTGAGATAGAAATACACACATTAAAAAAAACTACTCTCACAGTACTAGAAGGGCTTGCTTTTTTTTTCCTTTTAATATTAGTGTCACATTGGATCATTCACTTTGTTTTTAGGCACATAATTTATCCAAAAATGGCATATCCATCATTAAATTATTTTTAAAAAAATTTAAAAAAAATGACAGGCTCAACCTGCCGCATTGGCCACTTTTAGGGCATGTTTTCTCATATTTGACCAACTAAAATGTCAAGGCAAGAATATTTTTGATACTAGGAGGCTCATAATTAAATTTCAATGGGAATTAAATTTTCAGGCCTTAGAGGGATTAAAAAATTCAGCTAATATTTGTAAGATGTTCACTAGTTTCTAACAATGTACTTAGTTATATAAAAATTTATATAAATCACTCATCTAGAAAATGTAAATTTTGCATATTAGCCCTTTTAAAGTACATTTTTTCTATTGTGTTTAGCAATGTGTTAAAATTCACTCACGAGTCAAACCATCTCAATCGAAGGTTGGATTCTATAAAATTCAACTCAGATTGAACCTTAGTCAAACGCGGTCAAGTCCATGCCATCAACATGATATTATAAATTTTATTAAATTATTAATTATTAAATAAATATAAGACAAGATTATATTTTTATAAAAATATTATTGTTTCCACAAACACTATTGTAAATATCAAATAATAATAATAATCTCAAATCGGTGCTTTCTTTGTATTTTCTGAACGCCTAAATCCGATATACATATATAGAAATTAAATATGACACTAATTAAATTGGATAATTATTATTACTGAAAAATGTTATTGTAACATATTTGGGACAATTTCCTAATATTGTGGAAAGTTGAATTATAATAGGTCAGAAGCGCCTACCCAACAAGGCTCAGTCACAACTCCTTCGGACAAAGTTCTTCAATCTCCACGAAAGTTTTGAATATCAGTTAAAATATGCAAGGCTGGGGATTTAGAAACCGTACTATTCTGTGAGCCGACTGCCTTTCCGTGCAGAATCAACTGAATACTTCGATCGATCCCACTGGCGGAAGAAATCGATCCTAAAATGTACAATTGATTCTGTTAATTTAAATCGATCAATTGTTCTTTTACTTATGCTACAATAACTAAATAAAAAAAAATTCTTTAAAAATTTAAAGTTATTTTTTAACTACACTGTATTTTCAAAATTTTTCAAATTGAATATTCGGACTAATTATGATAAGCTGATAAAAATACTTTTAAGACTTCAAGGTCTTTTGACACCCTAATGCTTAAAACAGAGTGTTTTACAAATTAGAGTATCCCTCGGCTGTGTCGAAAACACATTTGGGATTGTCAAAAGACTTTAAAATTTTAAAGTATTTTTATCAGGTTATCGTAATTAGTTCGGATATTTAATTTGAGAAATTTTGAAAATACACCGTGCTTAAAAAATAACGTTAAACTTTTATCTTTCCTTTAAAACTTTAACATTATTTTTTAAGCACTGTCTATTTTCAAAATTTCTCAAATTAAATATCCGGACTAATTACGATAACCTGATAAAAATACTTTAAAACTTCAAAGTCTTTTGACACTCCTAAATGCTTAAAACATAGTATTTTACAAATAAGAGTATCCCTCAGCTGTGCCGAAAACACATTTGGGATTGTCAAAAGACCTTGAAGTCTTAAAGTATTTTTATCAGGTTATCGTAATTAGTCTGGATATTCAATTTGAGAAATTTTGAAAATACACTGTAATACCCTGCCCCAGATTAGGCGAGTTTTAGCTCGTTAATCATGTTTAACCGGTTGATCTTGAGGTTTTTGGTTAGGGCTTCGAGGAAAGCCCAAGTTTGGCCCGATCTGAGCCCGAAAACTCAGTGATTCAGCTCGTCGAGCTGGAGGGGCATTTTGGTAATTTACCACTTCTTGTATATATTTTTATAAATTGTGTGATTTTGTGAATATTATTGGTGAATAATGTTTTCCTTAATTAAGGATTTGCATTTCTGATTTTAAAATAAAATTATTTTCAGAAAATGATATTTAAATATCGCCCGTCAAAACCCCGAAAGGGAGTATTAATTATTTTAAAGGGTTTTGAAAATAAAATAAATTTTGAAATTAGTATTTTATGCTAGACCATTTTAAGAATGGTCTAGTTATTTCATTTCACTTCAAAATAAGATTTACAAATTAGTTATTTTTACATTTGTTTAATTAAGTAATTATGGGTAAAATATGAATTTTATTTAAATAAATGATTTTTAATAAGAGATAAAATCTGAAATTTTTATGGTGATTAAGATTTTTAAAACCCTACCTATCTGTAAGGTTGGATCGGATTTTTGAGTCTTTAATTTACCACTTTTAGTTTTAAAAATCAAATTTTCTTAAATAAGGACTTATCTGCAAATTCGAAATTATCAGAGGGCTGATCTGCAAAACCACGGTTCACTGTAGCGGCTTCAGCGGCGTGTAGGTGTGCACTGCCGCTCAGCCCATATCCCGGCTGATGATGAGATATCCCCGACGTGTTGTCCCATCGTCCCGGCCGATTTTCTGGCCAGAAATCTATAAATTCGGCCCCTTTCAACCATTTGAATTTCCAGCAATTCTTCTCTTCTCTGCTCTCTGTAATCTCATTTCAAGCCGAGCCCCTCCCTTCTCTGTTTTTCAGTTACTGTTGCTTAAGTGGAAGATTTTCCAAAAACCCGATTTTCAACCCAGGAATCGTAACCAAGGTAACCACTGCATTCCCCTTTCAATTTCGACCGATTTAGAATCAAAAATTTTGGATTTGGTTCTGTTTTCATTGAGAAAAATGATTTCAAAATTTAGGGAAAATTTTAGGGTTCCTCGTATCAGTGAGCTTCCGGTGTTAATATCGGATGACTCACTGAGTTTCAAAGCTCCAAACCTCTTCCTGTGGAAAGAGGACTCCCGGAGGAATCCATCGGACCGGTCAGATGTAAAAACCGAGTCCCGAAAATACCCCATTTTCCATTTTCGGTTTTAGTGTTCACCGGCCGTTCACTGTCTATTGCAGACAGTGAATGGGGAAGAAGAAGAGGAAGAAGAGAGAGAAAAAAAAATGGAAAAAAAAAATGAAAATAAAAAAAAATAAAAAAAATATTTTTTTTTATATTAATGTTGCTGTGCTTTTAAAAGGTTGGTTCCCATTGGAAAAAAAAAAAAAAAAATATATATATATATATATATATATATATATATATATATATATATATATATAATAATAAAATAAATGAATAAATAAATAAATAATTAAATATTATTATTTTATTCCAAAAAAAAAAAATTATTTGAGAATATGGTTGCTTATGATTTCAAATGGTGGTTCCCACCGAAGAAAAAAAAATGAATAAATAATTAAATAATTAAATATTATTATTTTATTCCAAAAAAAAAAATATTTTTATTTGAGAATATGGTCGCTTATGATTTCAAATGGTGGTTCCCACCGAAGAGAAAAAAAAATGAATAAATAATTAAATAATTAAATATTATTATTTTATTCAAAAAAAAAATTTATTATTTCGTTAGATTATGTGATGTGATGGTTTATACCCCCCTTGTTAAATAAAACTGTACTAACCCCTTTCTCTTATTATTTATAGTGTAAGTATTATTGTATCCGCTTTTAGTCCGACATTAGTCGGGAACTGAGTGATTCACTTTCAGGCCGGCACTATAGTCGAGCACTGGGTGACCTTGAGGCCTACTCAAAATGTCAGCTCTGGTCCTATCCAGAAGACAACCGAGAAGTGACCCGAGGATCTACACCTCACTCAATACGTCAATCTGGTCAATGCCCAGAAGACAATATGAGTTTGGACTGAGCCCCTTTTTTTTATTATATTATTATCTTGTGGATGATTTAAAAAGGCTAGAAACCAGGTAGGAGACTCATTTCCATGAACTCTGGATATTTTGTGGGAAAACGTGTGATTTCCAAATACTACGTATATGTACGTATCTGATATGTATATTGATTGTGCACTTGTATGTTGTTTGACAGAGACCGCGAAACCACACGATCACGGTGAGGGAACTTAACTCTGCAGATTTTGTAAACAGGTGTTATATTGAGCAATGAGTGGTTTCGGTTTTGATGAACCCACTCATGTGCCTATACGTGATGCACTATAGTAAGAGTGCTATGATGATTTGATATTACGGTGTTGACCGTATGTGTATGTAAGACTGCTTCCACGTACCTACGCTATTGAACCAATATCGGCCATATGAGAGATGGTTTATGTCTACTGGACCATGGGCGGATCATGCTGTCGTCAGTTGCTGACTTGAGGGTGTCAGTATCGGCTAAGTTTAAGAGCCGGAGATGTACTTGCAAGGATGTATTTTGACCGTGTCGGGACTTAATACTGGTCTCAGTATAGTCGGCAGGCGTTACGGTGGATAATGGCAGTGATTGATAGTTGATGATGTTATTATCTGATTTAAGATTATGGTTACTGTTATCAAGCATGTGATATTGAACTGTTGTTAACCTGTTTTACTATTTGCTTAATGTGCATTGTTAATTATCCTTCACTGGGCTAGTTAGCTCACACCACTCACCTTTCAGGCGATGAACCCGAGGAGGAGGACCCTCTCTTTCAGGCTTAGGGCGTTTGAGCTAAAGAAGTGTTTTGGGATTCCCCCGGAGAGGAATGCCCTGATCTTTCTGTTGGTTCTAGGAACCGTTGTTTTTGTATTAAGTACCGGATGTGGTACTTAATTTATGTTTAAATGTTGTAATCGGCTATGTTGCCATTTGAGACCATGTTATGATTGATTAATCAATGTTGGTATCTGTTTGATCATATTATGAGTGGATGTTATTGTTGTGTTGTTTTTGCTTTGTCTTTGGGGCAGGCATATGGTACATGTTTGAGTCCACTTAACGGGCTGATGTGTAACCGCTGGCCCTAACTGTTGATCCGGCCCAGTAAGAGTGCTTGTGGTTTAGTTTACTTACCTTTCAAAAAAAAAAAAAATCAGTCGCGTTCCAGGCCCACCCGTCGGGTCGGGGCGTGACAACTTGGTATCAAAGTGTAGGTTCAACTCTAGGACTGTGATGGGTTACTACCTAGTTAGACTTGTTTTTGCCCTAGTCTTGCTATTGTTTTTGACATCTTCCTGTTTGGTGATACAAATATGTCAGGCAACACAGAGTACTTCCAGGGGACACCTAACGACCCTATTGTCGTAGATTCTTCAGACGACTCCGGTGCGCCAAGTCTCGATGAGGTTGCACCAGGAGAGGAGATAGTAGTGGCATCCCCAGAGTACCACGTGGGTGCTGAACCTGTGGAGGAAGAGGGAGATATCCCAATTCCTGAGGAGTCGGTGGGGGAGAACGGTTCACCCGAGTATGTTCCGGCTACTCCGCCATTGGACGAGTACCAAGATGAGATGTGTGAGCTCTGCAATCAGGCAGGGCACAACTTCCTCTATTGCCCCTATCCACCCAATGTCATTTGCCCTGTTTGCGACCTCCGCGGACATGGGAGTGCCAGAACCAATTGTCCTTATGTAGGAGGACCGGGGATCATACCATGTTTAACTTGTGGGGTGTACGGGCACAAGTCTGAGACCTGCCCGGACAACTTTTATTACTTTGGTGGTGAGGAAGGATCTTCTTCAGGGAATTAGATCAGTGTTTGTTAGGGGGGGGGCATCGGAGAGTTTGTTTGTGAGGGTTAAGTTTTGTTCTTTTGAAGGGTTTTCATACCCTACTAACCCTTGTACTTGTATTTGAAATTTTAAATGAATTCTAATGAGATTCTTGCAACTTGTGTCTTCTACTTTGATAAAAATCTTAAAATTGATTAATGATATTTACAAGTGTAAATAACAGATGTTATGACCCAACGCAAACCGAGCCAACTTTCGTGGGAGGAGGACTGGTCTTCCACCCCGTAACCTACCTAACGAGGCGATAAGAGCGACAGTAGAAGCATTTCACCAGATAACTGAAAATATGCGACGTCCGCCAGTCCAAACACCAGAGGAGAGAGCCACCTCGGCTCTGAAAGAGTTCAAACGTCTGAACCCGACTAGCTTCTCGGGAACAGAGGACCGCAGCGCTGCGAGGAACTGGCTAACCCAGATTAACCGCATCCTCAATACCCTAGCGATCGCCGACGACTTACGTGTGACCTTGGCGACCTATCAGCTCGAAGGGAACGCCTACGGATGGTGGGAGGCGAAGAGCTTGGTTCGTAATCACGAGCCAATGACTTGGGAGGAGTTTTCTCCAACCTTTCTGGCCCGTTACTTTCCAAAGACGGTGAATGAGGCGAGGAAGAGAGAGTTCCTCAACATTCAGCAGGGTTCAGATACAGTGGCACAGTATGCCATGCGCTACATCGACCTGATGCAGTTTGTGCCGTGGATTGCAGCCAATGAGGAGGAGAAGATCCAGCATTTCGAGAATGGACTTAGACCCTTCCTGCAGCGCCAAGTGGCCGGCCTACTGTTCAACACTTTGGAGGAGATCATCGATCGAGCTTCAAAGGTAGAAGAGGTTGACTCCATCAACCGGAGCACTGACAGCTCTCAGAAACCTTCTTCCAACAAGAAGGCAAGGTTCAATCAGCAGAAGAAGCCTTTCTTCAGGAAGAGCCAACCCAGTGTGGGCCAGTCCAGTCGGTCTGACTCTCGGCCAATCGTGTGCTACACCTGCAATCAGCCAGGGCATACTTCCAAGTTCTGCCAATCCAAAGGAGAGAGGGCGTGCTTTCACTGCCAGCAGACCGGGCACCTGTTCAAGGATTGTCCTTTTTCTGGTAAAGCGGCACCTTCGCAAGGCGCAGGAGTTTCCTACTCTGTGGCGCAGCCATCTGTCGGCAGAGGTTCTCAGCAGGCTTCCAGAGGATCAGCGACACCGAGGAACGGACCACCTCGGAACGATCAGGGGAGAGGACGAGGGCGTCCTCAAGGGAGAGTCTACTCTTTAGGGACTCAGAAGGAGGAACCGATGGAGAACACGGTGATGGAAGGTACCCTTAATCTTTTCAGTCTTTTGGCTCGAGTGTTGTTTAATACCGGTGCTTCGCATTCCTTTATCTCTAGAACTTGTTGTGTTAGATTGGGTTTGAAACCGGTAGAAGTAGTTAACCCGCTAATGGTAGTTTCACCTTTGGGTAAGAAGGCTTTGGCAAACCAAGAGTGTAGATCTTGTGTTTTGAAGATTAGTGGAGTGGAGTTGTCCTATGATTTTCTGGTTCTGGAAATAACGGACTTTGACATCATCTTTTGTGTGGATTGGTTGTCTGTTTTTGGAGTCTTGATAGACTGCTCTCAGAGGAGAATTCATGGGGTCTCCTCAACCGGTGAGAGGTTTATGGAGAAGTTGGTACCCTATGAGAGGATGAGAGTCTTTTTCTCTGGCCTTAGGGCGTATCCCGGTAGTGTGGTGGTAAGCATGGGTTGGGAAGATGTAGGTGGTGTAGGATCTATTGCTCCTCGGGTGGTGTGTGAGTTTATGGATGTTTTTCCTGACCAGTTGGCTGGGCTACCTCCACGCCGAGAGATAGAGTTTGTTATAGACCTACAGCCAGAAACATCTCCAATTTCCATGGCACCTTATCGGATGGCGCCGGCAGAGCAGAGAGAGCTAGCTACGCAGGTAGAGGAGCTTCTTAGTCTTGGTTTTATCCGTCAGAGCAACTCGCCGTGGGGCGCACCTGCTCTCTTTATGAAAAAGAAGGATGGATCGATGATGATGTGTATAGATTACCGGCGGCTTAACCAGGTAACTATTAAGAATAAGTATCCGTTATCTAGAATAGACGACCTCTTTGATCTTTTGAGGGGATCGAAGTGTTTTTCGAAAATCGATTTGAGGTCGGGTTACCATCAGTTGCGGATTCGAGAGGAGGACATTCCGAAGACTGCTTTTCGGACGCAGTATGGCTTGTACGAGTTTGTTGTGATGCATTTCGGTTTGACGAACGCGCCAACCATGTTCATGGACTTGATGAATCGCGTGTTTCGACCGTATCATCGAGAGTTCGTGATAGTCTTCATCGACGATATCTTGATCTTTTCGTCATCAGAAGAGGAGCATGAGCGTCATCTGCAGATTGTTCTTCAGACTCTTCGAGAGCATCAACTGTTCGCTAAGCTGAGCAAGTGTGAGTTTTAGTTGACTCAAGTGCAATTTCTGGGACATGTGGTGTCTCCAGGAGGAATCTCGGTAGATCCAGCAAAAGGTAGAGACCGTGAAGACTTGGGAGAGTGCCAAAAGCGTGTTCGAGATCCGGAGCTTTCTGGGATTAGCAGGATATTACCGAAAGTTTATCCCGCACTTTTCTCAGATCGCAGTACCGATGACTCGGCTGACGAGGAAAAACGTCAAGTTCGAGTGGAGCGAAGCTTGTGAGAAAGCATTCCAGGAGCTGAAAGAGAAGTTGACGACGTCTCCAGTATTGGTGATACCCGAGCAAGGACGAGGTTACGAGGTTTATTGCGACGCGTCCAAGTTTGGTTTGGGTTGTGTGCTGATGCAAGAGGGGAAGGTAGTAGCTTATGGTTCCAGGCAATTGAAGGGACATGAGCAGAACTACCCGACTCATGATTTGTAGTTGGCCGCTATTGTATTCTCGTTAAAGTTGTGGAGACATTACTTATATGGTGAGAAGTTCAATGTGTTTTTTGATCACCATAGTCTCAAGTATATCTTCACTCAGAAAGACTTGAATATGAGACAACGAAGATGGATGGAGTACCTGGGAGATTATGACTTTAGTCTCTCCTATCACCCGGGGAAAGCCAACGTGATGGTCGATGCCTTGAGCCGGAAGTCTCACAACGACGTGGCGAGGATGGCATCCTTGCAATGGAAGATGCTCGAAGTTCTGTCCGAGTACGATCTGGAGTTGATCGAAGGAAGCGGGTCAGCAAGAATCCATAGTTTGGTTCTGCAACCCGAGGTAGTTGGATTGGTGTTGGAAGGACAACAGAGCGACCCAGAAGCGAAGGAGTTGACAACTCAGCTTTCAGGAGGAGCAACTTTAGAGGATTGGAAGATCAAAGCAGACGGAAGTCTTACTTTCAAGGATAGACTGTTTGTGCCAAAGTCGGACGAGTGCAGGAGAAAGGTGCTTGATCACTTTCATCGATCTCGCTTTGCGGTGCATCCCGGTGGTACGAAGATGTATCGTGACTTGCGGCGATTTTTCTGGTGGAAAGGTATGAAGCGCGAGGTAGCAGATTTTGTATCCAAGTGCCTAACTTATCAACAAGTGAAGGCAGAACATCAACGACCTGGCGGAAAGATGCAACCTTTGGAAGTGGCTGAATGGAAGTGGGAGCATATCACGATGGATTTTGTAACTGGTTTTCCGAAGTCTCCTAAAAAGAACGACGCTATTTGGGTAATAGTCGATCGATTGACGAAGTCAGCTCACTTTCTACCGATCAAGAAGACGGATTCATTGGCTACTCTAAGCAGACTGTACTTGAAGGAGATAGTCAGATTGCATGGAGTACCTGTATCCATTGTATCTGATAGAGACACGAGGTTCGTGTCAAGGTTTTGGCAAGGATTGCAAGATGAGTTGGGGACTAAGCTGTGCTTCAGCACTGCTTTTCACCCTCAGACGGACGGTCAGTCAGAGAGAACCATTCAAACTTTAGAGGATATGCTAAAGGCTTGTGTGATGGATATGCGGGGAAGTTGGGAAGATCACTTGCCTTTGATCAAGTTCGTCTACAACAACAATTATCACTCCAGTGTGCAGATGGCACCCTACGAAGCTCTGTATGGCAGACCTTGTACGTCACCTCTTTGTTGGACAGAGGTAGGAGACAAAGCGCTACTACGACCTGATTTAGTGCGTGAGACATCAGAGCAAGTTGAAACGATCAGACAGCGTCTCAAGACAGCCCAGAGCAGACAAAAGAGTTATGCTGACAAAAGGCGACGACCTTTGGAGTTTGCAGTTGGCGACCGAGTTTTCTTACGTGTGGCACCACGTCATGGAATGCAGCGGTTCGGGCGCAAGGGAAAACTATCACCTCGATATGTTGGACCCTTTGAGATCTTGAAGAGGATAGGTGAAGTGGCCTATCAGTTGGATCTTCCTCAGGCTTTGGAGAGAGTGCATAGTACGTTCCACGTGTCTATGCTAAGGAAGTACGAGCCTGACCCGTCGCATGTGATCAGCTTTGAAGAGATCGAAGTGTCAGAGGACTTAACTTTTGAAGAAACACCAGTCAAGATTCTAGAGCGTCGGACTCAAGAGCTCAAGAGGAAGTCTATACCTCTAGTGCGAGTGCTGTGGCAACATCGCTACGTGCAACATGAGACGTGGGAACCTGAATCGACGATGCAGAAGCTGTACCCTAGCTTGTTCACAGGTCAAGAAGGTAGAGTTTGTTTTAAATTTCGGGACGAAATTTTCTTTTAGGAGGGTAGGATGTAATACCCTGCCCCAGATTAGGCGAGTTTTAGCTCGTTAATCATGTTTAACCGGTTGATCTTGAGGTTTTTGGTTAGGCTTCGAGGAAAGCCCAAGTTTGGCCCGATCTGAGCCCGAAAACTCAGTGATTCAGCTCGTCGAGCTGGAGGGGCATTTTGGTAATTTACCACTTCTTGTATATATTTTTATAAATTGTGTGATTTTGTAAATATTATTGGTGAATAATGTTTTCCTTAATTAAGGATTTGCATTTCTGATTTTAAAATAAAATTATTTTCAGAAAATGATATTTAAATATCGCCCGTCAAAACCCCGAAAGGGAGTATTAATTATTTTAAAGGGTTTTGAAAATAAAATAAATTTTGAAATTAGTATTTTATGGTAGACCATTTTAAGAATGGTCTATTTATTTCATTTCATTTCAAAATAAGATTATAAATTAGTTATTTTTACATTTGTTTAATTAAGTAATTATGGGTAAAATATGAATTTTATTTAAATAAATGATTTTTAATAAGAGATAAAATCTGAAATTTTTATGGTGATTAAGATTTTTAAAACCCTACCTATCTGTAAGGTTGGATCGGATTTTTGAGTCTTTAATTTACCACTTTTAGTTTTAAAAATCAAATTTTCTTAAATAAGGACTTATCTGCAAATTCGAAATTATCAGAGGGCTGATCTGCAAAACCACGGTTCACTGTAGCGGCTTCAGCGGCGTGCAGGCGTGCACTGCCGCTCAGCCCATATCCCGGCTGATGATGAGATATCCCCGACGTGTTGTCCCATCGTCCCGGCCGATTTTCCTGCCAGAAATCTATAAATTCGGCCCCTTTCAACCATTTGAATTCCCAGCAATTCTTCTCTTCTCTGCTCTCTGTAATCTCATTTCAAGCCGAGCCCCTCCCTTCTCTGTTTTTCAGTTACTGTTGCTTAAATGGAAGATTTTCCAAAAACCCGATTTTCAACCCAGGAATCGAAACCAAGGTAACCACTGCATTCCCCTTTTAATTTCGACCGATTTGGAATAAAAAATTTTTGGATTTGGTTCTGTTTTCATTGAGAAAAACGATTTCAAAATTTAGGGAAAATTTTAGGGTTCCTCGTATCAGTGAGCTTCCGGTGTTAATATCGGATGGCTCACTGAGTTTCAAAGCTCCAAACCTCTTCCTGTGGAAAGAGGACTCCCGGAGGAATCCATCGGACCGATCAGATGTAAAAACCGAGTCCCGAAAATACCCCATTTTCCATTTTCAGTTTTACTGTTCACCGGCCGTTCACTGTCTGTTGCAGACAGTGAACGGGGAAGAAGAAGAGGAAGAAGAGAGAGAAAAAAAATGGAAAAAAAAAATGAAAATAAAAAAATAAAAAAAATATTTTTTTTGATATTAATATTGCTGTGCTTTTAAAAGGTTGGTTCCCATTGGAAAAAAAAAATATATATATAATAAAATAAATGAATAAATGAATAAATAATTAAATATTATTATTTTATTCCAAAAAAAAAAAAATTATTTGAGAATATGGTTGCTTATGATTTCAAATGGTGGTTCCCACCGAAGAAAAAAAAATGAATAAATAATTAAATAATTAAATATTATTATTTTGTTCCAAAAAAAATATATATATATTTTTATTTGAGAATATGGTTGCTTATGATTTTAAATGGTGGTTCCCACCGAAGAGAAAAAAAAATGAATAAATAATTAAATAATTAAATATTATTATTTTATTTAAAAAAAAATTATTATTTCGTTAGATTATGTGATGTGATGGTTTATACCCCCCTTGTTAAATAAAACTGTACTAACCCCTTTCTCTTATTATTTATAGTGTAAGTATTATTGTATCCGCTTTTAGTCCGACATTAGTCGGGAACTGAGTGATTCACTTTCAGGCCGACACTATAGTCGGGCACTGGGTGACCTCGAGGCCTACTCAAAATGTCAGCTCTGGTCCTATCCAGAAGACAACCGAGAAGTGACCCGAGGATCTACACCTCACTCAATACGTCAATCTGGTCAATGCCCAGAAGACAATATGAGTTTGGACTGAGCCCCTTTTTTTTATTATATTATTATCTTGTGGATGATTTAAAAAGGCTAGAAACCAGGTAGGAGACTCATTTCCATGAACTCTGAATATTTTGTGGGAAAACGTGTGATTTCTAAATACTACGTATATGTACGTATCTGATATGTATATTGATTGTGCACTTATATGTTGTTTGACAGAGACCGCGAAACCACACTATCACGGTGAGGGAACTTAACTCTGCAGATTTTGTAAACATGTGTTATATTGAGCAATGAGTGGTTTCGATTTTGATGAACCCACTCATGTGCCTATACGTGATGCACTATGGTAAGAGTGCTATGATGATTTGATATTACGGTGTTGACCGTATGTGTATGTAAGACTGCTTCCACGTACCTACGCTATTGAACCAATATCGGCCATATGAGAGATGGTTTATGTCTACTGGACCATGGGCGGACCATGCTGTCGTCAGTTGCTGACTTGAGGGTGTCAGTATCGGCTAAGTTTAAGAGCCGGAGATGTACTTGAAAGGATGTATTTTGACCGTGTCGGGACTTAATACTGGTCTCAGTATAGTCGGCAGGCGTTATGGTGGATAATGGCAATGATTGATAGTTGATGATGTTATTATCTGATTTAAGATTATGGTTACTGTTATCAAGCATGTGATATTGAACTGTTGTTAACCTGTTTTACTATTTGCTTAATGTGCATTGTTAATTATCCTTCACTGGGCTAGTTAGCTCACACCACTCACCTTTCAGGCGATGAACCCGAGGAGGAGGACCCTCTCTTTCAGGCTTAGAGCGTTTGAGCTAAAGAAGTGTTTTGGGATTCCCCCGGAGAGGAATGCCCTGATCTTTCTGTTGGTTCTAGGAACCGTTGTTTTTGTATTAAGTACCGGATGTGGTACTTAATTTATGTTTAAATGTTGTAATCGGCTATGTTGCCATTTGAGACCATGTTATGATTGATTAATCAATGTTGGTATCTGTTTGATCATATTATGAGTGGATGTTATTGTTGTGTTGTTTTTGCTTTGTCTTTGGGGCAGGCATATGGTACATGTTTGAGTCCACTTAACGGGTTGATGTGTAACCGCTGGGCCTAACTGTTGATCCGGCCCAGTAAGAGTGCTTGTGGTTTAGTTTACTTACCTTTCAAAAAAAAAAAATTCAGTCGCGTTCCGGGCCCACCCGTCGGGTCGAGGCGTGACATACACAGTGCTTAAAAAATAATGTTAAAGTTTTATCTTTCCTTTAAAACTTTAACGTTATTTTTTAACCACTGTGTATTTTCAAAAATTTTCAAATTGAATATCCGGATTAATTACGATAACTTGATAAAAATACTTTAAGAATTTAAGGTCTTTTGACAATTCCAAATGTGTTTTCGGCACAGCTGAGTGATACCCTTATTTGTAAAATACTCTGTTTTAAGCATTTGGAAGTGTTAAAAGACCTTAAAGTCTTAAAGTATTTTTATCAGGTTATCGTAATTAGTTCGGATATTTAATTTGAGAAATTTTGAAAATACACCGTACTTAAAAAATAACGTTAAAATTTTAAAGGAAAGATAAAATTTTAACGTTATTTTTTAAGCACTGTGTATTTTCAAAATTTCTCAAATTAAATATCAGGACTAATTACGATAACTTGATAAAAATACTTTAAAACTTTAAGGTCTTTTCACAATGCCAAATGTGTTTTCGGCACAGTCGAGAGATACCCTTATTTGTAAAACACTCTGTTTTAAGTATTTGGGAGTATCAAAAGACCTTGAAGTCTTAAAGTATTTTTATCAGGTTATCGTAATTAGTCTGGATATTCAATTTGAAAAATTTTGAAAATACATAGTGTTAAAAAAAAAAAAATTAAATTTTAAAGAAGTTTTTTTAATTTAATTACTGCAGCATAAATCAACAGAATCAATCGATGGATTGATAGCTGATTGATGCTATCAATCGATCGATTTAAATTAACAGAATCAATCGCACATTTTACGATCGATTTCTTCCGCTTATGGGATCGATCGATAGAAGCATTCGGTCGATTCCACGCGGAATGGTAGAATGGTAATTTCTACTTAAAATCTAAAAATCGGTGTCTGCTCACATAATACTGCGGTATCTAAATACCCAGCCAATATGTAAATGTCAAAAAAAATTACCAAAATCTTTTGTCTTAATCATTTAAAATAGATAAATATAAAAAAATTGGCAAAATTTTTAAATATTAGCTGAATTTTCCAAAAATTTACATATTTCAATTGATAATTTGATATTCAAATACAAAAAATTGTTTCATATTCAGATTTTGGGTTAAATTTGTAACTGACACCGAAGGAGACTACTGCATCATAGTCAACAAAATTTTCAAGATTAATTGATTAATGCATTAAAACTAATTGTTATTAACTTTAAAATTGACCAATAATTGATGCTTATATCGTTCTTCTTGATGCTTATATTGTATTTTTATCTATACGTGTGTAGTTCAACTGGTTTCCTTATGTCTCATGAAGCAAGGTTCGAGTTCTTCTGACTTAATTTTGGTATACTTTAGAGGTAATGGACTCATCTGTGTGGGTCAATATTGTGAAAATCGAATCGTATCGTAAATCGTTAATATATCTTAAATCGCAAATCGTATTTCGTAAATCGTAGAATCATAAGATTTACTACGATTTACAAGTGTTTTCCCTAAAAAAATATTTAATATATGGAATAACTGTAAAATATATCTAAAATATAATAATATGAGCAATTCTCCAACTTTCTTTCAATATTAAGTGAATTATATATAATTAGTTCATTGGAGCTCAAATTTCAATATTTCAACTTTCAAAAGTATAAGACCAGTATATAATCCAACTATACTGTGTAAAGTCAATAATGAACTAAAAACCCTTAAAAAAATCGAAAGGTCTTAAATGCTCATTAACTCAAGCCTTAAAAACTATTAAAACGAAATATTTTATACTTTCACACTCCAAATAACCTCATAATTCTATTATTTATACAAATCGTTCGTCTTATCATATCGTATGAATCGTAAGATACGAGGCATATATCGTAAGATTTTATCAACCATGGTGTGAGTTTTAATAAGACTGTGTCTGAATTTTTCATACGTAAATAAAAAAAATTGACCAATAACTTTGATATATTAAATCAAATAACTAAAAATAGTTATTTGCTTTAATTTTTTCCCTTGGTCCTCTGCATATTTACCGTAAAAGTGTTTCTCCATACATGTAGGTTTGGAAAATGTTGCAAACCCATCTTTGACCAAAAATTTTGATATATTAAATAAAATGATTAAAAATAGTAATTTGCTTTATTTTTTTTTCCTTGGCACTCTGCATTTTTACCTTAAACATGAAGGGTTTCTCTGTTGCATTCCCATATTTGATCTCTCTCATCTCACATTCTGATCTCTCTCTCTGTCTCAGTCTCTTTGCCATGTCTTCTTCATCAAGTCTCTCCTCTCCTCCTTCTTCTCCTTCCTCTTCATCTTCCTCTTCATCTCCTCCTGCAAAGTTTCCAAAAATGTGGCCATCAATACACACCAAGTCCCGCACCCGAAGCAGTTGGACAGAAGGAGAAGAGCTCCGCCTCTTGCAAGCCGCTCTTGAGGTCAAGAATATGGACGAGAATACTTCAAACGAATTCTCCTCCTTCTTCGACCATATCTACGCCTCCCTCCACCGAGATTTCACTAAAGACCAGGTCGTAGACAAGCTCAAAGGAATCAAGCGTAGATTCCAGAACCGAAACTCTGATCCCACCACATCAACTCCCCACAACATTAAGCTGTTCGAGATTTGCGAGAAGATTTGGAACGAGAATGCCGAAGCAGGAACCAGCAACAGTCAAAAAGGTAAATCAAATGTTACTCCATCACTTTATTTGTTCGAGTGATTGTGTATTCTCATCTTGTGTGGGAGGTCTGACCCTCAAATGGTTGGAGCGCCTAACCTGATTCATGGTGCCTGTGGGTGGTGTCATGGATCTTAGGTTTCACCTGTCATCACTACAAAGTTGGGTCAGTGGTTTCCATGTATTTAAAAAATAAAACAGGGTAAATGTTAGTGGGTTGATATGATCTTGATTTCATGTGTTTGGATGTGGACTAATGATGAATGGCGTTTGCATAGGAAATGAGAAGGCGGGAGATATTGGTTCATCATCATGTGGAAATGGTTCGGGAGAAGGTGGATTGATTGCAGATAGGTTAACCAACCACTGAATCATTCAAATGGTACTTCGATTACTCACTGTTTTTCTTTTTCTTCCCCCCCTTTTTTTTTTCTTTATTTTGATTCGGGTTGTTTTGAACTGGTCTTCTTTTGAAGGTTTGTATACCGAATGGGCTTTGTTCATTTTCCCTGGCTTTTATCTTGATTTCATGAGATTCTTTTTGAAAATGAGACTTTTCACATAGAAAAACAAGATTTTTTTTTTTTTTTACTTCGTGAAAATGTTTCCATTCATTTTAAATAAAAATAAATATTCTACAAACAACATAAATGTCAATCTTTTAGGAAACTGATTGGTGCACCGAAACTTTTACCTTTATGCACTAAGAATGAGTGAAATATCCACTTTTTCCAATTTTTTTCCAATCCGTCTTCTTTCCCTCTTCTCATTTCTTTGGACAAAATGGGTTTTTCGCTCAAAGTATCGGTGCACCAATCAATATTCATCTTTTAAGGTCTAATACAACAATAAATTTTATACTAATTGTTTGATGATAGGAATAGAATCTAAACAAAATTATTTTTATAAAATATTTTTTTTTAAAAAAATGTAAACAACCTTGTGGTTATTACATTTTCAAGTATCTATATCTAATTCATTAATTCTATTCATCTTTCTTAATTTCGATTGTGGGTTTTCCTTTTCTACCCTATTTGTTCTTTTATGGATACAAAGTAAACTACAATAATCATGGGGTATTGTATCATTACACCCTAATCTTTGAGCCTCATTTGGATGATTGCAATGCATAAGAAACAGTAGAGCAAGGTCTTCATTTTGGATTATGGACTTGCAAAAGAAACACATAAATTTAATTACTCTGCGTTTATTTAAAACTTGTTTGATAATATCTTGTTTGTTTCCCATTAATTGGTACTTGTCTCAAAGACTGGCTGATGCAAATCAAAATAGAAAGTTTATGTTATTACCATTCAGACGTATAATGTGTACTGTGTACAAAAAGGTAGAGAAAATTTAGTAACTTTAATATGGTTGAAATAATTAAATTACCATTATTCTGTTAACTTTAATATGATATGTGTATTGTCCATTTTACCATTCCACTGCTGTATAAATCAGCTAGTCGAAATGGCATATTCGATTTCGGCTAGTCGAAATGACAAATTAGGATGGCAGATTTGGTTTTAGCTAAGCCCAAATGGCAGATTCGGTTTCGGCTAGCCGAAATGGTAGATGTGGTTTCGGCTAGCCGAGATGGCATATTTGGTTTTGGCTAGCCAAAATGGCAAATTCTGTTTCGACTAGCCGAAGTGACATTCTTTTTTCTTTGGTACGGCAATAGAAGGGTAAAATCGGGAATACCTTAAAACCCGTGTCTGATTACATAAAACACCCGTGGGATGATCGCTACCCATAGTTCATGCACTAAAGGCTTAAAGGAATGACTACAGCAGAATAGTAAATCACAAAATGTGTTTGATATCAAGGAATATACGTCTGAAAGGATCTTCCCCAAGCCGGCAGGCCGGCACAAGCTTCTGCATTCTGCTACCTTATTTAATCTTCAAACCTCTCCTGTCACCATCTCTTTGAAATGCGTCAAGTACTTGTAGTTAGCAGTTGGGAGGTAGTGAAGGACTGCTTTACCACCATTACAATATTCTTGCTTCACATCCAAATTCTGTCTTGGGGAAGTACTTGTGCAATAACATTTCCAGATTGGTGTGACCCCTATGACCCAGCGAGCTCAGTACGGAGCTTGAACTGCAACAATTCAAGTCAGATCTATAGTACATCTTGGATCAACGATCCACCTCTGATGATGAAGCTCTGTGGAGCCTGACATCTCCAACAAAGATAAGCAGGACTTCATGGATGCAATGCGTTCGATCATGGAAGAATCTCAGTTCTCATCCTATGATCTTGATATCACCATCAAGGCGATTTCCTTGGAATGCTACTATTCTACTTCCTCTGTCCCAATTTAGTTATCTCATATGGATTTTTGTAATTATTTTAAAATAGTTGTCCCATTTATATTGGAGTAGCATAAAGTGTGTTGAAATGGATGAGATCATCTCTCAGCTGTATGGTGGTTTAAAGTCAAATTCAAATGAGACAATTAAAATGGGACGGAGGGAGTACTTTATAAGGATATAAAGAGTAGGGAAGGTTATTTTCTATCTATCATTCTAATGAAATACTCATTGCCCAATTATTACATAGATAAAACACTTTAACAAACCAAATGTGTTCAGTAAATGGCAATTTTTATGTCAAATGGGCACCAATCCCACTGCAAAAAGAATGTCCACCCAATCTTCATGCTAGTGGAATCAATGACAAATTTACAGTAAAATGAAAGATGGTGTAGTTTTTTATCAAATGGGCCTTACAGAGCTCATTTCCAGCTGGAGCTTCAGATGACATAGACCTTCCTTTCAAGCCCAGTTTTAGCACAAGGAGAGTTCTTATCTGGACATCTACTGATGCTAAATATATTAAAGAAGACTCAGGTAATCAAACTCCTGAATTCAAAATGTTCTAGAATCTAGTATTTAACTTTTCAATCACCAAACAGTCTCTCACTTCCCTATTAACTGTCCAAACATGCTTACTCATTCATTACAATCTACTAAAGAACACTAGACTCTCCAATATGTGACCATCACATACAATTGGATTGGCTAAGCATTTTGACGGGTTATTCCTCATTCATTTTCAGATGTTTTCATTGTATTTTCAATCCACTCCGTGCCAATTCTATGACCTCTCTGGTGTTTATACTCCTCAAATCACCGATAGAAAGGCTCTTTGTCGTTTTGGTTAATTAGGTATTGATGATCATCATCCCAAAAATTCTAATGCATGTTCGAACTCCCTAAAAGATCGAATAAAACAATACATAGACGAGTAAATCCTTTATTAGATTAGTTCCCACGTATTCCTTCAAGGAGATTTATCATTGGAAGGGAAGAATGTGCTCAGGGATATCATTTGATCTCCTAGTCATGTACTTGACCCTTTCACCTCTGCTACATGGATTTCATCTAGCTCAAGTTTCAAACGTGCCTATTAAAATTGAGAGCCTAAGCATTGGTAGCACCAAACCAGACCCTATGAAATGGTTTGGAATTACTTTGGATAACTGTTAAAAGAAAGAAGTTCTAACTTGTATCATGAAAATTAAGTTTCCAGTGGCACAGAGGAACCGTACTTCCCAAGAAAGAATAAATTAACACTATATTTCAATATCGATCTATAAAGGTCCAGCTATTCCTAAGCTCTAAATAAATACGTTTCACTGTCTCATTGTTTTATTCCATTTTGACTACTGCTAAAGCTATGAATCACAAATAAGCTTCCATCTCATTGGAGTAGTGAACCCAGACTCCCAAAGACCTTTCCTACTTGAAAAGATTGTCCAAATACACAAAACTACAAAACATTCTTTGATTTTGATGATCGTGTATAATGATTTCAGTAATGATGATGTACAAATTTAAAAAGGTGAATCTTGCCTTCTCCAACAATTTTATACTACTGCCTATTCTAAAAAAACCTAGGTCTCTTCACCCCTACAGAGGATTTACCTAAGCTAGAAAGCCAAATTCCATAACTCATTCTTTTAGCTGAAGAAGTGGCTTAATTAATTAAATATGGAGTTAAGAGTTGGCATTACCACATGAAGTTACAGAAGTAGTGTCACAGAGCATAAAAAAACATGACACTTAGCATGGAGCCCAAATTGCCAAGACTTATAATGGATGAAACATTGGAAAAAATCACCTGACCGTAACAATCAAGGAAAATGTCTACTGAGTGGAATGGACAAAAAAAGTCTTTAATCTCAAGAACAGAGACAAACATCACAAAGGATCCTCTCTTAGCCGGCAGGCCGGCTTAAGATCCTAAGTTCTGCCGTCTATGGCATCTTCATACCTCATATATATCAGCTTCACTTTGAGAAGAAACTGAAGGTCTAAAATATATAAAAATTGTCATAGGGTTCACTTGCACTACTCTAATCAACTTTGGTATGGATTTTCTTCTCCAAGTTCAAGCAATAGGGGGACTTATTGCCTGTATACTTATCTACAAACTATGGATAGCAAGATGTAAGATATACAAGAGAAAGTGCAAGGAAGCACCCAAGGCTCCAGGGGCCTGGCCGGTGATAGGCCACCTTCATTTGCTGAGGGAGAACAGACCATTCTACCAAATACTTGGAACCATGGCCGATAAGTATGGACCTGCCTTCATTCTCCAGCTTGGAATGCGTAAAATGTTTGTGGTTAGCAGTTGGGAGTTGGCTAAAGACTGCTTTACTACCAATGACAAGGCCCTTGCTACGCATCCAAATTCTGCTGCCGGAGAGTACCTGGGCTACAACTATACTATGTTCGGTTTTGCACCTTATGGGCCATATTGGCGCGACGTTCGTAAGATGGCAACTCTCCACCTTTTATCAAACACCCATCTAGAGAAACTAGGCCATGTTCGTGCCCTAGTGATTGACACACAAATAAAAGGGTTGTATGAGCTCTGGGTGCAGAGGGGTCAGAGCCATGTTGAGGTTGAGATGAAGCCTTGGTTTCTTGAATTGACATTTAATGTGATTACTATGATGGTTGCAGGAAAGCAATATTTTGGCACAATTAGTGCTGATGAAGAGAATGAGGCACATCGATTGAGAAAGGCAATCGATGAGTTTTTTCGTCTTGTCACGGCGTTTGTTGCTTCAGATGTGTTCCCACTTCTTAAGTGGATGGACTTTCAGGGCCATAAGCGTGCCATGAAGAAGGTTGCTAAGGAGTTGGACTCTATCATCATAACCTTTCTAGAGGAGCATAGACGGAAGAGAGACCCTGATGAGGACAGAGGTGAGAAGGACTTCATGGATGTTCTGCTGTCGATCATGGAAGGTTCTCAGTTCTCAGGCTATGATCCTGATACCACTATCAAGTCAAATTCCTTGGTATGCTACTATTCAACTATAATACATTTGTAAAAACATACAGGGTAGAGAAGGGCTTTTTTTATGTCAATCTAGACCTCACACCACTGTGGATGACTCACCCCAGTGGTCACATTGATGAAACAAGGTTTACACTCACTACCTTGATAAAGGGTTCCACCCGTGGGGGTTTACGCTGGGTATCCCGCAACTTCCCACACGTAAATTCAAAAAAAAAAATGAACATTGGCACACAGAATTTAGAAGATGATGCCAAGCTCTTCTGGAACACAGGTTGTTCCTTGTTGGTTTTTGGATGATTTTTCAATGCAATGTTCAGCCCTTTATCATTTTTCTGCCTATTAAATATGTACCAATCATTTTGTCACTCCAACATTGGGATTTCTAAAATTACCAATAGAAACCTCCGATCTCTTTCCTTGCAATGACTTGAATTTCAATTTGCAGGCTCTCATCATAGGTGGTACCGACACTACAGGAACTACGCTTGCAGTCGCTCTGTCATTGATGCTAAACAATCCTGAGGTGTTAAACAAGGCTCAAGAAGAGCTAGACAATCACGTTGGCAAGAACAGAAATGTGGAAGAATCAGATATCAAGAATTTAGTGTATCTCCAAGCAATCATCAAAGAAACATTGCGCCTAAGCCCTACTACTTCACAATTACCACCTCATGAGGCCATGGAGGATTGCCTTATAGGTGGCTTCCATGTACCATCAGGCACAAGTGTATTGGTCAACAATTGGAAGATGCACCGGGACCCTTCCGTGTGGTCGAACCCGACCGAGTTCCTTCCTGAGAGGTTCCTGACTAACCACATAAATGTGGATGTTAGAGGCCAGCAATTTGAGTATATCCCTTTTGGGTCCGGCAGAAGATTGTGCTCTGGGATATCATTTGCTCTTCATGTCATGCACTTGACGCTTGCACGTCTGCTACATGGATTTGATCTAGCACCAGCTACAGAGAAGCCTATAGATGTTGAGAGTTTAAGAATTGGCAATACAACATCAACCCCTGTGGAAATCTTGATCTCACCAAGGCTGCCTCCTAAGCTGTATGAAATGGTTTAGAATACTTTGGGTGTGTGGTAAAAGAAAATTGCTGTGAGATGGGATCATGTAAACAAAGTTTCCAATGATATAAAATAACCGAACAGTTATTAGTTACTGAGCAAGAAAAAGTTACATTGGATTTCAATAACATTAGACTAAATATTGTTTTTGTAAGGACAGGTAATACTTTCAATCCAAGGGATGCCATTCAAAAATGTTATCTAATGTGAACTAATTCACAAAAGTTGATGTGAATTTTCAATCAAAGCCTTTGAATGAGTATGAATACCGCATATTTCACTTTTTAAATTCAATTAATAATTTTATTTTATTCTTAAAACTTTTCTCTTTTACCTAACTGAAGACTCTAATTTAGACATAATTTTTTTACAAGTTTTCATGACTAAGTTTAGAAATTTCATCTAACATCCGATGGTAAACAGGATCCATAACCATCAATGTAAATTAGAGGTTGTCGATGTGCCCAAAACACAAGCATGCCCATAAATCTCATCTGATATCTTTAGACAGCCAATCCTCTGAATAGCTATAGATAATAAATTTATTTTTCTTAAGTCACATCCGTTAAGTCTTTTAATTTGATGAAATCAATGACCCATCTTCTATCTTGGATCATGTAATTCAAAATTAAACCATTAAACTTTTCTACTATATAACATGCTTCTTGTTCAAACTTATTACAAACTACGTGAGGAAATCATTCATCATCATCCAACCTAACCTAATCTGAGACGGAGTGAGAACAATTACAAATGGAAAAGCTCACACTGAATATGATATTTACAATATTGGCCGATATCCGATATATATCGGCGATATACATCACCGATATCGGCCGATTTAATACCTTTTTTTAAAAAAAAAAAATTGAGAGAAAAATATCGGCCGATAATGAGATATCGATCGATATATCGTATTGGCCGATACTGAATTTTAAACCCCTGTTTAAAACTATTTTACAACAGTCCTTACACCAGCTATGTTTGGTTTCAAAAGTAATGGATAAATGAACTTGAGCTTGGGTTAGGTCGATGTTCATATAATCCATTCTATTTCATTCTCACTATTTCTAAACCAAACAGGTCAAAAATATCAACTGTTGGTGATTACATAATCTACCATATGACAAGATTTTAAACATTCAATAATTGGTCTTCATCATCATACAACTCTAGAGTTCGGGTTCTCCCCTCGGTTATTTACTGTACATGAACCATCATGTACAGCAATAGAGAGGGCTATGGAGAAACTCAATGTACATCAGGTAGCTGTTCATTTTTAACACCCACTACTATGGATTGGATAACACCATTATACAACAAAGAAAATTCCGGCTTCAATCCCTTCTTGGATTTGAAGAATGGAAAATTGTCACATGCCCCCATTGGCTTTCTCCCTACCTGGGGGGTGTTCACTTGCCTGTCCGCCCGTGATGGATTTGAATCCAACTTAAATAAATGGGATTGAACAATAAGTTTGTACAACAGGCCGGGCTTTTACTGAAAGCCCGTTGACGCACATCAAGCTTTTAGACATGTTTATATATATACATCTATCGTAAGATTGTGCTTGGTACTATTTTTTTTTTTTTAATTGAAACTCTAATCATGAAGATAGAAAAAGACTTAAAGACCACAATCTTTTAAATTTTATCTCAAATTTCAATTTCTCACTCGATTGTAATGATCAAAATCACCATACGTCGAATCTTTTCAATGACATTTGCCAACTTTGACTATTAAACTCAAGTGCTTAGAAATTGAATTTCGAACTAAAATTTTAACTGGTGGTGTCTTTAAATATACTTTATACTTCTTTTTTTGAAGACCCAAGAGAACCTCAGACTCACTCCAACTTACGCCTTAGTCATAGCCCTCCTAAAACTCCTGGAGAGAGCAACATAGACCCCACACTCCAGGATAAAGATCACCAGGGCTCGAACTCATGACCTCTCCCTTCCTAAGGGGAGAGGCCACCAACTGAGCTACCCAACAGTGGGTATATACTTTATACTTTTACAGTTAGATTTTCAAGTTATCAAACAAAAATTAAAAAAGCAAAAACAGTGCCAGGTGCAAAACAAACACGCTTTAAATGGCAAGCTCAGGCTTTGGCTTTAAAAGCCCAATGGGCTTCAGATTGGCTCAGACTTTTTTAAAAAAAGCCTGGCCCGTGAACAGCCCAGTCCATAGTTCCGCTCATAAGCAAACCATAAAACTTGTATACACCCTACTATACATGCAACAGAGCCATGTGAATCAGAATTGAATTTTGTCATAACAAGTAAAATCATATCTTCTAAGTGAACAATGAATGATGACAGGATCCTGGATTACAGATTATTTGTTTGAGGAAACTGTTCAATAAAAAAATCAGCAGTAACTGTTACAGTATATCTCGTGGTGGTGCTGGAGAAGCATATTTACCATCATTGAGCCCATATCTGCAGTTGACATCCTTTCCCTCTAAAAGTATCTCCAAAGCATTCAAAGGGAGACCAATCATCTCCAACGTCTTCTCCCAAACCTTCTGAGAAGTTTCTACATTATGTGCTTCTTCTGATGCATTTATTGGCCGACAATCATGCGAGATTAATGCACAGACAGGCCATTCATCAGTCTTCACAACCCACAGTACTGTGGGACCTGATGATCAGTGGCCGCAAAAAGAGCACTTCTTGATCCTAACATGGAAGTAAGGCAAGCTTTTACTTTATTTGTGAACTATATTCATTAACCTCTAGCACAAATACACGTTTGAGAAAGAAAACAAGAAATTTGCTTCAATTTTATATGACTGACCTTCCTGAGCAGTGAAGAAGAAATAGGGGACCAGATGATATGCTCCTTGAACAATTTTAGGGAGATCTCGTGTCTGAATTTATAATAAATAAAACAGCAAGCCATTCAGGAGTTAGCAGTCACACATGCCAAGAATATGCATTCCTTGTTCATTCATGCAAATATGTGCATGTGATACATCATGTGCTTTGGAGAACATATTTTGTTTCAGTGTCCAAAGAAATTGATAGATGATAGTGTTGCAAAAGAGGTCATCCCCAGCCAAAGGAAGAACAGTAAAATAGAAGGGATGTCAAGTAATGTAAAATTGCATAATGAAATGTCAACTCTTTCTTTCTGTAAATGCGGCCCTTTTTATGAGAATTAAGGCCTATCAATAACATCTAGCTGCAGAAACAGATTCAGCACGTGTCACATCCAAGCAATTCATGAGGTAACCCACCATGTATCTATCATCACCTCACCCAAAATATAAAGCAGCTAGTCATCAAGATGACCATAGAAACACATCCAACACTGACTAATCCTGTTTTTCCTTTACTAAGTTTTTCCCATGTTTTTTGTCTGCTTGCTCAGATGAGTTCTCACATGATACCAGGCATTGATGCACGCGTGCTGCTGCATGTACAGAGCAGCCACATACACATACAAATGGCAGTGTGTGATGGTATGCAGGTGCAGGGTTGGCAAACTTCAAATCATGAAGAAAAATAAGAGATGGAAAGGAAAATAAACAGAGACCTCACATGCATAGTTTTGCATGGTATTGATTGGAGGAACAGGATGCTGGGAGTCACTTACAACATTAGTGTGGACGGTCCCAGGTAACGTGCATACAACAGTTATCCCAGCCTCAGCAGGTAATCTCTTGTGAAGGATGCTGTTAAACATGATCTATGATCCAAAAGACCATACAGACTCATATTACTTAAACTTCAAAGAACATATAGAGAAACAGATTAAGTCATTGATACATCTGAAAATAGAACATCCCACACCTGTGCAAGCTTGCTACCTGAGTATCCCACTGAACTTGAATATTTCCTTTTTCCAGAAACCACATTCATATCGTCTGGGTCAACAAATCCCAAGTAATGCATCTATTCAAAGAAAAAGAAACACTAGTTAAATCTCTTTCAGAGAAACAAAACATACATGCACAGATACATGCACAAGTTAAACTGCAGAGCTGATATCATGGACTTCTTCTTTTTGAAAGGTATCATGGACTTCTTTTTAGTTCACACTAAATTCCACAAGACAAAACATGAATGCAGAAATATGAGAAATCTCTTATTTCATTCTCTAATTTGACCAAAAGTTGCAGCAAGGGATGTCTTATTCCACTTGGTGTCTTCTTCAAATAAGTACTATGAGCATTTCCATGAACTACGGAAACGGTTTAAGCTTCATGGATATCTCATTGAAGGACAAAGAAATTGTTCTTATGAACTACATTGAGAAGGATATGCACACCCAGCCTTATTTTTGTTACCCAACTTTAAATGAGACAAAGGCTCTAAAACAAGCAATTCAAGAAAAAAATTATCTTCTGCCAGCAACAAGTGAAATGATTGCCATTACTTTTGGCATGGCGGTTGTTTTGATCACTTCTGAAGAATAAAATAGATTTCCAGTAACAAATAATTTTCTCCAGCTCATTTCTCAGTGTCGGAAGAGTTTTGCTCATTCTGTACATGTTTGAGCATTTTTACATTTTTTCTTATTTCAAAAAAAAAAAAATCACTGAATAAATAAAAAGAATTATCTAGTTCACATGTCTCCAAGATAAATGTCATAATCCATGATGCCTAGACACTACAAGGGTACAGCAAGGACATGCCACCGCTATGGCAGGGACAGATTTTATACACAAAAATGAAGTGTCTGACACAGACACGTTATCCAAATTGAAGTGTTTGTGCAACATAGGTCAAAACTTGTTTATTTACAATAAAGAAACATCAGCAAGTAGTTGATAAGCATGGACTTACAATGGAGTTCAAGTTCACAATACGACTTGGGGAGCCTCTAATAAGAGACGGCAAAAGCAATATTGAAAGCAGAGCTGGGGCGAGATGATTCACGTGCATATGTTCTTCGTACCCATCCTTTGAAAACCGTTGGGGCTCTGTTTATGATAGCTGATTAAGACTAGCTTTGTATCAAGGTATTATAAAGCTTGTCCAGATATGGAGGCAAAGAAAACAGAACAAATTTAGATATACTTTTTTTTTAAAGGTAAGTTTAGATATACTTTACTACAATTAGTAACAAATGAAGGGGCTCTAATCAGTAAGAGATCATTCGGAGAAAGCCGCAGCATCTCTAATCATGGATAAAAGAATTTAGCGGAAAATAGTAAAAACATAATTACAGGTTAAAAGGAGAAAGAAAAAGTTATAAAGACACGTGATCAAAGTATGGGACCCATAAAGAAACTACACTAGAAATCAAATTAAAAAATTCTTAAGTCCTAGAGAAAAAGGTGCAGAGGTAGAAATATTAGTAGTGATCAACTCGTTGCCCCCAAGGTACAAGGTGAAACTATTAAGTAGAAACAGTAGTTATTGAATCAAGTCCAGAACATTAAAAAAATGCTAAATTAATGGATATTGACTGCTGAACTGCCAAACTACGACTCCCACGTACCTCCAATTGAAAAGATTCCCGCATTATTGATCAAAACATGTAATGGAGCAGAACGTGCATTCCAAGCTTTAGCAAATTGTACAACAGAATCGAGGGAGAGAAGATCAACCTCCATCACCTTGACAGGAGTCAAATCTGAGAAGTGTTAGTCATCATCAAAATAGAAATCCATAAACTAACTTGAACAATACTAATTTGGCAACAACAATATTGGGGATTTCTCAACGTTGACAAAAAATGTCTTAATTTCTTGAGATCTGAAACTAATTTACAAAAAATGTACTCACTGGACGCACAATGATATAGGGGAAAAAAAAAGAAGAATGGCTAAGGCAACATGTTAAGCATGTGTTCATTCATCTCAGTGACGGGCTAAACTTTTGAGAATAAGATGCAAGCTACATGCAACTGAGATTTCGGCAAAATACAAATTTCAGATGTAATTGTCTCAGAATTGCAGAGTGACCCCTCTTCTCTATCCAGGAGAAGGTCAAAAAGAAGCCTCATGGAATCTTTCCTACCGAGGAAGTAATATTGCATCATTTATGTGCATTGTCACAGATATTGAGTCACTTACTAAACTTTACTTAAGCACTGGTCAGGCATGACAAACTCATGTAGTCAAGGCCGGCCCTAAGATTTCAGGAGCCCTAGGCAAGCTTTAAGATGAGCCTTTTATATACTCACAAAAAATAAAATCATACAATTTTTTTTACAACATGTGAAACTAAATAAAATATCATAATCAAATTTATAATAAAGTATTATTTAAAATTTATTCTTATTTTGAGATGCAAAATTACTAATTAAATTACTATATTGAAGTTTTTTTAACATTTATTTTTCAATAGATAAGATAGCTAATCCATTCAATCTTTCTTGTGACATTGTAAACCGAAGATAAGATTTTATCAGTTTTAACTTTGAAAAACTTATTTCTATATAGGTAACTGTAACTGGTATAATCAACATTATTCTATAAGCAATTCATGCATTTGGAAAACAACAATTCATTCTTTTTTATACAATTTAGCAATTCATTTTTTTTATACAATTTAGCAATTCATTCTTTTGGTACTGCACCTTTTATCATTTTCGAGTGCGACACTAATGCAAATTCTCATTTGAAACGAATATATTATTATTATTTTAATTTTTCTATATTTTCTAAAAAATTAAAAATTATCTTAATTATAATGATTTATACTTGTATATTACATCTAATAAAATCTACATTGATCAAATGAATAAAGCTATGTTTTTTCATCTCTTCAAATTTTAAAAGCTTTAAATTATTTTTAATTCAAAATTATCAACTCAATATAGATTTCTCTTTCTCTTTATTTAGATGATAGATATATTTTAAAAGATTCTTTACTAATTAAAATTATTTATTATTATTATTGTTATTATTAAACTCAATAAAATGAGAATTATAATAATTATTATTATGATTGTTACTGTCATTATTTTAATTTTTTTTAAAACCCACGCTTTAAATTGAGTAGAAAAATTATCAATATATAAATTTTCAATTTTGAGTATTCTAAATTCGAAATAGTTATAAATAGTCAAATGATTTCAAGTAGTATTAATTCAAATTATTGTTATTTTCATTATTATTATTAAATAACTCGACAAAAATAAAAATAATTATTATTATACGCAATCGGGATTTGAACCCAGGTCCCGTATGTATAATGCAAACATTCTAACCGAACTAGACAACAATGAATTTGTTCTTTAATATGCATTATTAACTATTTAACATATAATAAAGGAGCTTATTTATTTGGGGGCCCTAGGCGGCCGCCTACTTCGCCTATAGTCAGGGCCGGCCCTGCATGTAGTCAATCCAAAAACAAACTATTCAAATTTTGAAAGTACAACATGATCCAGAATGGCATTTTTAAGCTGACAGGTCCCCGAGATTGCATAGGTGCAGCCATAGGCATAATAAAGCCCAAAAGCAAGTCATGATGCTGCTAATTTTATTAAGACTCCTAATTCTGCCACCAAAACTTGGGATATAAAACATATGATTCAAATTTTCAAAGTACAACATAATCTAGAATGGCATTTTTAAGCACCCAGGCCCTGAGATTGAATAGGTGCACAAAACCATTAGGCATTAATAAAGCCCAAAAGCAAGTCATGAAGCTGCTAATTTTATTAAGACTGTAATTCTATCACCAAAACTTGGGATATAAAATGAGAACATCTCTTGGATTGACGAGTGCAAGTGATTAACAATAACAAAGTAAGGACATACATTCTTGACTTAGTACCAAAAGACATAACAAGCAAGAAACATGAACGTTTGTTGATAGACCAAAAGGCAAATCAATTTTTTATTAAATTGGCAATCAAAGGACATTCTAGGAAATTGACCTTGAAATATACACCAACTTAGTAGTGACTAACACAAATTCCACACGAGACTCATAACAAAGCAAATGATGTTAATCCTTTGCTGGGTGATAATGGTGTCATCTGAACAGCATCTGACATTATAAGTGGAAATTTCATCAACAGATTCCATTCACCAGATCTCCACCATAGTTCAGAAATAAGACTCGGGAGAGAAATAGGCCAAACTGGACAATTTGTTTGCAAATGTTGGAAATTTTTACATGAACCTGGTAAATATGGATTGAGTCACTTCCAGAATTGCACTAACCTATCCAGCTATTAAACTTATGAGCCATATTCTGGAATTTTGGGAGAAGGAATATAGTAACATTTAAGATGGGAATCTAAAATTTAAATGAACTATTTTGTGTTTATGCCAGGCCGATCAAACAATAAACCATTTTTAACTTTGGCTCTAAATCCCAATTTGATCTATGATGTCCCAAAAATGACTAGAAACTGACATATGCATAAGATGCACATGCACTCACAGTGATACACACACATGATAAATAAGTTACACAACTAATCTGTCAAAAAAAAAAAGTTACACAGCTATCAAACATGGATTCTCAAAACAAAAGCACACCATTGTTTAGCAATTCTTAATGGCCAAGATCTAAGCCAACATGGCCAGATTCAATACATGCATAAACAAATGAATGGGAATAAACAAATAACTGTACCCCTAAAAGTACGCATAATATCTAGTCCTGGCATGGGTATCATATCATGTTGACAATGGTCTCGGTATTACAATATCACTTGTTATATTAAGCCTTCAATGATGAAGATTTGGGATGGAATGGTGGCAATGGTATAAAGAAAACTTCAAGATCAATTCTAGAACAAATTGTTTGCAGCAAATTTTATTTTACAATCTATTAAACAACAAAAGAATTTAAGGATCTCATCAGTTAGCCATTTGGGTCCCTGGAATAAGAATTCTAATTCCAAGCAATTGAATGTATTATGATTTCAAAGAAATTGATGCAATCAGTGGAATGTGAATTCTCAAGTAAAGGCATACTTCATGCATGTAGTGGAAGTTGTGGACGCACATCTCTGCCAAGTGGATGCAAAAATTCCACCATATACACGTTGAAGGTCATCCAAAAAGGATTCACTCAAAACTTTTTTATATCATTGCAATGAAATACCATTGCTTTTGGAATTCAATTGAAAAAAAATAAAGGCATGGAACAATTATTGCAACATCACCCTCCCACTTTAAATGCCGCCTTATTTGGTTCTATGCATGGGGCTCTTCATATGAACAAGCTGATACAATTAATAATATTTGAATATGAGAACATGATCATATGCAAGAGACCTGAAGACAATACCATAAGGGCCTACATTCTAGCAGCCATTTGAAGAATATTGAAATTTAAAATGTGGGATTTTTAAACCCTCATGGGAATAGCTCAATTGGCTTGAGCTTCTAGGAATAGAGTAGAGGACTCGTGTTCAACTCTACCTAGAATTCTCCGATACATGAGACTTGCTGGTGGGTTCGTGTATCTATGGGATTAGTCTCACCTCCAATGGGGAGTGGGGATACCCATGATATTAAAAAAAAAATGTGAGATTTTCAAAATAGGCAGTGGATATTTCAGGCCTGACGATATTAGCAATAGGTCTTCTACACATGATCATTCCTCTCTAAATATAATCTGGGATTCCTTGGGATTTGAACAGACAACAAATAAGCATAAATGCAATTTGTTAACAATATGGATTCCAAAGAATTACCAATCAAATATATATATATATATATATATATAGAGAGAGAGAGAGAGAGAAGATTGTTGTGGGACTCGGTCTAGTGCTAAAGCAGAATATTGTACCATAGCCAATACTGGATCTGAGTTACTTTGGCTTCGGAAACTCCTCTCTTAGGCCTTGCCCCTGCTAATACGTTAATCATGTTTTGTGACAATCAGGCTGCCATCAACATAACCTCAAATCCTGTCTTTCATGATCGGATTAAGCATATTGAAGCCGATTGTTACCTCCTTTGGCAGAACATTTATGAAGGTCGAACCTTCATTCCTCATCTACAATCCAAGGACCAACTTGTAGGTATGCTTACCAAGGTTGTTTCTTGGACCCAACTCAATCATGTTTTACGCAAGCTGGCCTTACACGACATTTTTTGCACTAGCTTTAGGAGGAGCGTTGTGGGACCAATTTTTTTTTTTTTAAATGGTTCATATATTAATATATAAAGGGGCACCAGATGTGCAAGTACATAGAGATAAAGCAGAAAAACAACTAACACTAAGAACTGGAAAGGAAATGAAACACTCAGGGATCAAGCCAGATCAACACATTCTTTCCAAGCACGCAAAATGTCGAACATAGAAATATTCCTAAATTCCTGTAAAGAGGTAGCCTAAGAAGCACATCTAGCGAGAGCACGCCTTCCAACCGTCTTGCTAGACTCACTCGAATCTTTGAACAACCTATTATTTCGTTCTCACCAAAGACTCCAAATCGTGTTGTGGGACCAATTACAGAGCACAATTGACTATGTGGGGCCCACTTCTGGACATAGTTAACCAAAATCATCTCAATTTGGAAAGTTGACTTGGAAGATATTGCAAGCTATGTAATTCATTTTAATTTATTATTCTTTTATTTCTTCCCTTTCTCAGCCATCGTAATTGGCACCTTATAATCTATTTATACATGTACACTCTTTTGTTTTTACACAATTCAATACAAGAGAAATTATTCTTCTCCATTATTCTCCTTATTACTTTCTACAAAGATTCCAGAGCACCACTCTTTCTCAAGCCCTACTTGGCTTGATACCATTCCCTGGTGTCGGAATGAGGATGAAACGATCCAAGCCACGCTCAAGATGTTACTTGATGAGCCATTTCAGTGATAATAGGTCAAGACCAGTTAATGCTGGTATCAATAATCATTATAGAAAGCAAGTGCTTTGGAATGGTTGAAAAATGGCTGAGAAAGACACTATCTAGAGCCATTCCAAAAAGCTATCGAAGACATCTTTCTTGGGAAATGAGGGCTACGTCAGCAACAACCCCTCCCATTCCTTTTGGTATCTCCCATTCCTTTTGAAACAAGATACCAAACAGGACCTTAGTGATTCAATTCCCAACAATCTAAACAACACCAAAGGGTCTTTCGTCAAGCCACATACCATTTTCAAGGGGGGAGAAGGAGGTGGTGGGGGTGTGGTAGGGGGGTAGTTTGCTTTACAAAATGGGATGGATTGAAGTAAATCCAAGCACATCACTCGCAATATCTATAAGGAGAGAGAGAGAGAGAGAGAGTCCTCATATGAATCAAGGGTCCCAAGTGTCATCCAAACCCGGCCCGAACCCGAGCTAAACAAACGGGTTTAGACAAAGAATTTTGTCCGACGGGCCGGGTTCAGATTTTAATTTGAAGCCCATTGAGCTAACTTAAGGCCGTTTGTTTCAATATATATATAGTTTTTAGAAACAGAAGAGGGAAAGAGGAAAAGTGAGAAACTGAAGAAGGAAAAAGGAAAAACGAGAAATAGGGTTAGGGATTTGGGAATTAGAGTTCTTTCTCTTCTCTCTCTTCTCTCAGTTCTCTCAGCGATTTGGGAATGAACCAGTTCCTTTGTAGTCATATCCCTCTCTGCATGTCGCCGGCGATCGCCTCTCTCCCGTCCCTCTCGACACTCATCTCCCCTTCCAAGTACTCTCTTCTCTTTTCTTATCCTTCTCATGTCCCTCTCTGCAACTGCCTCTTCTTCTTCTTCTTCTCCTCCCGTCCCTCTCTGCTTTCGTCTCTTCTTCTTCTTCTTCTTCACTCATTCTTGCATTGCTGAAAAAAAAAATGATTGGTAAAGTAATCGGGCTTGGGCTTTAGCTTCCACAGCCCATCAAGCTTCAGACTGGGTCGGGCTTTTTTTAGTGAAGCCCAGCCCGAACCCAACCGATGAACACCCCTATAAATAACCAAAACTCTAAAAAGGTTAGATATTTGCATGCATGCCCAGGCATCATTTTTCCTTTTTTCTCCTCAAAAAATTCCTGGAAGAAACTGAAAGAAATTAAAAATAAAAATAAAAAACTGCCATTATGCCAAGTAGAAACTCTCTGCATTGAATAAGCATAAGCCGGAACACATACTGGTAATTTGTAGTATTTTTTCCTAATCTGTTTATGAACTGATGAAGCAGTCTGTAACATCACTGGCCATAACAGACTAAATCAATAACTAAACTTTAAGCTAATATGTTCAAATAGAAATTCTGTGTTCCATGCGAGAAATTAGAAATTCTGTTTTGCATCTATACTGGTGAATCATGAGCTGAACTACACATATGATTTGCTGCAGAACGTTGGAACTGTATACTGACTACTCTTTGTAAATTAAGTCTTCATGTTATTGATATCCTAAACAGACTAAACAAGAAAAAGAACTGCATTTCAATTATCATATTACAGCATTCACAACCCAATAAAATGAACAATTGATATTTCGATGTACGAGATCAGGGTTTGAACAAGTGTTGCTTGAAATATTTGCTCAACCAGTCATAATATGGAAAAATATTCAAGTTCAATCTGACTATACAAGTTACATGGAGACTTAAGTCTTAAAGTACATGTTCTGTTTCATGAATCGTTTACTCATCTAGAAAATTTGAAAAATTAAACAATGAAGAAAATCAAAAACTATATTATATATTTGGTGCATAACATATGGTCCTGTCAAACCATTGCAAACCATCTAATTTTTTTTTGAAATTGTTACTATATTAATATAAAAAAAAAAAAAAGCACCTGAGGTGCAAATACAAGTAAAGCATTAACAATGCAAAAATAGCCGGCACCCCAGTACACCCACAAAAACCCAAAACAGGAAAACAGGGAGAAAGCAATACTAATATAGATACTTATGCAAGATGAACGCATTTCTTTCTAGACTTGCAGAATGTCAGTCATAAGTATATTCCTGAATTCCTCAAGAGAAGAGGCACATTTGGCAAAAACGGGTCGAGAAACAGACTGATAAGGCTCAACCAAATCCTTGAACACCCTATTATTACATTCTCACCATAGACTCCAACATGTGGTAAAAAACAAGACGCCACAAAGAGGAACACTTTGGAGAAAACGAGGCAATATCCCAAGACATATGATAACTGAGCAAGCAAAGGAGGCATAGCCTACCGAACTCCAAATCGATCCAATACAAAACTCCAAACAGCAGAAGATAAAGGACAACGAGTAAGTAGATGATTCGTCTCTTACAAGACTTGGAGACAAAAGGGCAAACACTGACCAGAACTCTTCCTCTTTTGCGCAAATTGTCTTGTGTGAATATTTTCCCCAATCCAACAGTCCAGAGGAAACTAAAGGCCCGAGGCGGAGCTTTGGAGGTCTACATATCCAGGTTAACAAGAGCAACAGAAGTAATCTGATTACTCCAAGTGTAGAAAGACTTCAAAGAGAAGCAAACCATTTAAATTTCACATGAAGTACTTTTGCTATTGACAATCTTCTACAGCTATGTGTATAGTGTAATGCTAACAGTAGGTGAAATTCAGGCATAAAAGCATGAAAACACAAGTATATATATAAGACATTCTATAAATACATACATACATATAAAATATATTGAATGCTTGTATACCTCAACATTAAGTGGGGCCCCCAACCCAGACCATGCATTCTGCCATTTTTGTATCAATTCATTGGCTGCTTTTGGGTTCCTCACTGCCATGACCACATGCGCCCCTGACTCTGCCAGTTGCCTGTTTTGATCAAGGAAATTTCCCAACTATGAAAAAAGAAAGGAACTTCTGAATAGAAGATAGGAAAAGCCTAGTAATCAAGCTGAAAGATAAAATGGTAAAATAACATGAACCCACAACTTTTCTGTTTGTAAAAATGAACACACTTTCTTTCTTTCTTCCACGGGGTGGGGGTGGAGGGGTGTGGGTTTTTTCTTTAAATGACTACAGATCTACTTTGATAAAGGGAAACAACCCCTTCTAACAGAAACTAACTATAATCAAATATTGAGAAAAGTAGCTATACATTTAAAAAACAATAATTTTGGTTTTCTAGGATTGAAGTGGAGCAAAAACACAACATCAACACCATGAGTTGCTGTGTGAAAACAAAGTTCAAGCTCTCCCCCCCCCCCACCAAAAGAAAAAAAAAGGACACCAATAAGATACAGTGGTTGTTGTGATCATTATATCATTGAAGCCATTTTTGCCATATAGCAGTAAAAAAAGGGAGAAAGGCGGGGTGAAGGAACTTCAGTAATAACATCACATTACCATACATCTACCACACAACACATGAATTACCATAACTTGTTTAAAAAAATTGACCACCATGAAAAACAAAAAGAAAAGCAAATTGATATTTGAAACAGCCAGGATACCTAAATGGAGCCTAAAGACATAGTCAACAAGTTGCCTCAATAGACAAGGGGCCAAATCCCTCACACATGCACTGTCAAACACTTACCAATTGATACTCAATATGGATATTTAGATTAAATTCATCATCATCATAGCTACAATCCCATCTATTTTGGGGTCGGATTTCAAGTTCTATTTCTTATTTGATCCTATCATAAACCATACGATATGTCACTTCATTATCTACATGTCTTTCTTTATCCCTTCTCTCCAGGTTTTCATTGGTCTACCCCTCTTCCTTATGTTGCAACTTGTAACCTCTCAACTCTGCGTACTTTCTCAACTCTACATACTAAGGCTATCTCCAGTATTATACTCACATGTCCAAACCGTCTCACACGAATTTCTCTCAGCTTATCTTCTATTGGGGCTATTTTCAAACTATCTCTAACGCAGCCGTTTCTAACTGTATCTTCCAGTGTTAAACTACTCATCCCACATAACATGTGCATCTCCATCACTCTAACTCTGCCCAATTGTCTTTTCTTCATTGCCCAACACTCAGCTCACAGACCATTGGACATCTGATAACTATTTTATAGAATCCTCCCTTAAGGCAAAGAGGGACTCTCCCATCACATAAAACTTCGCCAGCTTGTCTACAATTTGCCCACTTTGCTCCCATCTTGTTGGCTCTATCTAAATCAATTCTCCAATATAGCCTATAAGTTAAAGGTCCAAAGTTTAGTAGTATTTATGGATAAATCCTTATGACCCAATCTAATGGTGTGCGACAATTGCATCTGTGTCAAAAGCCCAGTACTCCATTGGGCACACACAAACTTGGCCACTAAAGGCTTGGATTGGTATGGTACTTGGATATGAAAGACATGGACCCATTAAGCGTTGGAGAATATGATTTTTTGTAAGGTCCAGTTAAGAGGTAGATCTCAGAAAAGATGGTAGATGGGTTACATAGCTTTGATGATGCAAAAGGAGATCCACAAATACATCAAATCAAGATAACTAAAATAAAAATCCACATTATTATTAATAGTCAAATAAAACGCATAATAAAGCAATTGATAGAAGCTTATTTCCGACTTGGTAAACATCATGCTATTTACTGGAAATATGATGAACAAAATTGAAAAACAAAATAAGCCAATACATCCACATCTCAAAGGATAAATTCATAAGAGTCACTGCCATTTCAATAGAAGGATGACTCCTTGCATTTTTCACCATTTAAATGGTGACATTTGAAAATAATATTAATAATAAAGGGGAGTGCCCCCTTCTAAAAAAAAGAGTGCCCCATTCACCATTTGTGTATAATGCGGCATAACAATCAAGAGAAATTATCCATTGTGAACTGGTTTTTTGTGAACCAGATCAGTAACTTTTTAGGGCTTATATTTGTATTATATTTCTCCCTCATGCTCATTATCATCTCATGAATTAAATTTATACCAATTTGAACTTATTTCGACAGAAAATCACTATTAGAATAAGCTCAAGTCATATGAACAGTTGGAACATCATATCCTTCAAAACCATACTTTGAATAATTTTTCAGAATCTGTTACACTTCCTGTTCAAGAGCAGATCTATCAAACCAACTCATTCTCAGAATCTAATATAAGCCCTATAAAAAGTTAGTGCCTGGTTCACAGCTACGTTCACAGAGGATAATTTCTCTAACTATCGAGCCAAGCAGCTTCAGAAAAATCTACCTCTAAATCACGCAAAGTTTGTTGAACAAGTGTTTTCTTTTATTAAGAAACAAAAATAGAAATAGTTGATAAAGAGTTGATCCAAGGGCCCACTTATAGTATATTTAATGATTCAGCATCTGTTGATTCTGTCTCTATGTCAATGAGTGGGACTCAGTGAATCCAGCTTTAAAGCTGGGGCATTTTCTTGACAAGGCCCAATACAAAAACAAATTTCAAATATTAGACCACCCAAAATGCTAAACTAACAAGGACCCATATGAGATGAAGATAAAAGAAGGAAAAGAGAGAAAGGACGAGTGTAAATACTTGGCAAGTTGGAGGCCGATTCCGCTGGTAGAACCAGTAATGATGCAGGTGAGATGGTTGAGAGTGGGCAGTGGCAGCGGATTTTGCAGATGGCTGGCCATGATCCTCTGAGAAAGGATCTCGTGCACCACATAGAACCAACCTCTCAGCCATTCCATCCACCCAAGCGCCTGTTTCGTTGGTGTTACAGAGCCCATCTCTCCGTTTCTTACTTCTCCAGTTTCAAAACCAGCCGAGAATGAGGGAAAAGGGAAGCCTTTGACTTCTTTTGTCTCGAGTGTGAAGTCTGAACTGTCCACGTAATTATTTCCTAAAAATGGCACACACCTGTATTGTGTTAAAGGTGGGTTATCGTGAAAAAGTGTAAATACTTTTACTATTATAATATTTTATTTTAACTCTATTTAAATTTTTGAATAAAAATTATAGAATCATAGTTTTATAAGGCCATCAAAGAATATGCTAAAATAATAAAAAATTACTTTTTCTTTTGAATTTACTTGTGAGAAACTGTAGAATAAAATAATAATTAAATTAGTTTGCCTTACCTTATTAAATTTAGAAGTTAAAAATATCTTAAAATAAAAAAATTAGATAGAGATATTTTTAATCATTAAATTTAAATAAGTTAAATTTATTTGTAAATAGTGATTAATTTAAATATATTTAGATCAAATAAAGAGCATTCACTTGTAGTACTAACCTTTATTATGAAATAATGAATAATTTTATAGTGAACATGGTGGGTTTGTTTGACTTATTTCATGCTAGCATCAGGATCTTAACGTACGTTCGGTCAAACTAAGATAAACATATTTGAAGAGAAACACAAGCTAATAATAAATGAAGATGTCAATGATCCATCAAATTATAGTCAATTAAAAGATCAATAGTTAGAAATTCATCTTTCTTTGATGGGTATGAGTGTGGCAGGTTTTACACTGAATATTTTATAATTTCTTACACATAAATTAAAAAAAAAATTGTTAAAAATTGCACACTTAGCGTGTGAAAATTTTGAGAGTGCAGAGTGGAGAGCTCCATGCAAGTTCAAAACCATCAAATAATTTGCTTATGGTTTTAGTTATTTGGTCAGGACTTCAATTCCACCAAAAATAACCCAAATCAGCCCGAATTAAGTGGTCTGTTTGCTGAGCACAGAGGTGAATGAAGGAAATTTTACATGGGCATGCCATGGCATCTTATCTTCAAATAGTAGCAAGAAATCTCTTCCCACATAGCAAGTTTGGGCAAACATCCTAGTCAACCCATATGTTAAATGGCTTGGGTTTAGCCCGCCCATACTTTTGGATCAGGTAAAGTGGGTTTGAGTTGACCTTAATCTAAGTTGCGCACCTAATGAGTTGGAAGAATTTGATCTGTCTTTGTTATATTATTATCTATGTTATAGAAATTTTGTAAAAAATTACTATAAAATATAAAAAATAGATCATATAGTTGAATTTTGTGAATTTAAAGGATTTGGTTTATGTTTTGATGTTAATATCCAAAAATAGAAAAACTTACAAAAATAAAATAAAATTGAGAAGTGGAGAAATAATGATTTACTACCAATGTTTGACCAAAATCACTTGCATGAAATTCAATATTAGAAGGTTTCATGTAAAGTTTCATAATTTCCATTTCCATTGGCCTTACTAGGGTAGCAATTAAAATTGAGGACTTCTTCTATACATTTCGATATAATGTATATTTTAGTTTTTTTTTTTTTTTGACATTTTTCATGTCATTTTGAACTTTTCTTCAAACCATTTTTTATAGTTAAAATATACATACATAACAAATTTTCATAGTTCAATATGTTTTATTCCAAAAGTGAAAATATTAATAAATTAATTATACAAATATGAGAATTGCTATGTTTTGAGGAGGATAATTCAAATAAAAGTCTCTTTACTTCTCATGGGACAAGAGAAGTAAGGAGCACATCTACCTCTGGAAGTTTCTTTAAATATTGTTGAATGTTGTAGGTGAATAATTTAGTAGTACTATTTAAATCAATTAATAATTTTTTAATAATTATAAATTTTAAATAAAAAATATTCAATAGAATTGAAAGTTTATTTGAAGCTCTACATGTGAGGCAAATTTTAATTGAAAAATCAAATCTCAGCCATTTTATTTTAGGGATTAAAATTACCATATGTCTTTAGAATTAAAAAATGGACACTTGGAGATGTTTGACCATTAAACTCAGGAGTTGAAATATCAGTCGATACATTTCGTATCGGCTGATATATATATCGATTTTAGAGAGCCGAATATCGGCCGATATCATATCGTATCGACCGATATCAAAATATCGGTTGATATCGGCTGTTTTTTTTTTTAAAAAAAAAGAGGAAAGAGAACAATATCGGCGGATAACCTTTTTTGTACTCCTGATTAAACTTAAACGACTAATATTTAACTTTTCAATTGAAATTTGGCCCACATGTCGATTTTTAGAAAATATTTCAATTTGATTAATTGAATTTTTTATTAAATTTCAAGAAATAAAGATATAATTAAGTAAAAAAATGATGAGTTGCATAGAATATTTTCTTCTCCGTATCTAAAAAGGATAGTATTTTTCTGACACATTTTTTAACTACTCTTTTCAAGAAAACAAAGTCATTAAAAACTTACACTCCTACAAACTTCAAAGTACCCTCTTCACACCTATTTAAAGAAAAAAAAAAAAAACTATTACACATTATATACTAGAGTTTCATACTTACCTCAATTTTTTTTCTTTTTATAAAAAAATGAAATATTGTTTAATTAAAATACATGGATATAATATTTTTTAATATACATAAAAAAAATTCTCACTTGAACTCTATAATTCGATCATTACCTTTGATGCATGCCACGTGTCACTTTTTTTAATTTGCTTGTGGGACCCTTTTTAAATGCCAAAGACCAAGATTACTTGCTTGCTCTCTAACGAGAAACACTTGCGGCCGTTCTCAGAATCTCAGGTGAATTGGCCATCTGCTCCATCTGCTCCATTTGCTCTTCTTCTATTCTCTGTACCTCTGCAGCTACATCAGCTGAACTTCTCCTCAAATTTCATTCTCATCACATCTCCTTCCGTCTTGTTCTACTACCGTTCCATCCAAAGCAAGGAAATGCGGCGAATTCACCTGGTGAACCACCTCCCCTAAAACATCTCTAAAATCTAAAATTTTATCAAAATCCTCCATGACAAACCCTCCATTCACTCCAATGGCATCCATGCTTCCCATCAAATCCCTCCAAACTCTAGAAATCTCCCCATGATGATCGATTTTCCGAATCGAGATGCAGATGTCGCCCATGGCTCCGACCCCACTGGCCGCTCCTCCGTCATCGAATCCCAACCCTCCTCCCTCTTCTTCCTCCGCCACGCCTCTTCATCCCCTCTCTCTAGGTCTCCTTCCCCTCCCTCCCTCCACCTCGCCAGTCGCCGCCCCTCACCGCTCTCTGCACGCGGATCATCATCATGCAATTGGGCCCGAGCCGATTGCAGCTGCACATCCAGCAGTGGAGAATGCTACTGCAGCGACAGCGCCTATTGCCAGAATACGGCTCTCCTGACATTGTGCCATACGAGGGGGCACCGTGCATGGCCTACACTAAGGCTGTTGAGGCGTTGTCGGGGTCATTGACAAGGCATAATGCGGCAGTGATTGAGCTGGGGGATGAGGATGTGGCGATCATGAGGTGCGGATTGGAGTCAGGAAGGATGTATTTCAGGACAAGGATGCAAAATGGTGGAGGGAGTTGGGGTAAGTCTGGTCGAAGTGTTTACATGTACCGCGCTGGACGGTAGGCTCTCTACTACCTCTTTTTTTTTTTTAATTAAAATTACTTACATGTCAGTTTGTCACCTAAAGTAACTTACATTTCTTTTTTGGATCGGTTTGTTAATTAAATTATTAGATACAGTAATGAGATGCTCTAATCCTCATATGGAATTCCAAAGTATATGCTGAATGGAAGAAAAATATGCAGCAATAGGAAGAAGAATGTGCCAGAAGCATCCCCACTGCCCAGAATCAAAGAGTTACAAAATAAAAGATACCTTATTAAATTCTTAGATTGATGTGATAAGAATGGATATGATAAATTGTAGAGCAATGGAGAATGTGGTTTTTAATAAGGTTGAGGTAACCGTGATGATCTTGAGTCAAAATTCAAAAGGGCAAACTTAAGAATAGTGGATGGAGTAAAGCTAGGAAGTAGAAGAAGAAGAATTAGACACTTCAGTTATCGATTACAAATATATCCAAGTTCATAGCTGTAGCACGGAGCATTCTTTTAAACTTTATAACACCACCAAGGCACACTTTTCTAATGCATACCAACTTATTGTAATTAAACTAGACCATCTAAAAATTCTATTACTCTCAAACTAGATTTTGATGCAAGTGAATATGTTTTGTTTGAGAAGGCTGGTGTTGGGTACTTACCAGGGACTATTGTCCATTTTGTCTTATTTTGGGTGTACAAGGGTTCCATTGCTGACTGAGGCTGAAATCTGTTCTTACTGGCTGCTGAAGTTGGAAAATATAAGTTCCTCAGGAACCGTTGTTGAGGGAGACTTGTTCCACACAAGCCAGGGGGTAGTGGGCAGTTGGGGCAGTTTTTACCTTTTGAAGCTTGCCTTGGAATTGTTCTTTTTTGCAGAGTGGCTTGTCCCAAGATCCACAACTAAATTTGTTCATTGTTTGGCTTAGAGGTCTGTCAGGGTCTTATACAGTCTTCATTTCTTAGCCTCATATTCCTTTCCTCTTAGTATTCATATTCTTCTCTTTTTGGGGCTTTTTGCTTTTTTTATTTTTGAGAAAATGTGGCACTCTTTGAAAAATTACTGAACAATAAAGAATCTTGACTTCATTATCACCCATGTCATTGTCATCATCATTGTATTTATCCCATCTATTTGGGTTTAGCACTTGTAATTGGATTTGACTAGTTTCTTTTGTGGGCCAACTTCCTATACTGGACCGACTTGAACAGGGAACCTTGTGGTTGCAAAAATAACCACTTAACAATTTTGCTAGTGGTTCTTAACCCCATCCTGATTTCTAAAGATTTAGAATACCTAAAATGCTTAGAAGACACAAGTTTGTAACTATTTTATTTATTTATTTGAAAAGTTTGTAACTATTTTATACTCCAACCCCATTCTAGACATGGTTGGCAGACCATCAAATTGTATCAATTTTATGGTGTTTCAACTTTGTTCATCATCCAAAAAGAGACCATAAAAGCAAATAACACAAACTTACCTGACGAATAAGAGAACTTTGTTCCCCACTCACCTCCCAACCACTTTGAATTATAGGATAAAGATGTATTTGCATTAAAGAAATCAGCTTGATTATTATGGAACAGGGGTTAATCTTGCTTTGGTTTAAATTGAAAAGCACTTGTTACATTCTTTTTTTCTTGAAATGGTTCATATATTAATAGAAAAAGAGCACCAGAGGTGCAGATACAGAGAAGGAAAGCAAATAAACAACCACCAGCGAACTGCTCACTAAAGGCCAATAGGTTGGCACCTAAACAAACCAAAAAAAAAAAAAAAAAAAAAAAAATCATGTGAGATCTGCACATTCTTTCCAGGCACGTGAAATGTCTGACATAGAATTACATTCTGTTTGTAGGAGTTTCTATATAGTTTTTTCTTACTGGTTTTAATTTTTTCATTAGAGGAGCTTGTTTTTAAGGCTGATAGGAACTAGAAACAGTGATGAAATATTTATAGTGTTGCTTAAAGATGATTTGACTAGTTTGATAATTAAAGTTGATACATTGTTATGTTTGGCAGTAATGGAAAATGAATGAGTGATGGTCAGTTGGCAGATTTGTGCTTGGATGGAAGGGAGGAGTTGTGTGATTAGGTAGTAGTATAGGTTTCAGAAGCTGCTGTTTGGATTTTGTTCTTCTCTCTGTGGACTTGTGGAAAGTGAATGAGTGATGGTTAAGTGGTAGACTTGTGCTTGGAGGATTGGATTTTTTTTTTTTAAAAAAATTGAAGTGGAAATGGAGGAATCGTTTTATTAGGTAGTATAGGTTTCAGAAGCTTCTGTTTGGATTGTCCTCTTTGATCATGCTGGAAATGTACTAATGTAGGTTTTAGTTCATGTAGTCACTCATTAGGACTAAAGGCTTTCTGGAACCTCCCCTGTAATATTTCATGAAGTGAAGATATCATTGATTTAGTGAAGTATGACGATAGTAGTTTTGATGATGCTATTTGTAAAAGTAGAAATCTATCTTCTTCATGAGGGTCTTTCCGTGCAAGTTTGTGACTTTTAACTAGGTGCCAATTGATTCTTAGAGATGGTGCATGGATTGTGCATCTTAGTTTGCTGTTACGCTGATTGTTATGGGGCTGAGGGAACTAATTAGTTGATTGTATAAATTGACAGGGGAAAAACCCTATTTTGGGGTGTTGGGAGAGGGGTATCAATCTCTTCACCTTGCCTTTTCTTGGAACTTTAACGACACTCTACACCCACTTAGAATCTAACTGCATGTTTGGTTGTATCACTGATTGTGGTTTTACTTTGTCTACTCCTCACCTTAGGACCTTAATTATAATTTTATTGGGTTCTTCTTTAATCCCATGATTGGTTGATTTTTTTGTCCAAATTTTGTCAATCCAAAAACATTTTTTATATTATGCATTTTTTTGGGAATATCATGGAATCTAAGTCTCTCTCTCTCTCTCTCTCTCTCTCTCTCTCTATTTGGGGTTCGTCTTTTTAAGTTCTACTTTTCCATTTGACCCTATCCCAAACACTAAAGCCAATTATCCATTCTTTGTCATGTCTTCTTTATTCCTTTTTCTCCATGTTTTCAGTTGTCTACCTCTCCTTCTTGTGCCAATAATTTGTATCCTCTTAACTCCACGTATTGGAGTTGTCTTTGGTTTCTAATTGCATGGATAAACCACCTTAGATGAGTTTCTCTCATTTTATCATCTATGGGAACTACCTTAAATTGTACCTAATGTGCCTACTTCTAACTCTATATTTATTTGTTAATCCACTCATCCAACATAGCTTCCGCATCGTTGTTGCCTTGACTTTATCTATTTGTCTTTTCGTCGTTGCCTGATACTCTGTTCCATAGAGCATTGTGGGTCAAACAATTGTCTTATAAAATCATCCCTTTAAGTGATATGGCACTCATTATCACACAAAACGTCATTGGCTCGCTTACATTATGCCAACATTGCTCCCATCCTTTTAGTTATATCAAGGTCAGATCCTCCATGAGATTCTACCATCCAAGTATCTAAGCATATTCCCTCTATTTTTTTTTTCCTTAATAAAATAGGTATCCTCACTCTACTTTGGAGGTGAGGCTAATCCCATGGATACATGAAGCTACTTACAAGCCTCGCGTATCAGGTAAGCCTGGGAGGAGTCGAACCCAATACCTCTAGTTTAATCCTAGAAGCTTAGGCCAAATGAGCTACCCATGCAAGTTAATCAAATCACTCTGACTTTTGTTCCACTAAAGTTACACATCCTGTATTATGTTTTTGTTCTACTAATTTTTCAAACATTTGTCTCCAAAGTTTTCTCCAAGTTCCCAGTTTATTATTAAGTTCTTGTTTCGTTTCATTAACTAGTACTACTATATCATCAACAAAAAGCATACAAGATAGTACTTCATCTTGGATTTATGATATTAAGTTGTTCATGATTAATGTAAATTGGTATGGGCTTAATGCAAATCCTTGGTGGAATCTCACTCTAATTGGGAACTCCATCGTCTCTCCACACATTATTTAAGATTTGTAGTTGCTCTGTCATATATCTTGTATGTTCTCTATGTATTCAATTTCTTTGGAATTCTATCATACGCCATTACTAAGTCGATAAATAACATGTGTGAGGATACGACACGCGACACGGCAAGATACGCCTGGACACGTGACACACGACCACGTTTGGGAAACTGAGTTGGAAAAGGGGAAGGAGAAAAAGGAAATCAGGAAGACTGGGGAAAAGCCAGGAAAATGAGGGAAATCAAGGGAAAACCACGGAAAATCAAGGAAAACCGATGAAAATCAAGTAAAACCGTTGGAAATCAAGGAAAACCATAGAAAATCAAGGAAAGGCATGGAGAAATTGGGGAAATCCAGAGAGAGAAAGGGAGAGAAAGAGAAATTAAGGAGAAGAAACCTGGAGTTTGGGCGGCGGCAGGAAGCCCGAACCTTTGCCAGTGACGAAGGAAAAAAAAGGGGGCGACGGAAATCCATGTGTAGCAGCGTTGGAGTCGCAGTAGGCCCGACTGAAGGGTAAGGCGAGAAAGGCCCCAAAGGTATTTTCTTTGTTTAATGGCGAAGCGAAACCTGCGGACAAACTCAAACAAGGATAGAGCTCTTCCAGTTGAGTGGGAGTGGAAGAAGGAGAGAGCGAGGAGAAAGATTTGACTTCCACCCTTCGCTTTTGTTTTCTTCTGTCTTGCTCTCGAAAAATGAAAAACACGCTAATGTAGAAAACATAGGTGATAGGAAAAGAAGAACCAAAAAAAAAGGGGAAATGAGGCTTGGACTTTAGGATTATAAATTATTATTTAAATTAGTGTTATTTTCGGTAAGAAATCATCCACATATGTTAATAAAATATTATTTTATTGGGTACACTCTTCTATGATTCATTTATCATTAAATCATGTATGATTAAATATAAGTATATTTACAATTAATTTTAATGAATATTAGTACCTGCAAATTGAAAGACTATAAATATTTAATATTATATAATAGATATGACCTCAAAAAATTTAAAGAGAATCATATAATTATTATAGTTATTATCCTATTAAAAATTCGTGAACTGTAATTGATTAAATAATGTTTCAAAATTTATAAAATAAAAAATTTGTCTTTTATTTCTCCAAAAATTAAAATATATTTTTAATTAATAAATTTGTTGATATGTTCATGTTTCTATTGGTTAGATTTTTTCTGATTAGAAACTAATTAGTTGGTTTTTGCTCAATTAGTTTACAAACTAATTTACTAATTACTAGTTTGCTGTATATTTGACATTTTAGTTTACAAACTAATTTATTATGATGTTTTTTGTAAATGTCTGAATTTATTTTGTTGATATATATATCATTTTTTTTTACTTCGTCGTATCCCGCTGCACTCATATCCTAATTTTTCAAAATTTGCCGCACCCCCGTATCGGATATGTGTCGTATCCGATACGCGCACCCGTATCGGTGCTTCTTAAGTTACCTTCTCCCTAAGTTTCATAACATAGCTCATAATTTAATAGCATGATGATTTGCATCTCTCTCTCTCTCTCTCTCTCTCTCTCTCTCAACAAGCTAGTAATCTCATTTATTGCTACCACATGACATATATAATTTGATATTGTTATATATCTAGGGGAAGTGTTTTTTTTTTTTTGTTTATATTGTGATTTGGTTTCTTCTTTTAATTAATGCAGCTATATTGTCATTTGGCAGGGCTTTGGAGGATGGAGATTCATCACCCCCATGTATGACCGAGCTTTTTAGATGTTTAGGAAAGGCAGCTCGTGCTGCACTATGTGCAATAGCAAGATATCTTCGTCTCCGCAGCGAGTAATGTCTTGGATTTTTTTTTTTTTTTAATTTTTCTTTTATGTCTTAGTCTTTTATCACCTCCTCTGTAATATTATTTGCAGTGTTTTTAGCAATTTGCTGGATGATACCCCATTGCCAGCCAATGAAGCCTCTTCATCAGTTCTAGTTGCCTCCTATACTCATGCATCTCTCTTGAATGGGAAGGGATCTGTTGGTGGAGGGAAACAAGTGATGACCAATGAAGTTGAGAAGGGTTTGTTAACATTAATTGCTTCTGATATCCCTGGGCTTCAGGTATTCCTGTGCTGCATATTGGAAACTTTTGTTTCATTAAAGTATTAGGACTTAATCTTTCATTGCCAGTATCTGCTTAGTACTAGCAACAGTGGAGTATCACTTCTCCCTATTACTGTCCTAGATATTCAGGTTTATTATGATCCTCAAATCATCTTTTTCAGTTATTCCTTGCATAGGTATGTGATCCAAATGGTCGTTGGTACCTAGCAGACTATGGATCAGGTCCTGGGGATGTTTTGCTGCTTACAGGAAAGGCACTCAGCCATGCTACTGCTGGGCTCCGCCCTGCTACTTCTTATAGATCTGCTTCTGAGTATTCTTCAAGTGCCATTTCTGGTGGAAGGTTCAATTTTCATTCAGTTTGATTTATTCTGTATCTTGTGGTCTATGCTTTTAAGTTAATGATGGCATGGGGATTTTTACTTTTCATGGGGTGGGTGTTTGAGGAGAAGCAAAAGGAAGAGGAGAATTCTGGAATGATGGGTTGGCCCGCTAGAAGCTGAATTTAAATGTAACATTGACAGAGTGAAAAGGGGAAAACCTTGGACTGGCAAGGATTGGGGAAGTGGTTCATAGTGGGGTTGGTGAGACTGTGGCATATTTTTGGTGTTGCTGGGAGTCAAGGAATCTAATGATGTACAACTATTGGCTATTAGGAGAGCGTTTGTCCTATGGACGAGTCATGGTTTTGGTAGGCTAGTGATAGAGGAGACTCTTCCAATGCCACTAAATGGGCTATTGGTAGGAAGCAGCCTCCTTTGAAACTTATCCCTGTGGTCAAAGAGATTTGGGGTCTCTGTCTCGGAAGGGAGATGGAATTTAGGCATGTCAAGCACTCGGCCAACCCGGTTATTGACTTTTTGGCGAAAAAGGCAGTTGTCAGAAGAGATGCTTGTGTCGTCTTCCTGTAATTGGCTTTATTTTTGGTCATCTTGTGTGAGAGATTTCATTTTTGGGGGTGGATAGGTATTCTCTTGTTATCTTGTGTTCTGGGTGTGTATCTTTCTCTTATGCCACCTGGCTACTTTGTACTTTTCTTTGTTCTCCTTTTAATCATGTTTTTTAATAATATTTTCTGTTAATGTAAAAAAAAATGACGCCATTGGTGTCAGGGAATAGTGGTTCTGTTACTCTGGCAAGTATATTGCTGAAGAGTTACATTCAACTATTTCAACAAGGGCGCTTTTTCATTGCAGGATGTCACTAGCATTTAGGCTTATGCCACAAGGCAATGCTATATTGGACTGTTCTCCAATTGCAGCGGCTGGTCATGTTATACCCCAAAGCTATGTACCAATTTCTGTAAGCCAGTTTATGGATGACCTGTCTGCTGAAGAAGATGCTGTTTACAACCGTCCTGATATTTTTTATGTAAGTGCATTCTTTATCTCGAAAACATGCTAGAAGAAGCCATTGATTTCTGCAGCAGTTGTATGACTTGTATCTATATGTGTGTTTGTGTCTGTATGTTCCTGTGCATTTCTTGTCTCTTGTCCTAGCTTACTTGGAAGCAGAGATCGAACTTCTTTAGATGCTTTAACACTATTTATGTTGGAACTCCAGAGTAGTAGGAGATAAATTCTGTTTAGATGAATGAAAAAGTACTTCACTTGAAAAAAAAAATTATTTTAACCAAAATGGTTAATTCATTTTTTTAGTTAAAAATGATTATTTTCCAGGCAAGTACTTTCTTTCCAATCCATCCAAAGTCCAAAATGAGCCTAAAGATAAAATGCTAAATTTGAAAAAGGCACATTTCAATGATTTGGTGCCATCTGGAACATTTATTAATTTTAATTTTTCAACTCATCTTCCTAAATACATTTGACTATGACATGAAGTTTAACCTTTTTTTTTTTTTTAATTTTAAAAAGTAGATTTTCTGCTAGAACTTGTTTTATTCTGTTCTAAAGCTTTGCTTTTGAATCTTCATTAATATTTGAGGTAACCAATGTCTTTTTTAAGAGTTTATGCAGGGGTTCTTCATGCATAATTTTTTCCCCATTCCTTGTCATCATTTGCCATCCCCCAAAGTCTTGATTCCTATGCATTAAGATAATTTTGTTTCTGGATTACACATTACTAGATCGATTATAATACTGTATTTCTCTCACTCATCTTCCTTTGATGCATAGTGGAAATTCATCTTCCTTTTGCCCATGAACATGGAAATCATATTCAAACCACATAAGATACGTGTACCCCTTTAAGACCTGGCAATGGGTCGGGTCGCGTTTGGTTTGGGTCTATTTTTGGGTCTTGTTAAAAGGTGTAGTCGGTTTGGGTCTGTTTCAGGTTCGGTTCGGATTGGGTTTGAGTCGAGATTACCCATTTACCTAGTTAAGGAGATTTTTCTAGCGAGACACATACCAAGACTACCCCTTTAATGTGTGTAGACCTCATATGGTTGCATGTGCGTGGCAATAATTGGGTCAATCGGGTTTACCCATTTATTTTTGGGTTCGGGTTGGGTCTACCCTTTATAAACGGGTCGGGTTGGTGCAGGTCATTTATCAAAATGGGTTGGGTCGGTTAATCAGGTCAGGTCAATTTTTGCTAAGTCTAACTCCTTTTGTGGTGTGTATGTGATTTAATTGGATTTGTTTTTCCTATTTCGAACTTTGGATTGCCTTTTGTTCACAACTTTGCCCCATGTTACTCTGTCCTCAAGCATACAAGACCTGTGTTCTTCATTTATAGTCAATCACAAGATTTCTGTTGTAATACCCTTGTGTTGTGGGCGGTGTGGGAATGAGAGAAAATTGTCAGGATGTGGCGTTAGAAGTCCCACATCGCTAGTGGGAGTTGAATTGCTGTGAGATATATATGTGGATGTTTCTCCTCCCTCTAGCACAAGGCCTTTTGAGAGTAACCTTGGGTTGGCTCGCCAATGCAAAGCCGTGAGGATTTTTCAAGCCCAAAGCAGACAATATTGTGCTAGAGGGACGGATCGTTACATCTGTCTTTTGTTGTTCTAGGTTTGGAGTGGAGGCAAGTCCTAAAGAGATATTTTGGGCCATTGTCTTTTCACATATACTGTAGATGCAAAACTTGTTTTAATTTTAATGTGCTTATTGCTGTTCATTTGACTTGTTATCCATAAGATGTGGTTGTGGAGCCTATTACTCCATTCTTTTATTTGCCTTTATTCTGTATTTCTTTCTTTTAATAGGTTTATTGTATTTCATTTCTTGCAATTTAACTTTTTTTATTTTTTTAATAGTGTAGATGTCGTATCCTCATCTATATGACAACTTCTATGATTTTTGGACCTCAGGAAGCTCGCAATAATTTGAATAGGGAACCATCATTGAGAAGCGTTCTCTCAGATCCATTATCGTGAGTCTTTGAACTTACTTTTGCAATTGCTGTCAGTTTTTTTCCTTAATTTTGAATTCATCAGTTTTTTTTTTTTTATGGTTTCTTACTGTACAATTACTTATATGATAAAATTTTCGCTATAGTTGCCATAGGCTTTTGCTGAGTGCCCCAAATGCAAAGCCTCAAATTGGTACCAAAGGGAACAAATGGATACTAGTGACTTAGTGGTTGTAGCTGATTTTGATGCATGTTTTTAATCGGAGAATGTGCAGGAGTAGCATAGGCCATGATCGATATGCTGATGCAAGGTAGGATCTTAGGGGTTTGACATCTTATACCTTTCCTGTGGACCATGCACCATGGCTTTCTTCACCAAACTAGCCCAAGATGAATATCTGAGTGAAGAAAGAGGTTTCAACTCCTTTTTGGACAAGACTTTACCGTATCTTAGTTTACCAGTGCATGCCTTGGCAATATTCACCGTCTTGCCTTTGGGACCAAAACAGCTTCATGTGATTTAATTATAAATTTTTAGCCTATTGGGCTCGGGCAACCTATGAGTGTTAGTTGAGGCACAATTTTTATTGGAGATAACAACTCTCACTGGAAAAGTGGCTCAGGTGATGTTTGGTATTGGTGATAGGTTTTCCCAGCTTCATTTATATGGATCCACACACACCTCTACCCTTGTAGAGACCAAAATGTATAATACATTTGCATGTATGGAGACAAAACCTTAAATTGACATCATAGAGAACAAATCTGTTTTAGCAACACTGAATTCTTGGAAATTGTAGATACCAACCTAAATGGAATATGACACCGTATGCAATGTAACCCATGTATATGGTATCTGAATTTAGTGCTGCAAATTTATTTTTCTATTTATTTTTTGGTAAATGATTCATGGCATTAGTTTTGGTTCCACAAATCATGCAAAATAAAATAGATTCTATATCCACCTAAGTATGAAAATTTGTTCCTAAACAGGTTCCCATACATTTGATATAAATCCTTGAAAGTGGATGGCCAAACTTGAACTTCTTGATTTTATTGAAAACCTATATTTTTCAAGTTCAGCCATTAATGTTTCAGTAGAGTTCAGGCCCCTCCTAGGTTTGATGGATAGGATCTTCTCTCTCTCTCTCTCTCTCTCTCTTAAGGGAATAAATGTTGATACTTAAGTGGATTGAGTAGAGAAAATGCTTTATCTTACATGCTAATAGGGCCCAACATTCATGCCATGTTTCAATTTTGAGGAATTTTAAATTTGCATCTATAAAGTATGCAGCACGAAATATGTACTCACGTACATAATAATTAGAATAAGTCCTTGTGACTAAAATATATGCCATTCATACATGGATACTTTTGGGTCTGTACCTGCTAAAATTCAAGTCACATGCATTACGTGTGGAGTCATAGAAGTATTGTGCTCCTCGAGGAAACATGCACCAAATTTGGGAGGAGAAAATGACCCTTGCTGCTTGAAGCAAAAAGGTTTCCAAACCCCACCAATAGCTGGGGTCAGAGTGATACTACCATATTTTGCACATGATTCCTTCATATAAAAGAAATCCGATACCATTTGATGCTAGGAAACTGACTAAAAGCTCTAAAAATGGTGGATTATTTCTTGCATTTGAGTTAGGAAGGTATGCCCCACACCGTCGGCATGTGTGAAGGGTGTTTCCACCATCTCTTTTGACCTGACGATTATTGATCCGTCTCTTTTCAAGTTTTCATATAATTTTTTCAGATATTAAGTTGATGGACATGGAAAATGTTTAAGTTCTGCTTTCGAGCCCAATCAGTAACTTCTTAGGTTCACATGGAAATTGCTCGATTGAGGAATTTAAGGCTTTAATCATTGTAACCCATTGAAATTGGGCTTGATGGTGATTTTGATGATCTTAAATGACTTCTTTAGGCGTCAAAAGAGAGCTGTACAGTTTCATCCTTCTGCTGGGTCTCACCCTAAGAGCACTGTTCTTATCCTTGTGACTTTCAGATTGGACCTTTATTGTTGGACTTGGCAATTCTTTGGGCTTTTTGTTTACACATTTACGATTATGTAGCTAACTTTTGTCAGTTCTTGACGGTATTGTTTTTTTAAATGGAGACAGAACTATATCATTAATAAAAGACAAGTACAAGAGCTTGGGAGGAAGTGTAAAAGAAGTGTGTACAATTTCACCGACGAAAAGAGTAGAAACAGAAAATGAGAGAACAAAAAGTTACAATGATTGCCCCAACCTAGCAACCTTGGAGGATGTGGTGGCTAAGATTGGTTATGTTGCAATCTGTATGGATAGAAATTAGTGACAAGATGGATGGAATCATCTGACTAGATGGTATTAAGAAGACTTGGGCAATCTAAAATGGGCTCATGAAATACATTATTGGATTTTCATTGATAGTTGGACCTTTGTTGACTATTTATCCCATCCAACCATTTTCCTCTTTATCTGTTCAATGATTTAGAGTTGTACTGAACGGTGAAATTACTTTTCAAGCGCTGGAATATATGATCCTTGCTTCAGTTTTGTCCTTTTTATTTTCTATCTAGTACAGGAACTGCACCGTTATTGGAGTTCAATAAAGTAGTTGAAAGTTGAAACCTTTATTTTATCTTTCTCCTTTGGTGTTCTAGGGGTTCATTCCTTGAAGACGCCATGGTTGTCTCTTGTGGTCACTCATTTGGTGGTCTCATGCTAAGGAAAGTCCTTGAAATGGTATGTGAACTTCTCCAGTACCTTTTTGAACATTCAATAAGCAAATTGTGAAGTAAATTTCCTTACCTCAGTCATTTAGATTATAGTAGCTCTGCATCAGATCTTTTATAAATGCGAGTACTGTTTTTTAGTCAACCCCAGATAGATGGTACAAACGCTTTGATGATGATGATGAAACTGCCTTTTTATGATTTAACCATGAAACTGGTTGGGAAACCTGGGACAAATGGTTTTTGGAGTGTCGCCAATTGTTCATCTTGACAACTGATAGCTTGTTTGTAAATCTAGACTGATTACTTGCCACTGCTCATAGTTCGTGAACTGATTCTGATTACAAGCATCCTAAGCATAGTGTTGAATATACTTTATGCATTCTTCCCTACACAAAATGTGCATGGATTATTAACAATCAATCTTCCCTCGCAATTCATTCTATGTTGTGTTAGTTTTATATAATTAATTGCTTCAAGATGTAAAAGTGGATAATCCTAATACAGAAAAAGGTACTATGATGGGCTGATGCTGAATATTTTAGGGACTTGATACTCTCTTTCTCTCTCTCACTAGAAAGATAATAGGGATTTAAATAGATATGCAGTCTGAAAATCCAAAAAGTATGCCCCATAATAATGGGTCCACATAAGCCCAAACGGGTAGTTTAGTTTGCTTGAGCTTCTAGGAGTATACTAGAGGTATCAGGTTTGACTTCTCTTGGAGTTACCCAATGCATGAGGCTTGCGGGTGGTTTCATATATCTGTGGGATAGGTCTCACCTCCACGTGGGGTGGGGATACCTTTTTTTTTTTGAGCAGTAAGAAAAGTAATTCATTCATAAAAGAAATAGTACAAGGTCAACAAAAAGGAAGGTCTAGAAGTGATAGACCTTAAAAAGAAACAAAAGAAAATAATACATAAAAATAAAAAAGATATAAAAGTAAAGTACATCCAAGAAAACCCAAAAAACAGCTCTCAAGCAACCCCCAAGGAAAATGCAATCAAAAGGGTAGTCTCTAATGTCAAAGGAAGAAGACTCCTGAGAAGCAGTTATCAACTCTCAGCTTAGCAAAGTAGTCGGCCATGCCATTCTTTGTACTACTAATATGAACGATTGAAACATCAAGCCCTATCACCACTAATCTCCCTAACCTTAGTAATCAATCTCCAAGGGGGGACGCCTTAGTCCCTTGGCCCATTTAATTGCATTTGCCGAATCTCCTTCAATCACAAGTTTACCTTGCCCATAGAGTTTCCATATGACCAAAGCTCTCCTAGTGTTAAGAATTTCTGCCTCATTAGAATCTCTAACTCCAAGATCAGGAATCTGCCTTGCTGACTGGCCCTATTCATTGTAAGGAGATTGAACATGTTTTTTATTCCAATCTGATGTAGGACACGGAAGATGCAGCACACAGATTTCACTTCTATTTATTTTTATTTATTTATTTATTTCTTAATTAGCAAGTAGGATTTGTTATTTTCGTTTGAGATTTTAGTAGTCCAACTTTAGTTAGTTTCCTATTTGATTTAGGAGTCATTTTCTATTTGATTTAGGAGTCCTTTTCTATTTGATTTGATTTAGGAGTCCTTTTCTATTTTGATTTAGGAGTCCTTTTCTATTTTGATTTCTTATAAATACATGTACCCATATGGGAGATAAACACACAATGAATATTCAATGAGATTATCTAAGGCATAGCCTTTTCCTATTTTTCCTTTATCTTTGTTTTCCTGCCTAGTTGCAGGCTGTTCTACATTAATTGGTTTAGAGCCAAGTTTCTCTGTATCTCTGTTATACAGAGACGTTCCTGTTCCGAGACAGGTTCCTGCGTTATCAGGGACGATAGTGGTCTCGATCCCCGCCATCTTCGCCAAATCTGGGCATTATCCCAGGTACGAATCTATCCATCCCAATCCCCATCCTCCACCCCTTTTCCCACAGACTAACAAAAACACAACAAAAAAATAAAAATAAAAACCAAATGACCAGTTGACCAAGTTTGACTATTTGACAAGCTATGTGTCCACTTTGACCAATCCCATGTCTTATCATTCGGTCCCACCTCACCCATCCATTAAACCTTTTCCCCACTCCAACCGTCATGTCTTGGATTATGTGACACCCCGATCTCATTCCCAGCATCATGTAGCCCCGTTAGCATCCAACAAAAATGGTGCTCAATTTCTCCGCCAATCTGAGTTCAATGACTTTAAATTCAAGTTTATCTCTTAGTTGCGATCTGACTTTCACGATTTTTTCCAAGAATTTGGAGAACTTTTGCTCGGCCGAAAATACAGAGCCCCGATGAAGGTGAACAAAACTTTGAAATACGTGCCCGCTTCCTTGAGATGTGTGCCGACCACTCCAAAGACATCATTAGCATTTGTGCATGCTGCCCCGGAGTCAGACTCAGAATTCATGCATCCTCCTCATGCAGTCGTGACCCCACAACCAATGCCCGTGTTGGAGACAGAGAAGTTGTGTTGCCGGCACCACCGTCGATATAACAGACGAGTGTCGATCAACCGCCACCACCTCTACCTACACCTCCACCACCACCTCAAATTTCTCACCCATCTCCATTACCCAAACCTGATCCCATTACGGATACCAGGACTTCATCTATGGTTCTTTTTCCCTTATCATATCCGCCTCCTGTCCTCCATTCGACAGACCATTAGGACCGTGTGATCACTCCAGTGCCATTTGATGACCCTTTCACCATCAGCTTGGTTCGTCCATGCTTGCACCCGTTTGCGGTCCTTCAATTTTTTGCCCCACAGAAAGAATGTTCTCATCGTCTGTGCCTTGAAGATTGTGCAGTTCAAAGCTTCATCATTCGCATTTTCGGACTTGGTCTTCATCTTTGTTTGGTACCGTATGCTTTTGCTGATTTCCACTTGAGGACGAGTTCTTTTCAAGATCGGGGGACTGATGTAGGACACGGAAGATGCAGTACACAGATTTCACTTCGATTTATTTTTATTTATTTCTTTATTTATTTATTTCTTAATTAGCAAGTAGAATTTGTTATTTTCGTGTGGGATTTTAGTAGTCCAACTTTAGTTAGTTTCCTATTTGATTTAGGAGTCCTTTTTCTATTTGATTTAGGAGTCCTTTTCTATTTGATTTAGGAGTCTTTTTCCTATTTGATTTAGGAGTCCTTTTCTATTTTGATGTAGGAGTCCTTTTCTATTTTGATTTCTTATTTTTTTCTTATAAATACATGTACCCATATAGGAGATAAACACACAATGAATATTCAATGAGATTATCTAAGGCATAGCCTTTTCCTATTTTTCCTTTATCTTTGTTTTCCTGCCTAGTTGCAGGCTGTTCTACATTACAATCCACTTAAAGCCCCTGGACCTGATGGCTTCAATGGTTACTTCTTCCAGCGGTTTTGGGACATTGTCGGGCCTGATATTACTTGTGCTGTCGAAGATTGTTTGCACTCATCCTCTCTTCTCAAGCAGGGTAAAGCTTCTTTCATTGCCTTGATTCCGAAGTGTGATGGTGCTGATCGTCCAGACTTGTACCGGCCTATTGCTTTGTCAAATGTGCTCTACAAGATGGTCTCTCTGTCCTGGTCCACAGGCTCAAACCTCTCTGCCAAACCTTATTATCTAGAACCAATCGGCCTTCATTCTTGGGAGGGACATATCCAACAACATTATGCTCGCCCATGATCTTGTTAAGGTATTCATAGGGTGGGTGGCCCGCCTTGGATGTGCATCAAGATTGATTTAAGGAAGGCTTTCGACAGTGTCACCTGGGATTGCTTGTATGTTGTCCTTCATCAAATGAACTTCAATCAAGTGTGGATTAATTGGATCAAGAACTATATCGACTCTCCGTCATTTTTTGTTCTTATCAATGGTATGCCTAATGGATTCTTTCAAAGCAATAAGGGCCTTCAGCAGAGTGACCCCATTTCCCCTTTCTTATTCTGTATCGTCATGGAATCTCTTACTTGCGCCATTGATTGGGCTGTTACTGATGGGAATATCATGTGTCCCTTTACTCCTGGGGAATGCACCATATCCCACTTGATGTTTGCTGATGATCTCCTCCTGTTCAGCTTGGCTGATACTCGTTCTGCTTCTTCTATTATGAAAATATTGTAGGACTTTGCTGTTTTCTCTGGGCTGGCTCTCAATCCCACTAAGAGTCGGATCATTTTCTCTGGATTGATATGTAACAGGGATGAAATTCAATCCATTTTGGGGGGATGCAAGAAGCTAAGCTGCCTCTCTCTTACCTTGGCATTCCCTTATTCTCGGGTAGGCTGAAATTATCTGATTGTGATGGGCTCATCACCAAGGTCAAAAACAAAGTTAATCGTTGGGTTGGTTCTATGCTATCATTTGCCGTGAGACTTGAACTCCTTAAGTCGGCTATCAACAACCTGCATGTTTATTGGGCCAATTCCTTTCTCTTGCCAAAAACTTGCGTGGAGAAGATTGAAAGAATTATGCGTGACTTCCTCTGGGGCTCCTTAACATCTAGGAAACTCCATACTATTGGATGGCACAAGATTTGTATTCCTAAAGCCAAGGGTGGTCTAGGCCTTAGAAGTGTGCTTACCATCAACAAGGCCTGTATTATGAAACAGTTTTGGAATCTCGCTACTTGCAAGGACTGTATCTGGTACAAGTGGGTTCGCCAACAAGTATCTGAGGAATCGCTCCATCTGGCATGTCAAATTGAAATATAATTCTTCATGGGCTTGGCGATCGATCCTATTTGTTCATGATTTGGTGAAGAAGAATTCTTTGTTTATCATTGGTAACTGGGAATCTGTGAAATTCTGGCTGGACCCATGGATTAAGCCGGGTTTCATTCTTGTAGATCACTTTGGTGGGAGGCCTATGTATGACCTTGGGCTATCTCTGTATTGCACGGTTAGCTCTCTTATCTGTAATTCTGATTGGTCTCTTCCTCAGGCGATTTCCCCAATTCTTTCTTCCATATGGCGTATGATCAATGAGGTCTCTGATATGCTTTGTTGGACTGCTAGTGCTTCTGGGATCTTCTCCATCTCCTCTGCCATTGTGGCTTCTTCCAGTGCCTTGGAGGAACCTAATTGGGTGAATCGGATTTGGTTTCAGCATTGCCTGAACAGACACTCCACTATGGCGTCGTGCTTCTTCAACCATGCTCTCAAAACTAAGGATATCTTGCACAATCTGGGGCTGATTCGGGACACCTGTTGCGTGCTCTGCAATGCCCATGGGGAGTTTCATGACCATCCTCTGTAATGCAGTTTCACTCAGACTATTTGGCATTCCTTGCTCAGAAAATTCTAATTCTCCCATTACTCTAATTGCATCCTTACTGATTCTTCTTTGCTGGTTCAGTCCATGAGGACTCGTCTTGAGAAGCTGGCTGCTCTGCTTGCTCTACCTGCTTTGATCTGGCATATTTGGAGTGAAAGGAACGCCAGGATCTTCAAGAACTCTATCAGTAATCTTGGTCAAGTCTGCATCAACATCTTTCATGACATTAGAAATCGTCTTTTCTTTCTTTGTTCGAATGAGGACCTTTTGAACCTTGGAGGTGCTTTCTCAGCTTCTTGGGACCCTCAACGAACCCAAGCTCCTCTTCAGAACAGTCTTCTTATCACCTGGATTGAGACTTCTGCTGGTCCTTTGTTGGGTGCCCTTTATAATTGTAATGTTCGTGATATTTTGGGGGCCTACTATCTTCCTGCTACGGGCTTGGACTCCACTCGGCATACTCTGATCTTCATTCAAAAGAACTTGCTTCTTCTTCTTCAGTCTGGCCATCCTCTTCATTATTTGCTGTTGTGTGAGGAATTGACTACTTTGATTAACCATTCCACGATTAAGTTTTGGTCCCTCCATGGCCATGTTTGCGCCATTCGGGCCCTCATCAAGCTTTTCGGCCCTGATTGCCCAAAGATTGCATGTATTGGGGATACTCAGGCTCAGTCTATAACTGAACCTCATACACTTGGGGGCTCAGGTATTTTCTCACAGGTTTCTGTTGACCTCTATCACTAATTTGGCCTGTGTTTTTTGATTGCCTGTTTGTGGGCTTGTTTGGGCCTTTTTTGGGCTTTCCATTTTTTCTGTCATGTTTTACTATTTTTGGCCTGGCCCGGCCTGTGGGTATTCTGTAATTATTTTGGGCTTTCTCCCTCTTTTTGAATGAATTCTTACCCAACATTCAAAAAAAAACTCCAACCGACTCATTAAACATGATTATTGTTCTGTCCATATGATTTCTCAGTACTTCTATTCCTGCCAGTCCTGGTTTCTCCCTCATAGCCCCATCAACATTAAACTTCATAACATCCCTATCCGGAGGTCCCAGCTCTCTTCTGACCTCTCTTTCCAACTATAACCATCCTTGCACCCCTCCCAACACAAGACAAGATCCAAAGGTTGAAGACCCTTAAACTCTATACTAGAAAGGAGCCAAGTACAAAGTCTCCATTTTGCTACCTGGAAGAGGTCACTAACATCCAATGATTTACCCTCAAAGATTCTAGAATTTCTCTTTTCCAAAGTGACTGCAATACTACTACTGGGATCGTACTCTAGGGTGGGGATACCCTTGTTATTAATAAATAAATAAATAAATGGGTGATGCAAAAATTAGACCCATTTAAATTTTTGGATATGAATCTGCATCTAAATTTAATATCCATTTGGTTTTGGAGATTCAGATATGATTAATCTTAAATTCAAGAACACATCAATTCACTTGGTATGTGTAAATGATATAAATAAAGAGGATATTCATGTAGTATAAGTATTATAGTATTAAAAGAAGAGAAAAATCCAAACCTGTATTTAGCTCTTGTCCATGAGTCAGATTTTTATGTTCATTCAAATGTAACCACCTAGATGCATATTCAAATATGAATCCTGCTAACAAGGATTCCATCAGATTTGGATTCGCATTTAAGTTTAGATTTTACTCAAATCTGACCCAGTCCACCAGGTTTACGTCCCTAAATGACAAGGACTTGATAATCATTGTAGCGTGGATTTTGCATGATTTCTCTTTTGATACATATGAAAGCCAAGCAATATGATTAAAGGTGTAGGTAACATTCTATGTCTCCTTTTTTTTCCCCCTTTTTTTTGGAGATGCTATACTCACCCTTAAGTTATACCTTTTTATACCCTTAAGCTTATGTCGTAAATCATAATTGGTTAACTTTTCAAGAGTTAGTTAAGATACCGATCAAATGATTTGCCACATCAGCAAAGGGTATAACTTGAAGGTAATTTAGCATTTTTTTAATGGTAATAGCAACTAATATCATTAAAAGACAAATCAAAGGAGCAAAGAAAGGAGAAAGGGTAAGAGTTCAACGTGCACACAACCTGGGAACACAAAAGAAAAGAAAAAAAAAAGTAGAATCACTCTAAAAGGAAAATCTAGAAACATATTTGATATAGAAACGCCTCTTTTACCCAGAAAATCTGCCACATCATTGACCAATTATGAACATGAGAGGACACATAGCAACTGAGGTGCTTAATCTCTTTGAAGATAAGAATAAGATTCTAAGGGGGATTTTTCTTCCCTTGGGCCCACAAAATAGTATTAGTCGAACTACCTTCTACTATGAGCTTGCCTTAAAAAATTGAGCTAAAGACCCTCAAAGCTTTATTTGATGCGAACAACTCCACTTTGTTGGAGTATTTTCTTCCCTCTTGACTTGGTTTACCCCTAACAGCCCCATTGGCATTAACTTTCAAAGCACATGCACTTGATCTTTTCCATTTTATAGCAACCTTCACCTTCTGATCATCCAAGACATACTTCCAATCATGACCAATGACTAAGTGAGCCATACCAGTAAGTTTTGATTTGCTTTTCACCCACATTATTGCTTTGGCCGTAGTTAGAGCAAAACTCTCAAAAGTTGCCCTCACCACGCCTTAAAAGATCCTGCTATTTGTGCTTTTTGGATGTTGGCCTACAAATAGCTACTAGAATGATCTTCCAGAGAGTCCTCCCTTCACTCCCAAAAGGATTTCTTCCCAATTGACGAAATGGTCCCCTAGGAAATAATAATACAATATCCATGAGGCACCATAAAGAGCTGGGAAAGAAATTTAAACCATAGCAGCGAAGGGCTATGTCTCCATCTTATTGCAGTTTCTTCATTGCTCTTGACAACATTAAGATTCCAAAGAGGATTGATACTACTCTTCGTGATTCCTCCTTGAAAGCAGCGATAGAAGTGGAATTGGCAACACTTGAGAAAAAAAATACCTGGGAGATGGTTCCTCTCCCTTCAGGAAAGACTTTAGTTGGATGCAAATGGGTCTTTGTTCTGAAGCACAATCCAAACAATTCTATTACCAGATATAAAGCTTGTTTGGTTGCCAAAGGCTTCACTCAGACATACGGGATTGATTATCAGGAAACCTTCTCTCCCGTGGCCAAAATTCCATTTGTTCGAGTATTGATTTTATTGCTACCACTCGTGACTGGCCCCTTCATCAATTGGATGTGAAAAATGTCATTCTCCATGGTGATTTACAGGAAGAAGTATACATGTTTCCACCTCCTGGGTTTGTGAAACAGGGGCAGCATTAATATGTTTGCAAACTCAAAAAATGCTATATATGACCTCAAGCAATCTCCACGGGCATGGTTTAATAATTTCAGCAGCGCTCTATTGCTGGGTTTTCTAGGTGTCATGCAGATCATTCCCTATTTATTTATAGTGCTAGCCTCCATTGTAATGATTCTTGTGGTGTATGTTGATGATATTGTACTCACTGGCGGAGCAAGAAGCACAATGTTGTTGTTAGGTCTAGTGCTAAGGTAGAATATCGTACCATGGCCAATAGTGCCTCTGAGTTTCTTTGATTTTGGCGATTTCTCTCCGAGTTAGGCCTTGCCCTTTCTGACCCATTAATAATGTTCTGTGACAATCAAACTATCATCAACATTGTCTCAAAACCCTGTGTTCATGAAAGGACTAAGCATATTAAAGTTGACTGCTATTTCCTTCGGCATCACATTTCTGTAGGACGGATCTTCACTCCTTATCTGCAATCGAATGATCAACTTGTTGATATAGTTACCAAGGCCGTTTCTCGGTCACAACTCGATCATGTTCTAGGCAAGCTGAGCTTAACTGATATCTTTGCACCAACTTGAGGGGGAGTGTTGTGGACCCACTTCAGGATAGTCGACCACGATAATCCCATATCGAAAAGTTGACCTAGTTTATGCTGCTAGTTGTGTAATTGAGGTAAATTGATTATTCTTTTATTTCTTTCTTTTGTAGCCACCATAATTGGCTCCATATAATTTATTTAAATATGTACTCCTTCAATTAAATACAATATAGAGAAACATTTCTCTATCCATTTATCTTCTCTTTTCTTCTACTTTCTTTTCCTTTATCATTTTCTACATGGATGACTCCAAACTGTCGATAAACCTTTGCATAGTATGGAATTCTATCTTTGAGAGATTATTGCGAGAGAGTAATTGATGAAATTCTCCTGCATAATTTGCAACGATCTTTCCCCGTTTCAATCTTTGCAACTTGTGGAACAAATCTTGAGCATAGTTGTTCGGTAAAAACACCTTTTCCATCATCTTCTTTAATTTGTCTCAAGACTTGATCTATTCCTTGCCCCGGTTTTGCCTATCAATCTTAACCTTACGGTACCATGCAAGAGCACGTCCCTTAAGTTTGATTGCAACAAGTTGTACCCTTTTTGGTTCGAGTACGTTCTTATATTCAAATATGTTTTCCACAATCTCCAACCAATTAATGAAATCACCTTACATACCTCTAGAGATTTCTGGAATTTCAAGCTTTATACCGAAGGATCTATCATCTTCCTCGTGGTGATGCTTCCTTTCTGGCTTCTTAGCTTCTTCCTGTTTGCCTCCTACCCTCTGTCTGTTTTGCCGAGGATTCCGAGCAAAAGGGGGGTTTACCATCTCCTCATCTATGGGAAGTCTAGATTTGTCTTTGGAAGAGTTAGAACCCTCTTATGGAGTTCTAGATCTACCCCTCCTCTGGTTCTCAATCATTGTTAGAGCTTCTTGCAATTGTCTCTACAAATCCTTAATGATCTCATCCTTGTTTTCTTGATCTTCTGGTATGTCTTCCGGATTGCATCTTGGTCTACCTCTCGCCATTAACATATGGAGTACCTTCAAACACAACATCTAGGAACTGTCTACCAGAAATGGAGATATCCTGTCTCCTTGAAAGAAAAAAAAACACTGCTTTCTAGAGATAATAAATGCTAAAAATGGCAGGTTCCAAAAATAATAGCTTCTAAAAATAAAACTTTTTAATTTTAGCAAGTTACCAGAATATTAGATACTCTCCAGAAACCGTGGTTGCAAAAATAGCAGGTGTCCTAGACATCATGTTTATGCATAATCCAAGCTCTGATCGCCAACTGATGAAGGTTAGGTGGTCGAAATTGTGAGATCTTCTAAAGATCTCATCAAAATTTGGATTTAGATCCAACTTCTACAAGTTGAATCAAGGAAAATTCGAAACGGGCTCAAATTGATTGAGAGAATCAACTTTCAAATTCACCGAAAGATTTCAAAGATAATCTGGATTTCTAAAAATTCCAAAATCTGCCAATGAAACAATGGCTCTTTGAAAGAGAACTCAAAGTTTCAATGGATCACCAACACTCAATTCCACTCGGAAGGAAATTAAGAAAAGGCTCAAATCTTATTGGGAGACATTCAACACCATACAAAATTCTCACAATGAAATAAATAATCAATTGCATTCTAGAAATTAACTTAAATGCAAGAACAATAATTAAATTCAAGCGCAAAAGCTAAACTAGAACACAAAAGACTAGAGAGAGAGAACTTATTTGCACAAAGCAAAGAGAAACAACTGAACTGAATGCCTTTGGTCGCCCATGGCCCCTTTATTTATTAATGAAATATTGAAAAAAAATTGCAGCTATGCCATAACTTGGATGAGTGTCATGTGGCATCTCTCCTAGATCCATCAATCCTAGCCTTAACATGTCATTGAACTAAAAAGAGAAAAAAACTAAAAATATCCCTTGAGGAGGTGCACCCAAGCCTTGCTAAAAGGGAGATGATTCCTTTGCCAATATGGTCTTAATGAGATGATGATGATGATGTGAAAGCTTAATTTCTCTTCTTGTCTCGTCAGTCATCCTTGCTCCTTGCTAATGGACCCTTAAAAGTGGGCTTTTAGGGCCCGAAACATTTCAAATCAGACCCTGACCCGTATATCTCTTATATGGCCTCTTCATTTTACAATTCTAGGCTCATTTAGAACCCCAGAAAGGCTCCTGTTTCCACCCTCAAATTTGCCATGAAATTCAAGAACCAATTCCACAATTTCATCAAATTGATCTTCATTTTCTTCCATTGGGCCTAAGATGTCCTCGTCAAATTGTTCCACCTAACATAGTTAGGGATTGTGGATGTCCTAGAAGAGAAAAGCAATCACTCATTTTTAACCTTTCTATCTAAGGCGATGAAAATAGTTGAGTCCTAATCCTTGAGTTCCTCACAGTCATTGCCTTAGGCAAATAGCATTGATTAATGGGGGCTGGCTTTTGGCTCTTTACTTATCCTCAAACCCACATTCTATTTATTAGGTTATTAAGCCCTACCACATACCATTTGTCACATTCTCAAATTATTTTATACCATAGATAAGGGACACTTGAATTTTGTAACATATATGAAAATATTGTCTACCTGAGGGGGAAGGGAAGTTCAGAGATCACATTATAATGAAGAGAAAGGAGAAGGGTTTCCAGTAACAAATGGAAGTGAAGCAACCGTGGGCAGTGATGAAATCTGACTTGGACCATTGATGTGCAGTGAGAACAATTTATCCCATCCTGCTTTTGAGCCATTGGCTGTGTATGCAAGTTAAGAGGAACTCTCTCATTTTTAGACTTCATTGCCACTGAAATGGGATGCAGTGAATTTATGGGAAAACTAACCCAAAAGAGAGCTGACAGGAAATGTACTAGCAAGTGAAAAGAGGCATCCAGATGCTCCTCTTTTTCCCCTTGCTTGAGATGTTCGTAAGTTTCAATGGAATTCCTTGGAAATCTTTTAAGCAAGATGACCCTCAGCCTCTACTTGTGAAGGTTCCCCCTTTCCTCTCTCTCTCTCCCCAACCAACCAACACCACCTTCAATCTTTAAGTTCTATTATTCTTTTGGCACCTATAAGATGCTGTGGTTCTCCATTGTTTTCTCTTAGTTTCATTACTTTGATGTGAATATAACACAGACGAATATGTATTCCTGAATAGTTCCATGCAATGCAATGGGTGATACCCTTCATGTAGAAAAATAGTTCCTAACATACATGCTAAACAGCCCTTTTTTATTTTAATTTGTTGAATGAGAACGAGAAATACTGAGAAACTGCCTGAGGAGAGCTTGGACAGAAATCTCATACAGACATGCATATTTACAATGTGAGAACAACTGCACATGTCTTTGTTATGAATACATAACATCTCTATCTAAATTAATCTTCTGAACAGTCCATGAACTTCGTTGCCATAACCTGTTGAATGATGCTTGGCTTTAGTCTGGCAATGATGGAAAAGTCTAGGCTTTTCATCATTGTTAAAATCTTACAATACATGACTCTTATCTTATGATTATATGATATGATAAGAGGACCGATTTGTATGTATTAAAAAAATCTTGCAATTCCTATAAATAATAGAATTATGGGATTATTTGGAATGTGAAAGCATTAAACCTTTTGTTTTGATAGTTTTTAAGTCTAGAGTTGCGCATTTAAGGTCTTTAAATATTTTGGGAGCTTTGTAGTTCATTTTTGACTTTGAAGTATACTTGGATTATATGTTGGTTCTGTGCTTTTAGGAATAGGAAGATTGGAATTTGAGTTCCAATAAACTAATTTTATAATATTTAGTTAATATTTGAGAGGAAGATGGAGAATTGCTCACACTATTACCTTTTAGATAGATTTTACATTACTTCATCTATTAGATATTTTTGAGGGAAAACACTTACGAATCTTACGATTTACAGTTTACGATACACGATTTACGGCTTAAGATGTATAACAATTTTATGTTATGATTCGATTTTCATAATATTGATGCTTTGTGTTAAAAATCTTCCATGTCTTTCTCCCACATCATCCATGCAATGGTCAAAGGAACTAAGTTCCAACGAATTTGACATTTCTTTGAGAAAGCCACTAAACTCCACTCTTCCATTAGAGTGCAAAAGAACTAGGAATGACCCAAGGATTGAAAAGAGGCACGATGAATGCCAAAGTGTGGAGTTTATGGTGGGAACGTAACAAAAGAATCTTTAAGAATTTTGTCGAGTCGTCTGAAGCAGTTTATGGTCGTGTGCTTGCAAAGTTTGCCTCCTGGGCGCCCTCTCTTGTGGAATTCAGGAATATCTCTATGAGTGACATCTTGCATGCCTGGAAAGAATGTATTGACTTTGTATAAGTTCTCATTATTGTGTTGCTTCTTGCTTTGAGGGCTCATGGGTGTAGTGGGATTGTGGGCAGTTTGTGTTCTCTTGCTTTTTGTTTCTGTATTTGTATCTCTGGTGGTTGTTCTTTTTTTAATATATTAACCATTCAAAAAAAAAAAAAAAAAAAAAAGAGAAGAGGGAGAAGAAAAAAACCAAATATGTTAGGAACTGTATTGATAGGATACAAATAATCTCTTGTGATGGCCTGATATAGTATTTTGGTATGGTATTTCAAATGGTGAACGAGCCTTCAATATGGTAATCATTACTCCTTAAAAGCATGGAAGTGTATAATCCTTGAGGTGCCCTCTTGAAATTATGCTACTAATCAAAATATATTACTTTGTGAAGTAGAAATTGATGTTGATCTCGAGTCATAACTTCAGTTAAAAGATCGGCTAATTGAAGATTGGACGGAACATGATGAAGATTAATCACTTTTCCATCAAACAAGTCCTGAATTGACATTTGGTTTTTCGGGGTTAGAATTGGTGAAGAGGTAGTATGTGCCATGTTGCGATTGTAAATGGTGGTCAGATGTGTAGTTTTTAACCAGCAGTTTCTTCTGTCAATTGGTTTTGGTATGCAGGACTAATGCCTTATCACATCAAGAAGTTCTATACCTTGATTAGCTATTGTGGTGGAAAAGTTGCGAATCCATTTAAACATGCTTTATATTATAATTGTCGTCCAAAGATTTGGGGCCTCCGAGAAATACTTTGCCTCCCCCAACCCCCTCTCCCAAAAATAAAGACGAAGAAGAAAGGGAGAGAATGCTATTTTTTGTTTGCATCTCTATTGCCAATTTGTTTTTCCTTTCTTTTGTTTAGTGAAATTTAGTGTTGATTGATATTAAATAGAGCTATATATTTTCTATTTGCTACAGTCTAGATGTAGTCTTTGCAATGCAGAGATTGAGAGAGATGCTTTGGTTCCTAATCTTGGTAAGTTTATCTTTGATATTTTTTTGATCATCTCCCAATTCAATGATTTATGTATTTCTAGCAATGCCCTTTTATCTCGTGTATTTCTGTTTCACACTAATGAGTGTTAATTGACCCCCTCCACAGCTTTGAGGGCTGCAGCTTCAGCTGTGAAAAATGAGGATGACCGAAGACTCTTTCACAATGCTGCTCTTCGTAAGCGCAGGAAAGATTTGGGTGAACAGATGGATGCATTTAAGAGATTAAATAAGGTATATACTTTTGAGAATGCCTTCAGATAATTAGATTTGAAATCTCATATTGAAAATATGTAGTTATGAAGTGCATAGATGGAGTGAGTCTTCTTTGGCTCATAAGTTTCCCATGCTTTTCTCCCTTGTTTCTAATAGAGATGTGGTGGTCATAAACTTTTATGATATCCAGAATAATAAGGTTGTTCGGGGTCCACAATTCAGAAAGGGTTTAGAGGACTGGATGTTGGAGGGTTGGTTGTCTTTAACGGACCTTTTAAGCAGGGTTTTTGTGGCAGGGAGCGAAAATGAGAGAAGAAGTTGGGATCCTGATCCTCATGGGAATTGCACTGTCAAATCTTTTTGTAGAAAGTTGATGAGTTCTGGGGAACTCCCTCAGGTTCATCCAAAAATCTGGAAGGGTCAAGCTCCTCTTAGGGTGAAGGTGTTTGGGGTGGCTTGCCTGTATTGAGAAAATCTTAACGATTGATCATTTGAAACATAGGAGGATGATCATGCTCTGCTTATTTGATGCTGAATCAGCGAACATCTCCTTCTCCATTGTAGATTTGCATCTCAGATTTGGTTACACTTCTTTCAGATTTTGGGTATTTATTTCTGTGTGCTGAGGGCTTGGCGTGAGATGTTCAATGAAGTAGTAATTTTGGGTGGTAGCTTTTTCCTAAGAAAGCTTTGGAAAGTGACATCTCTGGGCATCGTTGGTCTATCTAGTTAGAGAGGAATAAAAGGGTATTCCAAGGAAAGGTGTCTTCCGAATCTCAAGTTATTGATGTGATTAAGTTTTGAGACACTTGGTGGATTGTGGGTTCGTACAACTATTGGGGGTTGCATATTTCTAATATATGCAGGGATTGGGCTTCGGTGGATTTTCTTATGCCGGATTCAGCCTCCCCACAGCTGGTTTCATGGATTCCTCAGAGTTGGGTCTTCTCAAGTTTAACTTTGACGGCAACTGTGTGTGGGAGTGTGGTATGGCATACTATGGTGGTGTCATTAGAGATCATTTTGGAGAGACTCAAATCTCTTTTGTTGGTCCTCTCCCCAATTGCTTAGTGATTGAAGCAAAACTTTATGCTTTGTGGAGAGGTGTCATGGAAATGGAGGAGTTGGGGGCTGTTGGAGTTACTTTAGAAGGTGATTGTTGGCTGGGCGTCGGGCTCTATTTGCCCTTAGATCTATCTTGACAGGGTTGTGAGCATTCAGCACTCCATTGTCTCCTACGGTTTTTTGGTCTCTTGGGTCCCTAGAGCTGTGAACTGTGCAGCTGATGAAATGGCGCGGCATGGTCTTTTAATATGTCTTCGGATGTGGTTAATAGATTGGTGTAATTTTTTGGGTGGGTTGTCTCTTGTTTGGCTTGGTGGGTTGGTGGGCATTAGGTGCCCGTTTTTGTTTTCCTCTCTTTTTGTGAATAATATAGTTACCTTTAAAAGAAAAGAGGTAGACAACTTGGTAGAGAAGATATAACTCTAGATTGGTTTGAAAGAACACACACAAATCGAAGTAATCTATTTATCATTCAAAGCACAAAAGACTTTTACTATGAAAGCCAAAGAGCTATATGAAAAGAAAGGATTATCTACAATGAGATACTTTCTGTAAAGGCCGTGGACATTTGACTGATATATAGAGCTACATAGCTACTGAACTATCCATTTTCAATAATTGGTCACTTTTTAACGACTCCAGACTTGGCCAAAAAAATCGGACTCATTCCCTTGGTATTTGATTTAAGGGAACTTGAAGTCCCTTGCAAGGCACTAAATTCTCCTTAAATGTATACAGCTCAGTCTCCGTAGATGATGTACTGATCCATTAGCCCATGTGATTGCATTTCTTGAACCTACGACAACAATTGGTCCTTCTAGGACCTTAAGCACTAAAGTCCTTACAGCATTGATTGACTTTGCCCAAATCTCCTAAGCCAGAATGCCCTAAAAAATGCCATGTTATGTTGCCATTCTGATCATTGATCCTACTCAATTCAGAGGACCCAGATTTTCCAGTGAGCCAAGTCCATGTTAATTTTAGTGCCATCAAAGGGAATAGGTTGATTGTTTGGTTGTCTTTTTTCTAGTATCATATTTTGCATTTTGTTTATTTTCCAGTTTTGGTGTTGAGTGCTTTTGATGAAAAGTTTTTTGAATATAATCTGTTTAGCTCAGTCCATATTCTCAGATACTTACTGATGATACTGAATACCCTACAATTTCAAGCTATTTTTAATTGAATCCTTTTGTTGAAAAGTAATTTCCTTTCTTTTGAAGGAAAATGGGGAAGTACCTATAGATAGTGACAGTCCGAGGCAGCATAAGGGGGTTCAATATCCATTTGCAGTGAATGAGAAAGTATTAATTAAGGTGAGTTCTCTCCCAAAGGTCTGATGTGGCTCCGCTTAAAAGAAAACATTTGTTAAAGGAGTATAGAGTTTTGCAGGGTAACAGGAGGACACCTGACAAATTTGTAGGAAGGGAAGCAGTCATCACATCTCAATGCCTCAATGGATGGTGAGTTTGCAAAATTAAATTTACACCATCAGTTAGAAAATAGATTTTTATGATACTGACATGACTCAGAAAGCATGGAAAATTATTCTTGTCGTTTGACTGAACTCAAAATTTGAGCTGAATATTGGAAAATAATTCCAAATTCTCAATGATAGAGATTGATCAAAGTTCATAGGAGATCACCATTGAGTGCTTAGTTTCCTGTGTGACTTTGAAGGCATACCAAAAATTTATAGGAAAAGGCTTTTACTCCACCGATGGGGTTAAATTGATGATAGAGATGGCTTAGCTATTTTTTCGTTTCTGAAGAGCAGTGAAATTATTTTGACAGTCTTATACACTTGTACCTTTTTCTTTTTTTGAGTTTTGAGTCATTTGGTTGGTCAGAACTGATGCAAATCTGGGTGGTGTCAAAAACCGTCCTGGACTCTCGCAGGAAGTATGGGCTCCAAAATTTAGGGTTGTGGAACACCCGAACCAATTAACTATCTTTAATTGGATCCTTGCCAAAGACAACGTAAATTAACGTCTATGGTGAGCAAGTCATCCAAAGAACTCTATGTTCTTATGGTTGAATTAAGAATTAAAATATGTAGTTCCCAAGTGGGATTATGAATTCCAAGAAAGGAGAGGCTTGGGAAGTGCAATTTAGAACTTTAAAATCCAAACACATTAGCAAGCATAGAGTTAAAAACAATTTTGGTACGTACTTGAACATAACTTGGACCTCAATTTCCAAACTTGAGGTCTCAGCCTCTTGTATTTAATTTCGAGTCTTCATTCTACCACTTTGGTCCCATTGGGTGCCAAATTCGGCCACCAATGGTCTCCTTTTATAATGAAAAAATAAACCCTGACTAAACCCAAAAGTGTGGTTTGGTTAACCAACCCAAGCTTGGGCATGTGGGACTCAACTCCACCTAATATGGGCAACAACTTCATTCAAATTCAGGCTATGTAACTTGGAATTGGCTAAACTTGGATTCTTTGGAAAGGTTTTTGAATAAGCTTTCCAATGGTCTAAATTTCATCAGAATTCGATGTCGTTTGATACCTCAAAATTGCTCTGCAAGTCACTTCTATGTTTCAGCCATCAGATTCAATCCAGCTTGGCTAGATTTTTGCCAAGTGTCACCTTGCCTAGCTTCCCACAAATTCTCTTCCACCACCAGGGTTCTTGAACGTGTGCCCTCCTCCATGTGATGTCCATTACACTCTCAAGTGGGCCTCGGGCCCATATGTGGGTCCACATGCACCAATCTTCCAATTCGGAGCCTGGATGGGCTAGTTTGGTCCCGCTCTTGCCACGATTGAAAACGAAGTTGTCTTCAGTCCCATTCCTGCGTGTGATGCTACATCAAGAACCAAGATTCAGGTTATTTGGATTGTATTTTGTTTAATGAATCATTGCTTCTTTCTGTCATCGAATGGCAGCTTGTTTAGAATGCAAAAAGGAATCATGCTTTAACTATATTTCTTATTGTCTCCCTCACTATACTCCAATCCTCTGATTACTCATCTTCTTTGTAGGTATCTTCTTAAGATTCTTGATAGTGGAGAGAGTGTTCGCCTACAATACCGTTCTTTGCAGAAAACCTCAAGCTCTCATACTGATGATAGGCTTTAGCCATAGCCTATGATGCAGAATGGCAGATGATCAGGTGATGACGTATGACCGTAGAGAACTCGGTCATGGTGACTCCCTTGTATGATGATGGAGAGAAGTCAGTACCCTAGAGTTTGATCAGGGTTCTTGTAAGTTGCTTATAAAGTGTAAATTAATTTAAAGTCGTTGATTTAAAAGGGAAGATGGGGAAACCCGGATATGTTAGTAAGAACTCAAAAAAGTTTTGTAAAGATAGATAACAGAGAGGGAACCTTGTCATTGTAAGTGCCTATTTAGCAATTAGGAAAGAGGATGCTTCTGTTTTTACTGCCGCTGCTTGCTACATTGAATCAGGGAGTTAACAATGCAACACTGTTTAATTGGCTGTATTGCCAGTAAGCATCATAATCTGAGATTGTATTCAGATTTGGAAATAGTACCAAATGTATAATCCAAATTTCTCAAGGCTTTCCCATGTATATGGAAATTGGTACCCAAGCCAAAGCCATTCATGTAAGTCTGCTGTTATTTTTCTAGGAGGGCAAGATCTCCAAATTTGTCTCCATTTCATGAATTGTGAATGTTCGTGGCTCGAGACTTCGAGGTAAATGGAGAAATGTATTTTTGGGTTGGACGTTCATCATTTCTTACACCACTACCGGCAGAGAAGATGGCGGGCCGACGAAGACATCTTTCTATGACTTCGAGTGTTTCCATCCTTGTTCCGGCAGTAGTAGAAATCTTCCTTCCCTCTCATCCATCCGGTGGAAGGATCGGACTATTGAGACGAGTAAGATCGAACCAGCCCTGGAGAAAGCTATCCATAGACGGTGGGATAGCTAGCTAGTAGTACCGGATTAGTATTTCATTCCCGTCTCAATCCCATCTCCTATCCCTTTCATAAGAGTGGATCTCCCCCTGGCAGCTTGACTGCATCTTCCTCCCCAACCATAGGAATGGTAAGAGAGGACCCGTCCACCTTTCCTTGCTACTCCGATCCCGCCTTTACTGCCAGTAATGCTCGATTCCCACCTCCCGCCTCTCCATTGACTCTCTGGATATATTTCCATCTTTAGAGGTCTAGGTACCGAATGTCCAAGTGGATTTTCTAGTGTTGACAGTAGATGCAGTGTGTTTCAGCGCCCTGTCACTAATGTGATGCAATCAGCTGCTTTGCTGATTGTCTATATCGTACAATTCTTTACAATTGCTGCAGTTGTGTTCCAGTTTTCATACTGCCAAAAAATGATAATTTGATGGGAAGTGATTGGTGCACCAACACCTTTAGCCTTGGTGCACCAAAAATGAATGAAATAACCATTTTGTTCAAATTTGTTTCAATCATTTTTCTTTCCCTCTTTCCATTTATTTGAGCAAAATGAGTATTTCACTTATTTTTGGTGTACCAAAGTTAATAGTTTTGGTGCACCAACTCTCTCCCCCCCTCCCTCCCTCCCTCTCCACCTCCATGCAAGGCAGTATGTACGTGTATGGTTTTTTTTAAGTTGTGTGTGTGCCCTCCCTCCCTCCCGGCCGCCCTAGTGGATGGCTTAGTTGGAAACATCTTTTGCCTGAAAAGACAATCCACCAAAAAATCATTTCAATTGGACAAGTGAAACTATACTTTCCAAGAGCTCAAAGCTTGGTCCTGTTCAAATTATTTTTTCAACCTAGTTTGCTGGTCTTCAATTCCACAATGAAATCATCTTAGAATGAGCTGAAATTGAGTGAGGATCTAGGAGTAGAAGTGTGTAGTTGGGGTTTTGGAAAGGGTGGTGGGAGGGGCTGATGGGTTTAGGAATGAAAATGGAGCCTTGGTGTGACCCCATTTAGCCGTTACTTTGAGAGCAATAGTGCCTACTGAAAATATATAGATGATAGTCTCGCATTGGATGGGTAATGCTAGAGACAGGTTTGGATGGGTTAATACACACTAGCCCATTCTTAACCCATTTATGACCCTTCCCCCTCACACTCATGACTCGATTAAACTATATAAAAATCAACGAGTTAAGGTCTAACGACTCTACACGTTGGGTAAAGAACAAGGGGAGTGGCCCTTTTTGTGTCTAGAGGGACTTGATCCTAAGACCTCTCATAAGTAAAGATGGGAATTGACCACCAAGTTAACACCTCAGGATTAAATTAAACTTGTTTCTTATGATTAGTATATTTATAATCTCTACTTTAATAAAGTTCAGTGGGTCTCATAGAATCTTCCATATCAAGTCATGAGTTTTGTTAGTTTAGACTTTAGAGTTTTCAATAGTCATGCACTGAAGGCTACTATTCATGTTAACAAGGGAAACACTATACAAACGAGGAAAAGAAATCCATCGTCATGGTTTTGATAATCATCATTATTGAATTTGGGTAAGTTTTCTCTAGTGAATCTTGAGAAATCAAGTTCTCCTTCTTGAGGTTCCTTCTTTAAGAGGAACTATCTAATTTATGACTGCTTGATTCATGAAATCAAAAGAATGTGAACAAGTCTGATTTTTCCTTCTCTTGGATCAAGGACTTTGTCCTGTTACAAATGGCTCTCAACGATAGCAATTGCCCTTCAACCTGTAGAGTTTTACCAACTGTAAGAATATTTTACACAGTATTTGTTAAGAAGTTTTTTAATCTTCAAGAGCAATTATTACTAAATTAAATGACAGATTAAAATTACATTATATACTCTATAAATTACATATTAAAATCACAAGCAAAATCATATTATAACGACTTATCTAAACTTTTATATATATATATATATATATATATATATATATATATATATATATACCAAAATGTGTAGATAAGTGTGATTTTGACTACCTTAGAAATACAAAAAGAAAAAAATGTTTTTAAGAATATTAGATATTAAAATTAATTTAAATTCATCATAATTATGAGAGTTAAAAAAATATGATTTCTAAGATTGAATTGAGTGTTTTTTATAGAATTCCATATCTATATTAAAAAACTTTCAATAAGCCATTAAATGGAGGAAAGTGAGTCTCATAGAGGATGCAAATTGGTAAGACAAAAAAAAAATTTTAGGTAATTAACAATTAGAAAGCTTAAAAAACATGACTATTATAATTGAATCGATATGATTTTTTGGGTATCAAATTCACGAATGAAAAGATTTGTTCCAGTATCCATGGGGCAAAGTGGGCCACTATATGATGAAAAAATTTAACAAACAAAAAATAATTTAGTCATAAAAATATGGAGAATTCAAAATAATTTTGTATAGGTGTCATGCTTAATTTAAGATCTGTGTTATAAATCCATTACACTGAATAAAAATGAATTTATTATTTAATAAATTAATTGTCAATATTAATTTAATGAAAAACTAAAAAATCTCACATAGGAAAAATATTGACGGCCAACCTCAACTTACCGAACTTCTTAACTCAAATGGACCTTGAACTCCGACCTTCACGTTCAAAGCCCTTCTCACATGTCACAGGGACTGGAGGAGGGAGGAGACGACCGAAGGAAGAGTACCCTCAAATCTCTCTGTCTGTGAGTTTGTCCGTCTCTCTCTCTTCTTCTCTCTCTTCGTCTTCTCGCCCATTCCCAAAAATTTCTGCAACCAAAATCCAATCTCTGAGCAGTCACTCAGCAGTAGCTGGGAAGTGAAAGGAAGAGGCTCTGCCTCTTGTAATTTGTGATTCCCAAATCTTTCATCTCCAGATTCTCCGATCATTTCGAAAATGGCGATGCCCACCTCCATCTTTCCATTTCTCTTCTTCTTTCTCTCCATCTCCATACAAGTCTCTTGTGGCCCGATCTTGGGCTTGGATTCCTTCCACTCCCACCAATCACGCGTCGATCCACTTGCCTCCAATGATACCTTCCTCTCCCTTCCTTCCTCTCTCAAGAAATCCCTCTCTACCCTCCATTCCTCTTCTCTTTCCTCCTCCCTCCTCTCCTTCTACGTCTCCATCCCCGTCCACGTCGTCCTTGTGGGCTCCTCCTTCCCTCCCGACGCCTCTCACCTCCTCTCCACCTTTCTCTCCCTCTCTCTCCCCCCTTCCTCCGACCGTTTCCACATCATCGCCTCCACCTCTTCCTCGTCTACCCACTTCAACCATCTCTCCATCCGCCACTCCCTCCATCTCGACTCCACCCAATCGTCCTCCCACCTCCCCTCCCGCCTCTCAGAAGCCATCCGCTCCCACCTCTCCTCCACCCCTTCCAATCTCTACCCCTCCTCCCTCCACTCGATTCCCTTCTCCGTCATCGATCCCATTATCAAGAACGATTTTGACAGCCAGAAGCACAGCGGGGACGCGTACTTCATCTACCTCCTCAATCTTGGGCCCCAATCCAAGCCTTACGCTTACTCCTACAGTAGCAGTGGAAGCGGCGACTCCTCCCTCGCTTTTACTCGATGCTCTGGCACTCTCTGGACTGCCAAGGACCGCTACCTCTGGATCGACCTCTCTGCGGGGCCTGTCAATTACGGCCCTGCCTTGTCTGGTGATGGCGTCCTCCCTCGGGGCGACTTCCACCCCCTTGCTTCCCTTCACGGTGGCCCCAAGTCCCAGAAGGCCCTCCTCTCCGACCTTGCCTCCCTCATCTGGAGTGCCTACCAGGTTCTTCTTGTCCCTTCTTTGAGAATTCCTGTCCACTTCGAGAATTCGCTTTTCATCCACTTCATTCATATTCATGGATCGAATGCTGCCTTGGATTCAAGGGGTTTGGATTGGAATTCAATAGAAAAAACCTTTGTGGATGAGGTTCGCGATGGCAGGCTGCTTTTCCCCAGCCAGTCACTGCAGTTTAAGAGGCACGAGGTCGGGTTTTCTGAGTGTCCCTTGTGTTCATTTGCAATTTCACGTTCAACTAATTCCTATACATCTAGGTTTTTGTTTGATAACTACACTTTGATTGTGAGTGAGTACTTGGACTCGAAGCGCCTGCATCAGATATTGTCTGATTCAGTTGACGAGATGCAGAGGCTGGTGGGAATTCAAGATAACGATTTGGGAACAGTGTTGCCTGTTTACATATTTGATCTTGATTACGATAAACTTCTCTTACTGGATCGGTACCACCAGGCAGTCGCTTTTCGAGATATGGTGATTGCTGTCAGGACAAGAAGTTCTCAGACTGTAAGTGATTACAGCTGCAATGGCCGGCATGTGATTACGCAGACACGCGATCTCGAGAGACCACTCGTGGGTTCCATTTTGCAGAGCATGTGGGGAGTCTCACCAACCCACTCATTGTGGAGCCCTCTGCACAACAGCACACTGGTGGATTACACATGGAGTGTGGGGCAGACTCCATTTGGGCCATTTTCGGAGTCTTCATCTTTGTCATTTGTGCAGAAGGATGCGGCAAAGAGAAATGTTATTTTGACAGCTTTGAATTACACGATTACAAGTGGCTTGGATGTGCTCGAGTCAATGGCTGTTCATGGTGGGGATAGGCGTCTTCTTAAGCAGAGTAGACATGTTGAGTTCATGAAGAGGTGGAACTTGCTCAAATATAAGCTTGACAAAGCTGTTTCTGCGATGTCTCATTTGGATTATGATACAGCCTTGTATTACTCAAAGTCTTCTGATCATGATTTATACGCCATTCACAGTCTCGTCTATCAGGCATCACAGGAATTGGAAGCTTCACTTGTTTGTTTTAAGGATCCCCCATTTCCGTGGGCTGCAGCTTCAGTGACTGGATTGATTTTGTTTGCTTTATTTTATATTTATGCAAAAAGGGGCAAGTTTTTTAGAAACAAGAGGAAGCAGTTTTGATGCTTTTGAAGAGGTGGAAGCTTGTATCATTTCTGTGAAATCAACAGCACTTTCATTCTTGTAGGAGAGGTAAGCTGTTAAATAAAAAATTTCTAGTTAGTTTGAGCAGGAAACTGACCAAAGTTAAATCTGAAAGCAGTTCTATTTGCTATTCATTGTATTCGTTTCTCTCGTTGCTTAATGTTGTGTCATAGTGTTGCGTATTCAACTGGTAATTACACTATGAATGATGAAATCCCGTCAGACGAATATCTTGCAAAAAAAAAAAATCCGGTCACATGAATTCATGTTGTCTGGAGTATGGATGATCGGTGTCTTAGATGTATTGCCCATAATGAAACTGTGTCACATGCTTGTCAGTTAAACTTGCAGCCTTGTGGTTGCAATGCCAGTCTTCTTCCAACTATGCTATGTTTTCTATTTTTTTTTTTTTTTTGAAGCTGAATGCAAACCATAGGAATGATTGAGGATCTGCATGGAGCATCTAGGCGTTGTTCATGGACAATCAATGTCTTAGATATTGTTTTGGGGTACAAAATCATCATAATCAAAGTCAAAATCTTATCTATCTGGGATCGGCTTTTCAAGTTCTACTTCTCTGCTTGATCCTATCATAAACCATACATAAAATCAATTTACTATTTGTCATGTCTGTCTATTTGCTTAACTCAATGTTTTTAGTGGTCTACCTCTCTTCTCCTCTTTGTACCTGCAACTTTTAGCCTCTCAACTCTACGTGTTGGGGCTTTCTCTAGTCTTCTGCTTACATGCCTAGCTCACCTCAAGTTCTCTCAATTTGTCTTCTATTTGGACTATTAAGTACATCCCCATTTCTAACTCTATCATTTATAGCTTATCTACTCATCCAATGTAACATTCACATCTCTATCACCCTAACTTTGTTTATTTGTCCTTTTTTTTTTTTCAATTGCCAAGCACTCTACTCTATAGAATATTGTGGATCTGATGTCTGTTTAATAAAATCACCTATTTAAGTGATAAGAGACTCTCTTATCACATTAAACTTCACCTAGCTTGTTTATATTTTGCCCACCCCACTCTTATCCTATTAGCCATATCTAAGTCCAATCCTCCAAGAGATTCTACCATAGATCCTAACTGTCTAAACTTTTATTTTTTTTAAAGTAACTATATTATTCATAAAAAGGAGAAGGTATACAAAGAGGAATGCCACAAAACCGGGCTAATAAAACCCGCAACCCCAAACCCCGAATTTACAAATATCTGTTTACAGATTCTGAGGGGAGTTTGCAGCTTTATGAACCTGGGACACATTGAAACCACATGAAGAGATGAAGTGACGAATCCTCTCCACTTCACCAAGAAATTTCCAGAGACAAGTGGAGCCTGAGACCGAACCCAATATCCCACCTTAAGTCACCTTCCAGAGTGCCCCTAGCTGCTCCCAAAGCTCTTCCATCTCAATTTATCCTCTCCAGAGGACATGCAACTCAGCTTCAATCGCTGAACAAATTGACAGAGGATCAGCAAAAGAAGACTGCACCACCCCTGAATGGTCTCCCCAAACCCAGCCATGTTCTGTTCTCGCACACAGCTGCCGTCAAAGTTTAGCTTGAGATATCCCGGCTCAAGAGGCTTTCAAAAAGCCTGGCGAGGATAATTCGAATCCCTCGAATGCCAATCAACCAAAGACCAATCCCTATAGATGTCTGAAGGCCCTACTTCAAATCCTTCTTTGAAAGCTGATATAATTATATGTACGTTACCAGATTGGCTTGGTTCAAGTTAAAATTAAATCATGATATTGGGTTACTAAATAGAGGCCAAAAGCTGTAGTCAATTACATCTTAGTTCTAAATCTCCTATTCATTAAATGATCATACTTAGTTTTATCTCTCTTGTCATGTGAAATCTGTTCTCCATATTGTCCTGTAACTTGTAAGCTGCTTCCTTTTTAATAATGCTAGTGAAGGTTTCTAGCTGATTTTCATATTCTAGCTTTCATCTTCCCTTTTTTTAGTCAGTGATACGACTCAAATCCATGTATTTTGATTGTAACAATGAACACTTACCGGTTGTGGTAAATGACCATCAACTTTGACTTGCTTACTCTAACGTGATATAGGGGCCAATAAGCTCCGGTGTGTGTAGATAAGGAAGTTTGCACATGTCTCAAAGATATAGTCAGGTGCTCTAGGAGGCCTGAATTAAAAAAAAAAAAAAAACTCTAATGTGATATAAGACACTCAGATACATATGGTTTCTTGAAACTTGAAGCATGACTGTAGAATTAAATTATTTAAAGTAATGCAGGCTGATCCACTCACCATCTGTTGTGATTTTTGTTAATTAATCATTTTTTTTTTCTGATACATAGGAAGTTAAAAAGAGTGTCTTGCACTAACCAATGTGACCCAAGTCAAGTTTATAAAAACAAAACAGTAATCTTTTCCTGTGCTATCATAATTTAAAAAACTTGACTCGATTTTATTTAAGTTGTTGACAGTTTTAGTTGAGTTTCTGTATATACTTTGAAAAAGCTCGATAGCTTGACTCATTTGAATTTCGAGCTTAGGTCAAGATTTTGAACAATATGCTGTATCACTTATGTGGAGCATTGCTCTTCTTCGTCGTCGTCGTCATGATCAACGCTATTTATATCTAATTAGATTTTTTTTTTTAATTGTACATTTTCATTCTACTCAAAATCGAAGACTCGTGGGAGCATTATTTTGTTGGATTTCAGTGTCTCTTCCTAGCCCATTATTGCTGGCACCCTCTGTATGAAACCATCAAGATTATCAGAATATGATGCTGGACTTGAATGAGCATGTATGAATTAGTGTCGTCGAATGCTAGGCTTTGAACTGAGCACTTGAATTTTTTGATTAATTTACTAATGCTTCTCTGGGGTTTCTTTTGTGTTTTTTCACTGCATTCTTTTGTTGAAACGTACATAAAATGTTGCATCTATTTCCTATTTTTTGACTGGATTGTGAATTCTATTAATATTATTATTAGTATTATTATTATCATTATTTGTTTTATATGAAAATATCTCATCATCTTTATATTCACGTTCTCTTCTATTTGAGTTGGCTTTTTGAGATATTTCCATCCTATCCTATTGAAATTAGCACTCCATTATTTCACAATTAATTATGCCCTTCCTTACCTCATTTATCCAAAGTCATTTGAGGCATCATCTATTTTCTAACTAGTAACAACTAAAAATTTTAACCCTTATCTAACCAGTAACAACTAAAACTTTTAACCCTTAAAATTTTCACTATTGAGAAATTTTTGATCTTCTATATACATGCTGAAATCATTTTAAATGGCGTTCTCTCTTTTTTTCTTTTAAATGGAGACCATAGTATCTCATTAATTAAAGAGAAAAGAGAAGGTAGAAGGTACAATTGTGTACAGGAGGTATCTACTATTCCTCCAAGGATAACAGAAAAGCACAACACGTAAAATGAAAATTACAATGACCATTAACAATCCAAAATCTTGGAGGACATGGGGTGAGGGGAGATGGTCAACCCTCACGCCTCCTACTTCATGTGGACACTGAATAGGGAACATTTCCATTGTCGGTTGGCCTTTATGTACTCCAATCTTAACTAGAAAGTCAGTAATACTATTTGCCCAAGAGGTGATATATAAGAATCTGATGAGTTCATTTCTACACGAACTTGTATTGTACCTAACAATGTTAACCAGTTTTCAGGGAGAGTTTACCTTTTCACTAGTCCAAGCAATTGTTAACATAATCACCTTCAATAATAAGATTGTCATTCTCAAGACCAGCCTAGAAATAAATCGTGCCCCTAAATGACACTCTTATCTTGCCTTTCTAGGTTATTTTCAATGTTTCACTAATGCAATCACTTCTAATTTCATCATTCAATGTTACTTCATTTATCCCTAGTAGGATACATGTCCATTGAACAATTTTCAGTGGGATGACGTTACCCATTAGCGACATCTACCCTTGGGCCCAAGGGAGTGGCGTCCAAACATATGGGGGTGGGTGAAATTAGAAGGCATTTTCAAGATGATTAACTCATAAAAAAAATAGATCCGTTGAATTTGAAAAATCATAATTTTAAAGGTTTAAAAAATAATGGTCGAAATTGAGTTTTGAATAAAAATTTAATTCAATGATAAAATCAATTCCAAATGAGTTCAAAAAACTGGATACAAGAGGTACTAGATGAGTGAGGAAAGTGATTTCATACTTCAGTGGGACTCCACATTAAAGCCCAAGTGGGAACATCACCCAACTTAAGTTGTTTCTATTACCACTGTCCATTCACTTGTTTTCTTTTTCACCCCCTAATATTCAGTTTATATGGCAACACAAGTCTGATTTTTTTTTCTTAACCGACACAAGTCTGAATTATTTTTTTTTTTATGTGAATTGTGAAATGATCAAGTGATCATTGCTGTATGACATAATACAGCCCAGCAAATGGAGTGATGTTACGTCCATTAAAAAGTCTTTCCTCAAATATATAGTCCATAAATTCAAAGATTAAAAAATAATTTAAATTGACGAACTTGTATAAAATGCTTTATTTTCAAAGGCTTAGACTGTTCCTTTCCCTTCAAAGGAACTGAACAGCGGTCGGTCAGGGCACAATTTCCGCAAGACTTGACCCTCTTATGAGGGGCTAGAAAACCAATCCAAGGGTATCTTGATCGAAGGCCAGACCCACAAGACCAGGAAAGAAAAAGGCAGTAAGGATCAAATGGGCAAAGTAAAAAAAAATATATATATATATATATTTTGTAACATGGGTATCCCCACACTACCACCAAGTAAAAATAATTGATTCACATTGACGAGTAAAATTCCATGATTGTAGATTACCATTCCATAACAGCAACAACAATAAATAAAAGAAAATGAAAGATTAATAATTTCCACTAAAGGGGGTTTAGTCTTGCAGAATGCCATTGAAAAATAATGCACTGGTTTCAGTTGCCTAAACCGATTATGGAACATTTATAAACCGAAACATCCAAAAGGAAAAATATTGAGGTCCACACAATGTCAGCCAACAAACCTATTGCACTACGGAGTAAAATAAGGAAAATATCTTCAAACACTTACCTCTTGAAGGCCTCAAATCCTGCAATGGTATCTATCTCTCATGCAGAATCACCATGCAAACGTGTCCACAAAGCAACTGATAACATACTGTGAAGAAAACGTTTCTCCTCTTAAAAGCAATACAGCAAACAAAGAGAAGCAAGTCTTCAGCCAAGGTTCCTTATGGATTCATTCAAAGAAAACAAAATGGGATACAAGCCCAATTGTTGGGTAGCCATCTGAAAATTCAATAAAATGATGGGTAAAAAAGTCATCACTGTGATAATTACCACCATTCTCTTTGACGATCACGACCCCTCCCATGTTCTCTTCCTCTATCATGATCATAGTCTTGGTCTCTGTCTCTGTTTCTGTCCCTATCTCGGTCTCTATCTCCTCCTCTTTCTTTCTCACGGTCCCTGTCCCTTTCTCTGTTTCGGCTGCCGTGTCTTTCCCTCTCATGTGTGTGCCCAACCCATTCCGAGCTCTTGCTGCTTTCTCGTTCACTAATGCCCCTGCCTCTGTCTTTACTTCTCTCTCTACCATCCCTCTCTGTAATACCTACCACAATATCACAACCATCAATAAATATGGTGTCATGTCCACTCTTAATAAAACATAATTAAAATGAAAATATAAACTTCACTAGAACAATCAAAGAAAAAACATTTCAATATTTTAGTCTGGAAGGAAAAACGTCTAATAATACCAATCACTGCACAAAATATGTCAACCAGTATTAAAATAATCTAATGAACAATCTAACATGTACTACAAGAATCTATGAAGAATCTAGAATGGAGACATGTCCTATATTTTTTCTTTTACGACAACGAACCCAAGACCCCCTACCTCTTCCCAAGTACGAGGGTGTTGGATAAAACTCCGGAAGCACGCAAACATGTCCTATATTGAAAAATTGCCCATTTAAAAATCCATGTAACATAGACTGTAGCAGTCATTATTCAGGAACATAATTGATTCACTCATTCTGGCAGAACTTTGGATAAAAAAGATGAATGGAAGAAATGCATCACAAATTTACAATGTTTGGATTCCTCTGGTGTTAGGAATCGAAAGTTGGGACTTTCAGCAGTTATGTTTTCTTCTCTTTTGTTTTTTGAAGACCAAGGTGTCCAGGCCTTAGAGAATCCCATGTGCTAACCTCCTCTTTGATTCTGTGCTTCTGTCCATATTTTCACTGGAGATTCGATTCAATTTTTTTTTTTTTTTGAGCGGTAACCACGAAGTTTCATTGAAATAGAAAAAAGTACATATACAAAAACAAAAAGGTCTACTGAGGATTAGACCGAAAAAGGGAAAGGAAATGAGAAATACAAAAAAAGAGTAAAACAACAAGTGCTGAATAAAGGAATCCTCCCAAATCAGAGGAGGAAAACGCCAGAGGACAGATCAGCAATTCCAAGCTTGGCAAAATAGTCTGCCATGCTATTCGATGCACGGCCATTCTGGACGAAGGATACATCAAAACCGGAAACTAACTCCGTAATCTCTCTAACCAGAGTGATCAGTCTCTAAGGAGGACGTCTTTGTCCCTTGGTCCATTTAATTGCATTTGCCGAATCCCTCTCAATTATGAGTTTTCCTTATCCATACGTTTTCCAGATGATGAAAGGTCTCCTAATGCTAAGGATTTCCGCCTCATTAGAGTTCCCAACTCCCACCGATTCGCTGAAGACAATGGAAGTAGTCCACTTATGATTTCTAAGCACCCTTCCTATTCCTAATGGCCCCAGATTCCCTCTTGATGCTCCATCTACATTGAACTTCATAATATTATGTTCTGGGAGTGTCCAACTCGCCGTGGGTCTCACTTTCCTTTTAAACCCTTTATACACCCCTCCCAGGATGATAGGAGGTCCGTAGGTTTAAGGCCACTAAATTCAGAGTAGGAAAGAAGCCAGGTACAAAGTCGCCATTTTGATGTTTAAAAAAGCTCACCCCTGTCCATTGATTTCCCTTAAAAAATTCTGGAGTTTCTTTCTTTCCAAATGGTCCATAGGGTAACTGCTAGGACTATTCCATGCAAGCTTAAGCCTTGAGGTAAGGCTTGAGAGATACCATGCTTCCACCAACCCTGCACAGGTTTTGTCCAACACACAGGGCACGTCTAAGAAGTTAGCAAAATTGGTCCAAAGATATCATGCGGTTGGACAACCGATGAAAAGGTGATCCGAGATCTTCCTCCTCTATCTCGCAGATTGGACATCTGATTTCCTCTTCCAGATTGATTACTCCTCTCCTCTTGAGTGTCATCAATTGTTAATAAATTACTTGTTCAAGGAGCAGGGAGCGGCAGCACCAACCAAAGACCTGTCCAGAATTGCATCTCCATTTTCTTTCAATAAATTATTATCATTGTTCAAAAAATAAATAAATAAATTGCGTCTCTATTTTGAACCCTTCAATGGATGAAAAACCTGAACATTTCTAATTCTTTGCAAACGAGAACAAACTTGCAACAATGCAGAAATTCACCAACCCAACAATGGGAGATGATTCTATTTAATTAAAACAGCTAGCCACAAATTATTCTCTTCCTCAAAATAATCCTCTCCCTCCCATGCCTTCACAATCATTTCCCTAGCAAGGTAGCATTAGCACTGCCTGTCAGCTGAATCTCCATTCTGCCATTAATTGTAGGGTTACAGACATGCCGCCACTCAACCATTTGAAATATAATTCATAAGAATTATTCCATCTTTCAATCCCTTGGGTCATTGATTTCAGGCACTCGAAGAAATAATAACTGAGATTTGATAATAATTCCTTCACAACTACTACTCTAAAATTCTCGCTAACAAAACTACTCTAAAATTGTAGGTGCTGTTTGACAGTTGGATCCAACAGGGTATTGTGTGGTCTTCCAATGCTCAAAGGAAGACCCCATTTAAGAACACAGGAACCTTTATACCTTTCAACAGAGGCTACAAGCCAACTCGAGCATTGTCCCATGCTGAAAACTAACATCCATAAACTTGCATTTAGAACAAGGAAATCTGGTCGTCTGAACAACTGTCAGCTGCCAAAGAATTGTTGCTAGGAAGTGCATTGCTTCAAAACAACAGCTTTTACTGTTTTTTTTTCCCTGAAAGATACAGCTTTTACTGGTTTGACTGTCCAAGTTGACCAGTTTGACAATTCGTAACCACCTGTTTACATTTTCACTTTGGTTTGGACTGAACCAGCAAACAAAATGGTCCAATCAGTGACCACAATGTTTGTTAAAAAAAGAAATCATGTTAAGCTCAAAGTCGAGGAAGCCTCAAATTACTATTGACCAAGGTGTCTAGGCCTCTTAGAGCACCTGACTGATATTACTATCCTAGGTTTTTCTGAAATCCTATTTGCACTCCCACCCTTCCTAATGGGACTGATATATAGAATTCAAGTTCTCATGGACCACCAACAGTGACTTGTGATTCTGTTCACACATTAGGAAAGTAAACAAATTGTTGCCTCCAACGTCTGATGGATAGATCAAAATGAAGCACTTTTGGCCATTGAACCACATCATGACACCAATAGGGTCCACTACACTTTGCACCATGAAGAGACGAGATGGGAGAGGAAGATATGCGAGACACGCCAAACTCATTCAAGAAACCGCAGACTCGTAGAAGAGGGAGGGGGGAGAGAGCGCAAGAGAGATGTCACGATGGGCTTTTAAAATGGTCATTTTGAACTTAGGTTGCAAGCAAACAAATATAATTTGATATTGCAGGTTACAGGTCTTAAGCTTCAGAAACTTTTGTTTGTCAACCTTCACTCTATATAAGAAAAATCTCACATTTTTGAAACCTGAACCAGACCTGACCCTTAACCTGTAGACCCTTTGCCAAGCATGGGCTATTTTCAGGTTGATTTGAGACAAGATGGGTTTTGACCTGACTCTACTTGCACCCTTTATCCAACCAAGAAGTCGTCTTCCAAAAACATTCAGATGAAGATTTCCATTGACTAAATTTGGAAAATGAAGAGAGAAAAGATGTTCTTCTCAAGACTAAGCCTTTTTTAATACTATTGTATAACTATCTATAGACCGAACCATTTGACCAATAAATTACAATTATGGAAGGAGGCTCTGGAGACAAAGCAGTTTAAAGATTAACAAAGGGAAGACAGGATACAAGGAATGCAATTTCATTAGTGGTGACAATATAGAGGAACCAATCAAAATCTTATTTGTCCATTCCATTTCATTCTGGCTGGAACATTTCATCCGTTCCGGCTTTGGACAAAAAACAGAACAGAACAATTTCACTTCTGGTACTGGATTCCATTTTGACCTGTTCCGGATCGTTCCAGTCTGTTCCTACAAATTGGGCAGATCAGTGTGAAACGGGACCGGAACTACCCATTTCAGCCCTACTTGTTCCACTCTACAAACTTCATATTCCTTTAAATTTTCTTAGATATGCATGTGAAATCTAATCGTACAAATAAAAAATGGATTTCATGAGCTACAATTGGATAAAATTTGAGCCTAAAATTCAATTTATAATCACTTCATCTTAGTGGTCATAGTCATTAAGCGTCCTTGATTTTTTTTTTAACTGGTTCATATATATATATATATATATATATATATATATATATATAGAGAGAGAGAGAGAGAGAGAGAGAGAGAGAGAGAGAGCACCAGCGGTGCAAAAAATTAAATGAAAGAGTTCCATGCAAACATAGCGCGCCGGCAGAAATGACCACTGAAAGTACAATAAACTAGCCAAAAACCACTATGATCTCAAGCAAGATCAACACATTCTTTCCAAGCACGCATGATGTCTAACAGAGATATTTCTAAATTCCTAAAGGGATACAGCGCACGATGCACACTTGGTGAGGTACGTCTTGCCACCGATGAACTGGGCTCAGCAATACCTTTGAAGATCCTATTATTACGTTCCCACCAAAGACTCTAGATAGTGATGAAAAGGGATAGCTGCCACAATGCAAAGCATTTAGGCAAGACAGAGATAATGCTCCAGGCAAAAGACAACTCAACAACCGATGCAGACATAACCCATGCCATACCAAGTTGATCTAATACAGAGTTCCACACTTCAGAAGAGAAGGAACAATGGATAAGCAAGTGATTCGATTCTTCGGATGCTCGAAGACAAAAGGGACATGCACTAACTATTATTCTTCCTCTTTTCTACAAGTTATCTTGAGTCAACATTTTTCCCAAAGCAGCAGTCCAAACAAAGCTAATTACCCTCGGAGGAGCTTTGGAAGACCAAATTTTAGGGTTGACATTAGCTGTACCAGAAGTCGACGACGTCAAGTGTAAAATGACTTTACCGAAAAATTTGCAATATTGTCTGGCCACCAAACAAGATTGTCCTCCAGATTTGTGTTGATTCTGTAGGATGATATGGATTGGAGGAGATTTGTGTTGATTGTGTTGATCACCCGTAATGGAGTAGAATTGTGATATGGCCCCAAGAGGTTTAAGGGAGGGGAGGTAAAGGGAGGGAAATCGAGAAGCCAAAGAAGGGCTATCACACCACGAATCAATCCTTGAATTAAGCGTCCTTAATTCAAGAACGCCTAGCGACTTTGACCACTAAGATTAAGTGGCTAAAACTTGACTCGTTTTTTTTTTGTTTGGTTGTTGGTCCAATTGTAGTTCTTGAAGTATATTTTCAAATCATATGGTTTATTCTTAATTTATGTTAAACAAAAATTAGAAGGGAAAAAAATGAAATGGACTCGATGTGCCTATGTGTTGTGAGTTTTTTTTTTTGGAATGACTGGTGTCCTAAGCGTCTAATCCGACTAGTCCTTCAGGACATGTGAAAACCTCCCAATCTACACACACTGGGTAAGTCTACGGGAAGTGACCCTTCATTAGGGTTGAGCGTGAATCAAACCTAAGACCTCGCTTCATGAGGTGAGCTCCTTGACTGCTAGGCAAACCCCTTAGGGTTAGGTGTTGTGAGTTTTGACCTTTGTATTTGAATAAAATGAGAATTCAAGTTTAATTCTTGGGTATTTCTTGAATCTTTTATTTGCTTACTTCAATCTGTATTTGATTCTTATTAGAGTAGAATTCAAACATTCTTACATTAGTATTTAATACTTACATAGTTACACTATTATGAATTGAGATTACAAACATGAGTAGTTATTCAATGTTAATTTATATTTTTATTTATGTAGATTAGTGTAAAATGATGAAAATAATTAATTTCAATATATTTATAAGTGTTTAGTATTGACCTGATATTTTATTCTATTTTTATTCTTTAAATTTTTTTATGCCGTCTTATTTGAAACGTAACACTTCGAAACGGTCAAAATGCTAGAACGTTTCATTGTGAAGACAAAATAAGAATGGATTTGACAACTATGATCAAAATGGATGATGCTCAACTGCAATATTGAAGGTAGATGCTCAAGTTCAAGAGTAGAGATAAATGGAAGATTTCATTTGGATATACTAAGAGGCATAAAGAGAAAAATGTAAGCCAACTAGTAGGATTTTATGTGACAGGAGAGCATTGGCATTTCTACAAGACAATAGTTAGACTAGTAATGCTATATAGAGTGGAATGTTGGTGAATGAAGAGAAGACAGAAAAAATACACAAAACAGAGATGTGCAAGCTGAGATGGATGGATGAGTGGCTACATCAAAGGAACCTTAAAGATAAAAGATAAGAAAATGAGAGAAGGCCATCTAGCATGGTTTGACATGCCTATGGACAACCAGAAACAACTCTGGTGCAAAATAAATTATCAACAAGTGGTAGAGACCAGGAGGAGTAGACCTTTAAAAACTTAGACAGGGTAGAGAACAGGGCAGAATGTAGAGTGATGGACTAGAGGGGATATATTGTCTTAAATAGGATTGAAAGGAAGTGAGACTCAGATGACTCCAAATAGAGGAAAAATAATTCATGATGTTGATGTTGATGTTGATGATGACGATTAACCATCCACATACCAACTACGACAATGAACCATCCATAGACCAACTACATCTAGTGTCCAACATATAATAGGTTTCGTTCAGAATGCCCATAAATATCCACATTCTGATTTCGGTCCACCACATCCAATATGTCATGTTCATATATGAGATGGGGATCAACAAAAGACACAAGACTAAGATGCGGTTGTGGAAAAAGTAATGTTGAATAAGACAAAGAATATGGCGTGTCTTCCTTAATCAAGGAGAGACCTGTGATTTATATTTATAGGGAAAACATAATGCAAATAAGGAAAGTAAAATAAATACAAATAAGGTAGGTAAAATAAATAAAAGGGAAAAGCCCTAAACTTAATAAAGACAACAAGTTAAATATATCATCTAAATATATCTCAACACCCCCCACAAGCTCAAGTGGGTCCCACTTGAGGTTGAACATATTGAACTTGACGATCCAGTGGTGATGCCATCTGATTGGAGTGAAAGCATAAAGAATCTCCAAAAGCAGAGCATGGTCGAAGCCTGGAACCAGTTGATATCCCGCAGCAGCATGTACCGAAACAGATACTGGAGAAAGAACAGTGGAAACTCAGTGCTGGAAACAACAAGACTGCAACTCCACCGTACAGATGTATAGGTGATGCGGTGCATCCTGTTGCTATTTTTTCTTGTTATTTTCTGTTTTTTTCTGGTTTTATTTTAAGCAAGGGTATTCTTGTAATTTCTGCTTTAGTTTTTAAACAAGAGTATTCTTGTAATTTATGCTTTAGTTTTTATTTTAGTTAGTGGAAAGAGTTATAAAAGCATTGTAGCCCTTGGGGCATTACACGATGAATTGAAATAAAATTGTCTAGAGATTTCGGAAATCCCTGGTCTCGGCGAGAAGCCCTCCTTCCTTCCTTGCTACGTTCTTGTCTTCTCTCTTCCTCTCTTCTCTTCTTCTTCTCGTCTCTCTCTTTTGTTTTCTTTTAAGCCTCTGGAACCCCAAACCCACCCTACCATCTTCATCCCTCTCCCTAAAACCTTTCTACTGCTGTTGTGCCTCAAAACTCTCTCCCTTGTTGTTGTCCAGCCCCTAAAACCACCCTATCACTTTCACCAGCCCTTCCTTTCCCCTTATACTGTTTCGCCAGCCCTTCCTTTCCCCTTATACTGTGTTGCCCAGCCCCAAACACTGTACTGCAGCCTTTATTCCCTCTTTCTACAGCCTCTACAATCACCGTAGCACCTTTGAGAACCCAGATCTGCCATCAAACGACTCATACGATCCCTACTATCTGTCCTCCTCTTTCTTACTGCTTGTCCCATAAAACTGGACCTTTTCTTAACCTCATTAACCTCTCACACTGCTGTCATAACCAGATTTAATCTTTATTTGATGTTGGTTTTATGTATTTGTGTGATCTGATAATCCTTTTGGTTTTGAGAGCCTTCTACTTTGAGCTATGACATGGTTTGGATTGTGATTTTATTACTTACATTGAATCCTCTGAATTTTATTGAATATTTGTGGTAGATTTTATTCTGATTGTTATTATTAATTTTAATTTTAATTTCAGCCTCATATTAGTTTCTTATTACAACATAATCGCATTTAGGCATTTAGGGTCACCTTTTGTCTTGTCCTACATCAATAGGTCTCCAAAGAATGACAGGGAAAATGAGAGATCCCGCTGGGTGAAAATATTCCAGTGGCTGGATCTGATGCCGGAAAGTGCTAGCTACAAAGGGAAGAACTGGTGGTAGGCATAACAGGCATAAAAAAACCCGCTACAGAAGTCCGCATGGGCAGGAACAGTAAAACGGAGAAAAACTTAAACCTACATTCAACAAAACCAAATAATAGGTCTCAGAGGGTTCCACTGGCATTCAAACTCAAAATTGCACCAGACAGATGACGGTAGAGTTGTGGGATTATACGTTCAAATCTGAAGAAAGATTCCAAATTTAGGGAACAAAGATGGCCCTATGAAGTATCCACAAAATGCAGGGGAAAAAAATCTCTAAAAGGAGAGGTCAAAGGGCTGGAGAATCAGAACTGGAAGGCAAATGGGGGATCGTTTGGCTAACAAAAAAAGGCAGTGAGTGAGGATTTTATTTATTTATTGAGATTCGAGGACAGCAGCGGGGGAAAAAAAAAAAGACGAGATGTCTCTCATATTATCAAATAACTTGAAAAAGGGACCAAACTCTCCATATGTGTTGCAGAGCGAGACATTAAAAAAGGTGGCTGAACTGATAAAGTTCTGCCCAGCCAGCGCTGCAGAGAACGCTGGATGCAATCAGATTTGACTGGGGCTACTGTTGCAATCTGAAAGGACACAGATGAGTTCAATGAGTGCAGAGGAAGAACCGCAGAAGCACCGGGCAGTCGATGAGATAGTGAGACTGAAGGCCAATCGGCAGCGGATGTAAGGAAGTCGTTTGAAAGGGCGAATTAAAGCATAGAAAGGCGCAGATCTGGGATGAACCGATCAGATCTGGATCTGGTGGGGCAGGCTCAGGCAAGACTGGATGGAGAAATTAGGGAGAAACAGTCCCAAGCCTGGAGAAATTAACCAAACACAGATCTGGCCGATTGGCTCAGAACTGAGAAAATGCCATGTAGATCTGGATCTGCAAACAGAGGGAACGGTGAACATAAAGTGCAGTATGCCCTGCTTGCGCAAAAAATAAATTTCAGAAACAGCAAAGAAAGGGCAGTCACCGATCTGCAACTGCTATGGAACAACAAAGCAGAAACGACCCGACCCGATCAGAAACGGTGCAGATCTACTACCAGACAAAGAAAGGGGCAATTGCAACAACCAAATCTGGTGAATAGCAACCAGAACGGCAAACAGCTGAACCGCCAGGAAGGGATACGTGGTTGTTTTGGCAGAGACGCCCTTGCAGTGATGACCAAGTGACCAGATCTAGGTATTTTTATCCAAGATTCAACGAGAAATAGAACAGATCAGTGAACCAGTGATGCCTTTTCTTTGCAACAGATCTGGGTTCACTGAATCCAATCACAACAATCGGAACTGCCGCAGATCTCAGACGATGTGGGGTGTTGACGTGTCTAATACAAGATGTACCTTTTCAGCAAACAGGTCTGTGGACCTTCTGTGGTCCCGATCAAACCAGATCTGCAAAGTAGAATGTCAGGTCCTTTCGCAGAATGAAACAAATCAGTAAGGAGCAAAAGCAGCGCTGAACGGAGAATTCCCTCCCTCCCTCTGCCGAAGTATCTCCTCCGACAGAGGGAGAGAAGAAGAAGATCGAATTTGGCTTACTCAATAGGATCTAATCCTAGCTGATACCATGTTGAATAAGACACAAAGAATATGGTGTGTCTTCCTTAATCAAGGAGAGATATGTGATTAATATTTATAGGGAAAACATAATACAAATAAGGAAGGACAATTAAATAAAAGGGAAAAGCCCTAAACTTAATAAAGACAATAAGTTAAATATATCATCTAAATATATCTCAACAAGAAGCATGCCAAATAGTGCCAATACATGGAAGAAAAGAAAGACTTTCAAGGATAAAATAAAAAAGATTGCAGATTTCTTGGGGAATGGCTACATACCTAGCTCCTCAACCTCCCATCCTGCACGCCCAGAGCCTGGGAGTGCCTGTCCAGTTTCTTTTTGTTGTGCCTTTGCACGAAATTTCTTCTTGAGATTGCCAAATTCATCATACAACTCCCCATCATCCTGAAATTGGACATAAAATCAGATGGTATTATGACCATAGTAAACTAGTTGTTTCAAATGAAAATGCCATGTCTCTTACTTCTTCAGCTTCACGCCTTCGCCTTTTTGTTTCCTCTATTTCTTCTTCATCAAGCTCTTTGTAGCCCCCAGCACGACCACCTCTGATTAAAGAAAAATTAAAATATACAAAAGTTTCTTAATGAACTTTGACTAGCCCATTATATGCTAATTGCATTAAAGCTCACAGAGGTCTCTATATCCTTGTACTAGCCTGCTTTTCTCAGCCACAGAGACTCTTTGCTTCCCTTCCACAATAAAATAAAAAAAGGGAAGACCAGTAAAGGGATATACAGGATGGGAGGATAACATCAGAAATGTCGCTGAACATAGCCACGCTTTTATTATAAAATTTGAATAGGATTTAATTGTTTACAACCTCATTAAAACACCAAAACCATGAGTTACTTGTTCACCTCTTTAGAACAGCATTAACCATGAGAAATTTAATACTTTTCATGCAAAACCGTTAAAGAATCTCCATAGACAATAAGACAATCTGAAAAGGAGTTCTTGAAAATCTTCAACAACTCCCAGTTACAAAAGTAAAAATAGTAAAAAATAAAAAGGCTTCTTTAAGCCATTTATGCTGCTTTTTTTAGAACCGTTGCACCTGTCAGACGAGAGGAAACACACATGCACCACCCATGTCATTGTGAAGAACTCTGTCAATGCCTTGTGAACCTCATTTTCCTCTTATTCATCCGTCAACATTAAATTAGACTCCAGAAGCTTTACATCTATAGTCATCTTAACTTTTTTAGAATGGTCCCTGATCATACATGATGATCTATCCTGATGAAAATCTAAAATAGATAGCTCTTTAGTCTTTTTATTAAAAATATCTATCATATAAGCTCTTTCATTGTGAAATGTGAATCATAAGATCATCAGCATGTAACATGAAACATTAACTTGCTCTCCTTTAAAAGGTACAACTTCCCAAATTTCTATGGTGCCTCCTGAAGAGTGTGCAAAACTGCATAAAACTAAACAAGTCCAGAAAAACACTCCATATAGACCAAGACTAAGTGCCATAAAGAAGCAAGAAAACAGTGGACATCATTAAACAAGATGAGCCAAGGCAGAGTACTCATGCCTGATGGCTCAAGGACCAGAGGAATCACGATCAATGCCATCAACTGCAACACCTTTCAACCATATAATTTTGTTGAAATGTATATTGGAAACTAGATAGTAAAACAATTAGCAAAGTTAAAAAATTAAACTTGAGAAATATGACCAAACTGATACCAATTGGAGTGTCAGAACATACAGAAACCATGAACAGGGGAGAAAAGAAATGGATATAAAGGGCATGGTAAGAGATATGGGCAGGTAAGATAGGAGGGGTACCGTAAAACAGAGTAATTTTTAAGAGTCCCACTCTCCAGTCCCATAGGAATCACCGAATCTAATGGAGCAGAACTTTGGGTGGTTAGACACTTTGAAGCATTTCAAGCCTTCCTTCAATGACAACTTATTACTGAAGGGAAGTCAAAGAATGTTTCGAAGTGAGAACACTGAAGATAAAAAAAGAGCACTAAAGACTGACCTTCAAGAGGAGAAAAGAAGACTACTAGATCTATGGATGTGTCTTTTAATTACAACAATTGGAGCAGTGGAGCTCAAATGGATTGTCAATCTTTTTGACAAAAAATCAATAAAATGGTTATCTTTCAAAAAATAAAAGTAAAAAATGGGAAAGAGATATAATGTTTAAATAAATTGATTTTTTGACTTCTTGTCACCATATTTTTTTAGGGTTTTTATATCATCAATGCTCACGATTATCATTATCAATGACACTATTATCCCATCCCTCAGGGGCTCCGAGCTGAAACTCTGAAATAAAAAGTGGCCTCTATTTTCATCAAACAGAGGAACAATGAGAAAAATGGAAATTTGAGCGTTAGGAAAAGTATAGAGTTCTCAAGTTTTGGATGATATAAATGTAAGTGCACCCTACCATCTCAAAGAATAATGTTTTCATCTACCATTCTACCAACTTAAGACCAATAATAATAATAATTAAAAGAAAGGTATCAGAACCATATTGAAATTGCTCACACTACACAAGATTGTCAGTCATGCTGGACTGTTACATAGCCCTAGTTTCAACGCCAAAAAAAATGGATGCAAATACCTAAAGGGTTATAATCATGCTGGTATCAATTTTATTTAGCTTTATCCTTTTATTGTACGAATAAAATCTTAAAGATTTAATATAAAGATTGTAAGTACATAATAGACAAGAACACATGGCACATCTTGGAGTTTTAATTGTCCGAGACTTCTAGCCACAAGGTCGTGCAAGAACAAAATATCATGATGGTTGAAGGTCACTCTGTCACCCTTCTGCCAAACTGATTGAAATTTCAAAATATGTGCAAGTCAGGATCGCCCATCTTACCTTACACCACCCTCACTCTGACCAGGTTTATTGGTGTTACAAATGTTGCATTTTGCGCGCTTTGCCCAGTTGATATTTCCACACCTAAAACAACAACAAGACAAAAGGGGAAAAAAAAAATTCATTATTAGCCTAAAAACAAATTGGTGCCAAAATATCCATCTTTCCTATTTTCCCCCTTTTTTCTCATATCTCTGCCTTAAAAGCAGATGGACAAGTTTAAAACAATAATAACAAAAATTCTAGGAGAAAGACTGCGAAAATTATCCTTGCTCATATTAATGAAAGATAAAAATACAATCTGACATCCTCATGACTCTTTATATTTCAATATCGGTTAAAAAAAACTGCTGCCTAGAACCACTGTGCAACCTAAGGAAGCATAAAATATTTAGTGTGTGCGTGTGTGTGTGTGTGTGTGTGTGTGTGTGTGTGTGTGAGAGAGAGAGAGAGAGAGAGAGAGAGAGAGGATCAAAGATCAGTTGGAAGGTGCTTAACGTCACCACCAAAATAGTTTAGAGTTATTTACATTCAAAAGAAAGCGAGGAAGAAAGGAAAAAACAGAAGAAAGAAAAAGAACCGTAGTAACAAAAAATTTGTCCAATTTGGAATCTGAATAGTGAATACAGAGTAAAATGGTCTTACATTGGACATGGCCAATCATTTGGGCCAAAAAGCCCTGTAGGAGCACCAACAGGACGGCCCCGGCCCCCCGCATCACTGCTACCACGGCCCCTCCCTCGACCACCAACTCCTGCACCTGTGCCGAAGGCACCAGCAGGACGAGCAGTTCCACAACGGTTACATACACCACGAAATGCGAAGTTCACATTGGTACAGCTGCTTCAAAAACAGAGCATGGGGAATCTGTTGCTATAAATATTCCTTCTGTAAAATATGAAACTAGGAAAAAACAAAGGGTAGTTAGTGAAAGAAAGAGCTGCTCACCAATGTCACATCACAGACCTTGTATTCGGACACAACCAGTCTCCTTCTTGTTGCCATGCTTTTCCAGAAGCATCTCCCCTTCCTCTACCTCCATCCCCATCCATATCCGTAGCATCTTCTTGTCCACCAAAGTCACCAGCTACACTAATATCTGCTGCATCATTTGTTTGGTGGGGGATACCAGAATTGTATGAATTACCAGCTGAATCTTTGGTCTTTGACTCAGCTATAAATACTCCAATGGTATTTCCATGAAAATCCTTGTTGTTGAACCACTCCACAGCAGCCAAAGCTGCATATGGATCATCATATGTGACTGTTGCATCACCCTTTGGTTCATCTGTAACTTTATCTCTATATAACCAGATCTTGGGTTTGCCTGTTCTTTTGTCTTTCTAGAGAATTATGAAAGGGGAAAAAAAAGAGAACGTAACATCATAAGTTACTTAGTTCTAAAATATGGAATAAATGAAGCTTATAAACAAGTTAAGAAAACTACAAGAAAGCATGCTTCTGAAATGATATCTGGTGAAACAACTGACCTTTAACAACCCGATGGTGCCAAAAAACTCAGCAAGCATATTCTCATCTGTTCCAGGGGGCAAGTTGCAAACATAAACAGAACCAATTGATGGACCTCCCTTTCCTAAATGGCTTGCCATGTCAACAGGGACCAGATCTTATGAAATCAATGGAATTTAACAAGAATCTGGTGCTGCATGCTCAGAAAGAATATAACATAGTGGGGGTTTCCTGCATGGACAACTATTGATTATCTAAGTATTTTGGACAAACAAAACTATCCTGCCAAGAATGTACATGAAATGATAGAAATTGCCTGAAATTAATTCACATGAACATGATATAAAAAAAAACAAGAAGAAAAAACTGACCAATACACACACTAACATATCATAGTCTTATCCACTTTATCAGGTCAGCTTTGTGAGCTCAAATTCTTGATTTATCTTGTTTAAGCCTCTATATAGTCTTCTAGCGTGTCATTTTTCGCAACTTCATTGCAAGCATTTACTATCTCGCCTTTGACTTAGCTCCTCACATTCATGTGGCTGTTTAAAATTTAGTGCACATGCATTTTAAGTTAGAATCTTAAGCACAATTATGCTCCCTTCTTGTCATTTCTTTGCTCTCCAATACTCAGATCCATTTAAAATGTTAGGATATCCAAGACTAGGTCAATTTAAGATTATGCTCATCTCTAAATAACAGAGATAGGATTTGTTAGATCTTGAGTTTATCTCTTATCCATGTAGTAGATGTATATAATCTGTAGTTTCTTAACAAATGCATATAGAAGTTTTATGATATACTCTTTCATCAACATAAAATAATGTAGATCCATTTGCTTTCTTATAAATTGCCCCTTTCATCTAATGACACAGCGATATACACCATCCTACCAGCTTTTCTAGACTTTGCCCATCCCAGATTAATGTTCTCTGAGATCTTAACTCTCCAGTTGGTTGACGTTAGAATTTAGGCATTAAGTTGCAACAAATTTGACCAGAACATCCTTCATACTCAGATATATCAAGGTTATACCTTATATTCCATCTCTACTCTCTGAATGTAAAACCATTTGATTGAAAAGCCTTTCTCCACAGTTGTTTATTATTCCTTTATTTAATTTTTTTTTTTTTGAGTGGTACCTTTCTCCAAATGTATAGATCACCATTTGCTTCATCTCACATCAAACTAATAAGTTTGATTGTATAACATCATTTGCAAACAACAAACACCAACAAATTTCATAATGAATTTCTACAGTCATGTTACTAAAGATGCAAATAAGTAGAGCTAAAAGTAAGCCTCAATGCAGCCCAACTTAAAACTGGGAACTCAACTATCTCTAGTCATCATACTTGTTACCAATTCATCTATAAAAAAAGGAAAGAAATTTCTTAAGTGCTGCTTATAAGTATCTTTCAATGCTTCATGTCATGACTTACAACTTTAATACCTCAATAACTTCCACACTCGTATTATCTAACTCATTCTTACTAAAAAGGGACTAGAATGCTCATTCTACATTCTCTAGATATTTTTTCTGACATGCAAAATATCTAACTATCTCTCTAGTCATCATACTTGTTACCAATTCATCTATAAAAAAAAGGAAAGAAATTTCTTAAGTGCTGCTTATTAGTATCTTTCAATGCTTCATGTCATGACTCACAACTTTAATACCTCAATAACTACCACACTCCTATTATCTAACTCATTCTTACAAAAAAGGGACTACAATGCTCATTCTACATTCTCTAGATGTTTTTTCTGACATGCAAAATACGATGGATACTTTCATATCCATCATATTTAACTAGAGTACCTTATTTGTTAACTTGTTTTTGAAAATGCTTTACCTAGGTTGTTTGTACTTTTTTTAGATATTTTGTTATTCATACCTTAATTTAGACCCAATCCATAATCTGCTTTCTTCTCAGACTCCATCATTGACAAGTCTTTAAAATACACTGCATCTGTCATCCTCAAAAACTTTCTCCATGTTCAGTTTTCATTCTTAAGCACTTAGTATGAACAAGATCTTTAGTTTTTCTCTCTTGTCATGGCAAGCATGCAAATATTTTCTTCTCTTAGTTCCAAATTTGACATACTTAGTGCCACAAGCTTTATAACAATACCTACTTATGATTTCCTCACAGCTTTCTTAACATTTCATTTTGCCAGCTTATTATAATAATACCTGCTTAATTTTCTTTCTTTTTTTAATCCTTCCTATGTTCCCATGCCGTGTAACGTTTGGGAATTAAGTAGTAAATCCGTACCTAACCCCCTGGAGAGAGCCACATAAACATTGAGCTCCAAATCTAAAATAATTTTGCTAATAAGTTTCTTCCTAGAGACTCCATTTGATTGATTACAATACTGGAAAATCTAAAACCATGAGAAATTCTTATCTATCCTCGAATGACAAGTCCAAGCATCAATGGGACAGCAATTCAAAGGAACACTGAAATGACCTTTTCCCTTTTAAGATAAGTTGATTTGAATAAGCAACTTGTGGTTGCAAGAACTCAATAATGAACACCTTCAAATAGTACTGCAGGGTCTTGTCAAAGTATCTCTAATACCTCAAATGACAAGTGGGATGTTGATAACCAGCACTTTGATAGCAACCACGATACAGTCTTAGCTAATCTTCCAAATGTCAACTTCCATCAATAGAATCTATTAATCATCATTTTTCCCTTTTAGTGATCTATTAGTCATCAGGTTAGCAACATGAAGAATACTATATTGAGCTTGACTACATAATAAGTGCCTCTGAGATTGAGTTAGTTTTGCATGTGGGACATACTTTTTTTACTAAAAAACCTATTAGTTCTCAATGACTCTCTATGATTGTCATAAGCTGCAAAATAGTTATCCACAAGTACTATTCACCATTAAACTGAGATACACATGATGCATGGAATATAATACATTGCAGAGTGTATCTCAATCCAACTATAACTAGGCCATATGGATAGACGATTTTGCAGCCCATCATCTATCATGTAGAGATGTAAGGATTTTCTTCAATGAAAAGAGTACTCCACATGCAAAATAAACTCAACTTACTATGAGTTACAATTTGGTTGAGGTTAAATAGTCATTCCTCAATTGACGTTGGGTTGTTGAGGCTAGACACCAACATTTGTGATCTACTGCAACACTATACATCTACATTGCCCTATTTATTTATCTTACAGTAACAGTCAAACAACTTATAAAATCCATGCATTAATCCCAAAAAAAAAAATCTGAACTTCTTACTTTCAACAGATAACCCATTCACACTAAGGAAACAGAAAACAAAGAGGACTTTTCTTGCCACCCAGAATACCATGCCCCAAATATTTGTCAGGAAAAATGTAAGAGGTGCGGCGAACATTACGGACCAGTAATAGTGCAGATGCATATGCAAAACCAACTCCTACTGGAATAGCAATTTTGTTACTGGAGCCCCTTACGATTAGCAGATCCACGGCATCAATTTTTCTGACCCTTAAATCCATTGGAATTTATCATATAGTTGCAAATAAAAACTCAACTCACATGTTATTGTTCCGTCATGTGTTTGTGAGCATCGGATTAAACCTATGTCATCAGTCTTAAATAAATACAAATATGAGTTCTACTCCCATGTATAAGTGATTTTTATAGATTAGAAAAGCCTACTCATAAAGCAAACTCCAAATAGACGAGTAAATGGCTGATGAAAGTGAGATTGGTGAAAAGAGAGATTGGATTGCAATTGAATATAGGACAGTGTATGGAGGGGTGGTTTGAATTCTAGAGAAGGTGGCCCCTTCCTCTAAAAACTCGTCTGAACGTAAGGGCACCATGGGTTGACAGGAGAAAAACACGAGCAGAAATCGATTCATTGGAAATTGTTATGGATACGAATTATTTGAAGACATACCACGTTCCAAAAGTTAAGATTATTTGGGCCCCGTTTGATTTTAGGAATAAGTGAAAATGGAATGAATTCCATACTCGCTTAATCCTAGAATTTTCAGATGCAGGAACGGAACCGAAATTGGAATCATTTGCAAAGTAGAATAGAAAACAATCACATGAAAGAGAGAGGAAAAGGGTTATTGGAAATCACCTGCGAAAATCTGAGATGAATCCGACTATACGAAGCGACCATGAAAAATGAGGGGTAAGAACTAGGGGACGAGGGTACTTAAATGGACATAAGTACGGTATTACCCTTCATAATTGACTCATTTTACGGAAACGCCCTCTCTTGAGATGCCCCATTTAAAAAAAAAAAAATGGGGCCCCACTCTAAGGATAATAAGAAAGTGTTAAAGTTTATTTTGAAATTATATTTCTTTCTATTTTTTATATTTTTATGATATAAAGAGTAAGTGGGTAGCATTTTTTAATAAATATTAAATTATATAAGTTATAATGATATTGGAAGAGTGCTTCATTGATTAATTTTAACTTTTAAATTTTGAGAATTAAAATTAATAATAATTTTGCAATTTTAATATTTCTATTTTTATAAAAGAATAAATACATTATGCCTTTTTACTCATTATTTGAATTGTCAAAGACTCAAAGTGCAAAGAATGCCTCTATTTTCTCGAGACTAACTTTATTGTAGATTTAAATGATAAATATTTATAAAAGAGATAAAACATATGTCTAAACCTAAAAGCTTTAAGTGTTTTAATGGATCGTATACAAGCATGGGATTCGTCATTGATATATAAAGTTGGATGGTTGGTAAAACTGTAAGAGACTATAATATTATCCAAAATAGGTAAGCAAATCATTTGATTTCTTATTTTAGGAAATAATAAAAATTACACTAAATTCACTATAATGTGGTACTTTATAAAGTTATAATCTGTCTAAAATAATTTCGGCAGCGGGTCTAACTTCGGGCCTATATAAAATGTAATAAATCTCTCAACTCAGTACTCAATACCAGGGGTTTAAATATCGGCCGATACGTATCGTATCGGCCGATATATATCGGTTTTGGATATGTGAATATCGGCCGATATGTATCGTATCGGCCGATATTCACAATATCGGCCTTGATATCGGCCGTATTATATCGGCCCGATATCAAAATATCGGCCGATATCAAAATATCGGCCGATATCAGCCGATATTTAAAAAAACAAGGAAGAAAGAGAAAAATATCGGCCGATATATCGGCCGATAACGATATATCGGTCGACATATCGTATCGGCCGATATATCGGCCGATACCGATTTTTAAACCCCTGCTCAATACATTTAGAATAAAAAATGTATTGCCCCAATCATTTTGTAAAATAATACTCCATACATTCAGAATATAAAATTATTGTAAAAGTGACTAAGAATCTCATAAACTATATCATCTAAATTCCGAAAAAGTAATCTGAGATAGACTTTTGGATAAAAGTAATCTTTTCCTAAAACATTCATTGAAAAAAATATTTTATTTTGGAATGTACACAAAAATCTTATGGTCCAAAAAAAGAACAAACAAGAGAACGTGAAGAGGGAGTTTTTTTTAAATTTCTTTGGGAGTGATGGTCTGCTTACCGTATGGGCTGCATTGTGACAAGAAGATCTGCTCCTCTGAAGAACCTCTGGGTTGGATGGTCGGCCCACTTTGTAAGAGTCTACCTTATGATGATTTTTTTTAGAAAGAGAAGTCGAAATGAGTGATTTTTTTTTTTTTTTTACAAAGAGAAGCCAAAATGATATTTTAGTGATATGTGAGAGTTTTAAGGAGATTTTAAGAAAGAAATAGTGCTAGACTCTCAAATTTAATAACCTTTATAATGCAACATATGTACTATAGTTCCAACCATATTACATTATAGAGGTTTTACTGTATTTGATACGAATTTTCATCAAATAGTGAGAATATGGTGAAAATGTATTAAACAAATTTTAATTAGGAAGTAAATTTAAATCTAAAATAATAAAATAGTTTTAACTCTTGAACGTATAACTTATGAAATGAGGTGAAACTTGAGTTGAATTTTAACTCGACTCGCATGATCCGACCTAAGAAATTATTGGGTTAGATTATGTATTTGTAAATTCAGGGTCATGCGGTATCAACAGCTGTGTTATGGATGGTTCTCTCTCCTGCCCCTCACTAAAGGCAACACCACTATCTCTCACCTCCTTTTTGCCGAATGATTTGATACTCTTCTGTGCGGCAAACCTTGCTTCGGCTACTGCCCTTAAGCAGCTTGTGGATGATTTTTGTGTTTTCTCTGTGCTATCTATCAATCTGGTTAAGAGCTAGATTATCTTCTTCGGATCTACTAAAGTCAAATCTGACATTTGCCATATCCTTGTTATGGCTCAGGCTTCCTTGCCTATCATGTACTTGGGCCTACCTCTTTTCTCTTCTAGATTAAGAACCTCTGACTGCTCCAAGTTGCTTCTCATGGTCCAGAATAGGCTGGGCAGTTGGAAGAGCAATTGCCTCTCGTGTGTTGGTCGTTTGGAGCTTTTGAAATCTACCATTACTAGAATGCATATCTACTGGGCTCATTCTTTCCTCCTACCTGTGGCAGTTTTCCTTCAGATTGAAAAGGTCATGCGGTCTTTCCTTTGGGAGGACCATTTGAAGAAGACCATGCATACCGTTGCGTTGGAGAAAATCTGCAGTCCCAAAGCCAAGGGTGGTCTCGGTCTTCGGCGCAGTAGACACATCAACCTTGCTTGTCTTATGAAACACTCTTGGAACATCGCCTTGGGCAAAGATAGTCTCTGGCTGAAATGGATTCATGAAAAGTACATCAGAAACAAAAACTATTAGAAGATTAGACCAAAAAATAGGGCTTCTTGGGCTTGCGATCTATCTTAGCTGCTAGATATCTTGCTAGAGCAAACATTGTCTATGCTATTGGTGATAGTTGTAAGACTAGATTTTGGTTGGATCCCTGGTTCAGCCCTGGTATCCGTCTCGTGGATTTGATTGGCAATCGTCAAATTTATACCATGGGTCTGAATAGGAACTGCACGATTGACCATTTCATTTGCAATGGGAATTGGTCTCTGCCTGCCACGTCTTCCCATTCTTTGGATAGCCTCTGGCTTTCTATTGCCTCAATAAAGCTTCCTCTGGCTGGCAGTAAGGACCAAATTCTTTGGGTTGTGGACCGAAGGGGAGTATTCTCCACTTCTTCTACGATTGATGCTTCTTTCCCGATCTACAGCAATCCCACTTGGATTAGCAAAATTTGGTTCTTTGGCTGTATTAACAAGCATTCTTTTGCTGCTTGGCTGCTTTTCAATTCTGGTTTCAAGTCCAAGCAGAGGCTGATCAGGTGTGGTATCAACTGTGACGATCTTTGTACCTTGTGTTATTCAGCCACTGAAACTTCTTCCCACTTCCTAATTTGCTCTTTTGTCTTGTCCATGTGGGACTACATCATGCACAAATTTGGGCACCTGAGACACTCTAATAATAAATGGGATGATCATAATGCTCTCATTGCCTCCAAGAGTTGTTGGCTAGAAAAATTAGCTGCCAATCTTACCCTTCCCGCCGTCATTTGGCATTCCTGACATGAAAGAAACCTTCGCATATTCTAAAACTGCTACAGATCTGCCTCTGGAGTCTGCTCGAGTATCCTTCAAGACATTCGTGACAACGTTTTCTTCCTCCTTTCCAATGACAATCTCAGAAAGGCGAATGGTTCTTTTCTTGCCTCTTGGGATCTTCCTCCTGCATCGAGTGCCTTTGCTCATCGCCCATCTATTGGTACCTCCATCAGCTTTGGTCCTGCTGCTAGCTGCCTCCTCATCGACCTCTCTATTGTGGATGACCACACCATCGTTGATGCGTCTTTGGTCGGTATTTCTTCTCAGGGACTGATGGCTTGGCCTGCTGATAATGGCAATATTATCTCCAAACTCCTAGATGCTACCCAAATTTGCCTGCACCAATTACTGTCCCTCAATGTTGTTGTGGATAACGTTCAGATCAGCTGTCAGGATTCGTTGAGGCTTATCTCTCAACGCCACCCGACGGCATGGAATTATAGATGTCTCGTCCTTGCTATCCATGCCCTTTTGGCCTCTTTATGTTGTATGTCCGTCACCCAAGCTCACCCAATCCAAAAGGCTTGCCTTTGGGACTGGGTGAATCTTCATGAGCACCATCATTTTGTTTACTCTGGCATTTTCCAAGGCTGGGAACCACCGTGACCTCCCTCTGGTTTGCTGCCTGTGTTGAGCTGGGCTAACACTCTCATCTTTGCCCTTCTCTATTCTTTCTTCTGGCTTCTAGCCAGCTCTTTTTTGTTGGTTTTCTTCTTGGGTTGTGTCCCAGTTTAGAAATCTTATACACTCCTTTTTCGGTTCCTTTCCCTGGCCCGGGCTGTGGGTCTCCATTGTAAAGTTTTTGGGCTTCCCTCTTTGAATGTTATCCTACTAACCTTTCATGCAAAAAAAAAAAAAATTGGATTGAAAATAAAACAACTCGTATGGAATTCAAGTTGGATTGGGTTTAAAAACTTAAAATCAACCTCTCATTCGACCTGAATTGACCAAATTCAACTCAAGTTTCGAAAAATATAAAAGAAAATCTGTTGTTGATTTATTTTCTTCAAATTCAGGGTAAAATGGATCAGGTGGTCAGGTCAGCAACTCAAGTTGGATCCAGCCAGCAACTCGGATTTGGTCAGACTCCATAATTTTTTATATAGATTGAGTTGAATTTATAAAACCTGATTGATCCAATCTGAATTTCAGCTCAACGCATGATGCTCAATCCGACCAGTGAACCCATACACATAACAAAGCAACTCTACTGAGCATTTTATAGACTTGCTGATATTTTAATCCTCATACTGAATTCAACAGTGAAATTGGATAAGACGAGAAACAGCTTTGAATTGAAAAGTAAAAAGTATATCGATGCTTTAATCAGTTTTAATTGGCATTTTAAATTCCCAATCATCCAATATAAATTTATTAATTATTAAACATCCAGCTTAATTTCAAATAAAAATAATTATCATTTAAATTTTGAGTGATGAAGGGATTAAAATAATTAACAAGATAAACCATACGACAATACCAACGTAGTCGGATGACTTTTGATTATATTTTGGCCGTCCATCTCATTAATTTAAATTAAATGACAATAATATTTTTTAAAAACTGCATATTCATTCACACATTTCACTCAAGGAACCAGTCTCAAAAAGAGGAAATCCTGAATTTGATTCGAATTTTGTCCCACCTTAAAGGGCCACTCTCAATGATCCATTTCAACAAAGAGAAAATAAATAAATAAGACATGAAAATATCAAATTTAAACTTACTACACATAATAATTTTACTTAAAAGGATAATCCCAACACTTCAAACAATGGAATTATTGTCGAATTAGATGATCCATGAGAAGCCATGATCCTCCAAATGTAAGCCCTACTTGCACTGGTTAGACTTCCAGCGGGAAAGATTCATCAGCAGTGGCCTTGTTCTTAGAATTGGTGTCTTGAGAGAAGTAGAATAAGCAGCACAAGTTCAATAAGCTGCTGGACACAACAAGGGCCCATATAAACCACACCATGTTTGGTGATACAAGCCCAGAAGCCCGATAAGCAAACAATACATTGACTGCTGTTGAGAGGACCAGAATAGGACCCCTCAATCTGTCTCTCTTCTCTGACTTCTCCGGTAGCCAGTGATAAACATGGACGGATACGAGCAGCAGCATGGCACACGTGTAGAAGGCGATGATGAAGGCCACCGTGGGGAGATCGTCCCTCGCACGAATTACGCCGAGTATGGAAGTGAAGGTCAGGGTGAAGTAGGCCGTGTATGATGAGAATGAGGTATCTGGATCATATTCGCCGTCGTCCGGGCTTGACGAAAAGGGTTTTTGGGAATAGGCTTTTGGATCCATTCACCAACAGCAACAGCAGCAGAAGAGAGTTGAAAGAAGGAGAAGATTGAGAGCACCCTTGTTTTGCTGGTTCAGTGAGTGTTATACCGCTGGGTTTGTGAAATGCATCTAGTTACAGAGTCTTTCATCTGCATATAATATAAGCAGAGAAAGGAAGAAAGGTGGCAGCATCAGTGCAGAGACAAGGAAGGTTCCAAGTAGCGTGACTACGATCTTCTTCATAACTTCTTCGTTCTTCATTTGGTAAAAAAGAAAAACCTTTCTGGCCTACCATTCTGCCAATGAATTGCACCGACGGTTCCCAGAAATTTCATAGCTTTTGAGTCAAGGCAGGTATACTTAACAACTATATCATTAATATTTTTTTTTAATATGGGTAATTCGAATGTACAGATTAATTCCACGAGCATGTGTAAACCTTTTAATTCACAGTTTTTTCAATTTGTGTTGATTGTTGTTTTTTATCTGCCCTATCTATATGTATTTCTACCTCTGGTGCATTTTTATCTATTAATATAGGAGCTATTTTTAAAAAAAAAATCCACATATTAGGTTTAGTCGATAGATAGTAACCCCACAAGGAGTGGTCTGAAGGAGTTGAACGCAAATCAAACTCACGACATTGCTTCATGAGATGAGCGTCTTGACCTTCAGCCCAACCCTCCCAAGTATATATTAAATATTGAGTGTATAAATAATATTTTGAATAAATCATTTGTACTATGTTAATGAATCTTTTAAATTTAAATAACATCCAATTTCATTGATTTTTTTACCCTTATACTCAATTGCAGATATTTTCAATGAATTTATTTTGTGAAGACCAGGGAGAAGCGTCCCTCGGAGTGATATTAGTAAAACAATTGATGGTAGATACTTGTGTATCTACTTCATATATTTTTTACAAATTGTTTTATTTTAAAATATTAGAATAAAAAAAGATAGGTCTAGCAGACTTAGAGCAAACATTTTTAATAGAGAGGTTCTACATTTATGGTTGAATGGGCTCTATATGATTAAATGAGATGAATAGGAGACTTCATTAAATTATATAACTTAAGGAAAAATTCTCAATCTAGTTATTATAATTTTGTAAGATGAGTCATGAAAAAATCAATAATTTTGTAGCAATCAAATATTCAAAATCTAAAATAACAAAATTAGTCTCATAAGATCGACTCAAATTTTACAGTCATTATCATGAAAGAGGGAGGAAGCCCACGATATGCATCGGATCGAGGCATTTTTTTCTTATTATATTTCTTTATTTTCTTGCTTTTTACATTCATTAGCAGGGACAAAATAAGGTTTATGTTTTTCAATCTTTTAAATGATTTTTATTAATGAATAGCAAGCTCCTTCTTCTTACCAGCCTTATGTTTTATGTTGTAGCAACTCTTTTTTATTGATTAATTATTAATAAATTATTATTCACCAAGATGATGTAGACTTTCGATGAAAGTTTATGTTTTATTTTTATACATTAAAATAAAATGATGAACTAATTAATTACAATATTTTTATAAGTTATTTATTATTTTTTACAAACGATTTTAAAATAAATTTGATAATACAAAATTAAAGATATAAATGTAATTTAAGACGAGAAGTGGTTTTATGTGGGCTTGGCTGGACATGAAAATGAGTAAACATGACGTATAGCTTTTCTATATTAGATGAAATAAACTTATGGTTCAAAATAAATCTATTTGAAATGCTATGGCACTGAAAATAATTTAATTTAATTTAATAAAATTATATTTTTAAGGTTTTAAGAATTTGATGATTTTGAATTACTATTTTAGTCTTCACACTTTTGCTTTCTTAGGTGAGCTCTACTTTGAGGAAAAAATGATGAGTTGAATTCAAAGGTTGAGACATTGAAATGAGAATAAAAGAAGTCACAATGATTCAATAATTGAATTTATATATTTTAAATTTTCTAAATTTTCAATGTTTTAAATTGTTTTATTAAGGGCAGACTTAGCAAACACTTATATTTAAAATTATAGATGGATTGATAATTATATGAATTATCGATCTGTTTAAAATGGGATCTATTCGATCATCCTAATCCTACTTTAAAAAAATATATAAAAACAACTTATTAGATAAATATTTTTATCCTTCATGATCAAACCAACAAAAGATGCATCAAATAGATATAAATCAAGTTGGATCTAAATTTAAAAAGGATAATAACAGTTTTAGCCGTTTGAATTTATCATTAAATACAAAACTTTAAGGGTTAAATTTTTTTTTTTTTACAATCCCTAATTTTTTGTATCCTATCAGAACCTACTTTTTCCCTATGTGATGGACATGTAGAAAGACCCAAGCATGAAATAGGAGATTGAAAATAAATCATATTAATTGGATCATTGAAGTTTTTTTTTAACTTCTTCAAAATTTGATGATTTTATACTATTTTTTAATCTTAAACTTTTTTGTCTTACATAGGCCTCACTTTAGACCTAATAATAGGTTAATTGGAAAGATTTAAGAGTGAAAAAGAGATTAAAAAAATAATTTAATTGGACTATAAGAAGTCATACTTTGAAGCTCTCTAAATTTTGAGAACTTTAATTATTCTTTAATCTTTAAATATTTAAATTCTAACTATAACTAGGGGTGAAACTCGGGTAGGGTTTTGGCCCGAACCCGCATGACCCAACCAAAAAATCATCCGGGTTGGGTCATGAAAGTCGGGTCAGCGGGACAGGTCGGGTGGAGAAGTCAGAAACCCGCATTGAATTCGGGTTGAGTTGGATTGAGAGATTTTTAAGTAAATCAGACCCGACCCAGTAAAAAGTAGGCTAAAGTATGTTCAAAATGCGGGTCGGGTTGGGTTTCTAGTTGAGTCGGGTTACAATTCGGGTGAGGTGGGGTCAAGACGTCCAGGTCTAAAGTTCAAGTCGGGTCGGGTTCCATATATTAGTAACTCAGGTCGAGTTGGGTTCCTTATATTAGTAACTCGAATCAAGTTGAGTTTTAAAAAACCTAGTGTGACCGGGCCCGATTTCAGCCCTATCTGTAACCCATTTTGGTGTAGTATCATAGCATTGTTGGTAAGGTCTAAACAATGAATATGAGACCAAAAAAGTATCCTTCATTTTAACGTAAAAGCCATATTTTTAAATTGGCCCAAACATTGAGATCTTGAAATTAATTTTTAATTCTTAAATTATTTGTATCCTATATATGACCCACTTTGTTTCAATGGTGATGGGCCTCTTAAAAATGTGAAAGCATGAATAGGAAAAAAATTCAAATCAATTGGATCATTGTAGCACACTTTTTTTTAACTCTTTAAATTTTGATGATTTTAAATTTCTTTAATTTTGCGTTTTTATTTCATTTTTAGTTAATGTGATAAATTCGTTGGAGAGGTCTAAGTATGAATATGTGATTGAAAAAATCACAATCTTTGAAGACATATTTTTAAAGTTTCCAAAATCTTCAAAATTTAAATTATTTTTAAAAAATTTAATCTATTAAAAATGTCTGAATACACATACCTGTCTTTAAAATGGAAAATTCACCATATGAATATGACAATATTTGAGAATGCAAATTCAATGAGACTCGAATCAACCCGTTTAAGAAAGAGGGGAGGCATTTGAATAATTATCTGTGATGAACCCACTTAGCTTGCATGCTAAGAAAAAAGAGGGAGAGAGGGAGACTGTCGGTTTGCTATTTTGAACTTGAATTCCACTATTAGAGGTGAAACTTGGGTTGAGTTTTAACTCGATCAGTATGACTTGATCTGAGAAATTAAGTAGGTTAGGTTTTAAATTTTTAAAATGGTGAGCCATATAAACATCCGAATTTCTTACTTCTACACACTCATGTTCGATTCTTTGGATGAAATTACTACTCCATGGACCCATTCTTTTTCATGGAAACCCCTGTCACAATTCCCTTACTCTGTTTTGTTACTTCTTATCACAATTCCCTCACTCTGTTTTGTTACGTCAATAAATGGTGTAAACTCCAGAGAGAACAAAGTAGTAAATGTCTTTCTGCTTGTGATGACAACCTCTCATTTCTTCTCTTAGATTAGTCTTGGCATTTGCATGAAGACATTGAAAATGTACATGGTCAAGTATACGATTCAAGCGTAGAATTGCTTCAGAAGCTTTATCTTCAACATGAGAAATACATCTTTCTATGGTATAGTGTCCTTTGCAGGATTCTCTTGCACCACACTACCGCCATCAGCACAATCCAGAGAACCTGTCTCATTGGTTTTCTCTGCCGTTTTCGGCAAATCCATGGTGCCTTCTTTCTCATCTGGTGCCCGTAATGGAGCCTTGGGATCCTTACTTTTTCCCCAGACATATGAATATAGGCCGATGACTATAATAATGGCTCCAATCACACTACACCCAAGAAGAAAAATTCTTAAGAGAGTGGTAGATTTCTACTAACATGGATTGTTTTCAATAATATGAAATTGACATTCGAGATAGTGAAGGAAATGAAGGCACATTGTCATTGATGTAGTACCTTCCTAAGTAAAATTCTTCAGCTAGAATGAAGGATCCGAGGATGGCGGTGATGATCATGGATAAAGGGTTGAATGCTGTCACAAAAACAGGGCCTTTCTCCCTCATAACCACACCTTGCACATAGTAAGTTATTCCAGTGCACACTATTCCCTGAATATCAGCCCATGGAAGTAATCTTTCAATTAACAAATCGTAAAATTCACAGTTCCAAGTTGACTGGTGTAAAGGGAATTGATCCAATGCAATTTTTTTTTTTTTTAGTTCAGGCCAATAGTGTAAAGTTTCTCAAACTCCTGCTCTCTAAATTAAAGTTTCAATCTTGGAATGCTTACCAAATATGCAGGTGTGAGGAGTCTAGTGTCCCACCCTATGGACCAGGCATTGGGCCTGTGTTCCATTACCAGTGCAACTGCCGTAGCTAGCACCATGCCCATTGAGCATATCAAGGCGGTAAGCGATAGCGGCACTGGATATCTCTTTAATGTGAATGACTGCATCAGTGAAGTTACATACCATATTAGTGTAAACTTTGATCATATCATAAAACTATTGAAAATGTTTGCATAAATATATTATTCAATTATGCGGATTTTGATCAATTTTGTAACAAGTAGAAAGGTTTTTAAATGAACAACATAGACATGGATCTGGGTTACCTGCATTATATAGAAACTAGACCAACAGAAGCAACTGGCGACGAGCAAAAGTGTCCCCTTGACCCAATCCTTGCTGGCCCCCCCTTCAGCAGATTCGTGATGGACTCGTCCTCCGGTCCTAAGGAAATTTAAGATGGGGCCCTTGTATAATGTCATTATCATCGATCCGAAGATCATTACAAGAGTTCCTGCAACTTTAGCTTGGCCATTCACCTTCTTGATCTTTAGTCTTTCTTGTCTGAGGAGCCAAAGATCAGTTGCTTCATTAACAATTTACTCATTAATGACTTCTTAACAACGGTGCTTATTTACTGTAAAACATATTTAAGACAGTGTCAGGTGTCGACCTTAAGAGGACTGCCATTAAGAAGGTTATTGCCGGCATGGCATTGTACAGTGCAGAAGTAAAGGTTGGCGATGTGTATGACATACCGACGTAGTAGATGTTTAGATCAATCACTGGCCTGAATATAAGATTAGGCAGGCATTAAATAAAATACGCAACAGAGGAACTAGAAAATTGGTATTATCTGTTTTAGAGCAGTACTCCAATATAGCCAGCATCAGTATGTTGAAGAAGATGGGGAATGTCATCTTGGGTCTTGATTTCCTATCAAGCAAAGAAAAAAGATGATGCTGTTAGTCTCATACACTAGTAGATTCAAATGACAATGTGATGACTATGATTAATCTGATTTGGCCCATTGATGTCCTATGGGGTCATGGTCTATCTTTTGCTGACCATCCTCTGTTCCATTGATTAAGACAAGTCCATTGCAACTTAGAGGGAGTTAGCCTGACGGTCAAGAAGCTCCTCTCATGAAAGGAGATCTTGAATTCGATTCACGCTCAAACTCCTCTAGGCCACTCCTATGGGTTCCTCCTCATCATTTGGATCAAGTATGTAGGGAGGTGTGCACATGTTCCGAAGGATTAGTCAGTATAGTTCCCTACAAGTGATACGCCTGAAAACCTTCGGTCATAAAAAGAAAAAGACTAGTCCATTGCATATCATATAAATCTATTAATAAACACAGACAGATAGGCTGGCAAAGAAAGAGAGAGAGACTTTTCCAATACAAGCGCGAAGGGGGCGATGGTAACCATGGCAAAAGCAAGGCGATAGACGACGAGGATGTAGTGACTCATCCCGCGCTTTATACACACAGCTGCGATTATGTATGAACCTGCATAACCAAATTGCAGGGACACCATAGCCAAATATGGCTTCATCTTATTCAGAGCACCCCACATCTCTCTCTCTCTCTCAAGTTTAAGATCTTCTCTGTGTGAAATCCAAACTAGTACAGGGGAAGAGCATACAAGTAGTAGTGTGGTATATATAACCCACTAAAAGCCATTTGAAAACAGTGTTTTTCAGATCACAAGTAAATGGACACCTAAGATTCCTCTACCCATTAGCCCAAATAGGAGCCCCATTTATGAAAGCAAAGAAATTACTCACATTCATTGCATGGGCCACAACCCACAATTTGGACAAAAGCTGCACAAAACTTTAACTCCCACGACTATCCAATAATGCTTTACTTTCTATTTCTTTCATAGTATTTGAACTGTTTTGAAGAAGTGGAGTTCCTCATTGACACTCAACGACATAAATGTCGTGTAATTTTCGTCAATCTCTCATCACTACCATCTATTCAAGTGGTTATGAACAAAAAAAGATACAACAGATTGGGGTGTTGAACCTACCAACCTGGACTTCTAATTTATGGGTTCTTTGCTTCTTTTAATAATTTAGATATTTTTAGTTTTGGCTATTTAATGAAAAATACAGATTCCTAAAAATCTCAATGGAAAAGAAACACATGGAAGAAACACACATATAATGGAAAGAATTCTTTTAGTTTGGTTATTTGTTACATCTCATCCTCATTATTATCATCATTGGCCGTCATCTATTATGACTTCTCTATTTAACTTCAGTCAGTCTCTTAAGTTTTACTCTTCCATTTAATCTTTGGCCAGTGATCCTCCCACGGGCATTTTGTGTATACAGATACAGGTTTTACCGTGATGCCCAATTTACCATCCACCTGCAGTACAGTACCGAAGAAAAAAAATGTTAGAAATTCATGAACATTGCAAATCGACTAGCAAAAATTGCGAGTCAGCTCGCCAAAATTCATGAACAGTGCAAATCGGCTCGCTGGAATTCACATGGGCAGTAAAAATTAACCCATCAAAATTTTACTGTTCATGCAAAAGATAAAATTGAGAATACACTAAAACCCGTATCTCTAAACATAAAATGGCCGTCGGAGAATCACTGGCCTTCATATTTTTATAAATCATGTTCTTCATCATTCCACGACCTATCGTTAATTTCTTTACTCCTTTCTGCCCAATTTTTAATGACCTTCATCTCCTTATACTTTCAATTTATACGTCTCAACTTTATGTACTAACGCAAATTGAAATTATTATTATCTTATTAACTGAGGAACTAATTTTTTGTAGAGCCAAAATTTACATTTTTTCTCTCTCATACTGAATTTGAATTCATTTTGAGATATACTCACTATTCGATTAACTTTAAGTTACAGAAGGTTAAAACTTGATAACCTTTAAAACCATAAACAAAATAAACTTTTTTCAAAGTTGATTTTTAGCACACTTCTTGTACAAGATCAGGGTCTATAAAATGTTAGTTCTTCTTACCATGGACTAATTAACAATGGATAATTTCTCCATGTTATGGGGTTGGCTTTGATGTTTTATGAACGTGACCAAACTGTTTTAAAGAGACTTTTCTTATCGGGATATTAAGATATTTTCAAGAATTCACCTTAATGTAATACTTCCTCTGTTTCAATTTAGTTATCTTATATAGATTTTGAAATTGTCTCAAAATAATTGTCCTATTTATATTAGAGTAGCATAAAATGTGTTGAAAATATATGAGATTATATGCAGTGCTAGCCTTATATAAAAAGTTCTTTAAAAAATGTAAATATTACAAATGAGATAACTAAAATAGGACAGAGAGAGTATTATTTTTCAAATTTATTTTATCATTCACTTAAACATACATTTTTATTATTATTACTTCATCTATTTATCTTTCTCTCATTGTCTAATAATCTATCTATATCTATATCAAAACAAGAAAATTTCTAACTATTGAAAAACAAGAGAATTTCTTTAATTCATTAGAGTTGTTGATAACGTGTAAATATATATTTGCAAATTCCTTTTGCATCCAGCCTTTTGTAAGCCAACATCTGATTGTGTCCCTCTTACAACTTCGTAAACATTGAATTTTTGATTAAAAAAAAAGAAAATAGTATATCCTCAGACCATCTTCTTTTTTTAAATTTACATATGAAAAACTACAAGAAATTCAATATAAAACTTCCACAGATGATATTCACTACCTTTAGAGCACATCAAATGAAGCCATGAGGGTTCGAACCTACCTGACACCTCCCATCTTCTACCTTGCTTTCGTGCAAATAACCATGAAAAACCATGTTTTCCTTTTATTATAGAAATTCATGTCTAAGCTTCTCTCATTTTTGGTAGATTCATGTCCAAAGTCTTGTCTTGAATCAATTAGGAATAGTGTGTTACTACAATTTCGTGACGCCCACATAGAAATATTAAATAAAAGGAACCCAACTTGCTTTTAAAAGAAATGAGGCTAAATGGAGTAAAGCTCCTGTTTTCTGTTGACTAACCATTTTGTTGCAAATGATGAATGCTGCAAAATAAGTTTTCACATTATCTCATGTGTTATTGGGTTGACTTTTAGAGAAATGATATGAGTGATTTTCTTCTTGTCCTAACTATACAATCTCATTTAGAAATTTGAAATAAAAAAAATCAAATCATATTCATTAATTCTTTTCATGATTGAGATGGTCAGATTTGTTAGGTCACGTCACTAATCTTCAAGGCAAGTGAAAGTCATTCATTAACTCTATAAAGTTATACTTCAGAAATAGAATGAAGTAGCGAGAAACATAATAAATTATTTTGTACGATGGTTTCTATATAATTCAGAAATAGAATAAATTGTCATGAAGAAAATTATAGAAAAGTAAAAATTTCTTACTTTTAGTAAATATATTTTCTACAGTCTCTTTGAGAAAGTAACACCGAGACACTTATATAATTGTCATCATTTAAATAAGTTATTTACCTCATTTATATATATTTTTTCGTAGATCTAGCTTGCACAAAATGTGGCCATATATACTTAGATGGTTGTCTTGTGGGTCCTACTATTTTTTTTCATTTTAAACAATTACATTTTAAATGAAAAATGAATTCTAATTACACGAAGATGAAGTTATAAAGTAAACTAAGACTGCAATTCAGGTCGGACGGGTCGGATTTTAATAAATCCAACTCTAATCCATGTCACAACATATTGATCTAACCCGACCTGATCCGAGTTTATAATATCCACAATCCAACCCAACTCGACTTGACCCGCGTTGCAGTCCTAAGTCCAGATGTCCACTGTACTAAGGCTGAGATGTGAATAGACAACCAGATGTTCACTTTGAATTAGTTGGTGATCTGGACCGTTGATGAAGTTGTCAGCAGATGAAATGAGTAGATGAGAACGTAGAAGAGAGGCATAGTAAAAAGGATCGTCCAAAATCTAAAATCTGGCTGACCCCTCGATTTGATTGGAATTGCTTTTTCACACGATAAAGGGAACAGTAAAACAAAGTTGCAACCCTTAAAACGCTTACCCCGTCTCTTCTCCATCACCCGTCTTGTCACATTTCCTTTCTCTTTCTCACTAACTTCTTCCACCCATCTTTCATTCCACGTGTCTTCTCCCCTCTTCCCTTTCCCCTCTTCCCTTTCTTTCTTTTACTTTCACAATCACCACAGGAGTACCAGGTTCCCTAACCCATTTTCAAACAACTCTAAGTAAGGGAAGACATGTCAGTAGAGGAGATAGAAGGTTGAAGCAGAGAGAGAAACGAAAAATGGCGGAAGGAAGAAATGGACAAACCGCGAAGAGGGAAAGGAGAAAATGAGAGAGATATATGTTAAGGAAAATCGCCTCATTACCCATCACCAAACGAGCAAAGATGATATTTTGCTTTAGATTTCGTTTGCACTTTTATTGGGGGAAGGTTTCCCATTCTCCAAGACTCAAGACATGTTACCCACTGTCTTCTTGCCTTTGCCTTTGTATATATGAGAAAGAAAGAGAATGAGTCAGACAGATGAGGGTTTTTGGGTAGAGAGTTTTATATTAATTTAAAAAATTTGGGTTGATTGGGTCAGGTTAAAATTTAAAGACCTCAACTCAATCTGATCTGAATTTTGTTCGGATTTTTCTTTTCTCAACCTGACCTGACCCTATGACTTGATCCTTGTAATCCGACCCGCATGATTTCTTGGGTCAGGTATGCGGGTCGGGTCAAAATCCGACCCGAGTTGCAGCCCTAAAGTAAACCAACGTCATCCATTAGCAGCATTTGCACTTCAATATCCTTTTATTTCCAAAAAAGAGTTAATTACAATGTTATTGTTTTATGGATCCTTCATTAATTAAATTGGATAGAGTGATTAAAAATAAAATAAAATAAAATAAATTTGAATTAGTGTTGGATTTAATTTTCAGGTAAATTAAATAATATGATTGTTAAATTGTATTTAATTGTAGATCTCAATTAATTATTTGAATCATTGTATTAGAAATAACAATTTCACATTTGTTTTGCTTTGATTGAATGTCTAATTACTTCGGTGAATTTTGACTCTGTCAAAATTATCCTGTTGAAATTAGTGTCATCTTTCTTTTCTTGAGAGTGATCGAGAGAATTGAAAAATGATTTTTTTAAAGGTTTTTATTATTTAAGTCCTTTATTCGGATGATAGAACTTCAATCTAAATCCTATCTTGTAAGGTTTAAAAGAGGGGTGAGATTTCAATTGTCATTAGTTGGTGACTTAGATTTCTTACAATTATAATCTCTTATCATTTTTTTTAAGAATGGGAATCTCCAATCCTTAGAGGTGAGACTTATCCCAATGATACACGAAACCACTCGCAAAACTCATGTATCAAATAAATTCAAGAGAAATTGAATTTAAGAATTCTAATCTAATCTTAAAAGCTCGTACCAAATAATCTTTTATTACTGTCTCATAAATTCAATGTCTACTGCCCCCGGGACTCAACAGTGAGGTAGGCCAAGTGGATTATTTCTATTTGAGATGCCTTCTGTAATTATTGGGGTTTAGTGCAAGCTGATGTACGAAGGGCTTTTATGTTTGGCACACTTGGGTTTCAGAGACCATAAGAATAGAAAGCAATGGGTGATGCGACCACTCATGCATTGATGTGTGATGCATTATTCTATACATTCAAACACACAAGCTTATTAAATTAGGTGATAATAAGTATATTAGAAAATTTATTTCTTGAATACAAAGTCTACAAACAACCATTTTGTTTGAATATATTTTTAAATATCATAAAGTTTGAAATATAATTTAAATTGATAAAATTTTAGAGAGAGTAAAAAATATGACTTGATTGCTTAAATCATGATTACTTTAGGTGGAATTTATATATTAAAAAAAAAGACCATTCTAATAGACTCGATATCTTTTCATTTGATAAACTCTATGCTTAAATATATAGAGTCGCACACTAGTGTGGGGTAGAGATCCTCCCACCGGTGTTTTGTGTAACTAGACACGGGATTTAGGATATTGCCCATTTTACCCTTTCAGTACGGTATAAATCGGCTCATTGATTGGCTCACCGAATCACTGACTGAATCACTGACACTTCCACCGCGGTATAAATCGGCTAGCCGAAATGGCAGATTCGGCTAGCCAAGATGGCAGATTCAGTTTTTGACATTCTTTTTCTTCGATACGGTAGTGGAAGGGTAAAATCGAGAATATCTTAAAACCCGTGTAGGATTACACAAAATTGTGATACCCTGCCCCTTTGTGTGTGTGAACACACCAAAAACTGATGTGGGAAGTCCCATATCGGTTTGGGAGAAAGAGGATGGTAGGTTTATTTGAGGCTACCCACCTCTACTTTAGTGTGAGGCCTTTTGGGTCTGGCCATGTGGGCTGGGTCCAAGAACAAAACCGTTGGGGCTCGCTTGTGTGCGAGGCTTAGAGCGAACAATATCACACTGAGTTGGACCGTAAGCCCTGTTTTCGGGTCAAGTCGGTACAAAAATACCTATGCGAGGATCGCTGGCCACTAGTGTAGATAAACATTAGGAGAACAGTTGGCGCATTCATTCTAAAATGTCAACATTACGAAAAGTAACAAAAAAGTCGATTAGAAGCAACACCACATAAAGAAAAAAATTGAAATAGAAAATAGCAATAATAGAAATGGGTGGTGCTACATTAGTCCCACCCCAAGGTGGATACACACACAAATGGCTATTATGAAATGCAAAATGATTTTATGTTGACAGATAGCTTCATTTGGTTGATGATGTAATTGCACAATTAAGCTTAATAACTAGATATTATAATACTTGTACTGATGCATTGATTGATTAGTTCAATACTTAATCACAATACGAATGTTGTTTCAGATTAGATTAGCATGTTCATGTTATGGTTTCATTATCTTGATCATGAGATTATTAAAATGGCAGACAATTACAAAGTTTCTTGACTTTCTTCCTCCATATCTAGACCCATTGGTAATGGTTTTTGCTCCCCACTCAGCAGGTGGGCCACACATGTATTGGAAAAAGCAGACTAATAAAAGGTGAAGAATTCATATTCAATTATTTTTTTTTGAGGTCCGGAGGTATCCAGGTGTTCATATTCAACTTATTAGTCAACCAAATGAAAAGGACCTTATGGATATTGAGTCAGGCATCTAATTTTAGGCCACATATCATTTTTTTAAATACGTCACTTGATATTTCTACCTGCACAATGTTTATGCCTTATTTTAAAAGGATATTTTTCATTTAAATCAAAATAAAATAATAAGTGTTCTTTTATAAAAAAAATAATTGAAGATGTTCTCATCAACTTGCATGGAACAATAAAACATAGTTTGATGTTCCCATCAAACTTTTTGTCACACTTTATACTCGCCCTCATGTGCAGATGTATTCTTCTACTGCACGCAGAACCTGCTCTGATACCATATTATAAAATCATGACATGATAACATTCTTGAGGTGGAATTTACTCTAAAAGTCTAGTCATTGAGAGAAGAGTGTCAGTGTTTTATAAAGTCATTGATTTTATAAATTAACCGATGTAAGACTTTTTATCACTTTAAATTATAGTATTACTAGACAAATATAGATTATATTTGAAATATTAACAAATATTTGAATCTTTTGTTAGAATAGTAATTGAACAAATGCAAATCATATTCGAAATGCATATCAATAGTATCTCAAGCACTCATATTTGCATCTACATCAGCAGGGCCGGCCCTGAGATCCCCTAAAATCTCAGAGGCCCAATGCGGAGTGAGATTTCAAGGGCCTTTTATGACTGGTATATTAAGGAGTTTAAGTGTATGGGGGTCCTTTCTATCTATAGGCTCTAGGTTGCAGCCTACGCCGCCTGTGTTCAGGGCAGACCCTGCACATCAGAAGCATGTTTTTGAATTTGGATTTTGGCCAAAATGTTTAAATGAGTTTGAAAACTGATTCAAATTTAGTTCATCAATACTTAAATTTGTTCAAATTCGAATTTGAGTTTAGGCAGGAAATTTGCAATTAAGAAAATTGCAACTTTGTTTGAATCACTAGAAGTGGAATCAATCTATGTAACCTTAGAATTGTAAAATATATTTTAGTTATTAAGTCCAAAGTTTCAAATTTGCTTAAGAAGTCTTGAAAAGTTGAGTTTAATCTTTTTAAAGATTGATTGCAAGTTTGCAACTACAGTTTGAAGAACTTCAGAGTCTTGTGTATAAATTTGAATGTTGTAGAAACTAGAAGAATTAATGTAAAAAAGAATTTGAGTGCCGAGACAAAGGAAAGACCTGTCTAAGATTACAAAGGGTCCACCACTTGTGTAGGCTTCCGTCAATTCCTTCGAGTTTCAGTCTTGCATCAGTATTTTTTATACAGGGTGTTTCACACATTAGTTGAGCCCTGATCCGAGTAGACCAAGTATGCAATTTGGATGAGATGGGTTAGACTCTAATTCAATTTGAGTTAGAGCCTAGATTGCAATTAGAGGACGCTTCAGATGAGCCTCTATGGGACTGAATTATTTGAATTCAGCTAGGGTTATAAAAAATAATCATGGGTCCATGTAAAGTCATGGGGTCATAGGGTCCTTACTCATTTTGTTTCAAATCAATTGGTACTAGTCTATAACATTATGCTTTTAAGCTATTCATTATTCATTATATACAAGGTTTGGACAAGATTTTAAGTTTGAATCATATTTTTTTTTTATATATATAAAATATCATAGCCATCATAGTCACTAGTTGCATAATTAAGTTTTAAAGTCATTATTTCACTCCTAAGAAATCCATCGTATAAACATCAAATCAAATAAATTCTAAAATAAAAACAAGATGTACCTTCCAAAATTCTATCAGTTAAAAGCAACAAAATAAATTCAAAATTGAATAATAAGGTTTGTTGAGAGGAGAGAGAGAGAGAAAAAAAAAAGACGCATAGAGTTGGAAAGTGGATAGCGATGAGAGAATTTAAAGTGGATTAGAGTTATATTTAGAATGAGCGATTAGGATTAAAGTGGATGGCTCTAAGGAATCTTCTGAATCCACATGAAATAGTTTGATATCTACTTTTGATACCACTTGTTAGGATCTGGATATCCAGTCTAAAAGACTAGTCAAAGTGGATGGCTCTAAGGAATCTTCTGAATCCACATGAAATAGTTTGATATCTACTTTTGATACCACTTGTTAGGATCTGGATATCCAGTCTAAAAGACTAGTCTATGAGGTGGAGTAACCCATGTCATTAATAAATTCCTTGATCTCCATCTATACTTTCAATGTGAAATTCATTCGCAGCCAACTCAAAAACTAACACTAATTATCTCAGAGTAATTTCTTTAATATTTTTTATAGATTTTTGTTTGTAGATGATGTAGGGGTTAGGTAGGATTAAGAATACCCAACCTCGAATTATAGCGAAAATTTGAATAATAATTTGAATAACTCGGTTGAAAAATATTGACCCTATAAGATTTATAGTACTCGTAGCTTTAATGACAATACTGCAGAATTGGTATGGGCTGGTCACCGTCTCCTTTGAATCTGAGAGCCTTCAGCGGTGGAACTCTTTCTGCTGTCCTCTTTGTACTGCTCTTCAGACTCACTTAGTCATGTAGAAATCGTCTGCAACTAGTTTCCTTCGGCCTCCAACAAGGCTGGTCTGTGGGGGTGGGCCTTTCAGATCCTCCCACACAGCCTGGACTACACCAGGAAATCAACAACAATAGCTTGGTTGCTTTCGTCTGGGTTTGCAAACACAGCAAACGAAATCCCTCAATGGGTTTTCCAAGTACCACGAAAATTACTGGAAGTAAAATTTATTCATCATAATCTTAAAAATCCCCCCAATTCTTCTACATACAACCCTTTAAATAAATAGGGATTACCCATCGACTGTAAAGGAGCCGACCCTCCCCATCGTATGAAACTGAAATAACAATTCCTATTGTAGAAGACTAGAAGGAACAACATGCTTTTGGAATAATAAAAATAGTAATTTCCTAACTAAAATTAAAGTTCTAAATAAAACACAATACCCAAGTTGGAAATAACTAATCCTATTCTAACAAGGACTACCCATCAACGTGATTGCCTGATTGGGACAAATCTTCATGCATGGAATTAATTTTCATGTATGAAAATAATTTCATGCCAACGATTGTGCCTTAATTGGGGCACTTTGTAGACCTCCAGGCCTGATGAGTTGGGCTTGATCTTGTGCTGGGTTCGCTTTGGACTTGGGCTGCCCCAAACTATGCAACTGTCGGTATCGAAAATTAAATTTTCATCTTTCGTATCGGAGTCCCGAACTTGCTAATTTGCTAATGCACCTGTCCTGAGTCAAAATTAAAATTTTGTCTACGTCTCTAGATGTCCGCATCAGCTAGATAATTTAGTCAATTGTTTATTTGAATAAGTTTGCAATTAATTTTACATTTAAAAGTAATTTAGGTTGCTTCATGCATTCCAAACTTGACCCTACCAGACAATTAAATGGATTTTGGTGAGCCTTCTTACTTTAAATTTGATGACAGAATAGACTTCATTTTATAGGTATTCAGCATTTTTCAATGTTTCTCAAGTAACTTAATAAGAAATAGATTATTTTTATCAATATGTCTAGACTACATAAACTTTCATAAGCATTGATAAGGTTTCCTACTCTAAATTTAATCATAAAATGGATTAAGGGAATGTGATGGGGTTGCCATGCTTTTATTTATGATTTCTTATCTTTTTGTTTACATTCATATTGTAAAACAAAATCCTTCAAAAAACAAGAAAGAAATCTTGCACCCTTTTCGATGAACTCTTTCCTCATAAAATCTATTCTCTTTCAGACCTTTTTGGAGTCTCAAAATTAGAAGTTAAAATGATACGCAATGAAAGACCTAATGCAGAAGATCTTCTATTCATTCCTTGTATTTAACACACTAAATTGACAAGTTTTTCATTGTTACAGAGAAGTGAAGATTCATTTAAACTTAATATGAAGTTTGAGACTTAAGATCTTAATTTTGTTTATTTATGCATCATATTTAGAGGTCGTTTGTCAATTTCTCACGAATGAGATTTTTCTGTGAAGAGTCAAGCAAAACAAATCACTTGAAATCATCTCCTTTTGGATGAAGGGTAAATTCTACAGAGGTTATTCAAAGTTATCATGGATATTATGAAAATCCTTTGCTTGGAAAAGATGTTCAAAAGTGAGAGGGGAAGGGTAAAAAGTTAATTTTTTACTCCTATCCCTAAATTACCAAACAAGGATAACGGGAGTTACCCTCCATTACCCTCATCCAAATGTTACGTGCCTCATATGCGGTGATGCAGAGATTTCAGCCGAATAATTTGGGGCAGTTGCAGTCACACCAGAGTCATCCAGGCAGTAGGAGGGACTTTTGAATTTAAATTTGAAATGTTGTTTTTTATCTTATTATTTCCTTTTATCGTGTATGACTTTGGTGTGGCTGCAACTGCACCAAATTATTCGGTTGAAATCTCTGTATCACCGCGTGTGAGGCCCGTAACACCAAATGCAGCCCCTGTTTTCTCCCACTTTCCTTTGTGACTTTCAGACTTTTCCATGAAATTTGTCGTCTCATACACGGTATAGAAAATTGGAATTTCCCACATGATTTTCCAATGTTCATGGATTCCATAAGTATTGAAATTTTAAGGACAGAAACATGACAGAGAGATTTTGTACCTATGTGGGCTTTGCTAGGTCCATGACATACAGTAAAGATAGAAACAGGCCAAGCTTGCAGAGCTCTAACTTTTGATGGTCTAATCTTTTCTGGATTTTTCGTCAATCAGGCCAAGTTCCGAGTTTAGAGATGGGAACAGAGGTTGTTCATGGGATGTGTTCGCAAGGCTTCTCTCTACTCAAGCTTAAGTTCTTCCACATTTTTACTGGGTGATTCAGGAATTGCCTATTATTTTTTCAAATGATATATCGATATTCACTGCAGGTTCTCGCGTCATTTTCTTTAAAAGGTATTAGATCACCGTGGGACACTTTCAAATGACTAATGCTTGCTATTCCATTATTCACACAAACCCTTTGATGACTTATCGGCTGCCTTGCTTGAGGAATAGTTTCACGAAAATGGAGACAAACCGAAATAACGTCTGATCTTGTTTCTGGATTGAATTGAACAGGGATATATGAAGTTTGTTCTGTGCATCTCTTGGATGGGTAAATCCCCATGAAAAAGAGATGAAAAACCCAAGCCCACTGTTGGAGCCCGTTTGTGGATTATGTACTTGGACAAATTAAGTCTAAAGCTCACTTACATGCCCAATTCACATTTCAATTGATTAATACACTAATAATTAGAATGATTATATTAATAATTATAATAATTATTATTATGATTATAACTATTATAATATTTATATATAAATATTTAGTCAGCTAAATAGGCTGAAAAGCCCGTGGGCTTTCACAGGCTTTACTTAAATATCTTAACCCTGAGACTGGCCTATCAATCAAATGCGCATGCTCAAGTCTATTTGTTATAATGAGTTTGGATCAGGTTTTTGCCCACGACTAACCTTAGATACGAGCAGGGGTATAAATCTTGACCGAAAGGCACTACATCAATTGTACATTTTGCCGAGATCTCGCCGATATCTGCCGATACGGTTTTAAACCACTGATTTTTGCCAAAAAAAAAAAAATCAGAAGAGAGAGAAATATCTGCGGAGATCCGAGATAGCGAGATATCGTCCGAGACGCCGATACCAACTGTAACACCCCGCCCTTTTCACTCTAAAATCAGAGTATATTTTTTTTTTTTTATATATATAAACAAGTGTGATAAGAGCGGGATGTCACGACGCGAGTTAAGTCCGGACTTCTAAAATCCGACCCTTAACTGGCCAAACCCATATGTGCATGGACTAAGTCCATGTGAAACATTTCACATACGGTACTAAGTAAAACTTGCGGAATATTATTAAATCTAACTGCGGAATTATAATGGAACCTACGACTATTCCATTTTATTAGATAGCAAAGTACATTATCACTTTTCCAAAGTTATCTTAACTTAATCAATCATTCCAAACTATACCAAACCATAGCAATTATTAACTAAGTTATTACATGTCCATGTAAACTTAAATAAAAAGATCCATAAATAAATTCAATCAAAAGCCCAAGCTCCTATGCTTAGCTTTCCTCGTAATCCCCAGCTTTTGCCTTTCCCTTTCCTTTTCCTGCATCATCCTCTAAAGATAGAAATAGGGCGTTAGATCAACGCGCCCAGTAGGTCTTCCGATTAGGGCTACCACAAAGTTAGAGTATAAAACATGTAAATAATATAAAAATACGTGTCATCAAAATCTTACAAAAAGAATGCTATGTATGTGATGCAAATGTAATGAGTCCCACCCATCACAAATATACACAGCCACCCTCCACATTGGTTGTTCGGACGCCCCGACGGAGTGTGGACCCTCCGGTTTCCCTTGATGGGAATTCTTATTATCAAGATACCACCACACAGGTTTTTCGGACGCCCCGACGGAGTGTGGACCCTCCGGCTACATAACTACCACCCCATGCCATGCATGAGATGTCAATGAATACATGATACATGCCATTTGGAAATATATTCTAACATTTCATAATCCCATTTTGAACATAATACATTAACATAAACTACTCATAAAAATCATGATAAACATCACATATGAGAATGGTTACAAAGAGGTAGGAAAACCTACTTAAAAATCACTTTGAAAGTCCGCTCTTCTTAAACCGTCACCCGCTCACGAATGCGCACCGTTTAAGAGATTCCGTCACCTTGTTACATAATAATAAATTAAACTTAAATCCCATTTGATTTCCATTTTAATCCTAAGACCACAAACACCAACTTGTGGGGTTCGGCCATACTCCATGGCCGAACCTCACCCTTTTTAATTTTGGTCCCATTTATTTTCAAGTCCATTAATCTCATCATTTAAACAACAGTCCTCTATTATTTGTAATAACCCAAGTCCATAAAAAATATTACCCATTTAATCCCTTCCATGTCCATGGCAACCTATCATGTTCCATGATCTTTAAGTTTTGAAACCCTTTAAATTTAATAAAACAATCCACATGATTCAAAGTCTAAGAAATTCTAATTCTATGAATATATTGGGTGGGGTTCGCCCATACTCCATGGCCGAACCTTACCCCTTCTTTTGCATTCTTTTGGTCCATAATAACATCTTAGAAATTAATTTAAACATCACCCTTGTTCTTCCATTGGACTGATTTAATCAACATCTAAGTTTTCATCCATTTAAAAAAATCCTTTTAAGATTATCATAATGTCCCATAATCTTCAGTCCTCAAAATGACAAAGTCTTTCCATGGGGTTCGGCCATACATATGGCTGAACCCTATGGTTCATCTACTCCTCCTAGACATACTCATTTGGTCCTTAGTTTTTATCCATGGGGTTCGGCCATACCCTTGGCCGAACCATATAGTTCTTTTAAACAAAATTTAAATAAATAACACTCACCAGTTCCGTGACTCCTCCAGTCTTTCTTTGCTCTTTCTTGCTTCCTTTCTTCCTTAGCCCTTTTTTTTTTTTTTTCTCCTTTCTCTTGCTTCTTTGGCCGAGGCTGATCTTGATCAATACCACTCCTCTAAAAATGGTTCGGTCAAGAGGGTCTGTTCTTAAGAGAATCTGCTTGAGTGCAATGTAACCTCTAATTCCTTTTTCTCTCCTTAAGAGAATCTGCTTGAGTGCAATGTAACCTCTAATTCCTTTTTCTCTCTTGTCTTGTGAGTGATCGGCTAAGAGAGAGTGTGAGGGAGAGAGATAACCAAATGGGATTATCTTCCCTATCTCACATGAGATAGAAATCTCAATCCTCCAACATGTAGGCATTTGAATTTGAATATTTTTTTTTTAAAGATAATACCATCTCCTTCATCTCTTCATGAATATCCATGTTTTGATTTTTAAACCACAAACCTCTACTCCCCTCCTTCCAACGTGTATGCCACATTTGAATTTTGGAATAAAATAACTCCTTTATCTCTTTTGAATTTAAAATCCAAAACCGTCCAATCCATTCATCTCATTTGAATTTGAACTTTAAATATATTCTATTTGCTTAAATTTCAATTATTAATCCCATCTCATTTGTTTGAATTTCGAATATAGAACCATCCACCATTTTGAATTTAAATTCAAAATGTGAAGGCCGTCCAATCCACTTATTTGAATTTAACTCAACTCACTTGGTTGTCAACCAAGTCAAACACGCCCCAATGGGTCCCAATTGGACATTTTGACCCAATTGAATATATCTTACCCAATTGTTCCAATTGTAACCTTATCCAATAAATGACAAATTTCATAAATATAAGTAATATAAAATTCCAAGGTGTTACAATCTCGGCATATGCATTTTTTTTACCCTTGGATATGAGTCAATCTTGGGCTTGAGTTGACTGTAGATACATGGGCCTAAGTAGCTGATATAAGTTAGCTTAAATTCTTTTGATTTCATAATGCAATCGATACATAGCTATCTATTTTTTAAACCTAATTCGTTGATTGATTTTTAAAATTCAAGGTCTAGCCCAACCATTTAGCATTAGCCAGATTTTATTACTCTACGTAGGACGAGGCTGGGCCCTAATCTTCAATTTCCCGAACCGATCAATATTCAGTTCTTAAATTTAGGCCCAGATCAATTATGGACCACAAGTTACTCTCTGTAACTCAGGCAGTCCAGATTTTGATTTTGGACCTGCCAGAACCCAGGCCCGAATTGCAACAAAAGGAACCGAGCTCAGAGCAGGCCCATTTAACTCAAATGAATTGCAAGTTAAATTTAACCTGAATTGTATTTGTTGGATTGAAATCTGATTTCAAATGCAAAATGTATATGCGGACTTACCACAATTTCTAATATTTATAAGGAAATGGAACCTAAGGAGACAGAAAAAGAAAAAAAAAAAAGTTGAATTGCTGGCAATAAATTCACATTGGAAAATTATGTAAAACTAAAACACAATCTTGATTGATGAAAATCAATTTTCTTCTAGACCAACATAAGCAACTGGCGACAAGCAGAAGTGCCCCCTTTACCCAATCCTTGCTAGCCCCACCTTCAGCAGAATCGTGATGGGCTCGTCCTCATGTCCTCATGAAATTTAAGATGGGCCCCTTGTATAATGTCATTATCATCGATCCGATGATCATCACAAGAGTTCCTGCAACTTTAGCTTGGCCATTCAGCTTCTTCATCTTTAGCTTGGTCACTCACTAACAATTTACTCATTAATGACTTCTTAACAAAGGTGCTTATTTACTGCAAAGCTTGTTTAAGACATTCATTGATACATGTATAGTGTCAGGTGCCTACCTTAAGATGATTGCCATTAAGAAGGTTATCTTTCATTAATTCTTCTATCTATATTTTCAATGGTTTACATCTCCTCCTACCCATTATAACAAATATCGGCGGTATTTTCAAATTTACCACATTTTCATCGGCAAAATACTATTACTGCTTTAAAAACATGTTTTTATAGGTATGAAGAAAAATTCCTAGGTAAATTTCCTATCAAATCGCGTTAAAACGCGATAAATGGTAACATCGCGATAAAATCGCAGTAAATTGCTGGTAAATTCCTTATTACCATTTTTATTTATTCTATTTTATTATTTTTAAATATTATCATTTCCGCGAGATTTTTCTAGTTAAATTCCGGTAAATATCTAAGAATTTGAAAATATCTCAATATTACCTAATCGCCGATAGTATTATATGTGACAAGGCTCCTACCTAGACCTACGATTGATTCACATTGGAGTCTACTTTCAACTCTAAATTTTAAATTAATTAAAGCCAAGATATTTCATATTGAATGAGTCAAATTTCTGAATTTTGGGAGTCCAGTTCTGTTACATTAACCATCCTTCCCCTTATGAATAGGATCGTAGAAGTAGAACTGCCCTAACTATTATTCTACGCGAGCCATTGACGGGATTATTTTAGGAATAAAACTCTTAAATTGTTGGTGGAATATTGTTCAAGAATTTTCTTTACCACAGCCATTTTCATTAGTCAAATGCCCTTCACAATCTTTAATCCGTCTACGCAATGTAAATGCTATAGTTGATAATTATGGAGTGGAGTTGAAGGACTAATTTAAATAGTTAAAAATATTCAAAAGTATTTTTTTTTTTTTTGTAAATTAACTAATTTAAAGGTTCTTTTATATTATTAATCATTGTTCCAACCTACATACATTCTTTATCATTTTTATAAACAATATTCTGAAAAAGATGCAAACCCAAACTTTGATGAATTCAAATAGATAAAATATTATAATGTAGAGAAGCTCATCAACCATAATCATGATTTCAAAGTAATTCTAAATTACAATTTTTTTTTTGGATAGAGATCACCTCTCCTAATTTTTTTTATGAGAGCACCCCATTAGTCTTCGATGCATATATAAACCTCCTTATTCACCTTATTCACCTATATCGGATAAAACTACAGATAATAACCCTCTAGATGTAGAATGTAATTTGAACTAAGGACGCATTGAAACTAAAATTTCTCCATGGATCAGCTGAGAAGTCATGCATCAAAACCATGTCCAAGAAAAAATAGTATATTTTAAGTGGGAGAAGTGACACAAATTATTTGTTTTTCCTTGTTTTGATAGAGTTTGCAAAAGCAATTCAATTGAGATGATTTCCCAACATCACTAACTGCCCATCAATTACTTGTGGTTGTTCTGTAAGGTGATACATTCTTTTCCCTGTTCTCAAATAGCCTTGTTTAAACTAGTTGGCATACATGTCTACAATAAAAATAATTCATTGAAATCTCTAAAATTGGAGTTCATTTAGAGTTTTTTGCAAAAGACTTTAGACCATAAGATAGGTTAAGTATGTTCAATCTCAGACAATAATTAATGCAGAGTTTATAAAAATTCAACTTAAATAGATTATAATAAATATGATTCTAAAGAGGACAATTTTTTTATGAGAGGAGAATATAATCTATTAAGAGATGAAATGAATATCAGGCGACTCCATCTCACAAGGTCACTTCTTATAGAATTCTTCTGATTAATCGCAGAAACCTAAACACTTTCGACGAAAAATGAGATCATTTAAAGGGATCCCAACTAATAATGTTACTGTCCAAATTACCCTCACCTAACAAAAAAACAGTACCCATCAACATTCTACCTTATTAGATTGAAGGTATGCGTAGAACACAAACAAAGGCAACCGAAGGAAAAGGAATAGCCCACCAACCTCTATGCTTATGCCCTTATCACTCAAATATGTCTTTATTCTCTTCTCCCCAAGCAACATCTATTCATTCTTGCTCATCATATCATCTCCTCTGTTTCTTTCCTGCATCCTCCCTTAAATTTCTACAGTCTTTGGGTCTTTTCAATTTGTTTAACATCAAATAGAGTCCACCTACAACACCTTCTTCTTCCTAAGATCTCTTGGTTTCACCAATTCACCCATCATTTTTTTTTTTTTTTGGTTTGGTTACACATGCATTCATCCATTCAACAGAGGACATACCCCTTTTGGTGTCTCTCTCTTTATCCATAGACTTTAAGTGTCTGCAGAAAGCAGCTTCGCCATGGAAATACTGCCTCCAATTGCAAAACTGTTGTTTATGGTGGTACTCATGGTTGCAGTTGGCGTCTTGCCTGCACGATCGACATCGAGACACAAGTTCAAAGGCATTGCCCGAGAAGGAATTCGGGTTGATCTGATTCATGTCGATTATGGGGGCAATTTCACGAAGTTTGAACTACTCCAGCGCGCAATGAAGCGAGGGAAGTACAGGTTGCAGAGGTTGAAAGCACTGGCGAACCTAGCCGCGGACGACGCTGGCAATGAAATTCAAGCATCTACTCATGCGGGCAATGGAGAATTTCTTGTCAATCTTGCCATAGGAACTCCTCCGGTAGCCCTCCCGGCGATTCTAGACACGGGGAGCGATTTGATATGGACGCAATGCAAGCCGTGCACCAATTGTTATGCGCAAACGACACCCATCTTTGATCCTTCGCAATCGTCTTCTTACTCGAAGTTATCTTGCTCTAGTGGACTGTGCAAAGCTCTCCCTGCTTCAACTTGTAGCCCCGATTGCGAGTATCTGTATGCGTATGGAGACTACTCCACGACTCAAGGTGTCATGGCGAGTGAAACCTTCACCTTTGGATCAGTTTCAGTGCCCCACATCGGCTTCGGGTGCGGCGAGGACAACGAAGGGAGTGGATTCAGCCAAGGTGCAGGCTTAGTTGGGCTTGGCCGCGGGTCTCTGTCTCTCATTTCACAATTGGGTTCGGGCAAGTTTTCCTATTGCCTGACCTCAATTGATGACACCAATACTAGTCCTCTGTTATTTGGATCTCTAGCCGACATGAAAGGAGACCTCAAAAATCAAATTAAGGCCAGCCCTTTGGTCCATAACCCTTCTCAGCCAAGCTTCTACTATCTTTCATTGGAAGACATTACAGTAGGAGGAACCAAACTCTCCATTCCAAAATCCACATTTACAGTGAAAGATGATGGGAGTGGTGGTCTGATCATAGACTCGGGTACCACCATAACTTACTTGGAATCAGCTGGTTACAAACTCTTGAGAAAGGCCTTTGTGTCTGAAACAAATTTGCCGGAGGCCGATGCGTCACCGACCGGACTCGATCTATGCTTTGATGTTTCATCCGGTTCTTCGACGGTGGAGGTGCCCAAGTTGATCTTCCACTTCAAAGGCGCCGACTTGGACTTGCCGGCGGATAATTATATGATACAAGATTCAACTACTGGTCTTCTTTGCCTGACGATCATGGAGTCGAGCGGAATGTCGATCTTTGGGAACATGCAGCAGCAAAATATGCAGGTCCTCTATGATTTAGAGAATGACTTGCTGTCCTTTGCTCCTGTTCAATGCGATCAGCTGTGAATTTCATGCTCTGCTCTACCCCCCCTCCCATTGTTTCTTTTTAGTTCTTCATGGGTGTGGAAATTTCCTTTCATATTGGCTTCGTTTGATTTGTTAGATGTTGAAGTTGAGTGTTTATAATTGTTACTATTACAATGATTTGTCATATTATACATTTACAATTGTCGTCATTTTCATCTAATTCATTTTAGGAGCCCCATTCGAACACCGTTTTTTTCTTTGGGAGAACACCCTTTTCAAATTTTATATGCAAATCTTTCACTAAAAATACTTCGAACGAGTATAAAATTTTCACATCCTTCGAACTATCAAATCGTTCGAAGGATTATAAACATCAGTAAAAGTTATTTAAAAATTAACAGTAATTTTTTTTTAATTTTAAAGTTTTTTTTAAACATTGTGTATTTTCAAAATTTCTCAAATTAAATATCCGGATTAATTACGATAGCCTGATAAAAATACTTTAAGAATTCAAGGTCTTTTGACACTCCCAAATACTTAAAACACAGTCTTTTACAAATAAGGGTATCCCTTGACTGTGTGGAAAATACATTTGGGAGTGTCAAAAATCTTGAAGTCTTAAAATATTTTTATCAGGTTATCGTAATTAATTCGGACATTCAATTTGAGAAATTTTAGAAATACACAGTATTTAAAAAATAATTTTAAAGTTTTAAAGGAGATATCGACAACATAGACAGTTATTTTTCAATCACTGTGTGTTTCCAAAATTTCTCAAATTGAATATCCAGACTAATTACGATAACCTAATAAAAACACTTTAAGATTTTAAATTCTTTTGACATTCCCAAATGTATTTTCCATATAGCCAAGGGATATCCTTATTTGTAAAACATTGTGTTTTAAGCATTTGAAAGTGTCAAAAGATCTTAAATTCTTAAAGTATTTTTATCAGGCTATCGTAATTAGTTCGGATATTTAATTTGAGAAATTTTGAAAATGCTTAAAAAATAACTTTAAAATTAAAAAAAAAAAAGATTTTACTGTTTAATTTTTTAAATAACTTTTACTGGATGTGAAAATTGCCATCAATAATCGTTCGAAGTATTTTTAGCTGAAGGGCAAAGCAGTAATTTGCACATAAAATTTGAAAGGGGTGTTCCGTGGCAGAAAAAGGGGGTGTCTGAATGAGGCGCCTTCATTTATCTCATTAATTTAAACTTCTTTTAATGTGAATTTGAATTTGACAAAATATTTTAGACCAACGGCCTTATCTTATATGTCCATGGAACTTGAATCCACAACATCTAACACTGTAACAATGACTCTGGATCAATTATACATTTACCATTGTTAGAATTCCAAAAATATCTGTATGGGCCGATTTGGCTAAACCATTAAGAAATGAAAACATGGAGTTGGGCTTCATACTACACACAACCCAGTTTTTATAGGCCAGGCTCTTCTGAGGGTGAAATCTTGAGCCTTTTTTAGAAGAAAAAAAAAACATCCTCATCATTTCTTCTTCATTTTTCATCTATCTTAGATTTTTTTTCTATACAATTGTTGGGTTTTTCTGGGCAATATATTAAAATGGTCGGATTCTCAAATTTAGTTCTTGATGGTTTGGAGCAGGGGTCCAAATATAGGCCGATACGTACTGTATCGGTCGATATGATACTGTTTTGAAACCGTATGATCTCGGCCGATATATGCCGATATCTCGGCCGTATCATATCAGCCAATATCGGTCGTTTTTGTTAAAAAAAAAGAGAGAAAATATTAGCCGATAACGATATATCGGCCGATACCAAATATTAAACCCCTGGACTTTGGAGTTAATTTTGAAGACACAAGTATTTTGCATATCTCAGATCGGGCATTTACAGATTTAAAAATCTTACTTAGGGTGGGTTAGCATTACCCAACCCGACTTGCATCTCTATGGGCCAGGCCTATCCTAGACGAAGCCAAGTTTTTGTGGGCCAGATTATTAGGCCTTTCGGTGAAATGGATTGTCGATCAAGACCTGATTTAAGGATCCTAGCATCTGATCATGGAGTTTTAGGTCATTGAATACCTGGCAAATGTATGGGGAGGTAAAACTTTAAAAGTATAAAGCCCATGAACTTCACCAGCTCAGATCATGGCTTATTGCTGATGGGCTCGAGTACGGGCAGATGCCCAATTTACTATTTAAATTTTCTGTCATAAAAAAGTTAGACGGGAGACAACCAGTTGAACAACACTCATGTGGCCATAACTTATTCCTACATAACTTATTATATACTCCCTCCGTTCTATTTTAGTTGTCTCATTTGAAACATTTGTACTTTTTAAGAAACTCTCTATATAAGACTAGCACTCTACATGATCTCATCCTTTTTTTTTTGAATGGTTAATATATTAGAGAAAGAAAGGCACTAGAGGTGCAAGAACAGAAAACAAAACAAGAAAAAAGAAAAGACAGTATAATCCGCAAGCTCAAACTAGCCAAAAAGAAACACTAAAGCTGTGAGCAAAGTAAGAACAAAGTTAAGCTAAGTCGACACTTTCTTTCCAGGCACGCAAAATATCATTGATGGAGATATTTCTAAACTCCGCAAGGGTAGAGGCCCAAGTAGCACACTTGGCAAAAACTCTTGTAGAAACCGTTTTTGTCGTTTCGGCATGATCCTTAAATGTTCTATTGTTGCTTTCCCACCATAAACTCCACGTAGTAGTGAAGAAAGCCAAGCTCCATAGAGAAGAGCATTTTTGGGATACCGAAACGATGTCCCAAGTAAAGGATAATTCGGCGATCTTAGAAGGCATAACCCAATGCACACCAAACTTTTGTAACACAGAGTTCCACACGGTATAGGAAAATGAACAATGGATAAGGAGATGATTTGTCTCTTCAGAGGCCTGGAAACACAAAGGCCAGGCATTGACAAGCATTCTACCTCTTTTGCGTAAGTTGTCAATAGTAAAAAAATTTCTTAACCCCGCTGTCCACAAGAAGTATATGGTACGGGGAGGAGCTTTGGATTTCCAGATTCCAAGGTTGACAATAGCAGGAGTAGTCACCCTGTTGCTCTACTTGATGAAAGACTTGACAGAGAAGCTACCAGTGGGGTCTAGCCACCAAATCAAAGTGTCCTCACAGGAGGTCCGAATTATGTAGGCAGAAATGATATGAAGAAGAGCTAACAAGTCATCGCTCTCCATGTCAGAAAGAATACGGCGAAAGGGGGGATTCCAAATGAACTGATCACTGCAAATGGAGTAAAAGTCAGAAATGATCCCAGTCGAAAGCCGAGAGATACTGTATAAGGATGGAAACCTAGAGGCCAAAGTAGTGTTGTCGCACTAAGGATCAGTCCAAAACTTAACTCTGTTACTATGCACCACTTTAAATCTGATCCCCTCTTTAAATTTGTCAACACACTCAGCAATAGCTTTCCACATACTAGAAGCCCTGCGGGGATGGGGATTGACCACTCAATCCTGATTTCTCACTCTATATTTCTGGATCAGAATCCTCTTCCAAAGAGAATCACCCTCAGTGCCTAAACGCCAAAGTCACTTACAGAGAAGCGCAAGGTTAACTTCCATAAGGGGACTCACCCCAAGGTCACCAGCAGAAATAGGAAGACAAACTTGCTCCCACTTCACCAGGTGATATTTCTTCCAATCCTCTTGGTCCCCCCATAGGAAGTTCCTCATGATTTTCTCCAAAGATTGAACCACTTTACTTGGGCTTTTAAAAGCAGAGAGGAAGTAAATAGGAAGAGCAAAAAGGACAGCTTTGAAGAGAGTGATCCTTCCACTAAAGGATAAATACTTTCCCTTCCAAGAAGCAAGGCACTTACTGAATTTCTGAATAATAGATACCCACTGGGAATACCCAAGATTCCCGATGCAAAGAGGGAGCCCCAAATAAGTGGAAGGGAGAGAAGAAGATATACATCCCAAGATCTTTGAAAATAATCCTAACTCATCGTCATCCACATTGATGCCATATATTTTGCTTTTGGAATAGTTGATACTGAGGGAGGATGACAACTCAAACTATCTGAGAAGAGATCGCAGATTCATAAAATCTTCATTGGTAGCATCACGGAAGATGATGATGTCATCAACAAATTGTAAATGATAGATTTGTAAAAAAGAGTTACCAATTCTGAAGCCATGAATAAATGAGAAGTCAACTGCTTTGGTAAGGAGGAGGATTAAAGACTCTGCCACCATGATAAAAAGAGCTAGAGATAAAGGGCCACCTTGACGAATACCCCTAGAGCTCTTAAAAAAATTCTTTAGGAAAATCATTGATAAGGATGGAGAAATGGACGGAAGAAATACACTTATAAATCCATAGACACCATTTCTGATTGAAGCCCATGCTAGAAAGAACAAAATGAAGAAAGTGTCAATCCACCATATCATAGGCTTTTTCCAGATCAAGCTTGCAAATAACACCTTTCTGTCGAGCCTTATGACGGGAGTCGATACACTCATGAGCTATACTGATAGCGTCCATAATTTGCCGGCCCTCTATAAATGGTGATTGTGAAGGAGATATAAGTTTAGGAAGAAAGATTTTCAGCACACTTTATGCTACTCCAATATAAATATGACAACTATTTTGGGACAATTCCAAAATCCATATAAGAAAACTAAGTTGGGACAAAGAGAGTATTTCTCTATCCTTTCAAAATTTCAATGGCCTTTTGGTGTTCCTTCAACTTGTAACCTCGTAATTTTATGTACTATAATTGTATCGAATCCTCTATAAATGCAATTAAAACAAATTTAAAGGACTTCTTTCAATTAGTCATTTATAGAAACTATTATCAATATCTTTCTAATATGTTTTGTTGGATAAATTAAAACAACTTTAAAAGATTTTCTCAATTAGTCTAATGGAAGGTGATTTTGTAGACAATTGAAAGTAGAGAATGTACAGTTACCCTTTACCTTTCTAATTTCATAAATGGCTCTAATATAAAAAAGAAAAAAGAAAAAAGAAAAAGAGGATGATAGAAACATGAATGTTTTTAAAGAAAAGAGATATTAGAGTTGTCATTTTGTCCAATTATTGTCATTTAAACGGTGAAAGGATACATTTACATTTCTTATTATAAAAAAAATAAGAGATATTAGACATGTTCTTTGTAGACTTATCATCATTTGAGTAGGGGTGAAACTCGGGTCGGGTCAAAACCCGATGGCATGACCCGACCCGAGAAATCATGTGGGTCGGGTCATGCAAGTTGGGTCAGCGGGTCGAGTCGGATTGAGAAGACAAAAACCCGCATGGAATTCAGGTCGCGTCTGATTGAGGAATTTTCAAGTTAACCTGACGCGACCCGACCCAATCCGACTAAATTTAGGCTAAAATAGGTTCAATATGCCGGTGGGGTCAGAATGCGGATTGAGTGGGGTCAGAATACGGGTCGGGTCAGGTTCCATAAATATTGACTCGGGTCGGGTTGGGTTTTAAGAAACTCGACCCGACCCGACCCGATTTCAATCCTACATTTAAGTAGTGAAAAATATACCCATATTTCTTAATATAAAAAAACATTAATATTCCTAACAATTCCCACATATTTTTTTCAAACTAATCAATCACCAAACATTATCCTGATACTTTTAGAGTTGGACACAAGCTGAACAAATTCGCTGAACAAATTCTTAAATCCTTCTCAGATATGATGATCCTTAGTTCGTAGTCTTCTAGTACGTGACACTAAGGGCATGTTTGTGCTCAAGATTTTATGCAGAAATAAAAAATGATTTTTTCATTAAATTTGTTTTTTATTATTTTGTACGAACCTTTTCCATAGAAAATGTTTTCGTGGCTTGGTCATGTGGAAAATGAATTCCTGAGAGAGGTTGAAAATCAATTTTCAAGACATGTGGATTTCATGGTATATGATCCAACCCAAAGACTAACCATAGCCCAACCCAATCCATGACCCAAGATCCAATCCAAACATGACTCAAGACCCGATCTAGGACATGTGACCCAATCCATGACCCAATTGACTAATCTATTACCCAATCCATGACCCAACCAATCCAACCCTTATCTCATGGTCAACGTAATCAAACTTGTGAATCAATCCATGACTTGAAACTCAGACCCGATCTAGGAGATGTGACCCAATCCCTAATCCAATTGACCGATCTATTACCCAATCCATGACCCAACCGATCCGACCCTTATCTCATGGTCAACTTAACCAAACTTGTGAATCAATCCCTGACTTGAAACTCGCCAAACATATTATCTATAATCTATTACTTGATTCATAATCAAACCTAACCCGTATCCCATGCTTACCTCCCGATCAATGAACCAACTTAATCCAACTTAGTTTATGAACTTCTAGATAAAGTTGAGGTAGGTTAGGGTAAGATTTAAATCAACTATACTCTTTATATCTGACTTTTCATTTGGTGCATTCTTAGAGAAAAGATCCTTACGAGAGCTGAATTGAAAAATAGGGGTCTGCTTAGAAGTGAAGATGCTCACAGTTGTATCTTCTGTGACTCACCACCGGAGGATGTCAACCATCTCTTTATTAAATGCGAGGTAGCTAATAATCTTTGGTCAAAATTCATCAACTTGTTGAGAGTTCCTTGGGTCATGCTAAATTATGTTGTCCGAAACTTGGGGGCTCGGAACATATTGAGATTGAATCCTAGAATGAAAATCACGTGGCAAACTATTCCAGCAGTTATTCTATGGATAGTATGGAAGGAAAGGAATGCAAGACTTTTTGAAGGAATATCATCTACCGACTGTGATCTTTTTCATAAAGCCAAGTGGAGATGGCTTGTATAGTTTTTAGTGGATCCCAATTTTAAAGGTCTAAAAATCAATGATCTCTTGCTATGATGGGAAGGTTGCATGAAAACTAATAGGAGGAATGCAAAGCCGTTGAAGCATTGGAAGCCACCTCATCATGGTTTTTGAAAATTTAATATAGACGGAGCTTCAAGAGAGAATCCGGGTCTGGTTGGAATCGGCAGAGTGCTGAGAAATCACATTGGGGATAACATCCATTATGTTCAATGAGTCAACTGGTGTTAATGACTCAAACGAGGGGAAATTTTTTAGCATAAAGAGAGCTTTAGTCATTTGGAAGGATCATGGTCACAGAAATCTAATCATAGAAGGCGACTTGGCTAATGCTTTTATGTGGGCATTGGGGTTATGCCGCCCACCATGGATATTGGCCAATGTAGTTAGGGAGGTGAGAGATTTGGCTAATGGTATGGGAGTTACCTTTTCAAAAATCAAGCGCTCAACTAATGGTGTGACAGACTTGTTTGCCAAATTGGGAGTTGACAACCACTTTGCCGGTGTCTTCTTCTTCTTCTTCTGATTCCTCTTTCTATTTTTATTTTGGGTTGTTTAGCTTTTTCTTTTGTATTTCCTTGTTTTTTCTCTTTTGGTCTAATCCTTTTAGACCCTTCTTGTTGTATCTTTCCCCCTTTCTTTTAATGAATTGTTTGTTACCGCTAAAAAAAGAAGTAGTAAAATATAGGTTGAATCAGCTATTTAATGTATGTAATTGTTATTGTTGTTATTATTTGATTATAATGATAATTATGATCATTATCATCATCACCACCATCATTTAGAATTAGCTATAACCGAGTTGTAACCTAATCTCTCCTGCGTAATAATAGAAAGAACTCTTTTATAAATTATTATGAAACCTGTTAATAGCACCAAACTAAAAAAATTAATATCCATAAAAATAAAATCTATGGATTTCATTTTTTATGAAAATAAAAATCATTGAAAAATCAATTTCCTTCCACTCAAACATGAAATAATATCTATAAAAACAATAATCAGAAAAAAAAAAGTTGACATGAGCACTCAAAATCTACTATACAAGACGTTTAAGAAGCAGGTAAATCTAGAAAAAAGAAGAAGAAAAGGTTTGGACGGTCTGTTCGAATGTATTAGCTAATATGATTTATATATGCACCAGTACTGTTATTAATTTCATGTATTTAATGACAGAAATCTTTTTATTTTATCTCTGATTTTGTTATTGGTTCATTAAACAGTGGAAGGGTAAAATAAAAAATTTTATATCATTAGATGCAATATACTAATAAAAGTATCAGTGCACAAATCAATTCCCCCTGTATTTATGAGAAAATTATGAAAAGTCAAAGACAGACTATTTGTTTGGGTGTAAGCACTCCACGTGGGCCCTTTGAATAATAAATCTAAACCTTTAAAATAATATTTCATTCTTTTGTAGATTTAGATTCAATTTAAATTAATGTCCATCTTATGCATCTTTAGTGTTGGTTTAATAATGATATACAAATATTTATTAAATATAATTTTTTTCTTAAAAAAAATTAAAGAATAGGATGATAAAATAGATCTCATTTTGGACAGTTCAATAATTTTCAAGATAACTATCCATCCATCTAATTTTTTTAATTTATTATATAATTAGACATTTACTACACTTACCCTATATTTATAGTTTTATACCTCGAATACTAACCAATCAAAATCTTTCCCAATGTAGAACTCTTTTTTCTTAACCAAAGAAAGTAGGAAACTTAACTACAGACAGCATAACATCAAAAACATAGCAAAACCAAGTTCAAGCTTTACGGGGAAAATAAAAGAGCTTTGGGCCAGAGGCCCATAGTTCAGGCTAGAGTTTGAAACAAAACAACATTGAGTGATGTACTGACCTCCTAGAAATGGCTTACATAGGCTCACTGAGTTGCTCGACTCAGGTTGAATCTTAAATTGAGTTCAAGTTTTGAGTTTCTAAACTATTGTTGTAGCCCAAAATGCATTTCCACCTAAATTAGTTAACTATAGGCTTTTTTCAATTAAATGGCTAAACAAAATTGGTAAGGCATAAAGGCCCATGGGCTTGCCAATTGTGGCATCAATGCCCATAAGGCACAATGAAGCGCACAATTTACTTCAAAAGTCAAATAGACCTGTCAGAATTATCTACAACATAAGGCCCATTGGATTTAACTAGTCATGTAGATTCCGGGTCTAAATTGACTGATCTGCTCTATCAAGCCTAGTTGATAAGAGTTAATTCTGCCCAGGTCTATAAAATATCGGTCCAACTTCTTAAAAGGCCCATGGGCCCATTTAATCTTAACGTTTTAACAAGAGTAGCTTGGGCAGACTCAGGGGTAGAAAAATCGGCCGGGCCGATATCCCGGCCGAATTTTTTCTCTCTCTTGCCCTTTTTTCTTTAAAAAAAAAATTCTAAAAAAATTACAGTAAATACAGATAATTATGAGTTTATTGAATATGTAATTTTTTCATAAAATATCGTACATTTAGATCTTCTAATATATTTTGAAGTTACAATAGCGAAAAATTATATAATTAGTAATAAAATAGTGAAAATTAAAAGAAAAAGGATATAAATGAGGAAAATTTGTAGAAATAATTTCATAATTTATTTTCTTAGTCAATGAGTGTTATTTTAAGAATTCAAGGTCTTTTAACACTCCCAAATGCTTAAAATACAGTATTTTATAAATAAGGGTATCCCTTGGCTGTGTAGAAAATATATTTGGAAGTGTCAAAAGATATTAAAGTCTTAAAGTATTTTTATCAGGTTATCGTAATTAGTTCGGATATTCAATTTGAGAAATTTTGGAAATACATAGTGCTTAAAAAATAACTTTAAAGTTTTAAAGGAGATATTGACAATATAGACAGTTATTTTTTAAGCACTGTGTATTTTCAAAATTTCTCAAATTGAATATCCGGATTAATTATGATAACCTGATAAAAATACTTTAAGACTTGAAGGTCTTTTGACACTTCCAAATGTATTTTCTACACAGCCAAGGGATATCCTTATATGTAAAACACTGTATTTTAAGCATTTGGAAGTGTCAAAAGACCTTGAATTCTTAAAGTATTTTTATTAGGCTATCGTAATTAGTCCGGATATTTAATTTGAGAAATTTTACAAATACACAGTGTTTAAAAAATAGCTTTAAAATTTAAAAAAAATATTTTACTGTTAAAAATTTTTTAAATCAATTTTAGCATCATTTGAAGATAATCAAGGTTTTTTAGAGGAGGGTAAAATAGTAATTTGCACATAAAATTTGAAAAGGGGTATTCCCTCGTAGAAAAACGGAGTGTCTCAATGGGGAGCCTAAAAATATTAGATGATAAATATGATATTAAATTATTACAATAAGATAAATAAATAAAATATTATAATTTTTACTTTCAGCCTAAGTAAATATTGTATTTAAAATAAAATTAATTGTTTGAAAAAATATTAGGTTACACATGTGAGCTTTTTAATAAGCTCACGTGACTTACTTTTAAAAAACACGTTCACTTACAAACCCTAATGCTCTTCTTCTTTTGATACCCTTCTTATCTTTCCCTCTCTCTGCTAAACCCCAACAGCCGCCGCTCTCTGTATTTTTCCCATCAACGAAGAAGAAAAAGAAGAGAAAGGTAAGTTGTGCGATTTTTTTTTCTTCAATCTTTTCTCCATATTTTTTTTTTCTTTCCATTCTTTCTACTCCGATATTTCCCAAAAAAAAAAAGCTTTTTTTTTTATAAAAAAAACAAACACCCGATTTTTTAAAATTCGGCCGATATCATGACCAAATTATCGGTCAGAAATTCGATCATATTAGCCGAATTTTTTTTTGTACGGCCGATATTATATGTATCGGCCGATTTAGATCGGTGCTAAAAAAACCGATATAATTCGGCCGATACGCACAGTATCGGTCGAATTTTTGACCCCTGGGCAGATTTCATGAGCATCCGAATCATCTGCATCAGTATCAAGAAAAACCCCAACCTTAGCGAGAAAAAAAAAGATTTATGCTAATCCTAAAATTAAAAATAAAATAAAAAGTCAAACAAGATTAAAAATAAAGGGAAATGATTTGTGCACCCCCCTATTTTACCCATGTGCACTCCTTCAATTGTTTTTTTCGATTTTGCCCACACCTAAAAAATGATGGAAATGGAGAAAAGGTGGGTGGAGGGCAAAATTGGAAAAAAAATTGAAGGAGTCCACCATGGGTAAAATGGGGGGTGCACAAATCACTTCCCAAAATAAAGAGTTTAAAAGATTAAGAGAACTCAATGGAATTAGAGTAATGGCCAGGAATCCACCTCACTAAGTGAGAATCTCCCACTCTATAGGAATTTCGTAGAGTTACTAGGTATATGTGGATAGAGATGTTTGCACATGTCTCGAGAATTACTTAGGTGCTCTAAGAGATCCCGATACGTTGATTAGAAAAAAAAATGTTTGGGAGAGACAACTAGAATTTATAAAATGCTTTTATGTAATTATATATACTTGCTTTTTGTAACATCCTGTATTTTCAAGCTAGGGATATATATGGAAATTGTCCATTTAATTTATGAATTAATGTATATGGACCTTAGATGGGTAAGGTGTTGGGTCAATTGCCTAATTAAGACCCAACAGATATTAGATAAGGTTCAATTGAAATTAAATGGGTAAGATGTATTCAATTGGAGCAAGATTGCTAATTGGGTCAAAAGTTATTAATTGGGTCAAAATGGCCAATTGGGACCCAATGGGTCGTGTTTGACTTGGTTGACCACCAAGTAAGTCCAAGCATAATTAGGTTGGGGCTGATTTGAGTTGGAAATGGAATCAAGTAATTGAGGTGATTCAAGTGAATTAAATAAGTGAGTTGAGCTAAAATGATAAGTTGAGTTGAATGAGTTGGATTGGAAGTTATGGAGACCTTCATCTCAAGTGAGTGGAGTGAGAAGATGAGGGGTTGTAGTTGTTTCAAAGACTCAAGTAAAGGCACACACATTGGATGCATGGAATTTTATTTCATGCATGAAACTCCAAATGGGAATCAATGGGAGGTGGGCCGTTTGGTGGGGGTTACACAAACCACATCAAGGTAGCTCACGTTGGGAAGCTTGGAGGGTTTCCATCTCAAGATGGAAACCCAAGAGACACACGTTGGGAGTGTTTCATCTCAAGGATGAAACCTCCAAATAAAACTTAAAGGAGGGAGGTGGAAGGGCATGAGAGTTATCAAGGGGTGTCACCGAAGGACACCACCTTTGGCCGACCCTCATGGATCAAGATGAGGAAGTTAGAGAGTTGTGTTGTTACACAAGGTACATGCAAGGCTACACGTTGGAAAGGGTGGGAGTTTCATCTCATGGGATGAAACTCCATATAGATCATTATGAGGAAGTTGAAAGGTCATGGGAGTTACACAAAGGAGTATTAACCAAAGGACACCACCCTTGGCTGATTTACATTGGGCAGGAAGGAGAAGTTTTTGTTTTATCTCACTCTCTCACTCAAGGCCGACCCTCTCAAGGACAAAAGACAAAGGACTTAGAGAATTCTCTATCTCAAGCTTTTCTCTCTCAAACCTACACCCTCTTGGCCGAATCCTCTCTTTGGATTTTCATCTCAAGACCTCTCAAGTTCACACACTCGGCCAAGGATCAAGGAGGAAGAAAAGGCTAAGGAAGAGGAAGATCAAAGGAACAAGAAGGAGAGAAGAAAACTGGAGGAGTCGCGGAACCGGTAAGTACTTAATAGAATTTTGATTAAGTAAGATGGTCAAGGAAAGTGGTTCGGCCATGAAGTCTTATTATGACAAAGGACCTCTTGCATGGATCCTATAAGGATTATGATTATGCATCATGGGCTGGCCTTGCATGGCCAAACCCTAAATGGTATACACAAGAACCACCAAAGACCAAAAAGGGGTTGGATGAGGTTCGGCCATGATGTATGGCCGAACCCCATCAAAAGACCAATCTTGGATTTATGATTTTAAAATGGAAGGCTATTGATAATTTTAAAGGGTTTTATATGGATTAATATTGGTGACTTTAAAAAGTTCTAAAGGAGGGAAACAATGGAATAATATTAATCATTTTAAAAGGGGTCTCAAATATGGTAAATGGTAAAGAACCATGTACCATGGGTTCGGCCATAGTATGAGGCCGAACCCCATGAAGAAATGTAATGGATGAATTATGGATTCTTGGGTTGAAAAGGATGACCTAAGGTTATGATTAAATTTCCCATGGAGGGACTTGTGTTATGTATTAAAGATTGTAAATAATTAAAGGAGAAGATGGGAAAATGAGACATCATGGGTTCGGGTATGGTGTATGGCCGAACCCCATGAACCATTTTTAAATGGGTCAATTGGTATTATATCTTGATTGGATGAACCATACTATGAGTCATTTAGGGTTATATGCATATGTAAATGAATGGTTATCAAATTATGAAATGGAGACATTTGTCAAGAATTTATTAAGGTTGTATGTCATGATTAGTGGACCATCTATGGATTTATGTTTATGGGTCAATTATGGACATAGATATGTAAAAATGATAGGAGAGTTTAGTCATGGAAAGAATAATGGCAAAAAGGTAAATATAGTTAAAATTGAAGGACCATGGGTTCGGCTATGGTGTATGTCCGAACCCCATGGGTGGTGATATTGGATATGGATTTGTACAAGTGGCTTAGATGTATGAATGAATCATGGAAATGAAAGACCATGGGTTCAGCCATGGTGTATGGCAGAACCCCATAGGGAATATTTTTATGGACTTAGGTGGATGCTAATGTTAAAAGGATTTAATTAGATATGAATGATTAAATAAATTGAGAATGAACTTGGACAAAATTCAAGTGGGTGAGGTTCGGCCATGTTGTATGGCCGAACCCCACTAAGGAATTTTTATGGACCTAGGTTGTTGTGAGTGTTAAAAGGTTAATGTGTGAATGATTAGATTAATGGATTGGTGATTAGACTTAATTAAAAGGATCAAATGACTTAAAAGAGGGACCAAAATCAAGATGGTGAGGTTCGACCATGTTATATGGCCAAACCCCATTAAAGTAGATTTTGGTGAACTAAGGGTTAAGTAATTAGTTAAGTGGTGATTGAGTAATAAATAAAGGAAGGGTTAAAATCAAAGTAAGTGAGGTTCGGCCATGGTGTATGGCCGAACCCAACAAGCATGTGTTTATGGACTTAGACCAAATGGTAAATCAAATGGAATATGTATTGACTTGTTGATATGTAACAAGGTGACGGGACCACACAAACGGTGCACGATCTTGAACGGTTACCTGTTTAAAGCTCAAGGACACCTTAGTTATCTTGCGTAGGATTCCTACATCATTGAAACCATGGATATGTATTATGTACTTATGATGATTTTAATTCATATTTGATAAGATATTTTGGTATCAAACAATATGTTGCAATTATGGGGTTTTCATGCTATGTTTTGTAATATTCTATAGCATGTTGGCATTTGCATCTCATGCATGGCATGGGAGGGATGGAATGTAACCGGAGACCCACACTCCGTCGGGCCGTCCGTAAGCCGTGAAGGGTATTTTAACCGGAGATCCACACTCTGTCGGGGCGTCCGTAAAACAATCGTGGGGGATACCTTGATGAGGAGAATTCCATCAGGAGGATACATGTGCTTGTGATGGGTGTGCACTCATTGCATATGGTAGCATGGCATGGCATTGAATCGGCATGATTATGATCTTTATTATCATGCAAGGTTTCTGGTTTTTATCTATATGATTGGATCTCTATTATCATACACTGTTTTGGATATGATGTTTTACAAATATGATATGGTATATTATATTTGGATTTTATATACTAACCCATGTATTAGCCCTAATTGGAATACCTACTGGGCGCGTTGTCTAACGCCCTATTTCTACCCTAGTTGATGACACAGAAAGGGAACGGAACGAGGACGTGATTTGAGCCAAGCTTAGGAGCTTGGATGATTAAGCTATATGTTGTTTATGTTATTCGGAATTGTAATAACGTATATTTATTTGCTATGGATTGGATGGTTAATGTTTGGATATTTAAGTTATGATAATTATTATTAAGTGTTGGAATTACTTTGCTATCTAAAATAGAATAGGATTGTTATCCTATTGTTATTCCGCATGTATGATTTATTCCGCAAGTCAACTTGAGTACGTGTGAATCATTTTAGTGAACTTGATCCACGTACACGTATGATTAGCCAGTTAAGGGTTGGGCTTTGGAAGCTCGGACTTAGCTTGCGTCGTGACGTCCCCGCTCTCTTTCACTATTTATAAAAAAAAAAAAAATAGACTCTGATTTTCGTATTAAAGCGAGTGAAAAAGGGCAGGGCGTTATACTTTTTATATTAACAATTTTTAGACGAGGCCTTGTCATTTAATTTTTTTTTTTTGAAATTTGAAATCGACCTGACCCTAATCCGGTGATTTTTGACCCAACTCAACCTGCAGTCACCATCTTGGAATGCTATGAAACTCTTCAGCTGAATTCAAGGAATTAAGCAATCAAAATTGCATGTAATGTTGAATAATCAAAGTTAAAACAGAAATCCTTAATATGAGGTAACAACCATCCATCACCTGTTATAAAAATTGTAACTTTATATGCATGATCAGCACCTTTATTCAACCTCAACTCTATTTTTTTTCTCTTATTTCATACATTGCCTCTTTGATGTCTCGCACCAGCTTGATTATGGCGGCAGTGCTTTCAAAATCACTAGTACTAGTGATGACGGCGCTGTTCGTTTGGCCGATATGTTTGACATTGCAACATGGTTTGCAGGGGATTGTCCCAGAAGGGATTCGACTCGATCTAGTTCATGTCGATAATGGGGGAAATCTCACCAAGTTGGAGCTACTCCAGCGCGCAATCGAGCGAGGAAAGCATAAGTTGGAAACATTGAAAATGCCATCGATGTTGTCGCCGTCACCGGTATATGTCCAGCGCAACGATTACTCAGGTGCAGCAGTTGTCAATGCCGGCGCAGGTGAGTTCATTGTCCATCTTTGGATGGGAACTCCTTCAATGGCCTTTCAAGCTGTGCTAGACACAGGGGGCAGTTTGATATGGACTCGGTGCACACCCTGTGCCAACTGTCCCCAACAGCCGTCGTCTTTCTTCAATCCCTCACATTCATCTTCCTACTTAAATGTACCCTGCAACAGTGCAGCCTGCAAAGCTCTCTCTGGTTCGGCGTGTCTCTCAAATTGCATGTACCTATTTGATAATGGCAACTCTTCAAGGACTGAAGCCGTCCTTGCTAGTGAGACATTCAGCTTTAGCCCATCTCCGGAAAGAGTTCCGGTGCCCGGTATCGCATTCGCTTGTGGCTATAATAACCAAGGAGTCTTCAGCCAGGTTCCGGGCATACTCGGACTTGGCCGGGGACCATTGTCACTCGTTTCCCAACTGGGTTTGAATAGGTTCTCCTATTGCCTGACTCCAATTGATAGCATCAGTAATGGTGCTCTGTTTCTTGGTTCAGCAGCCTACATTAACAAGAAATTACAGAATCAAATAGGGGCTACGCCACTGCTCTACAGCCCTTCACCAAGGACCCAGTCCTACTACTATATCTCATGGGAAGGAATTTCAGTCGGCGGCTCCCACCTTCGGATTCCGGAATCGACATTTGCATTGAAAGATGATGGAACTGGCGGTATGATCATAGATACAGGTACTCTGTTCACCTACTTGGAAGCAGCTACTTACAAGCTCTTCAGGGAGACTTTTGTCTCAAAAATGAAGTTGCCGGAGGCCACCGGCCGACCACCGAATGGATTTGATCTGTGTTTCAAGTCTCGGTCGGCACCTTCGGACGTCGACGTGCCCAATGTGGCATTCTTCTTCACTGGGGCTGAGATGGTTGTACCACAGACAAATTTCCTTTTCCATGATCCGAGTTCTAGTTTGTTGTGTGTGACAATCATGGAATCGGTAGGTGTATCGGTGCTCGGAAGCCTACTACAACAAGAAATGCAGATTCTGTATGATTTAGAGAAGGAGATGCTATCTTTTGTACATGCTGATTGCGATAAGCTGTGAAATGTTCATGTTCTTCATGTTCATGTTCCCGTTTGGGCTCTTTTAGGTTAATTAATGAATGTTTAGTATTATTAATATTAATAATGATCTGCCAGTTTGCTCGATCGGTGAAATTGTAAAACACTTAATTATGCTAATAATGGATAAACAAATGTTTATTATGGGTAACTCTCATCTCATTCTATGCACGGATGGTCTGATCATCAAGCCCGAAGATACGTATCTGTTCATATCGGGCCGCGTATCACTGACAGAACCTCTGGGCCCTGGAAATCCTAGGTTTTGGGCTGGTCCGCGTTTGCACGGCCGGCCCAATTGCATTTCTTTTTCTTTCGTTTTTTTTCCATTGTTGTGTGAACACTCTACGTAAACCCTATCATATCCTAAAGTTTATCAGTTAGCCAATTTTTGCTTCTCAATCTGTCCTCCATATTTACTACCTAACTTCATTTCTTTGATTTTTAACCTAAAAAAAAAAAGGCAAGATTTTCACCTCTTTTTCGACGATCCGTATGATTGAAGCTTCAGTTTCTTCCTAGTCTTATTAATGAAAGTTTATTTCAAAGACTTTTCTATTACTTTAAAAAAAAATTCTTGACAATATTTGAACATGTAAATAACCATTAATTAATGAAAAAATTACATATCTATGAAGTCCAAAATTTTCTTCATTTTCTTTAATTTTTTGGAATTTTTTAAAGAAAAAAATTAAAGAAAAAGGAGAAAGAAAAGTACTGGCCAAATTGATATGGGCGTATCGACCCGGCCGAATTTTCAATCGATCCTTGCAACTCTAGAAGAAATTATGACATTTTGTAATAGGCGTCGTGCAGTTACAAAACATAATTAGTAATGTTTTTGTTGTTTTAAAGTGGCTGAGATTATACTAACAAGAAGATGTTTAATGGTTTAAATTATCCTGGGGCTTTCTTTTGTAATGAAAGATTTATAAATCCAAGAATTAGGATGATATTATCTAAATAATGAATATACAATCTGAAGAGTTGTCAATACTGCAGTTATCTGAAGCAGGGGTACAAAATTTGGCCACCCCGAGATATCGGCTGATAAAATTCTCTCTCCTCTTTTGTATTTTTTTTTTAAATATCGGTATTTTTTATTATTTTATTTTTTCTGAACTAAAAAATAAACAAATAATCCAAAAGGAAACTTTTTTTAAAACAAATTTGAAAATGAAAATATTGGCCGATATTTAAAATATCGGCCGATATCTGGGCCGATATTAGTCCGATATCAGCCGAGATATCAACTCGGGCACACCACCATTTTGATTTTTTTTTTTTTTAAAAAAAAAACCGATATTATGGATATCGGACTGATATATGTCGCCGATATATCGGCCATATCAGTCGAGAAATATCCTTTACAGCCGATACAATACGTATCGGGCGATATGATTAGGGACTGAAAATCCGTATCATATTAGCCAATACGTTTCGTATTGGCCGATATTTGCACCCATGACTTGAAGAAAGATTCTTGAGTGGTTACACCATGATTTTGGATCCGAGTAGAGATTTCAAGAAATGATATATCTATTCACATCAGTAATCGAGTCAGGTCCGGTGGATCATAAGGGATTTGCTTCTGTCGATTTCTAAGGATTGAATAAAAAAAAAAAAAATCTTGAATGACATATTCAACTTGTTATTCTTAATTCTTGGATTCAGGAACTCCTCTATAACTTAACCGACACAAGAAAGACCTTTTTCGATTCTTTATCAACTGATGTAGGTATCGGATTCCACTCACCCCATGGTTGGGAATTAATGATTGGGTTAAATACTTGATGCTCAGACTGAACTTGAAATCTAATTGAACTGAGTCACACTAGGCCGTTTTTCTCAAGATCTTTTGAATGTTGCTGAATTTCAGCTGAAAACACAACAAAATTTCTTTCGAGTGTGCTACCTCATTGGGAATTATTTGGGATAATTGAGATGGATGGTTGTGTGCCAATGGTTCAGATCAAAACGGGCAAGAAGGATACATGGCTGAGATTCTGTGATCACAATCTTAGAAAATTTTCCATTGGATAAGTTAGATCAATATCTGGGTGAAGAAACAGTGGGGCTCACTTGTTGAAAGAAAGGACATACTTTTGTTAGTTATCTGGAGGAAAATAATAAAGACACTAGAGTTTCCAACAACAAAGAAAGGTTGGCTACATAGACACCCGATTTTTCTCTTAGGAGACACTCGATTTTGGGTTTTAGATGAAATTTACCTTTTTACCCTTCCACTTAAAACAACCGCATGACCGAACGAAAGAACGAATGAACTGCTCATTTCTGGCGTTCTCAATCAGCAGATGGAAGTGGAAGAGGGGGGCCCACTGTTGATGGAAGGTGGGACTCACCATGTGAGATCGAAGCCAAGTCAGGGGCGACATCATTAGTGTTGGATTGATGGAGATACAGTACCAGAGCCAGCAGATCTGGTTGAAAATGTCTCAAAAAATGGATTTTTGGCGGTGCATTAGAGACATACAGCAGAAAAACCAGTCAAAGGGGCTCCACAGTTGACCGAAATCCAAGGTCTTCCTTAGGCGTAGAGAGGTGGGCCAGAGGCGACTGTGGTGGTGTCGATCCTAAATGTAGAAGTGCAAGATCTACTTGGATCTAAGGCCGAGAAGAGAGATACTAGAGTTTTCAATAACAAAAAATATTCAATTATATTTTAACTATTTATGAAAATTGGACAAAAAAAATTATATCGATGTCCCAGCATTCTCCTACATCATCTTCTTCCGTGCACTGCGGAGCTGAAAAATATTGTACAAATTGTGTGGTATCATCCATAAGAGATAGCTCCCATAATTCTTGTAAGCATATCCTGTCACATATCTTGCATTTCAGCCTCATTCCTGGCATATTTACAGGGAAATGTTTCTCTTTTTTCTGTTTAAAAAGAAGAATTATTCCTCCAATGAAGAAGGAATTATACTGTTTTTTGAAAGGCTGTCAATAATTATTTTTTTTTCAATTTTTATATACTTCAAATGATACTTAAAAATAGTTAGTGATCCGATTACAAAATGAATAAAGTTGGATTAGAGATTATTGGGTAACAATTTGGATTGGTTCAAGAATTTTAAGATTTCAGATTTTTTTTTTGGCTAGAATTAGGTTAAGGAGAAAAACAAAAGACATGTGAACAAACTCAGAATTTTCTAATATATTAAATATATTTGATATTAAGTATATAATAGATTTTCTAAATTCTATCCATCTCTCCCATTTTCTTATTCATCAGTTCCCTTTTATATAATTATCTAGACGTTTTATTTATTCTATTTCGGAACCTCTTTATTCTTAATTCCATTTGATCAAATCTAGATTTTTTTAGACTTTAATTTTACTTCATATATTTTTTGGAATTTTTAATAAACTTTTTGTCTCTTGTGATTGTTGGATTTTCTTTCATAATTTGTTAAAATGGTAAGGTCTTCAAGTCTGATTATTTTGTCTTGAGTTTTTTATTCAAGTTTATTCTCAAAAGGTGGATATATCGAAGTTTGGATCTCTTCTAGATTTAAAAATCTTTGTTGGAAATGAGTTAGCATAAACCTAATGCAACTCAATTAGCACTTAGATCAATCAATCAGGCAAGTGAATTGGGTTGCTCAGCTGGTGGCCTCTCTCTTTGGGAAGAGAGAGCTCACGAGTTTGAGCCTTGGTGATCTATATCCGGGAGTGTGGGGTCTAGGTTGTTCTTTCCAGAAGTTTTAGGAGGATTATGGCCAAAGCGTAAGTTGTGGTACGTCTGAGATTTCTCCTGTATATTCAAAAAGAAATTTGAATTGAGTTGCACTTGTTTTGGGTCTTCAAGTCTTCCATCCATTACTTATCTATTTATTAAATGGATCACCTCTCGTTAACTCAATTCATATCCTTTTAAAAGGAAATGGCTCAGGTTTATTTAAATCTACTTACTCATTTAATTAAATAAATTTACTCATTTATTGGACCCAACCGAATAAGATTCCTACACTAGAATTTCCACTATTAAACACAACAAAAACACAATAATGTGCAAAGTAATATCCAAATTAGTCTAAATATTGTCACATCACAATTTTGTAGAATAATGAACAAGTAAGAAATATAAATACATATACTCCAAAAATGAAAATAGTACATAAATATGAAGTTTGTTGACAAGTTTCAAATTGAGTTGGTTTACAATAGTTTGGATTTGCAATTACGATATTGTGGGTATTTTGACATCAAGTATAAAGGTAAGTTAAAAACCAACCACTAAGATCAATTGAAGTACTTACTACATTTTCTACTTACATGGGTATAGTTCAACTAATTATCTCCCATTTCAGAAAATAGGAAGTTGTGGGTTTAAGTCCTCGTGGCCTAATTTTAGTGTGCCTTAAGGGTAGTGAGTTCATTCGTAGAGGTTTTAGTAAGACTGTATTGAGTTTTCCACACGTTAATAAAAAAAAAACAACAACTAATTTTATGGACAAATTGATAGTATAACGTATTTGAAATAATTTAAAATCAAAATTCATACACTTACCTTTTTGTTGAAGTTATTTTCGTTGAGAAACACTCTATTGGTTTCTTGCTCTCGGAACCTTTCCCAACGTATCTTCTTGCCTCTTGCTGCCATTCTTGACCCTTTACAAAAATCGCAAAAGCATTGGCAACTTTTTGTTAACATACACTTGCCATAATGGTGCATCCACTGTCCATTAGCTCACTCATCTATCAGAACGAAGAAAATGAAGTTTGAGGCCAGCATTTAATGTAATACGTGGTTGAAAACCCATTTCTCATCTTCATCAATATGCCACTTGTTCTTGAGCAACCGTAACTGAAGAAAGAACGTAAATTATTTGAGTAGTTCTTATTGGGACAATGAGTCCCATATTAAAAATGTAACGAGAGATTTAGAGATTTATAAAGGATTTGATTCACTCCACCTAATATATTAGTTTTTTTAATTGGATACAAAGATTCTAACAAGTGGTATCAGAGTCAGATCTCAAGTTATCTTATGTGGACTCAAGAGATCTTTTGGGTGGACGAGTTGGCTGGTCTCATTCGAGGGGGAGATTGTTGAAGCTGGCGAACAAGTCACATATTGAAAGTATATAGAGAGATCTAAGAATTTATAAAAGATTTAGATCACTTCACTTAACAGACAGTTTTCAGCATAGAATATATTAGATTAAAAGGGATATTCTCGAGATTTCCAAACAACGAAAATTAATCAATGTTTCACACTTGTTCTAGGTCTTGTTGAAATACTAGTTTCTAACATTTTATCATAGCACAACTAAGGGTGAAAAATGATCTGCACACGTACACCGCAATACACCAATTGTTTTCAGTATTTGAAATGAGAATATCCTCTCTTCCCTCGTCAAACTGCACCAGACAGTAGTGTAAAAGAGAATCTACACTGAGAAAATCCTCCTAAGGCATAAACTTTCAAGCAGTACTGATATCAACTTGAAATGGATACTTTAGAATCCTCCCTTGGGTTGGGTCTGATGGAACATGTCGATGCATGTGGTGAGCAGATTCCACCATCTTTACAATAAAGTAATATACTATTTGTTATTATCATTTTTATGTCCATTGTTTGAGTTTTATTGTAACACTTTACATCCTCTTCTATACACAATTATTTTGTCTTTTTCTTTTCTATACACATGAGTGTAGTTCAACTGGTTAACTTTCCACTTTAGAAAGCGAGAGGTCTGAAGTTCGAGCCCACATAGTCTAACCTGATGTACTTTAAGGGCAATGGGTATCACCCATGAGGTTTTACGCTCATTTCCTACAGTTTCTCACACGTAAATTCAAAAAAAAAGTGTCAAAATTCTAATATTTGTCATATATGTTCAAACCACCTTAAATAACTCTTTCATACCCCTAAGACTCAAAACTCCCAATCTTTAGTGTATTTTTCCAAGATCCTTGCTAGATTGAAAATTTAAAATTGCTGCAAGTCGGACCACACAAAGCTCAATACATTTGTTGAAATTTGAGAACTTGAAATTATAGTATGATTTCAATTTTCTATATTCAACTTTATTCTAAAGACAGTTAATATTACATTTCTTGGAAAGTAGAGACACTCATGTCGGTCATATCAATGGTGGGTCCACCTCATGGATTGACAAAAGCAATTGTACCAACTATTTGTACTAAAGTTTATAGACTATGATGAAAAATGTTCTTAAAAAGCTATGTGAATATTCTGAACAGGATCTCCACTCATAAAAGGAAAGGCCTTCCTGTCAAAGTAATATACGTAGTACACCTTTGAGCATATGCCATCACTTGAATGATTCTTTGATGTAAAATCAAAATATTTTGAGATCTATAAAAGAGAGAATCAAATCTTATTGCCTGGTAGAACTTTAGAAGCCCCTAGCAAAATGATAAAGAATTGGCTATCCAGTCCAAAATGCTAGCTCATTAGGTGGAGTAATTTAAGTCTTCACAATCAATATGGAACTTTTTTAGTGCCCCAACAATCCCCTCTCGAATGAGGCTCTCTGGCAGATAGAACAGTGCTGGCCATCTCGTTCGACTAGGGGATCCCCTGAGTCCACATGCATTAGTCTGGGGATATGACTAATCCCACTTGTTAGGATTAAGTATCCAAGCAAAATGCTAGCCTATTAGGTGGAGTGATGTAAGTCTTAAGTCCCTAAATCCTCCATTCACAACCAACATGAGACTTGGTCGCTGTCCCAACATAGTGTATCTTTTATTTTTTATAAGACAGTAAGTCAAGAGAAAGACAAGTCCAGTATCCCTTACTATGAAATATAGCGACATTTCTCACCTTTGAACGTAAGAAGGTCCCGGTCAATAGAGTGGCAGGTCCAGCTTACTGTGGAATTTCTGGTGGCCGTGGCAGGTTACCCTTTGCTTATTGTCAACCTGTCCTCAAGATCTTTACCCCAAAAGAATAAATAAAATATAAATGTGGAGGAAGTTAGGTAAGATTTTCTTGGTTTTCCTTCAGTTTTCTCAGAAATTTTTGAGGTTGGTGGTGGAGAATTTTGTGGGTCGGCTCTTTCTTTCCCCAAATAATGCAGACATGACAGGAGCCATGATTTTGAAAGTGAAAGAGGAGTAAAATCTTCTATCAGTGTAGACATGATAATGGCAATAATTCTAGAGAGAGGACAGTAGGAGGGGGTGAGACCTATAGCTGAAGATAGATAGAGATTGAGATTGAGATGCGTTTGAGGTGTAAAGAATCAGTACATGCTCCAAGTGACAGGCCCACCACCGAAAGGCCCTAGTGAACAGCATTTTTCTGGTTGGCATCTTTCCCCAGTCTACTGGGAAACTATATTCTCCTCTATTAAGGGTATCTCGGCCCCTGCATTTTATGATTCCTATTTCATCAGCAGCCGCCTCTGATCACTTATGTTAGATTTTTGGAACCTGATCATCAGAGATGCACAGTTTATTGGAAGACAATTTTGTAATTTCACATGGCGTTTTATGTAAATCCTAATTAGGGTAGTGTATATAGTTATTTTGTGAGAGAGAGGGGTAAAATATCTGTAATTAGAGCTGCATCTTCTTCTTTTTGCTAGTATAGTGGATCAATTTGAACTCCTAAACGTGCTGAAACGGAACTACGTAAATCTCTATATAGTAGTTTGCTTCTCTTTGTTGATTTCTCTTCTCTTTTTTTTTCGATATTGTTGTTTGTGTGTAATTGAGAAGGTGATTTTTTTTTCTCCCAACAACTTCTACCATAGTTTATGGAAATTGTTCAATTTAAAGAATTATCAAAGGTAATAGAAATATGAAAAATGTTTTCTCTGCATGAGCACAAGATCATGTGTTGCTTGTGGATCAAGGGTTGCCATATAGAGTGACAATATTGCGCAATGATCTCTTGCCATATTTCATAAAGAATTATCATTGGGTCTTGTCACATTCTATTAATAAGATCAACTAGAGAAGTAGAATCAGAAAATTCAATTTTAGATAGATGGTGATGGATAAGTATTATTTTTTCAAGACTAATAGCTATGAGTTAGGCACATATTTTTTCTTTATGCTTGTATATTTCAAAGCGTTGAAGCTTGATAAGGATTAGGAATGCAGTATCAACCTAAATGCCATTAATTTGAAAAATTGGAATTAAAGTTGTATGGCCATGTGGAGGTATAACTTTTTTTATGATCAAGGTATTTATGTCTCTTATAACACCTGACTAATCTTTAAAATATGTGCAAGTCTCTCTACCCACACACACTAGGTAACTCTACGGATAGTCGCCCTTTGAGATGCAGTGAGAATCGAACTTAGAACTTCCGTTTCTTGAAGCGAATTCTTGATCATCAGTCTAACTGCTTTCAGTTAAGTGGAGCTTGTTCTGTTGAAAAGAACAAGCCTCTGTAATAAAATTTCATTTTTTCTTCAATTGGAATGGGTCACAATTTGATTGGATTTTACCTTTTATGAATAAGAAATATTATTTGAAGGGGTGAAGTATGGTGATTTCGAAAGAACATTACCGATTATTATATTTGAAGCTAAATAAGAAATTTTGTATGAAAAATGATCCACCATCTTCATAAAAAAAAATCTAAATATCTTATACCAATTTTGGTCTTAGCTATTATACTTCACTCCAGAAAAATATTTTCCTTTTCTATATATCATTAATTTATAATAAATTGATGGTTAGTTTGTGCCCATTTTGACCCACTCGTACTAGGAAAGATTAGATGAGAAAAACTTCATTGTAAGTTACATTAAGACATAGTAAATTTCATATACAAGACTTAAAAAAAAAAAAATTCTAGTTGAATCTTAGCCTCCATCATAAACTAATAATGTTAATTACTATTAACTTGAGAGTTGAGATACATTATAAGATCTTTTAATGTACCATTCATTATGTCATATCTCAATTAAATGGTGAACAATTCTAGTGGACAATTGGGTCCATTGACAACCACAAAACGATGGTGAAATTTAAAGGCTTTCTTTAGTTAAAATAGAATTTTACAGGTAAAATTAATTATATTTTAATGTATATATATATATATATTTATTTATTTTTTAAAAGTGGGCAACTAGGTTTGTGTTTGAGTCGACATCTATTCATATTATCTTCCACGTTGGATTAAACTTTTTAGTAAAGTGGCTTTTACAAGTCTCTTAAAAAAATTAAAGTAGTGGAGACTGAAATCAACAAATTAAGATGATTTTGACCCGTCTCTTATCCTTACCATTCCGTACACTTTCCACTATCTCTCATCCTCGACTTTATGCCTTTGCCTTCTAAAGCTAAAGTTTCACAACTTTTAATTAAAGAAGTTCGGGGACCGGGCCCGAGCCTGGGCATATCCAAGGTGGGCTTTAACTTAGTTTAACATTACTCTGCATGTTGGCTAGGGTAACCAACCTCAACTAATATAGTCGAGATCTCGCTACAAACTTATTAATATCGGTCTACATATATTTAAACAATTGATATTTAAAAAATTTAGAAGAGAGATATATCTGTCTAGACATTGATATCTCATTATCAGCGATTTTTGAACCCTTGATGTTGGCTTGCACGAAAGAGACGCCGGTCAAATAGTATCAGTCGGTTAGGTTGGCCTCTACGGCAATTATTGATACATTTGCCGTACCAAGTATTCAAGAGATATTCAACTCCATATTATAATTTTTGGTTGACCAACTTCTATTAAATTTATCATTTTGGCCTGCCATTGCACCCACGGGCCATCACTATTCACCGTCCTCTTTTTTTTAAGTGGACTCAACATTAACATAACTGCATAATAATTTAGAGCAACAATTTTATAAGTTAAAAGAGCACTAATTTATATTCTTCTTTTTTATATTGTGCAAATATTTTAATACCTATGATGTGTCTGTGTCGGACACTTCATTTTTATATATAAAATTTATATTTTTATTATCAGTAGTGTGTCTCCACTGTGTTTGTATTGTATTCTTGCATCATAGCTCTCACTCAACTATAGTTCCCTAATTACCTTATAAAATCATTTTTTATTAATTTTTATAATAGGACCTAAGTACTTGACATATCTCAAGTTCTTTAATGGATAGATGATATTTCAAATATAACAAAAATACAGTAACATAATTAGCAAGAGAAAAATTAATAGATTAGACTTATCCAACTGTATGAAATGGTAGACTCATCTATAGTGGGCTTTTTGTAGTGTGGCTTATAATTTTCAAATCTAAGATGTCCAAATATAGTGTTATTGAGATTCATTGACTTGCCACGTGTCTTGTGAAGCTCAACTTAAGATGTAGAGTTGTACACATGAAAATGGTGTACCATAAACCATGAGCCGTCAAATGGCTGTCAAATTGCAATTGAGGCTGTGTTTGGATGAAGGGTAATTTTAAGAGGGTTACTCTTCATCGGGAGACACCTTTAAACTTGGGATCACCCTTAAGCTTGGAGTTATCTTTGAATACTCTAAGTTTCAATGGGGTATTCTAAAAGGGTGATGAGAGTGGTGATTTTTTAAATTTTACCCTCACTTGAAGTAACTTTTGGATTACCAAACAAAGGTAAAGAGTGATGAACCCATCCAAACACAGCCTGAATGTTAAAGTTCGACGGAGACATAAATAGACCTGAGGTGACCACAAGCATTAGAGCTTAGAGTAGACAAGTTTGAGGTAAATTATACCCGTTTAAAATTTTTTATTCAAATATGACCTCCCGCAAATGCATCTAACTCATTTATGTTCTTATATTGGTGAGGAACTCAAGTTAAATTTGTTGCAAAAAATCATTAGAATTATTAAAGAAATTCTTTATATAGTATTTTGGTATTTTTTTTATTTGTCAGATTCCTTAATTACAGGCAGGGGTAATAATACCGTTCCAGCTGAAATATTGGCCAATATGACCGGATACGATTCTCTCTCCTTGTTTGTATTTTTCAAAATATCAGTCTTTTTTTTTAAATTAAAAAAACTGAAATAAGACTCTTTAAAAAAAAATCGGAAATATCAGCAGGATGCACGAACGAATCAAATTTTTTTTTTTTAAAAAAAAAAATCGATATTTAATGATATCGATCGATATATCTGCGATATCGGTCAAGATCATCCACGTAGTATCGGCCAAGATTATAACCCTTGATTATAGGATTGTGAATTGATTTATTTTTTGATTTTTTCTCCAATGAGAGAACTATAAAATATATATACGGATTCTAATGAGAGAGGCTTTAAGTTATTTTTCAAATTTTACAAAAATAAAATGGAAATACAAAGTCATTTTTTTGTCATTGATCTCAATTTCAGCATGGCATGGTTTCTAGAAAAAATCTAGTAGTGCGTGGTGAGAGGGGAAGAGAGACCGTGACATTTTGGTATCTGATTTGATTCAAGTTGCAATAGTGAAAGGTAAGGGGGGAAGCGGTTCGCTGTACCTTAGAAAGAGTGGCGCACTACCGACTAAATGACTGGTAGGCCCATTAAAAGCATAGGACAAAGCTCTTCACCACTTTACCCTTTGAGAATCTTTTCAAGCCCAACATGCTGCATACCACCAACCATACTCTCAATTCAAGCCGACCTATTCAGGCCCACCCAAGAATATTTCTGTTCCTTCTCTCTCTCTCGATTGATCTCTTACTCACACAATCATACTACATTGCTCACATTTCTTCTTTTTTTCTTCCTTGTCTTAAGATATTAATAGGGGTGAAATTCGACTCAAGAAATTAGTGGGTTTAGATTATGTATTTCTATATTTCGGATCAAGTTGGGTTGAAAAAAAACCCACATGAAAATTTTAATCAGATTGAATTGACAATTTTAAAATCAATCCGACGCGACTCAAATTAACTTGATCTAACTCGAAGGCAACAAATTAGAACACTTAAGTTCAATCGAGTCAGAAATTCAAGTCGGGTTGAGTTGAGTAATTAGGTCAGTTAGGTTGAGTTCAACAAATTTAGACATGGATTGAATTAAATTCATTAAAACTCAAACCAGGTTTCAACCCTAGATATAAGTGAGAGCAAATATAAGAAATCATCCAAACTATTTAAAAATAATATTTGATTCGGATTGATTTTAGAAATTTAAAATTAATTCAATTCGACCCGACGTAACCTGACCTGAGTCGAGTGCACCAAGTAATAAAGAACACTTTGGTTGAGTCAAGTCAAAAATTTGGATCGAGTCGAATTGAGTAATTTTGGTCAGATCAGATTGAGTAGTTTAGGATAGTCGAATCGAATTTAATAAATTTTGACACGGGTTAATTTGGATTTATAAAAATCCAAACCGAATTTCATCCCTAGATATAAATGAGAGCAAATATAAAAAAAATCATCAAAACTATTTAAGTTGTGTAATTTTCATGCCATGAAAGTTATACTGGAACTTCTAGTGACCTCACATGTCTCGTTCATATCTACCTATCTTTTATAAATTAGATTCTTGGCCAATTTGACCTAATTCTAAATTGGATAAATTATTAATCTAATATAAGGTAAGGTTACGCATGTTACAAAAATAAAAATAAAATAAGAGAAAATTTAAGAAAATTCTTCTCACTTTTCTGCATTCATATACTGCCTCTATATTTCATATCTCGTATTTTTCTGTATTTAAAATTATAAAGCCTATAATCTTAAACACTACGAATGTGAAAGGAATCTAGACACGTCTACAACGTGTCATAAATCATCAAATGAATCGATAAAGCTTAAATAATACGTTTCCCTTAGATTTGATGTTATAAAGGCACATTTGTTTCTGATGGGACACCCCTTTCTCTTCCACGATTCAATCCTCTAAGTGAGAAATTATCCATTAAAAATAGATTTGATTTAAATAAAAATTATTAAAATTTTAATAAAATTTATATTTATCCTTTCTGGGTTTTTATAATCACTACTGCCATAAATTAAATTTATATTTTTAAACCTCCATAGTCTAATTTTTGTATGCTCTAAGGATAATGAGCTCAGTCATAGAAATTTTATACTGAGTATCCCACGGTTTCCCACAAAAATCATTTTAATAAATAATTTCTCATATTCAACATAACCTTTGCAATTATAATATAATATAATAATAATACGCCTAAAGTACAAAGTTAGATGATAATTCAACGAAGGATGGCCAAAGGTTCCGACAACAACACTTTGTGGTGACTCATCCATAATACATAACGACAATAATTTCATATTTGTAGCTTATCATTAATAGATGGTCAAGCATACTTTTCAATATATAATAAATAAAACAATTAATTATGGTCATGATCTAAACATTTAAAATTCAACTTTGATTCAGGGCATGGATATAAATCAAGTTTTTTTTTTTTTTATTAGCAGGAACCAAGTCTAGCTCAGCTCTTGTGAGTTCTACCGAGTATAATTCTGTGTTTTTTAATCTGATTTTTTCTGTTAACATAAGATAACTTAATTGACCAATTTCAATTAAAATTTTAAACTAAGTCTATTTGAAAAAAAGAAAAATCAAATCAGTCCAGCACTGCAAAACTATCTTACTAAGAAAGGGAGGGTTTTAGTTAATTAATTTGCTAATGAATAACATGAATCTAATGATGGAATCATACTGAGAAGGAAATAACATTGACAGGACAGTCACCAACTTAACATGTCTTTGGATGTAAATGGATCTTTAACCTAATAAATTTGGAAGAATTTTTTTTTTTCACTTCATGCAGCATGTCATTTTACATCAGAATAGGGTTTCAAGGATGATATCGGTGATAGGATATCGGTGATAGGATATCGGCCGCTGAGATCATTTTCTCTCCTCTTTTTTTTTTTTTTTTCAAATATCAGCTGATTTTTTATTTTATTTTATATAAATTAAAAAAATAAATAACAAAAAATAGACTTTTTTAAAGAATTTTTTTTTGAAAAATACATAATATCAACCGATATTTCGCGGATATGGCCAAATATCGGTAATGTATCGGTGGGACTCAACACTAATATTTGATTTATTTTTATTTTAAATTCAGTCGATATTTAGAATGTCGGCTAATATTTTGGACGATATATCACGGTCGTATCACCGATATATTGTCTGGCAGGAAGATACATATGCTACCGGCCGATATTATCACCTTTGCATTGGATGCAGATATACATGAAAATCAGATTTAGCCAAATTCGAATCCATCAACTTATTAATATGAAATTAATTTTAATATAAACTATAATAATAAATAAATATGTAATCATGTATATGATAATATATAATATTGAAATACGTAACTCTATTTAATATTTTATATTGTCAGCTTCCTAAAGCCTAATCTCCTAGACGTCTAAGACTCAGGAACAGTTCAACATCCTCCAACCATGAAAATATAAATGAATTTTTAATAGTTTAAGGATTTTTTTTTTGAATTTATGTGTGAAAAACCGCGGGATACGTGTAAAACTCCACGGGTGGATCCCTATCCCTAAGACATAACAAAGTTAGGCCTTGGGGGTTCGAACCTGTGACCTCCGGCTTCCTGAGACGGGAGGTAACCAGCTGAGCTACATCCATGTGGGTTCAACATTGATTATCATAGTTTTAAGAATTCATGCGTATTAAATGACATTTGACGTATATTTTAAAATTTTTGGATTTGATTTACATTGAATAGTTGAGAACCCATTTATATCCCTAACTGTGTACTAGTTCACTCAATCTACTAATCTCATGCAAACATTGTGAATTAATCATGAATTAAAAAAGAAAAAATTAATTATGTAAAATTACTTTTAATTTGAAAAATATAAGCAACCATTTCCTCAAATGAATTCCAACAGATCTATTTTCTCTTTAAAAAGGATTTCCAATTTAAAAATGCATAAGTAAAAACGATTCTTCATCCACAAATCAAACGTCTCATCATCCAAAACTATTGTTTGCAACTATGGTCACAAATACCATTTTCAAGGTATTAACAATGTGACAGATAATATCAAAATATTTACAAATTCTCGAAATTTAATTAAAAAATTAAAAGGAAAATCTTAATACCATCCATGAACAACTAACCACGACTTAAAAATAATAATATATTAGAATAAAGTTCAATAAATATCTTACATTATTAAAATATTGACAAATATTTTAAATCATTACAAAAAATTCATTAAGATAATTGCAAAGATTTCTTAATAAGGATTTTACTGAAAATTTGTTAGGAAATTACTAAAATTTACCAAGATATTATTACGATACTATTATCTTATTTTTATTATGATTTTATTAAAATTTTATTGAAAATTTACTATTGTGTAATAAATACATTTTATTAATGTGATAGATGATAAATTTATGACGAGAATGTTTGCCACAAAACTACCCTAAAAGAAGGTTATTTTATTTCCCAAAAGCACTAGGCCCACTGATACCTTTGGTGTCTCTCTTTCCACCGTCCTTTGCCAACACAAACAGAAGAAAGATAATAATAATAATAAAGACCAAGATAACTTTTTTTTAGTTGCTAATCACAAAACTGGAGCGGCGAATCCGGACTCCGTAGTAAGTACGAACTGATGGATATGCACCAATTTTACAAAATCGCCACTCCCATCCTTTCTTATATAACTCTTCTATTCTTGTTTTTCTTGCACAACCAACGCAGTACCCAACTCACCTCAATTTACTAGTATTTCTCTTCTTCCTACCAATACAAAACACCAGACAAGAAGAAGCAGAAGATGAAGATGATGCAAGAGGAGAAGAGATTGAAGGTGAAGAAGGGGTGGTTGGCCGTAAGAGTAGGATCAGAAGACGACGAAGGCGGATTCCGTCGATTTGTGATCCCCATATCCTTTCTCTACCACCCTCTCTTCAAGAGGCTACTTGAGAAAGCTCAAGAGGTGTATGGATTCCACACCACGGGGCCTCTCCGGCTGCCGTGCTCGGTCGATGAGTTCCTTCACCTCCGGTGGCTCATCGAGAAAGAGCCGCAGCGCTACCACCACTCCAATTCCTTCTCCCTTCATGCTTGTTGAAACGAATTCTTCTTCTTTTTTCTTCTTTCATGCTTTTTGTTCTGTCAGTCTCTACACCCTCCCTTTAGCTGTAATTAACACAGGAGTTGTAGATGAGGATATGTACATGAATGAGAGTTTGTGAGTGGTGAAATGACCACTTGAACTTACTTTCTCTTATGGGTTATAGAGAATTTGGTGATTGAAGTTGGAGAAAGTAGGATGTGTTTTGATGTAGCCTAAATCGTCATCAATTTTGATATTATAAGTGAATCGATGCTTTAATCCCCTTTTTTTCTTATCATTTTTATTTTGTGCGGATACTGTTTTCTGGATTTTCACATTCCATATCAGTATGATCATGGGTTCTGATTCGCAGAGGTCGATTTGAATACCTATTTGCTTCTAAAATTGAGAAAAAATGGGAGAAAGATTTGCATCCTCACTTGCTTCTATCCTTTATTTCGCTTGTTAATTTTCTCTATTTGTTATACATATTAGGATCGTTTGTGCCACTCTGTGGATCGAGCCATCGTTTATTTATATTGAATTACGGGGAATTCTATGGAAATATTTAGGATACTATGACAAAAGTCTCAAATCTGTTAATTTAATAAATCAATAACTCTACATAACACTTGAGGTATCCTCTTTTCAACTGATAGCTTTTAAGAGTAAGTTTTACTTCAAAAATATTATCATGTAATGATTTTTTAATATAGTATGAGAGTATATTACGTTTGACCGGTGTACATAAGGGTGCTCTCTCCGCTGAAGAAAGGAAGGAAAGAGCAAACAAAAACGATGAACATAGAAGAATGGAAGAAGAAAGGAATATGCCATGAGGAGAGACGATGGAAGAGGAAGAAGGGAACCTGATATTCTCAGTTCGGAAATAATATAAATTTTGGTAAGCTTATCTTTATCGTGACACGTCCGAGTCATGAACCCACTAACTCAAATTTTCTGTTACATGCAGTTATGGCTGAAATCGGGCTTGGCTGGGTTGAGTTTTTTAAAAATCAACTTGACTTGACTCGAACTTTTGAGCTGGACGTCTTGACTCAATCCGACCCGACCCGACCCGATCTATGCTCCGACTCAACACGAAACCTGACCTAACCCGTATTTTGAACCTATTTTACCTTACTTTTTACCTGGTCGGGTCGGGTTAACTTAAAATCTCTCAATCCAACCTAACCCGAATTCAATGTGGATTTATGACTTCTCAATCTGACTTGACCCGCTGACTCGACCCACATTTCGAGTCCGGTCATGTGGGTTCAGGCCAAAACCCAAGCTGAGTTTCACCTCTACATGCAGTGGATTTGCGTTCAAGATGGATCAAATTTTCAAGTGCAAAGTCCGATACTCTGATATGATTATATTTATTGGTAAATGTAAACTATTTAAAGTATTATCTTTTTATTTTACCTGATATTAATCTAATGCATCTTGAATGTCAGATTAATCAAAATAAAAAATATATATTTAGGTATAAAATGTATTTAGATGAATAGTTTTTAAGTCATATACAAACTTTTTTATCTACACATTGTGTAAAATTACAGGAAGTAACCTTCACGTATCATGATTGCACAAGAAACAAGTCACATATAAATTATAATAAATTCATTTTTCTTTTAAAACTATAAAGATCTATTTCATAACTTTGAAGTACAAATATTGTAATATAATAGATGGAGAAATGGTTGATGGTAACTGGTGGGATTGGCTCAAATCTATCCTAAATTTTATGTGGTAGAAAATCTAGGAAAGGTTGTAGACACGGCAATTCACTCCACACGAAAATAGCAGTTAGTCTCTCGAGTGGGAGACGATGGCAAGGATTCTAATCTTATTAGAATCCTGTAGCCTTGATCAAATGAGACTTTTATTATGGGAAACATACAGCTATAACAGAGAGGAATAATAAGGAAATTACTATTGTAAGAATAGCCAGCTACACCTATATATGTTGGAATAGGCTTCATAGAAGCCTTGCCTTTGGGGCCACATACCATCGTGGGAGAAGGCATCAAATTGCCGCATAACCGAGTGCCTAACAGGAGAGAGGCTCATGGTAGTTGGAGATGGCCTCTTTGCCATATGTGGGGTGTGTGAGGACGCACTATCATCGAAGACGCTCGCGTTTGAGAAGCATATAGGAAGTTGCTCGTAGGACGCAAGAAGTGTAGAGGGAGTAACACAGAAGTTGGGTTCACTATTCTGGGTATGAGAGAGACTCACATCAACTGAGAGGTGACGTCGATGTGTCTTATACATGGGTGTACAAGGGGCTCGGGACTTCGGGTTTGGGCTCATGACTCAAGGGAGTCATTAATATTGTACATGTATTTTTCTCTTTCATATAGTGAATATTCTGTCACTCCGTGGACGTAGGCCAGGTGGGCCGAACCACGTTAAAATATTGTATTGTGTTGTGTGTTTATTTTCGTTCGATTTCTCTTGTTTCCGCTCGTGACGCTAATAGTAACGAAAAATGCAATATAATATATTGAGTTGAACAAGATTTTAATGATAGTTTACATAAAAATAGTCACTACTTTTTCTTAAAAATAAGGAAGAAATAAATTAACAATTCAATTTAAAAGAATATAATAATCTACATAATCATCTATTTATCTATCAAATTTTTTAATCACAAGAAACCCACCCTCTTAATAAAGCCCAAAAAAACACAACGTGGGGCCACTTCGATAGCAAACCATGAGTCTACTCGTATGATACAATACAATTATATTGATACGTGAGATAAATAATTATTTAAATAAAATTAATTAAGTTATAATCTTAATGTGTAAACAATTATAAATTAAAAATAATATAATGATCAAAATTTAGAAAATTTAAAAATATAATTTCCTTGATTCAATTAAATTAATCTTTATGGAACCTTGATTTAAGTGTTGGCCTTCTTAACAATTCTACTATATAGAGGTCAAATTGGAAGCTATATAAGAGTGCATGCGGGAAACACAACTTATGTAATTATTTAATATCTTTTTAAATAAAAAGAGAAATTAATGTATACAATTATTACTTGGGTAAAAAAAAATCTAGGTACATATGTAAGGAGGAATCTTGTAAAAATGTGTATAAATAACGTTCCCTAGTATTAACTAAGATTAAATATTATATGAATTATCTATTTATTGTTAGGATCCTGACTCCCTCACGCCCCACACATGTGATATTGTGCACTTTGCTGACCCAAGTCAATAGCTCTCCTCACCCCCAAAGGGTTTATTGGGCACACAAGGCTTACGGCTTTAAAACGCGTCACACTAGATAAGGGAGGTGACCCTTCATATAAGCACCCAAGCCATATACCTCTTAGGCAACGTGGGACTTTTTTCACCAACTCCCTATTGCGGCACAAGTAGCCTTTTTTTTGTGAGGTTATGGCGGTTAGTCCCTACGGGCCTAAAGGTAACATTGGAGGGGGTCCCCCCCCCCCCCCACATCAGAGCTGGATTGCTGGGCCCCATAACGCAACAATCCCGAACCTCAGACCCTCTCTAATACCAATTGTTAGAATCGTGGGCCCATCTCATGCCCCACATGTTTGATATTGTCTGCTTTGCTGACCCAAGTCAATGGGTCTCCTTACCCAGGGCTAGCCCGGAGATTTTAGAGGCCCTAGGCGAACTCTTAAAAGGAGGCCTTTTGCCCTTAAATACACTCAAAAAAAAAATTATATATTTTTTTTATAAAGTGTGAAATATCCAAATAAAATATAAAAATCAAATTTATAGTAAAGTATTATTTAAAATTTATTCTTCTCGGATTTTGACATGCAAAATTACAAATTAAATTACTATATTCAAGTTTTTTTAACATATCTTTTTCAATAAGTTTATAAATAATTAATTAGTTCTTTTTTTATAAATTTATAGTTTTTCATATTTTATTATCTTTTTTACTTTTTATTATCTCTTTTAAAATAAAACACTAAACACCCAAAACAAATCTCAAACACCCATTAAGAATTCAAAATGACGGGATCAATGAAAAAAATACCTGCAAATTTGAAGTTTGCAACTTAGCAAGTTGAAGGCGAGAGAGAACACAGAGAGAGATAGTCAGAAAGAGATCAGAGGAGAGCGAGAGAGGGAGAGAGGTGAGATCAATGAGAGAGAAGGAAAATAGACGTTGCTAGTGTTTTTGGGTTTAAAAAAGGGCGTACATTTTGACCTTTTTGAAGAGGAATACGAACCGATAGAAAACGTGGAAGAAGACAAACGGGCGGAAGAAAATGCAGAAATTGAATCAACGGAATGCAGAAGCCAGAACGCAAGGGAAAAAAATGGCAAAAATAGAATTATTTAATGCCATTGTGAATATATTTTATTGACACTTAAGGGGTTCAAGGATTGGTGCTATCATTCAATGACACAGAAGCCATACCGTAAGCATTATTAGCAGTAAAAAATCAATCTTTTGTTTGGTTTTGACAATTTATTATTCTTCTCAAATTCTGATTGCAACATTTTGGGTTTTGCTTTTTATTTGGCAATGAAAGTATTTTTTCTATTTAAAATTATTTTTACACTATGTTGACTTGAACTTGCATCTTTGTGCTTCAGATATTTAGCACTTGCTAACCATGCCATGGATGCTTGTTGTATACTAGAAAATTATTAGTCTTGTTATCAATATCTTCAGCATCTTTTTATTGACATGACTATATTTGAAGTTGTTTTCAGTGAAGCTGACATAAATGTGCTATGACTTATGTCTGTTTCATTGTGGCTTTGGTGCCGTGTTCTCTTAACTTTAGCATCTTTGATTTGCAACACTGGTTTCAAGGGAGTTTGTGGACATGTCTCACATAAGAATAGAAGGGTTGCTTGCAGCATTCTCTAAGCTAGTTGGAACTTGACAACTCGAAACCGCATTCCGCAGGCTGATGCGGAACACGGTCTGCGAAATCGAGAGGGATTTTGGGTGGGATGTTAGGCGGGATATTGGATCAGGCCCCTAGGCCCTTTAGGTGTTTATGTAGATCTTTGGAGGCCTTAGGCTCGAGCCTAATTCGCCTATAGGCAGGGCCTGCCCTTACCCCCACAGGGTCTGTTGGGCACACGAGGCTCACAACTTTAAACCATGTCACACTAGATGAGAGAGACAACCCCTCATATGAACACACAATCCTTGCACCTCCTAGGCAAATGTGACTTTTTTCACCCACTCCATACTGCGGCACAAGTGACCCTTTTTTGTGAGGTTGTAACGGTCAGTCCACTAGAGCGGTTAGTCTCTACGGGCCCAAAGGTAACACTGGCGGGAGTGTCTCCCACACCAGCACTTGATTGCTGGGCCCCATAACTCAACAATCCCCCCCTTAGCAACGATGCTGAGTTCCCAAACCTGGGACCCGCTTTCATACCAATTGTTAGGAGCGTGCGCCCCCCGCACAACACTTGTGATATTGTCCGTTTTGCTGACCCAAGTCAATGGGTCTCCTCACCTCCATAGGGTCTATTGGGCACACAGGGTTCACGACTTTATAATGCGTTACGCTAGATGAGGGAGGCAACCCCTCATATAAGCACCCAAGCCTTACACCTGCTAGGTAATGTGTGACTTTTTTCACCTACTCCCCATTGCTGCACAAGTGGCATTTTTTTTGTGAGGTTGTGGCGGTTAGTCCTTACGGGCCTAAGGGTAATATTGGCGGGGGTCTCCCCACACGAGCCTGAATTGCTGAGGCCCATAACCCAACATTTATATTTCTACAAATTCTATGGAAAAACATATATATTTTACTTTGTCATTTTCAAAATTTAAGTTTGAACAAGATTGTTTACCTCATCCATCTAAGAAAATAAAAGACTTCTAGATTATCAGAATATCAAAACTTAACTGCATTTGAAATTTTAAATTATTTAATCTAAATCCAATGAAAGCTGTGGCAAAAAACTATGTGACTTTAAAATTATTTGATTTTAGCAAATCTAAAAAGTGCAGGTTTATTTCATTTACTACTACAATTGGACCTACAATGAAAGATTATGTAAGATGTGCTAGATGGAGAAAGGCACATCTTCTCTTTAAAAAAGTTATATAAAGTTCAAAACATTTTTCTTAATATGAAGTAGAATGTTTGTTAGAATGAACAAATAGATAGTATTATTTGAAATTAAGTAAAATAGTCTAAGTTTTAGTTTAAAAAAACCAACAAGATAGTATCTAGGCTAGCAAAGATTTTTACTTAATATGGAGGGGTAAATCTGACTACCAAGAACTGCTTTGTTGTGCAAATTTTAAATTTATAACTTGCAAGTGCACGAATCATTTTGATAGTATAGCGATTAAGTGCGAGGTCGAACCCATCGGAACTTAGGAAAATATATCCATGAAAATTATACCACTGAATTAAGTATTTTAAGAACTTTAGGAAATATGGAGATAAATCATAAATATAAAATAATTTATTTAATCTATGAGTTTTAATCTTAATTTAGAAACATTCTAGATTTAAACATAAAATCTAACAATTTAACTAATTTTAATTAAGATGGTGGCATTAATATAAAAATATAAACAATCTCAATCTAATTTAAAATACAAAATTAAGATGTAATTAAATTATTTCCAACCCAGTTCATCAATTTCAAAAGTTTTTGGATTTTTAAACAAAAATAAAATTTAAAAAGAACATATATACATATGTACAGTGGAATCTTGGACTTATAATTATGGAGGCATGATATTCAATATTTTGAAAATAAAATTTAAGCCTAGAACATGGAGCTCACATTTATTAATGCACATTAATTCAAATCATTAATTCCATTAAGAAAACCATGAATCTCATTAATTTTGCAATTTTCAAATAAACCTTGGGCATGGAAAGAATTCAACATAAATTCCAAATCTAAATTCTTCATCTACTCTTAACAAGAGCCTTAGAGTGGATATTAAAATTCCAAATCTAAATTCTTCATCTACTCTTAAAAAGAGCCTTAGAATGGAAATTAAGGTTCTAAACCTCCCAAAAATTAGATGTTTAAGATGAAAATTTTAAGATTAAATCCAACATGCATTTATAAATGAATTAAAAAATTATCACAATTAATTTACATTAAGTGGAAAACCATAGATCTAAACAGAATGCTTTAATTTTATTAATAAAAATTGAAATCAAAATTACAAACCAAAGGAATAAAATAAGAAAATACAAGACAAAAAAAATCCAACCTTATGGTCGAAACATGCTCTCTCCTTTTCTCTCTCTTATTCTCCTCTCTCTAAGCCTCCAAAAATACAGTGCCAAGTTCGAATTACACAAGGTGAGGGTGGTCTTATTTATAGGAAAGAGGAAGGATAATGGATGGATGAGATTTGATTTTTACAAAGAAGGAAAGGAGATATGGATGGTTGGATCGAATGGGCTTAATGGAGAAAGACAAAGGAGGTAGACTTAATGGCCACAATCTCATGTGGTATTAAGGAAGAGACACATGGACAGCTGAGGTTCCATTGTCTAAAACGAATAGGGACCAAAAAGGAAAGGGTAAAGAAGGGGACGGTGCACAGGAATGGGCAGCCACTCCTTGTTTTTTTTTCTTTTGATACGTGGCCACGTCTTTGTCTTTCCTGAGATTTTCTTTCTCTAATTATTATGAGCTGATGTCACCTTCTTATCTGTGTCTTTGTTTTTTCTATATTAAAGGAATTAGCAGCCCATCACACGATAAAGCGTTGACTCTCTTTCTTTCTCCATCTTTTGTTATGACCTTTGGCTTCATTCATGAGCTCTTGGATTTAGATCATGGCCTGAACTTCAAACATGGGCCCATTTGCTGCATTTTTCTTCTTCTTTCTACTTCTTTTCTTTAAAATCTATATTTTCCTGCAAAATTCCAAAATTTTAATTAATTATATAATATATACAAAATTCAAGAGCTAACTAAACTAAATATTAAGAGTAAAATAATCATTTTACTCTGCTCATCACGCTTCAAGAATTGGTCGTCTTTAATTTGATTCATATTCAATTTTAAAGGACCATTTTTGTTAAACTTATCATTCGTGTAAATTAAGAGGTTTATACATGTCGTAAGATTTTTTTTTTTTTTTTTAAACATGTGTAAACCTCACGTGAGAGATGAAACTAATCTCAAGAGCACGTGTAACCCTCCCAATCCAAACATACTAGTTAAATTATGAAGAGCAACCCATAAAAAACAGCTAGAAAAAAATTAAATTCTTAGTCAAATTCAACATCTGTTTTTATGAAGGAAGTTTCTTTACGATAGACCTATTAGAATTAATCAATTGAAAAAGAAGTTTGCACTTTCATCTTCCACTCTATCGGGATTCGTAAAAACACTAGCTTCTGGCTTAACCCTTGGCTTCAGCCCGAATATATTCTAAAGGAGCAATTCGGCTATCAACCCATCTTCGATTTGGATGGGGGTTGATCTGATGACATTTGGTTGGGGGTTGATCTGATGAAAATAAAAATCCAACACGATAGTATCAAGGCTAGCATCCCTTGGAGGGGGTTGATCTGATGACATGTGGATAGGGGTTGATCTGATGACATGTGGATGGGGGTAATGGGGGTAATAGGGTTATAGGTGGTAACCCTCCATTACTCTTGTTTACCCTTTCTCTTCCACTTTTGAAAATCCATTTTAAGAAAAGGATATTCGTAATACTTAAGATAATTCCTAATCAAGAGTAATCTATGTAAAATTTATCTTTCATTCAAACACAGCCTCAGAACCGTCTCGATCGACTGTCTTATGTTTGATTCATGTTTAATTTTAAAGGACCACTATTTGTTAAATTTATCATTTGTTCATGTGAGAGACGAAACTAATCTCAAGAGCATGTGTAAACTTTCCAATCTAAACACACTAGTTAAATTATGAGTAACTCTATGAAAAATAAGCAGAAAAAATTAAATCCTAAATCAAATTCAACATCTCTTTGGAGCTATGCTGCAAGAATTAATCAAGAAAAAGAAATTTGCACGTGTAACTATGCACCGCATGCAATCATACGATCCATGCCGTGTCCGTACCAAACCCAAACAGGATTGGATTCCGTAGTAAGTACGTACGGATAGACTCTGACCAATTTTACAAATTCGCCACTCTCTTTTCACCTATTTAAGCTCTTCTATCCATATCTTTCTTACTCAAACGCAGCAGTAGCTAAGAAGCCAAGAAGAAGAAGAAGATGATGATGGTAATGGACGGAGAGAAGAGAACGAAGGTGAAGAAGGGATGGTTGGTGGTGAGAGTAGGACTAGAAGACGACCAAGGCGGCTTTTCTCGATTTATGATCCCCATATCCTATCTCCACCATCCGCTCTTCAAGAAACTACTCGAGAAAGCAGAAGAGGTATATGAGTTCCACACAACAGGGCCTCTCCAGCTACCATGCTCCGTTGAAGACTTCCTTCACCTCCGGTGGATCACTGAGAGAGAGATGCAGTACTACCACCCCTCTAATTCTTTCTCTCTTTATTCTTGTTGAAATGAATTCTTCTTGCATTTTTCTTTTTTCATGTTTTTGTAGGTGGTGAAATACTCCACTTTAGACTTACTATCTTGTATTGATTATAGAATTTATAGGCGCGTTTGGATGTGGCTGAAATCCGAATCAATTTTTTATATTATGGAAGAATTGAGTGCTTCACATATCAAATTCATTCATAATTTTTATCATTTTGATCAAACCAACAAAGCTATAACAATATACAATTTCTCATTTCTTGGCTGTAGATTTAATGAATATAAGCCCCATTAACATTGATTCTCTAAATTTCATAATAGTGGCATTCAATAATCTTAGAATCAATAATTTGTACTTCTTCTGTCCCAAATTAATTGTCCTAAATAGATTTTACAGTTGTCCAAAAATAGTTGTTTCATTTATATTGGAATAGTATAAAGTGTGTCGAAAATTGATGAGATCACATGGAGTACTAACCTTCTATAGAGAGTTCTTTAAAAAATACAAATAATTCAAATGAGACAACTAAAATGGGACGGAGGGAGTATTTGATAAGGTCTATTACACGTGTATATATATAGCTTCTAGCTGACCTTAGAGCTATTAAAGTCAAACTCTAAACCTAAACCTAAACCTAATCAAAACGTATCTCTTAATAAGAGATTAACTCAAACTAAATCCTAACTTAATACTAATTCTAATTATATTCAACAACTTCCATATCATGTATCTTGAAAAATTCATAGGAGAAGCAATCAAAGATTAACGCAACAAATTTGTCACACAATGTGATGCAAAATTTGTGAAATTGATTTATCAAAATCTAACTTAAATTGTGTACTTGAAATGAACCCACTTGCTTTAAAGGGTCATGGGCCATAGATTTTGAGATTGAACTCGGTTGAACCCAACCTTCCTCGAAGACAGTTCATTAGACGATTCAGTTCTGATAACATTGATAAGAACCAAGTAATATTTTTTATAATAATAAACAACTGGCTTTATTGTTGACGATGGGGCTACGTGATACAACATTGTTGTTTTGATAGTTTTATAAATATTCAATATTTATAATAATATTGTTACCGCTCAATTTTTCTAAATCTTAAGACATGACAATTTTATAACATTTCTTTATATTTATCTGAAATATTAATAATTTTTACAGTTTTGAATTTTATTATTTTAAAATACTTCCTCCACTGCTATGTCTAATATTTAACTTCAATTTGAATGTGAATAGATATCGTGTATTTAAAAAGAGAGATTTTACATTTATCATATGATGGACCTTTTATGGTTGGGTAGATTGATAGAAGACTATATAGATGATACAGATTAAGGAAAACTTCTCAGTCATGAAAACTCAATAATTATATAGCAATCAAATTTTAAAAGTCTAAAATCATATAGGTAATAATCTGATAATGAGATTCAAATTTTGTATAACTAAAGTTTTTACTTTTAAGATATCCTAAAATTCTTTGGTCCTGATTGTCCAAAGATGGTTTGTTTTGGTTATAATTTGATTAACCATACGATGAATCTTGTAAATGATGGAGACCTTGGAATTTTTTCTAAAGTCTCAATATAATTGGTGGGCCCCCTGGGTCCTTGTTTTTTGTCTTTGCCTCTGCGGGGCTTATTTTTTAGCCTCTTTTTGTTTGGCCACTTTTGCTTGGCTCAGACTGGGATTTTGTTCATTTCTTTGTACATTTTTCTGTGCTTTCTCTTTGAATGAATTCTTACCCATTATTAAAAGAAAAAAATATTTACCTAACTCAATGTTAGGAGTTGAAAATCACCGCTCAATATTCATAATTTGAGATGGAAATCGCCACTACAATATTGAGTTAGTCTCAAATTAAAGAAGTAAATGACTCTTAAATAATTTGATAATTCAGAGAATTTAACTCAACATAAAGGCTTTTGGGCGCAGTCTTTTATCTTAGAAAGTAAATCTTATTTAAATCTACACCCATTGGGATGCACGTCGAGATGTGATGTTAAGCCTTTTAAGGTTTGGATGTAGATGTATAACTGTATGTGTAATACTAAGTCCAACCCAAAAAATAATAATATTTCGAAAATAACATGAGCAAATATCGATTGACAAACATTAAAAAAAAAATTATTTACTTTTTTTAGTAAGCAAATTTGTTGTCATTCAAAAACAACTCTTATAAAACAAATATCCTTGCCGTCCATCCTTCAAATCGTCCCTTGCAAGCACGAAAAAACGGTAGTCCGTAGTACGTACGAAGGGATGAACTTTCACCAAATTTACAAAATCGCCACTCGCTTCTCCCTATATAAATATTACAAATAAATCATTATCTTCAACAAACGGGTATTGCCCATTTGGATTTTACTGGTATTCTCTCTCACTACGTTTACACACAACACTAGCTAAGAAGAAGATAACGATGAAGATGAAGATGAAGATGAAGATGATGCAGAAAGAGAAGAGAATGAAGGTGAAGAAGGGATGGTTGGCAGTGAGAGTAGGATTAGAAGAAGCGGAAGGCAGCTTCCATGGATTCATGATCCCCATATCCCATCTCTACCATCCTCTTTTCAAGAGACTACTTGAGAAAGCACAAGAATTCTATGAGTTCCCCACAACAGGCCCTCTCCAGCTGCCGTGCTCTGTCGACGACTTTCTTCACCTCCGGTGGCTCATCGAGAAGTGGATGAAAACCAGGAAAGATTAATGCAGAAGAAAGGAATATGAGTTAGATGACACAAGAGGAAGAAGGAGACAAAATGCTGAGACTCAAAATTTTCAATTATATGCAGTTGACCCACCAAATGATGGAAATAAGTGTTGATGTGTAATTCTAAAAAAATAATTTTTTTGGATTAACGTGTAGGAAATTCAGACACACTCTTATTAAAATTTTCGCGGATGAGCTCACTACTCTTAAGGCACACCAAGGTTAGGCCGTGGGGACTCGAACCCGCAAGCACTCACTTCCTGAAACGGGAGGCAACCACTTGAGGTACACCCTGTGGGTGTAATAACTTAATCTTCATATAACATAGTAACTTAATTTAATTGAAAAAAGATTGATTAAATTTTTTTTTGAACAGTTTACTTTACTTGTCTCTAATAGACTAACTCTATATATATAGCTAGAAAAGAATCATTACTGTAATTGGGACATTAAATATGTGTAATTTAAAGGGATCGGTTCAATGGGCCTCACATTTTAGCAAGACGCTATCATATTCAATATTTAATTGCTAGAACAAATAACTCAATGGAGTGAAGATAATAAACTGTATCTCCACTGTGCAACACAGGATGGGGCCACTTGAAAGATGAGTCTACTTCTATGTTGAAAATATTTATATCTCGACATGCGATAGAAATTATTATAGTAAATTTAATTGAACTATATTCTAAAGAGTAAAAAAATGGGTAATGATTTTCACACCAGTGTGTTTGATAGTTGCACACCTTCATAAAAGGAAATCTCATTATTATCCTTAGTCACTTCTCAGCCATAATAACGAGAAGAGAGAAAAGGTTAATAATGAGATTTCCCTTTATGAAGATGTGAAACTATCAAACACACTGGTGTGAAAATGATTACTCTAAAAAAATTTACAAATTCAAAAAGTAAGTGTAAAAATATATTATATTAATCAGGGAAGATATATTTTTATATCTTACCGGATTCATGTTAATGACTGTGCTACCCTGATGGACAAGGTTAGGCTCAAAATCAATGGGTAGGTTGCAAAGTGTCTCTCCTATGCGGGTAGGTTGGAATTGTAGAAATCTACTATTAATTGCCATCGTCGTTGTGAGACCCTGACCCGGCCCAGACGACCGAGTCCAATAAGGGCCAGCCCAAGTGAAGGTGTGTGAGTGGGAAGAAAAGAGTCCCACATCGGAGCTGAGGGTTTCCGCTTGGATTTTATAAGTGCCAGCCCCTCTTCACTCAGCAAGACGCGTTTTGGGGCCTACCAGTTGGGTTAGGCCCCAATCCAAACACTTGCGGGCTAGCGCGTGTGAGTGCACACATGTGGGCCCGAAGCGGACAATTTCTTGTTGAGCGAAGCCCTAAGCCAAGATTTTTTTGGGTCAGGTCTTTACAGTCTTTTTTGGGCCAACTCTTTTCTTCTTCCTAAGTCTTACGGAAATTGAGAAAGCTATGCGTGCCTTCCTTTGGGGCTCAAATGGTACTCATTAAAAGATTCATATGGTGAGTTGGAAAAAGGTTTGCTTGCCTAAAGAAGCTGGTGGTCTCGGGCTTCAGAGTCTTCTGTCAATTAACTGGGCTTGCCTCATGTGTTAGATCTGGTTCATCATTATTAGAAAGGAAAATTTATGGATCAGTTAGATCCATGAAAAATACTTGAAGCGTCGTAGTATATGGGAGGTTTGTCTCCATTGTAATGCCTCTTGGGGATGGAAGTCTATTTTGATTTGTACAGATAGTGCCAAGCCTTTTGTTGTGCATGTTATTGGTAATGGTGCCTCTATCAGGTTTTGGTTTGACCCATGGCTTAGACAAGATTGCTTTCTCGCCGAGCAATACGGTAATCGATCGATCAACAATCTGGGGATGTGAAGGAATCTATCTGTCAGCAGCTTTATCAATAATGGCATTTGGGTTCTCCCTGATCTTGCCTCTGAAACTCTAATTGAAATTTGGGATTTGGTCAGATTTCACAGTATTCCTTGCGATAACGTGGAGGACCAAATATTGTGGGTTGCTGGCAACTCTGGATCCTTCAGTCTTTCATTGGTGTTGAATTCCATCCACACTCTTGATTGGCTGGGCTTTTCCTGCTTCAGAGGCTCCATCAATAGGCATTCCATATTCTCTTGGTTCTATTTTAATGGGGGACTTAACACCTAGTTATTTCTGCAGGGCTGGAGATCCGATGCAACACATTTTGCCCTCTTTGTCTTCTTGTTCAAGAAGACATGCTTCATCCTCTGTTTTGCAGCTCCGTGTGGTCTATCTGGGACAAACTTATGCACAAATTCAACTTCTTACCTTCTGCTAGTAGAACTTCTATTACTCAGCAAGCCAAAGATCTGGTTAATTCCTCATCTAACATCCTTGCCCTTCTGGCTGCTAAGTTATCAATCCTTGTGCTGATATGGCACTATTGGATCAAACAGAACAACCGCATCTTCAACTGTCATTTTAAGAGGATTGATATCATATGCTCCCTCATCTATGGTGATATAAGATCTAGGTTGTTGTTTCTTCTCTCAAACTCCAATCTTCTTCAGGCTCCCACTTGTTTCTCTGACTTACGGGACCTACCTCTTGCAGTGCCACCTCCTGTTAAGCCACCAGATCCCTTAGTTCACAACCCAATCTCCATTTCAAATTCCCTGTTGCTAAATTGCCTCTGCATTGACAATCATTTCCACCTTCGAAGTTTGTACATTGGAGCTGATGGTGAGATAATTGGATCTGCTAGTTGGGCTCTTGGTAACCACATCGACTCTTGTTCCACTCTTCTTGGGCTTTATAAAGCGCTTCACTGCCTGGTATTAAAAAAGCTAACTCTAGAGAAAATTTATTACAACAATTTTGAGGTTTTTCATATGTTGAAGATCGTCTGCTCTGATTGGCAAACTTGCACTTTGTATACCGCTGCATAATCTATTCTTCAGTGTTTTTCTTGCGATATGGGCTGTATTACTCCTATGCCGGTCAATGTTTACAGGTTTTACTCAACAGACTTATCCTGCCTCAATGATATCCCATCCGGTGGAGGTGTTCTGATTAACAATTGAGGCTACCCTACTCTGTTTTACCCTGTGGGTATTGCGTTCCTCCATTGTCTTCTCTTGGTGGATTTGTTTTTGGAAGTTGTTTTATGTTATCTGGCCATGCCCTGACTTGTTTTTTTAATGTTGTATTTTGGGCTCCTTCTTTTTCCTTTATTGTCCTTTCCTCCTCATTTTCCCTTTTAGTGAATAATATTCTTACCCTTCATTAAAAAAAAGGGAAATATTTTTCACCTCACTCATGTAAGAAATTAAAAGACTTCTAGATTATCAAAATATCAAAACTTAACTGCATATAGAAAATTTAATTATTTATGTAACGACCTGTCCTGCTACGGGCACGATAAAACTGATACAAGCTCCTAAAAACAATCCAATACATTTTCGGATATCTTTTTTTTTTTCAATGGGAGACACCGCTCCCGCAACCCACGCTAACCAAGGTAATCCACCAATAAACCAAAAACCGTAAACATCAATTATAAATTTCAAATTATAGCATCAACCCATTATTACATTCATCCGACTCAGTGAAAAGTACATATATTTCAAATTTATTATCTGATCCTCAAATACAAAATGAAACCAAGACAAGTACAAAGCTGTAGCTCTACGCCCAATGTTCGATTGAGGGTCCCGCCGGCCCTTCCTCTATGAAGTACCTGTGAGGCAAGGGGGTGAGCTCTACATGCCTAGTGAGGGTAACACATGCACCATATGTCACCAAGCATACACGGCATATAATCATATGAACACAACAATGTCTAAGATGTCTACATGCACGATCATGCACACGTATGCCCTACCCCTAGCACAGGGCCCACGTCAGCCGGGTATCTAGAACCTCCTCTAACCAACGCAATACAACTCCTTATGTACCCAACCACAACAGTCCACCCATCCACGGATGCGCAGACTGATTCTCCGCCAGATCGGGATCTCTAATCCTCGACTAGACATATGACTCTCCCATGACAACCCGCACGCATACCACGACCAACCCAAGAGTCGGACTCACTAGAATCCCAAACTGATTACCACACGAGAGTAACCACCTCTCCAGTCCTCAACGAACTGCCAACCAGACTCATCTATGGTTTCATCAACCAAGCACCAGAGTGTCGGTAGTCAAACCTAAAATCTCAGACCCCATATGCTGGTCTCCACACGATTGGTGTATCCACCTCTCACAGAATCCTATAGGTCTTCTACCGAGTGAGCCGGCCGAATTCCCTCGTTAGACGCCCATAAATTCCTAGTGAGTCAACACCCACAACACAAGTCTCAACAATGAACCCCAATACCATAACCGTGGGTAAACACACTACCACATCGCACCACAGGTTGTCCCCACCGTACATGTGTCCTAGCCTGGAATATTTCATCACACCACATCGCACCATCCCTCGATCGATGAGCGGGCGAGCACATCCTCAGCCTACTCGGTCATCCGGGGAATCACAACCCATATCGGCGAGAACTGTCCCTCACCGCATCATCCCTCAACCTAAGCGAGCACCTCCTCAGCCTACTCGGTCATCCAGGGAATCACAAACCATACCAGCGGGAGCTGTCCCTCACCGTATCGTCCCTCGACCTAGGCGAGCACCTCCTCAGCCCACTCGGTCATCTAGGGATCACAACTTTCCCAGCGGGAGCTGTCCCTCACCGCTCCGTCCCTCGACCTAGGCGAGCACCTCCTCAGCCTACTCGGTCATCTAGGGATCACAACTCTGTCAGCGGGAGCTGTCCCTCACCGCTCCGTCCCTCGACCTAGGCGAGCATCCCTCAGCCTACTCGGCCATCTAGGGATCACCTCACCCGGTACACATTCGGGTACCGGAACCGCCAGGGGCTTCTAAGGTTACCTTGGGTGAACCAACATTCAACCTGATGGCCTATCTAGGGTTAACATAATTACTCCCCAATTAGTCCTTATCTGGGACTCCAAGGCACCTTGTTCTCTAAGTCAGATCACGCCTCTCTCATAGGTACATCCGGGAAATACAAGACGGACAGACCATTTGATCCACACAAGGGTTACGACTACCCATTTCCAGTCACAAGGGAGTCTGAATCCCAACCATGCGTCCACTGTGTGGTCTCACATAACGTCCGCACCATAACTACCTGACAAGCTAGGGGGAGTCTCTAAATCCTGATGTGGCCTAGTACCCATGCCCCACTGGCATCCCACATATGCTAGCTAATATAACATGCACATTTAACTCTACACTTACACATGCTATCAACATAGTTTGTCACATAGTAATCAGGTGTATGTATCACTATTTATCACTGGTTGACATGTTAATGTTCAAGCATGTTATGACGTCTAGTAGTCTAAACTAATTATCATATGATCATATGGTATATTATCAACAGAATACCTCACACCATAATCAAACACATACCATCACATGTTACATATATTCGCATGCTGACATATTAACATATTATCAATAAAATAAACTCCAATCAGGTCACCACACAATCAATCAATTATGACATCAGATAATCAACTTGTATATGCCTCTACGGGCATCGGGTACAAATACATCCGGATGGGGGCCCGCCACATAATGATATCAACAGTTCCGTTGCCGAGTGGCTCATAATACAGAGGACCCGCATTCGTCGCATTTCGTACCCGCACATACGATAAAGAAGTAAGATGTATAGATGCATGCTAAAGCGGTGGTGAGTTCCCTCACCTGTGTGTGTCCTTGAAATCCAATGCGAGAAAATGAGTCCGATGGTTGAGGGGCCTCAATCTGTTGAAACAAGAATAAGAGGGTAAGAAATTGGGATGAAATGGGTCAAGCTGGGCTAAAAAGCAATGAGCCCAAGAACGGGCCGGGTTCGAATCGGGCCGGGCTGGATCGGGCTGGACTGGGTCGGGCCGGGCTGGATCGGGCCGGGCCAGATTGGGCCGGACTGGGCTGGGTTGAATTTGCCGAACTGGCTGGGCCGAACTGGGCCAGACCAAGCTTGGGCCGAATTGGGCCTGGGTTGCCAAGCCCAAAACCAAACCCACCCGAGTCAACTCAGTGACTCGGCTGAGTTGGCTCGGCACTCAGCTGAGAATCCAGGAAACCGAAGGAAATGAGAGGAAAATAAGGGAAGAGGAAGGAAAAACGGAGAAAGGGAGAGAAAGAAGAAGGTTAATGAGAAGAGAGGGGAAGGAACTTGAGTACCTAATAGCACCGGAGGAGGTCCGACGGTCGGAGCAGGCGAATTGGAGTGGAGATGAAGACCATAGGTGCGGCGGCTGGGGAAAGAGGGAAGAAGAAAATGGGAAGGACGGCCGAAGAGGGGTTTCCAAGGGGAGGGGCGGCGATAGAGGATTAGGGTTTTAAGGAGAGGAGAAGAGGGAAGAAGATGAAAGAAAGGGGGAAAAGCAGGTGGCGGCGGCGGCGGGATTAGGGTTAGGGTTTGAGTAAGAGGAGGGGAGAAGAGGGATAGAGAGGGACGGGAGAGAGAGAGGAACCGTGGCACTGTAGCTGCGCTACAGTGCTGTGCTGGATGGGGGAAAGAAAGGGGGGTTAGGGTCATTTTAAGGCCTTAGGGCTTTTGGATATTTTCCTCTTTTTTTTTTCTTTTTTTTTTATAAAAATAAAATAAAATCTTAAACTTTTCAAAAATAAATAAATAATTTAAAACTCATTAAAAATCAAACGTCAAACATCGAGGAAGATAACGTGTGATTTTCAAACTTTTTACATGGTAAAATATTCAATGATTCAAAATTACCAAAGTGCCCTTCAAATGTCCGAGCTCAAAATCGGGTATACTAGGACCCAACACGGGGCCCACACTTTCCCCACTGCTACCAAGACCCCCAAAACTCCGAAATATCGGGTCGGGTCATTACAATTTAATCTAAATCCAAAGAAATCTATGACTAAAATTTTTATTCTTTTAAAATTATTTATTTTAACAAATCTAGAAGTCCAGGTATATTTCATATTACAATTTGGACTACAATGAAAGATCCATGTAAAATGTGCTCGATTGAGATAGACGCATTTATTCTTTAAAAAAAGTTATATAAAGTTCAAAACATTTTTTGAAATAAAAGCTCTTTTAAATGAGCAAATAGATTAGTATTATTTTAAATTAACTAAAACATTGTAAGTTTTAGAAAAAAATAAAAAAATCCAACACGGTGATGTCAAGGCTAGCCAAGATGGTTACTTTCCGTTGAATTTAGGAGACTTGTAAATTAAGATTGTCAGCCGACGTGTAACTGTTGCAATAATACGATCCATGCCGTGTCCGTACCTTGATCGAAGAACATTATGCAATTAAACACCTGACTTTAGTGACCAAATCCAAACAGGATTGGATTCCGTAGTAAAGTACGTACGGATGGACTTTCACCAATTTTACAAATTGGCCACTCTCTTTTCACCCATATAAGATCTTAGTATCCATGTCTTCCTTACTCAAAACGCAGTACCCACCTCTGTACTCACTCAATTGCTCTCTCTCTTTCACTCACTGCATATACTCAGCAGTAGCTAAGAAGCCAAGACCAAGAATAAGAAGATGGTGATGGAAGGGGAGAAGAGAATGAAGGTGAAGAAAGATGGTTAGCGGTGAGAGTAGGATTAGAAGATGATGAAGTCAGCTCCCATCGATTCATGATTCCCATATCCTATCTCTACCATCCTCTCTTCAAGAGCTTGCTTGAGAAAGCACAAGAGGTGTATGAATTCCACACAACAGGGCCTCTCCGGCTACCATGCTCCGTCAAAGACTTCCTTCACCTCCGGTGGCTCATCGAGAGAGAGACACAGTGCTACCACCCCTCCAATTCCTTTGCTCTTCATGCTTGTTGAAATGAATTCTTCCTCTCTTTTTTCTTCTATTTTTTTCCATGCTTTTTTATTTTGTTACTATGTACGACCATATGTTTTATTTGATTCACTTACCCTCCTCTTTGGAGCTGTAATTGACACATTTATGAGTGGCGAAATAGGTGTGCTGGATGTAGCCCAATTGCAATCAATTTTGATTTTATGGAAGAATGAAAGCTTTCTATCCTATTTTCTTATCAGTTTTTTCTATGAGTTGAGAATTGGGATACAGAAAATCATTCAGATTATTGCGATCATTGTTTCTAATTAGCATATATCAATTTGTATTTTCTTTAATCCGTCATGGCAATCAAGAATCTGTCTAATATACACGAGGTTTTGAGTTTAAGTGACTCAACACAAAAATGAGATTTCCCTTAGTGTCATCAATGTGTTTGGATAGGAAGATTTACGTATCTCCCATATCCCGAAGATTATGTAAGCAGCTCTAAAATACATGAATAACTTAATTTTGATTATGATGTTTGGACTTTCTTTTATTCTCTTAGAAGCAGCATACATCTTATACGATAGCAGATCCCTTTGTCCAGTGCCGGCCGGCACATGTACGAACGAAGTCGTGGCAATGGTATAAAGTTTTCTGTTTTTATTAATTTCAATATATTAAACAATATTAGTACAACTCGAATTTTTTAAAATATATTAAAAATGAAAGTTTTATGACATTTCTTAGCATCTATTTAAACATATTCATATGTTTTACAGCTTTTAAATGTGTTATTTATCAAGTAATCAGCATTTTAATTTTATTGTTTGTCTGTTTGAACTGTGGGTTTAATGCTTGTAATTTTATAGGCTTTTTCTTTATTTTTGAATGAATACTAATCATCCATTAAAAAATATTAAGAGTATGATAAAATCAAATCAGGAGAATGTTAGAGTCCTCATCATATCACATTTGTCGTATTAAGGTATTAAGGTCGGATAAGATGTTTTGTTTGCTATTAATGATATAATTGGTTGTCTGGCTTCTTCCAACAAGTTTTCTTCTTCTCTCTAAGAACAATTAACAATAGTGTAATACCGCTTAGTGGATCTGAATTTTTTATGTAGTTCAACTGGTTGCCTCCTGTCTGAGGAAGTGGGAGGTTGTGGGTTCGACTATCATTAATTTCTTTATTAAATTGAAATAATCTAAACAAAAATGTATTTAAATTACCTTCTCTAGTATTAAGTATTAACTAGGATTAAATATTATTTAAATTATCTATTCACTTTTCTAGCTTTTTTACCTGTTTAGACATTGCACCTATATTTTACCTCCACATTTTCAAAATTGAAGTTAAAAAAATATTTTTCACCTCACTCGTGTAAGAAATTAAAAGACTTCTAGATTATTAAAATATCAAAACTTGTGACAACCCGACCTGATCCAACCCAAAGATGATATTGACCGCTTTGGGCCCCACGTGGGTGCCCACATGATTTTGCTCTGGGCCTTGGCCCACCTGACCAGCCCAAAAGGCCTCATTCAATGGGCGGGGACTTCTTCTTATATAACTCTTCTATTCTTGTTTTTCTTGCACATCCAACGCAGTACCCAACTCACCCCAATTTACTAGTATTTCTCTTCTTCCTACCAATACAAAACACTAGACAAGAAGAAGCAGAAGATGAAGATGATGCAAGAGGAGAAGAGATTGAAGGTAAAGAAGGGGTGGTTGGCCGTAAGAGTAGGATCAGAAGACGACGAAGGCGGATTCCGCTGATTTGTGATCCCCATATCCTTTCTCTACCATCCTCTCTTCAAGAGACTACTTGAGAAAGCTCAAGAGGTGTATGGATTCCACACCACGGGCCCTCTCCGGCTGCCGTGCTCGGTCGATGAGTTCCTTCACCTCCGGTGGCTCATCGAGAAAGAGCCGCAGCGCTACCACCACTCCAATTCCTTCTCCCTTCATGCTTGTTGAAATGAATTCTTCTTCTTTTTTCTTCTTTCATGCTTTTTGTTCTATCAGTCTCTACACCCTCCCTTTAGCTGTAATTAACACAGGAGTTGTAGATGAGGATATGTACATGAATGAGAATTTGTGAGTGGTGAAATGACCACTTGAACTTACTTTCTCTTATGGGTTATAGAGAATTTGGTGATTGAAGTAGCCTAAAGTAGGATGTGTTTTGATGTAGCCTAAATCGTAATCAATTTTGATATTATAAGTGAATCGATGCTTTAATCCCCTTTTTTTCTTATCAGTTTTATTTTGTGTGGATACTGTTTTCTGGATTTTCACATTCCATATCAGTATGATCATGGGTTCTGATGCGCAGAGATCGATTTGAATACCCATTTGCTTCTAAAATTGAGAAAAAATAGGAGAAAGATTTGCATCCGCACTTGCTTCTATCCCTTATTACGCTTGTTAATTTTCTCTATTTGTTATACATATTAGGATCGTTTGTGCCACTTCGTGGATCGAGCAATCGTTTAGTTATCCATGGAAATATTCAGGATACTATGACAAAAGTTTCAAATCGGTTCATTTAATAAATCAATAACTCCGTATAATACTTGAGGCATCATCTTCTCAACCATTAACTTTTGAAAGTAAATTTTACTTAAAGAATGTTATCTTGTCATGATTTTCTAATATAATATCAGAGTAGATTTCGCATGACCAGTGTACATAAAGGAACTCTCTCTGCTGAAGAAAGGAAGGAAAGAGAAAACAAAAACGATGAACATAGAAGAAGAATGGAAGAAGAAAGGAATATACCATGAGGAGAGACGACGGAAGAGGAAGAAGGGACCTTACAAATTTTGGTAAGCTCATCTTTGTCGTGACACATCCGAGTCACGAATCCACTAACTCAAATTTCAGTTACATGCAGTTAGGGCTGAATTCGGGCCGGGTTGGGTCGGAGTTTTTAAAACCCAACCCGACTTGACACGAACTTTTGAGCCGGACGTCTTGACCCAACCCGACCCGACCCGAATTATAACTCTACTCAACACGAAACCTGACCTGACCCGTATTTTGAACCTACTTTAGCGTACTTTTTACCGGGGCGGGTCGGATTAACTTAAAATCTCTCAATCCAACCTGACCCGAATTCAATATGGGTTTCTGACTTCTCAATCTAACCCGACCCTCATTTCGGGTCCGGTCATGCGGGTTCAGGCCAAAACCTAACCTGAGTTTCACCCCTACATGTAGTGGGTTTGCGTTCAAGACGGATCAAATTTTCAAGTGCATAGGCCGATACTCTGATGTGATTATATTTATTGGTAAATGTAAACTATTTAAAGTATTATCTTTTTATTTTACCTGATATTAATCTAACTCATCTTGAATGTTAGATTAATCAAAATAAAAAATATATATTTAGGTACAAAATGTATTTAGATGAATAGTTTTTAAGACATATACAAACTTTTTTATCTACACATTGTCTAAAATTAAATGAAGTAACCTTCACGTATCATGATTGCACAAGAAACAAGTCACATATAAATTGTAATAAAGTCATTTTTCTTTCAAAACTATAAAGATCTATTTCATAACTTTGAAATACAAATATTGTAATATAGTAGATGGAGAAATGGTTGTTGGTAACGACAAATGCAATATAATATATTGAGTTGAACAAGATTTTAATGATAGTTTACATAAAAATGTTCACTATTTTTTCTTAAAAATAAGGAAGAAATAAATTAACAATTCAATTTAAAAGAATATAATAATCTACATAATCATCTATTTATCTATCAATTTTTTTAATCACACAACGTGGGGCCACTTCGATAGCAAACCATGAGTCTAATCGTATGATACAATACAATTATATTGATACGTGAGATAAATAATTATTTAAATAAAATTAATTAATTTATAATCTTAATGTGTAAAAAATTAAAAATTAAAAATAATATAACGATCAAAATTTAGAAAACTTAAAAATATAATTTCCTTGATTCAATTAAATTAATATTTATGGAGCCTTGATTTAACTGTTGGCCTTTCTAACAATTCTACTATATAGCAGTAAAATTGGAAGCTATATAAGAGTGCATGCGGGAAACACAACTTATATAATTATTTAATATCTTTTTAAATAAAAGAGAAACTAATGTATAAAATTAGTACTTGGGTAAAAAAAAAAAATCTGGATACATGTGTAAGCAGGAATCTTGTAAAAATGTATATAAATAATGTTCTCTAATATTAACTAAGATTAAATATTATATGAATTATCTATTTATTGTTAGAATCGTGCCCCCCTCATGCCCCACACATGTGATATTGTCCACTTTGCTGACCCAAGTCAATATGTCTCCTCACCCCCACAGGGTCTATAAAGCACATAGGGCTTATAACTTTAAAACGTGTCACACTAGATGAGGGAGGTGACCCCTCATATAAGCACCCAAGCCTTGTACCTCTTAGGCAACGTGGGAATTTTTTCACCAACACCCTATTGTGGCACAAGTGGCCCTTTTTTTGTGAGGTTGTGGCAGTTAGTCCCTATGGGCCTAAGGGTAACACTGGCAAGGGGTCCTCCCCCACATCAGAGCTGGATTGCTGGGCCCCATAATGCAACAATCCTTCCCTCAACAACCACGCAGAGTTCCAGAACCTTGGACCCTCACTAATACCAATTGTTAGAATCGTGGACCCATCTCACGCCCACACGTCTGATATTGTTCTCTTTGCTGACCCAAGTCAATGGGTCCCCTTACCCCCACAGGGTCTATTTGGCACACGGGACTCACAACTTTAAAATGTATCACACTAGATGAGAGAGACGACCCTTCATATAAGCACCCAAGCCTTGCACCACCTAGGTAATGTGAGACTTTTTTCACCCACTCCATATTGCGGTACAAGTGGCACCTTTTTTGTGAGGTTGTGGCGATTAGTCCACTAGGGCAGTTAGTGCCTACGGGCCTAAGGGAACACTAGCGGGGGTTCCCCCTCAGCCCCCCCACACCAGCGCTTGATTGCTGGGCCCCATAACCCAATAATCCCCCTTCAACAACCACGCTGAGTTTCCAAACCTTGGACCCTCTCATATACCAATTATTAGGATCGTGGGCCCCCTCACGCCCCACATGTGTGATATTATCTGCTTTGCTAACCTAAGTCAATGGGTCCCCTCACCCTCACAGGTTCTATTGGGCACACATGACTCACAGCTTTAAAATGCGTCACTCTAGATGTAGGAGGCGACCCCTCATATAAACACCCAACCCTTGCACCTCCTAAAAGAGAAACTAATGTATAAAATTAGTACTTGGGTAAAAAAAAAAATCTGGATACATGTGTAAGGAGGAATCTTGTAAAAATGTGTATAAATAATGTTCCCTAATATTAACTAAGATTAAATATTACATGAATGATCTATTTATTGTTAGAATCGTGTCCCCCTCATGCCCCACACGTGTGATATTGTCCACTTTGCTGACCCAAGTCAATAGGTCTCCTCACCCCCACAGAGTCTATTAGGCACATAGGGCTTGTAACGTTAAAACGTGTCACACTAGATGCAGGAGACGACCCCACATATAAACACCCAACCCTTGCACTTCCTAGGCAATTTGAGACTTTTTTCACCTACTCCCTACTGCGGCACAAGTGACCCTTTTTTTGTGAGGTTGTAGTGGTTAGTCCACTATCGCATTTAGTCCCTATGGGCCTAAAGGTAACACTGGCGGGAGTCACCCCCACACCAGCATTGGATTGCTTGGCCCCATAACCCAACAATCCCCCCCTTAGCAACCACGTTGAGTTCCCGAACTTCGGACCCACTTTGATACCAATCGTAAGGATCGTGCGGCACAAGTGACTCTTTTTTTGTGAGGTTGTGGCAGTTAGTCCCTATGGGCCTAAGCGTAACACTGGCAGGGAGTTCTCCCCCACATCAGAGCTGGATTGCTGGGCCCCATAATGCAACAATCATTTCCTCAACAACCACGCAGAGTTCCTGAACCTCGGACCCTCACTAATACCAATTGTTAGAATCGTGGACCCATCTCAAGCCCAGACATCTGATATTGTTCTCTTTGCTGACCCAAGTCAATGGGTCCCCTTACCCCCACAGGGTCCATTGGGCACACGGGCTCACAACTTTAAAACGTATCACACTAGATGAGAGAGACGACCCCACATATAAGCACCCAAACCTTGCACTACCTAGGTAATTTGAGACTTTTTTCACCCACTCCATATTGCGGTACAAGTGGCCCCTTTTCTATGAGGTTGTGGTGGTCAGTCCACTAGGGCAGTTAGTGCCTACGGGCCTAAGGGTAACACTAGCGGGGGTTCCCCCTCAGCCCCCCCCCCACACCAGCGCTGGATTGCTGGGCCCCATAACCCAACAATCCCCCTTCAACAACCACGTTGAGTTCCCAAACCTTAGACCCTCTCAGATACCAATTATTAGGATCGTGGGCGCCCCTCACGCCCCACAAGTGTGATATTGTCCACTTTGCTAACCCAAGTCAATGGGTCCCCTCACCCTCACAGGTTTTATTGGGCACACATGACTCACACCTTTAAAATGCGTCACATTAGATGTAGGAGGCGACCTCTCATATAAACACCCAACCCTTGCACCTCGTAGGCAATTTAAGACTTTTTTCACCTACTCCCTACTGCGGCACATGTGACCCTTTTTTTGTGAGGTTGTAGTGGTTAGTCCATTATCGCAGTTAGTCCCTACGGGCCTAAACGTAAGACTGGCGGGAGTCTCCCCCACACCAGCATTGGATTGCTGGGCCCCATAACCCAACAATCCCCCACTTAGCAACCACGTTGAGTTCCCGAACTTCAGACCCGCTTTGATACCAATTGTTAGGATCGTACGGCACAAGTGGCCCTTTTTTTGTTAGGTTGTGGCAGTTAGTCCCTATGGGCCTAAGGGTAACACTGGCAGGGGGTCCTCCCCCACATCAGACCTGGATTGCTGGGCCCCACAATGCAACAATCATTTCCTCAACAACCACGCAGAGTTTCCGAACCTCGGACCCTCACTAATACCAATTGTTAGAATCGTGGACCCATCTCACGCCCACACGTCTGATATTGCTCTCTTTGCTGACTCAAGTCAATGGGTCCCCTTACCCCGACAGGGTCCATTGGGCACACGGGGCTCACAACTTTAAAACGTATCACACTAGATGAGAGAGACGACCCCTCATATAAGCACCTAAGCCTTGCACTACCTAGGTAATTTGAGACTTTTTTCACCCACTCCATATTGCGGTACAAGTGGCCCCTTTTCTGTGAGGTTGTGGCGGTCAGTCCACTAGGGCAGTTAGTGTCTACGGGCCTAAGGGTAACACAAGCGGGGGTTCCCCCTCAGCCCCCCCACACCAGCGCTGGATTGTTGGGCCCCATAACCCAACAATCCCCCTTCAACAACCACGCTGAGTTCCCAAACCTTGGACCCTCTCAGATACCAATTATTAGGATCGTGGGCCCCCCTCACGCCCCACAAGTGTGATATTGTCCGCTTTGCTAACGCAAGACAATGGGTCCCCTCACCCTCACAGGTTTTATTGGGCACACATGACTCACTGCTTTAAAATGCGTCACATTAGATGTTGGAGGCGACCTCTCATATAAACACCCAACCCTTGAACCTCTTAGGCAATTTGGGACTTTTTTCACCTACTCCCTACTACGGCACAAGTGACCCTTTTTTTGTGAGGTTGTAGTGGTCAGTCCACTAGCGCAGTTAGTCCCTACGGGCCTAAAGGTAACACTGGCGGGAGTCTTCCCCACACCAGCATTGGATTGCTGGGCCCTATAACCCAACAATCCCACCTTTATCAACCACGTTGAGTTCCCAAACTTCGGACCCGCTTTGATACCAATTGTTAGGATCATGCGGCACAAGTGGCCATTTTTTTGTGAGATTGTGGCAGTTAGTCCCTACGGACGTAAGGGTAACACTGGCAGTGGGTCCTCCCCCACATCAGATATAATGCAACAATCTTTCTCTCAACAACCACGCAGAGTTCCTGAACCTCGGGCCCTCACTAATACCAATTGTTAGAATCGTGGACCCATCTCACGCACACACATCTGATATTGTTCTCTTTGCTGACCCAAGTCAATGGGTCCCCTTACCCCCACAGGGTCTATTGGGCACACGAGGCTCACAACTTTAAAACTTATCACATTAGATGAGAGAGACGACCCGTCATATAAGCACCCAAGCCTTACACCTCCTAGGTAATGTGAGACTTTTTTCACCCACTCCATATTGCGCTACAAGTGGCCCCCTTTCTGTGAGGTTTTGGTGGGCAGTCCACTAAGGCAGTTAGTGCCTACGGGCCTAAGGGTAACACTAGCAGGGGTTCCCTCTCAGCCCCCCACACCAGCGCTGGATTGCTGGGCCCCATAACCAAACAATCCCCCTTCAACAACCACGCTGAGTTCCCAAACCTTGGACCGTCTCAGATACCAATTATTAGGATCGTGGGCCCCCCTCACGCCCCACATGTGTGATATTGTCCTCTTTGCTAACCCAAGTAAATGGGTCCCCTCACCCTCACAGGTTTTATTGGGCACACATGACTCACAGCTTTAAAATGCGTCACACTAGATGCAGGAGGCGACCCTTCATATAAACACCCAACCCTTGCACCTCCTAGGCAATTTGAGACTTTTTTCACCTACTCACTACTGCGGCACAAGTGACCTTTTTTTTGTGAGGTTGTAGTGGTTAGTCCACTATCGCAGTTAGTCCCTACGAGCCTAAAGGTAATACTGGCGGGAGTCTCCCCCACACCAGCATTGGATTGCTGGGCCCCATAACCCAACAGTCCCCACTTTAGCAACCACTTTGAGTTCCCGAACTTCGGACCCGCTTTGATACCAATTGTTAGGATCGCGCGGCACAAGTGGTGGCCCCTTTTTTGTGAGGTTGTGGCAGTTAGTCCCTATGGGCCTAAGGGTAACACTGGCAGGGGTCCTCCCCCACATCAGAGCTGGATTGTTAGGCCCCATAATGCAACAATCATTCCCTCAACAATCACGCAGAGTTCCCAAACCTCGGACCCTCGCTAATACAAATTGTTAGAATCGTGGACCCATCTCACGCCCACACGTCTGATATTGTTCTCTTTGCTGACCCAAGTCAATGGGTCCCCTTAACCCCCACAGGGTCTATTGGGCACACGAGGCTCACAACTTTAAAACGTATCACACTAGATGAGAGAGACGACCCTTGATATAAGCACCTAAGCCTTGCACCACCTAGGTAATGTGAGGCTTTTTTCACCCACTCCATATTACGATACAAGTGGCCCCTTTTCTGTGAGGTTATGGCGGTCAGTCCATTAGGGCAGTTAGTGCCTACGGGCCTAAGGGAACACTAGCGGGGGTTCCCCCTCGGCCCCCCCACACCAGCGCTGGATTGCTAGGCCCCATAGCCCAACAATCCCCCTTCAACAACCGTACTGAGTTCCCAAACCTTGGACCCGCTCAGATACCAATTATTAGGATCGTGGGCCCCCCTCATGCCCCACATGTGTGACATTGTCCGCTTTGCTGATCCAAGTCAATAGGTCCCCACACCCTCACAGGTTCTATTGGGCACACATGACTCACAGCTTTAAAATGCGTCACATTAGATGCGGGAGGCGACCCCTCATATAAACACCCAACCTTGCACCTCTTAGGCAATTTGGGACTTTTTTCACCTACTCCCTACTGCGGCACAAGTGACCCTTTTTTTGTGAGGTTGTAGTGGTCAGTCCACTAGCGCAGTTAGTCCCTACGGGCCTAAAGGTAACACTGGCGGGAGTCTTCCCCACACCAGCATTGGATTGCTGGGCCCTATAACCCAACAATCCCCCCTTTATCAACCACGTTGAGTTCCCAAACTTCGGACCCGCTTTGATACCAATTGTTAGGATCGTGCCCCCCCCCCCCCCCCCCTTCTCTCACGCCCTACAGGTGTGATATTGTTCGCTTTGCTGACCCAAGTCAATGAGTCCCCTCACCTCCATAGTGTCTATTGGGCACATAAGGTTCACGACTTTATAACTCGTCACACTAGATGAGGGAGGCGATCCCTCATATAAGCACCCAAGCCTTGCACCTGCTAGGCAATGTGGCTTTTTTTTCACCTACTCCCTATTACGACACAAGTGGCCTTTTTTTTGTGAGGTTGTGGCGGTTAGTCCCTACGGGCCTAAGGGTAACATTGGTTGAGGTCTTCCCACACCAAAGCTGGATTGCTGGGCCCCATAACCCAACATTTATATTTCTACAAATTCTATGAGAAAACATATATATTTTACTTTGTCATTTTCAAAATTTAAGTTTGAACAAGATTGTTCACCTCATCTATCTAAGAAAATAAAAGACTTCTACATTATCAAAATATCAAAACTTAACTGCATTTGAATTTTTAAATTATTTAATCTAAATCCAATGAAAGCTGCGGCTAAAAACTCTGTGACTTTAAAATTATTTTATTTTAGCAATTCTAAAAAGTGTATGTTCATTTCATTCACTACAATTGGACCTACAATGAAAGATTCATGTAAGATGTGCTAGATGGAGAAAGACACATCTTCTCTTTAAAAAAGTTATATAAAGTTCAAAACATTTTTCTTAATATGAAATAGAATGTTTTTTAGAATGAAAAAATAGATAATATTATTTGAAATTAAGTAAAATAGTCTTAGTTTTAGTTAAAAAAAACCAACAAGATAGTATCTATGCTAGCAAAGATTTTTATTTAATATGGAGGGGTAAATCTGACTACCAAGAATCGCTTTAACAATTGGTCGTCTTTAATTTGATTCATATTCAATTTTAAAGGACCACTTTTTGTTAAACTTATCATTGGTGCAAACGAAGAAGTTTATACATGTCGTAAGATTTTTTTTTTTAAACATGAATATATTCATTCTGCATGAATGGCCAAAACAATCTCACAAGCATATGTAAATCTTCCAATCACACACTAGTTTGACGGATAACCTCACATAGCGTGACCCATAAAAATTAAATTTAAATTAAACTTAATAATTTTTTTTACAAGTGAAACTTCTTTAACTTTTAGGCGGTTATATCCTAAGAATTAATCAATTGAAAAAGAAATTTGCACTTGTAACTATGCACCGCCTGCAATCATACGATCCACGCCGTGTCCGTACCAAACCTAAACAGAATTGGATTCCGTAGTGAGTACGTACGGATAGACTTTGACCAATTTTACAAATTCTCTACTCTCTTTTCACCTATTTAAGTTCTTCTATCCATGTCTTTCTTACTCAAACGCAGTACCCACCTCTCTCTCTCTCTCTCTCTCTCTCTCTCTCTCTCTTTCACTGACTACATATACGCAGCAGTAGCTAAGAAGCCAAGAAGAAGAAGAAGAAGATGGTAATGGAAGGAGAGAAGAGAATGAAGGTGAAGAAGGGATGGTTGGTGGTGAGAGTAGGACTAGAAGACGACCAAGGCGGCTTTTCTCGATTTATGATCCCCATATCCTATCTCCACCATCCGCTCTTCAAGAAACTACTCGAGAAAGCAGAAGAGGTATATGAGTTCCACACAACAGGGCCTCTCCAGCTACCATGCTCCGTTGAAGACTTCCTTCACCTCCGGTGGATCACTGAGAGAGAGATGCAGCACTACCACCCCTCTAATTCTTTCTCTCTTTATTCTTGTTGAAATGAATTCTTCTTGCATTTTTCTTTTTTCATGTTTTTGTAGGTGGTGAAATACTCCACTTTAGACTTACTATCTTGTATTGATTATAGAATTTATAGGCGCGTTTGGATGTGGCTGAAATCCGAATCAATTTTTTATATTATGGAAGAATTGAGTGCTTCACATATCAAATTCATTCATAATTTTTATCATTTTGATCAAACCAACAAAGCTATAACAATATACAATTTCTCATTTCTTGGCTGTAGATTTAATGAATATAAGCCCCATTAACATTGATTCTCTAAATTTCATAATAGTGGCATTCAATAATCTTAGAATCAATAATTTGTACTTCTTCTGTCCCAAATTAGTTGTCCTAAATGGATTTTACAGTTGTCCAAAAATAGTTGTCTCATTTATATTGGAATAGTATAAAGTGTGTCGAAAATTGATGAGATCACATGGAGTACTAACCTTCTATAGAGAGTTCTTTAAAAAATACAAATAATTCAAATGAGACAACTAAAATGGGACGGAGGGAGTATTTGATAAGGTCTATTACACGTGTATATATATAGCTTCTAGCTGACCTTAGAGCTATTAAAGTCAAACTCTAAACCTAAACCTAAACCTAATCAAAACGTATCTCTTAATAAGAGATTAACTCAAACTAAATCCTAACTTAATACTAATTCTAATTATATTCAACAACTTCCATATCATGTATCTTGAAAAATTCATAGGAGAAGCAATCAAAGATTAACGCAACAAATTTCTCACACAATGTGATGCAAAATTTGTGAAATTGATTTATCAAAATCTAACTTAAATTGTGTACTTGAAATGAACCCACTTGCTTTAAAGGGTCATGGGCCATAGATTTTGAGATTGAACTCGGTTGAACCCAACCTTCCTCGAAGACAGTTCATTAGACGACTCAGTTCTGATAACATTGATAAGAACCAAGTAATATTTTTTATAATAATAAACAACTGGCTTTATTGTTGACGATGGGGCTACGTGATACAACATTGTTGTTTTGATAGTTTTATAAATATTCAATATTTATAATAATATTGTTACCGCTCAATTTTTCTAAATCTTAAGACATGACAATTTTATAACATTTCTTTATATTTATCTGAAATATTAATAATTTTTACAGTTTTGAATTTTATTATTTTAAAATACTTCCTCCACTGCTATGTCTAATATTTAACTTCAATTTGAATGTGAATAGATATCGTGTATTTAAAAAGAGAGATTTTACATTTATCATATGATGGACCTTTTATGGTTGGGTAGATTGATAGAAGACTATATAGATGATACAGATTAAGGAAAACTTCTCAGTCATGAAAACTCAATAATTATATAGCAATCAAATTTTAAAAGTCTAAAATCATATAGGTAATAATCTGATAATGAGATTCAAATTTTGTATAACTAAAGTTTTTACTTTTAAGATATCCTAAAATTCTTTGGTCCTGATTGTCCAAAGATGGTTTGTTTTGGTTATAATTTGATTAACCATACGATGAATCTTGTAAATGATGGAGACCTTGGAATTTTTTCTAAAGTCTCAATATAATTGGTGGGCCCCCTGGGTCCTTGTTTTTTGTCTTTGCCTCTGCGGGGCTTATTTTTTAGCCTCTTTTTGTTTGGCCACTTTTGCTTGGCTCAGACTGGGATTTTGTTCATTTCTTTGTACATTTTTCTGTGCTTTCTCTTTGAATGAATTCTTATCCATTATTAAAAGAAAAAAATATTTACCTAACTCAATGTTAGGAGTTGAAAATCACCGCTCAATATTCATAATTTGAGATGGAAATCGCCACTACAATATTGAGTTAGTCTCAAATTAAAGAAGTAAATGACTCTTAAATAATTTGATAATTCAGAGAATTTAACTCAACATAAAGGCTTTTGGGCGCAGTCTTTTATCTTAGAAAGTAAATCTTATTTAAATCTACACCCATTGGGATGCACGTCGAGATGTGATGTTAAGCATTTTAAACCCAAAAAATAATAATATTTCTAAAATAACATGAGCAAATATCGATTGACAAACATTAAAAAAAAATTATTTACTTTTTTTAGTAAGCAAATTTGTTGTCATTCAAAAACAACTCTTATAAAACAAATATCCTTGCCGTCCATCCTTCAAATCGTCCCTTGCAAGCACGAAAAAACGGTAGTCCGTAGTACGTACGAAGGGATGAACTTTCACCAAATTTACAAAATCGCCACTCGCTTCTCCCTATATAAATATTACAAATAAATCATTATCATCAACAAACGGGTATTGCCCATTTGGATTTTACTGGTATTCTCTCTCACTACGTTTACACACAACACTAGCTAAGAAGAAGATAACGATGAAGATGAAGATGATGCAGAAAGAGAAGAGAATGAAGGTGAAGAAGGGATGGTTGGCAGTGAGAGTAGGATTAGAAGAAGAGGAAGGCAGCTTCCATCGATTCATGATCCCCATATCCCATCTCTACCATCCTCTTTTCAAGAGACTACTTGAGAAAGCACAAGAATTCTATGAGTTCCCCACAACAGGGCCTCTCCAGCTGCCGTGCTCTGTCGACGACTTTCTTCACCTCCGGTGGCTCATCGAGAAGGAGATCCAGCACTGCCACCACTCCATCTCCTTCCCTGTTCCTGCTTGTTGAAACGAATTCTTTAATTTACTCTGTACCACCACATGTGTGCAATCGAATTTGACTCACGTACAGCATTTTTGAGCTGTTACGAAGAAAAGAGTTATAGATGAGTTTTACTTTATTGTTTAACAGCTTAATTGCTTACGAAACAATTGTCGCTTATGGTGCTTCTTAATTTTCTCTAGCTTTGATAAATATTAGAATCATTGTCATTTGTCTTGTCGAATTAAGCAAAATCTTTCGAAATATTCAGGATTTTCTGAAAATAAAAGGGAAAAAAGGGTTTGACTGTGGAAATAAAGCATACCGTACGTCTCGAAGAAGTGGAGATGAAAACCAGGAAAGATGAATGCAGAAGAAAGGAATATGCATTAGATGACATAAGAGGAAGAAGGAGACAAAATGCTGCGACTCAAAATTTTCAATTATATGCAGTTGGCCCACCAAATGAAGGAAATAAGTGCTGATGTGTAACTCTAAACAATTAATTTCTTTTTGGATTAACGTGTGGAAAATTCATTCACAGTTTTATTAAAATCTTTATATATGAGTCCATTATCCTTAAGGCACACCAAGGTTAGGCCGTCGGGACTCGAACCTGTAACTACTCACTTCCTGAGATGGGAGACAAACAATTGAACTACACCCTGTGGGTGTAAGCACTTAATCTTCATATAACATAGGAACTCAATTTAATTGAAAACAGATTGATTAAGTTTTTTTTTGAACAGTTTACTTCACTTGTCTCTAATAGACTAACTTTATATATATCTAGAAAAGAATCATTACTGTAATTGTCTCTAATAGACTAACTTTATATATATCTAGAGAAGAATCATTACTGTAATTGGGACATTAAATATATGTAATTTAAAGGGATAGGTTCACTGGGCCTCACATTTTAGCAAGACGCTATCATATTCAATATTTAGTTACTAGAACAAATAACTCAATGGCGTGAAGATAATAAACTGTATCTCCACTGTGCAACACAGGATGGGGCCACTTGAAAGATGAGTCTACTTCTATGTTGAAAATATTTATATCTCGACATGTGATACAAATTATTTTAGTAAAATTAATTGAATTATATTCTAAAGAGTAAAAAAATGGGTAATAATTTTCACACCATTGTGTTTGGTAGTTGCACACCTTCATAAAAGGAAATCTTATTATTACCCTCAATCACTTTTCAACCATAATAATGAGAAGAGAGAAAATTAAGGAAAAGAGAAAAGGGGAATAATGAGATTTCCTTCTACGAAGGTGTGCAACTATCAACACTAGTATGAAAATCATTACCCTAAAGAATTTACAAATTCAAAAAGCAAGTGTAAAAATATATTATGTTAATTCGGGAAGATATATTTTTATATCTTACCGGATTCATGTTAATAACTGTGCTATCCGATGGACAAGGTTAGATTCAAAATCAATGGGTGGGCTGCATAGTGTCTCTCCTGCGTGGGTAGGTTGGAATTGTAGAAATCTACTATTAATTGCCGTCGTCTTTTTTGGGCCAACTCCTTTCCTCTTCCCAAGTCTTACGGAAATTGAGAAAGCTATGCGTGCCTTCCTTTGGGGCTTGAATGGTACTCATAAAAAGATTCGTATGGTGAGTTGGAAAAAGGTTTGCTTGCCTAAAGAAGCTAGTGGCCTCGGGCTTCAGAGTCTTCTGTCGATTAACTGGGCTTGCCTCATGCGTTAGATCTGGTTCATCATTATTGGAAAGGAAAGTTTATGGATCAGTTGGATCCATGAAAAATACTTGAAGCGTCGCAGTATATGGGAGGTTTGTCTCCATTGTAATGCCTCTTGGGGATGGAAGTCTATTTTGAACTGTACAAATAGTGCCAAGACTTTTGTTGTGCATGCTATTGGTAATGGTGCCTCTATCAGGTTTTGGTTTGACCCATGGCTTAGACAAGATTGCATTCTCGCCGAGGAATACGGCAATCGATCGATCAACATTCTGGTGATGGGAAGGAATCTATCTGTTAGCAGCTTTATCAATAATGGCATTTGGGGTTTCCCTGATCCTACGTCTGAAACTCTTATTGAAATTCCTCTAGCAGTCATGGCCAGCTTTATCTTAGGATTGTTCAAGACATTAGGAATCGTATTTTCTTCCTCTGCTCGAATGCTGATCTTCTTAAAGTGACGGACTCTTTCTCTACATCGTGGGACCTACCTCCTCTTCCTGGCCGAACCCCACCCCCACCCCCCACCCAAAACCCCCGACCCTCCAAGATCCCCTTTGTCTGATCGAGGATACCTTCTTATTTCTCCTTTTGATTCTTATCGTCCCTGATGAGCATACGAAAATGATTATTTTTCCACTGTATTTGGACTATTTAGCCTCTTGTTTTATGTGTTTTAGAATATGTTTAATGAGATTTTGGACGTTTTGCAAGATGTATACGGAAATGCAAGATATACGAATTCAAAAGGTGAATTTTGCAATTTATGGACATAAATTGATATTTTTGAAAAGTTGAAATTTTTAATAATTATTTTACCACAATTTTAGGGGTTTTATTTGTAAACTAATTTATTCAAATCCATTTATGAGAGTTTGGATTAATTTAGTTATTTTTAGAATTGATTGTAAGTGGTAAAATTATTTATTAGATTTTCCATACTTTGAAAAGCCCAATTATTAAGCTCATTAAGAAAAATCCATAAAGAAATCCACATGTTCGAAAACTATTTTGCATTATCTCAAGCTACATATTAGGAAATTCGAAATTTACAAGCCAATATAAGAGGATTTTCGAATTTGGAAAGTGGATTAAGGAAAAAGAAATAAAATAAGAAGGGGAGAAAAATATGGAAGGATTGACACATATTCAGTATTTTGGCCATAAAGTTCCACTCCGATGTCCGATTGCTTTGATTCTTTTTGCATTGGAAAAAAGACTTAAGGATACAACTTTATAGTTTATGACTTTTCCTGATTCGGATTTTTATTATGTCAAAACTGAGCTGTAAGGTGGTACATGTCTAAAAAATAGGATTTTGCACCCACTTTCCTTACACGAATTTTACTATTTCTTTTCCACCTCCTTAATTTCTTTGAGTCATTCCATGTTTAGCACAAATCATATTAGCCCTTCATGTGTCCCTTGTTTTATTTAAATCTTTAAATCCAAGCCATTCATTCCACCTCCTTTCATCTATAAATACTAGCCCTCATTGAGAAAATTGAACTTGGGCATTGAAGAAAAACATATGCAAAGGAAAGGAGATGAAGAAGAGAAGGAGTAAGACTGTGGGATTTTCAATTCATATTGGATTCTAAGGTTGGTGGATTTTTATTTCCATTGTATTTTTCTTATGTCTTTATTCCAAAATTTTATTGATTTGTAATTTTTAATTCCATGTTTTAATTAATAAAAGAAGGGTGAGATTATTAGAATTATGATTTTTCAAATTTTGATTTTTATTATGATGGTTTGAATCATTCTAGCTCTTGACTCCTCCCTTGGTAATTAATTTGGACATATGAAATAGTTAGATCTTTGATTAACATTACTATTCTAGGTCTAAAGTTCTTTGGAACGAATGAAATAGTTAGATCGGAGAATTACATGATTAATCTAGATCTAAAGTTTAGATTCATTAGGGAACTAATTTGATGAAAGACTTGCATAAGATTGAAATTTTACTTGAGCTCCATGTTTTAGACCGTTATTTTATTATTAAAATTTGGATGATAATGCCTCATTAATTCTTTGATCCAGTTCCACTGTAAATATGTACAGAGGTAATTTTAGTTGTTTTCAATTTTTTATTTTTGTTTTGTCTATAAATTCAAACTCTTGAAAATTGAGAACTAGGTTGGTAATTAATTAATTGAATCTTAATTATGTATTTTAAGTTAGATTAAGATTATTTATATTTTTAGATTAATTCCATCATCTTAATTGAAATTAGATGAATTTTGTGTTTTTTATGAAAATTAGATCTCTTGAATGGTTAATTTCTAATTTTAGATGCGGTTTTCATTCTTGAACTTATTTTCTATTTTTAGAATGTTTCTAAATTAAAATTAGATTTTCTAGATTAGAGAAATAACTCCATATTTATGATTGTTCTCAATATTTCCTAAATTTGTTGAAATATATAATTCATTGGTATATTTTTCTACGGATATATTTTCCTAAGTTCTGATGGGTTTGACCTTACACTTAATCACTATATTATCTAATGGTTCATGCGCTTACGAATTATAAATTTAAAATTTACACAATAGTCCCAAGCTGTGAGCACTCTATATCTGTAGGGACCATGATTTATCTAGTGTTACTTACATTCCTGCTATTGGGCCTGATGCGAAATTGTCTTTTTTAACCTTTGCCCAAAAAATTTTGTTGTTTCTTTCCCAGATGGGTCACCCAATCCATCAGCTGCTCCTATGCTCGGGCTTGGCCAACCTAATCAACCAGCCCAATACCAACTTTTGGACCCTTCTCTGCCATCAGAAAGTTTCTCAATTGTTTTGGCCCTGATGGCCCAAAGATAGTTTGCCTTGGAAATACAAAAATTTATCAAACGTTTGCCTCCCAATCTATTAGGGGCACTGGTATTTTCAATCTTCTGTCCTTTCAGTCTTAACTGGAGATGTTTTTTATGGTTTTGTCTTTTGATGCCCAATCTGGGCTCATTTTGTCTTTGGACCAATTGGATTCTTATTTTTGGCCTGGCCTGGGCTGTGGGCTTATAGGTATTTTCCCCCTTTTGGGCTTTCTTCTTCTTCTTGAATGAAATACTTACACATCATTCAAAAAAAACTCTTATTGAAATTTGGGATTTGGTCAGATTTCACAGTATTCCCTGCGATAACATGGAGGACCAAATATTGTGGGTTGCTAGCAACTCTGGATCCTTCAGTCTTTCATCGGTGTTGAATTTCATCCACACTCCAGATTGACTGGGCTTTTCCTTGTTCAAAGGCAACATCAATAGGCATTCCATATTCTCTTGGTTCTATTTTAATGGGGGACTTAACACCAAGTTATTTCTGCAGGGGCTGAAGATCCGATGCAACACATTTTGCCCTCTTTGTCTTTTAATGGGGCACTTAACACCAAGTTATTTCTACAGGGGTTGGAGATCCGATGCAACACATTTTGCCCTCTTTGTCTTCTTGTTCAAGAAGACATGCTTCATCCCCTGTTTTGTAGCTTCGTGTGGTCTATCTGGGACAAACTTATGCGCAAATTCAACTACTTACCTTCTGCTAGTAGAACTTCTATTACTCAGCAAGCCAAAGAACTGGTTAATTCCTCCTCTAACGTCCTTGCCCTTCTGGCTGCTAAGTTATCAATCCTTGCACTGATAAGGCACTATTGGATTGAACAGAATAATCGCATCTTCAATTGTCATTCTAAGAGGCCTGATATCATATGCTTCCTCATCTATGGTGATATAAGATCTAGGTTGTTGTTTCTTCTCTCGAACTCCAATCTTCTTCAGGCTCCCACTTGTTTCTGTAACTTACGGGACCTACCTCCTGCAGTGCCACCTCTGTTAAGCCACCAGAATCCCTCAGTTCACAACCCAATCTCCATTTCAAATTCCCTGTTGCTAAATTGCCTCTGCCTTGACAATCATTTCCAACTTCAAAGTCTGTACATTGGAGTTGATGGTAAGATAATTGGATCTGGTAGTTGGGCTCTTAGTAACCACACCGACTCTTGTTCCACTCTTCTTGGGCTTCATAAAGGGCTTACACTATCTGGTATTAAAAAAGATAACTCTGGAGAAAATTTATTACAACAATTTGGAGGCTTTTCGTATGTTGAAGACCGTCTGCTCTGATTGTCGAACTTGCACTTTGTATGCCGCTACATATTTTCTTCTGAAGCGTCTTCCTTGCGATATGGGTTGTATTACTTCTATGCTGGACAGTGTTTATAGGTTTTACTCAAAAGACTTATCCTGCCTCAACGATATCCCATCCAGTGGAGGCGTTCTGATTAACAATTGAGGCTTCCTTGCTTTGTTTTACCATGTGGGTGTTGCGTTCCTCCATTGCCTTCTCTTGGTGGATTTGTTTTTGGAAGTTGTTTTATGTCATCTGGCCATACCCTGGCTTGTTTTTTTAATGTTGTATTTTGGGACCCCTTCTTTGTCCTTTACTGTCCTTTCCTCCTCAATTTCCCTTTTAGTGAATAATATTTTTACCCTTCATTAAAAGAAAAAAAGGAAATATTTTTCACCTCACTCATGTAAGAAATTAAAAGACTTCTAGATTATCAAAATATTAAAACTTAACTGCATATAAAAAATTTAATTATTTAATCTAAATCCAAATAAATCTATGACTAAATTTTTTGTTCCTTTAAAATTATTTATTTTAACAAATCTAAAAGTCCAAGTATATTTTGTATTACAATTTGGACTACAATAAAAGATCCATGTAAAATGTGCTCGATTGAGATAGACACATTTATTTCTTAAAAAAAGATATATAAAGTTCAAAATACTTTTCATAATATGAAATAAAAGCTTTTTTAAATAAGCAAATAGATTAGTATTATTTGAAATTAACTAAAACAGTGTAAGTTTTAGAAAAGAAAAAAAAAAATCCAACACGGTGATGTCAAGGCTAGCAAAGATTCTTACTTTCCATTGAACTTAGGAGACGTATAAATTAAGATTGTCAGCCGACGTGTAACTGTTGCAATAATACGATCCATGCCGTGTCCGTACCTTGAACGAAGAACATTCTGCAATTAAACACCTGACTTTAGTGACCAAACCCAAACAGGATTGGATTCCGTAGTGAAGTACGTACACGGATGGACTTTCACCAATTTTACAAATTCGCCACTCTCTTTTCACCTATATAAGCTCTTAGTATCCATGTCTTTCTTACTCAAAACGCAGTACCCACACCTGTACTCACTCAATTGCTTTCTCTTTCACTCACTGCATATATTCAGCAGTCGCTAAGAAGCCAAGAAGAAGAAGATGGTGATGGAAGGGGAGAAGAGAATGAAGGTGAAGAAGGGATGGTTAGCAGTGAGAGTAGGATTAGAAGATGATGAAGTCAGCTCCCATCGATTCATGATTCCCATATCCTATCTCTACCATCCTCTCTTCAAGAGCTTGCTTGAGAAAGCACAAGAGGTGTATGAATTCAACACAACAGGGCCTCTCCGGCTACCATGCTCCGTCAAAGACTTCCTTCACCTCCGGTGGCTCATTGAGAGAGAGACACAGTGCTACCACCCCTCCAATTCCTTTGCTCTTCATGCTTGTTGAAATGAATTCTTCCTCTCTTTTTTCTTCTATTTTTTTCCATGCTTTTTTATTTTGTTACTATGTACGACCATATGTTTTATTTGATTCATTTACCCTCCTTTTTGGAGCTGTAATTGACACATTTATGAGTGGCGAAATAGGTGTGCTGGATGTAGCCCAATTGCAATCAATTTTGATTTTATGGAAGAATGAAAGCTTTCTATCCTATTTTCTTATCAGTTTTTTCTATGAGTTGAGAATTGGGATACAGAAAATTATTCAGATTATTGCGATCATGGTTTCTAATTAGCAGATATCAATTTGTATTTTCATTGATCCGTCATGGCAATCAAGAATTTGTCTAATATACATGAGATTTTGGGTTCAAGCGACTCTCAACACAAAAATAAGAATTCCCGTAGTGTTATCAAATGTGCTTGGATAGAAAGATTTACATATCTCCCATATCCCGAAGATTATGTAAGAAGCTCTAAAATACATGAATACCTTAATCTTGATTTTTTTTTTTTTTAACTTTGGCAGCTTATGATGTTTGGACTTTCTTTTATTCTCTTAGAAGCAGCATACATCTTATACGATAGCACATCCCTTTGTCCGGTGCCGGCCAGCACATGTACGAACCAAGTTGTGACAATGGTATAAAGTTTTCTGTTTTTATTAATTTCAATATATTAAACAATATTAGTACAACTCGAATTTTTTAAAATATATTAAAAATGAAAGTTTTATGACATTTCTTAGCATCTATTTAAACATATTCATATGTTTTACAGCTTTTAAATGTGTTATTTATCAAGTAATCAGCATTTTAATTTTATTGTTTGTCTGGTTTGAACTGTGGGTTTAATGCTTGTAATTTTAAAGTCTTTTTCTTTCTTTTTGAATGAATACTAATCATCCATTAAAAAATATTAAGAGTATGATAAAATCAAATCAGGAGAATATTAGAGTCCTCATCATATCACATTTGTCGTATTAAGGTCGGATAAGATGTTTTGTTTGCTATTAATGATATAATTGGTTGTCTGGCTTCTTCCAACAAGTTTTCTTCTTCTCTCTAAGAACAATTAACAATAGTGTAATACCGCTTAGTGGATCTGAATTTTTTATGTAGTTCAACTGGTTACCTCCCGTCTGAGGAAGTGGGAGGTTGTGGGTTCGACTATCATTAATTTCTTTATTAAATTAAAATAATCTAAACAAAAATGTATTTAAATTACCTTCTCTAGTATTAAGGATTAACTAGGATTAAATATTATTTAAATTATCTATTCACTTTTCTAGCTTTTTTACCTGTTTAGACATTGCGCATATATTTTACCTCCACATTTTCAAAATTGAAGTTTAAAAAATATTTTTCACCTCACTCGTGTAAGAAATTAAAAGACTTCTAGATTATTAAAATATCAAAACTTGTGACAACCCGACCCGATCCAACCCAAAGATGACATTGACCGATTTGGGCCCCACGTGGATGCCCACACGATTTTGCTCTAGGCCTTGGCCCACCTGACCAGCCCAAAAGGCCTCATTCAATGGGAGGGGGACTTCTCTTTATAATCATCCACCCCACCCACCTCCCAATCGATGTGAGACTTTGGTGGCTCGGTCATGTCTCACAGAGGGTCCACACACAGATGGGCAACATCATGCAAGTAGAGCTCATAAAGTTTGAGTGTTGAACAGTGCTCTGATACCACTTGTGACGACCTGACACGACCCAATCCCACCCAAGGATAATTTTGTCTGCTTTGGGACCCATGTGGGCACCCACCCTATTTTGTTCTAGGCCTTGGCCCACATGGCCTAGGCCCAGAAGGCCTCATCCAATGAGAGGGGGGCTTCTCTTTATAACCATCCACCCCACCCACCTCCCAATCGATGTGGGACTTTGGTGGGTGGGTGTTACAAAACTTAAGTGCATATAAAAAAATTAATTGTTTAATCTAAATCCGAAGAAAGCTATGACTAAAAATTTTGTGCCTTCAAAATTATTTTATTTTAACAAATCTAGAAGTCTAGGTTTAATTTCATATACTACAATTTGGACTACAATGAAAGATCCATGTAAAATGTGCTGATTGAGATAGACACATCTAACTTTTTTTAAGTTATATAAAGTTCAAAATATTTTCACGATTCACACATTTAGACTCAACCATTCAAAAGAAAATTCAAATATTTTTCATAATATGAAATAGAAGCTTTTTAAAATGAGCAAGTAGATTAGTGTTATTTCAAATTAACTAAAATAGTGTAAGTTTTAGGAAAAAAAATCCAACACGGTGAGCAAAGATTGTTACTTAATTTGGAGGGGTTAATTTAGGTTCAATCCAAAGAACTAATTTCCGTTGACCTTAGGTGACATGTAAATTAAAATCTTTATACATCTACATCAATGTTATCAAATCCAGCTCGGCCCGTGGGTTGACCCGCGGTTCAACCATAACCGGCTACTTATAGGGACAGGTCGATTTAGAACCTGTATGGGTTTTAAACCCGTAAATACCCTCCTCGACCCGTGGTTCAACCCGGGTTTTTGCATAAACCTAAGACCCATTTTCATGTAAAACCCATATTTGGAATAAATAAATAAAAAAGTTAAACATAGTGGAATGCGAATGGACTATTGATGGAATGGGAAAAGTGGAAAACAAGGAAGGGTTTTCTTTCTTGGATTTCTTCATCTCTTCTTCTCTTTTTCTTCATCTCTTCTTCCTCCATTTCCAGTTTTCCTTCGCCTTCATTTACCATCCAATTGTTCATCGCCGCGATTCAGTACGGCAGGTGGAGGGTAAATTGGGCATACGGTAAAACCCGTGTCTGTATACTCAACATATCTGTGTGATGATCGCTGGCCAATGTATAAATATTTATATTTCAATTTTTATTCATAATTTATAACAATCAATAAAAATTGTCTTCTATATGTACATCAAATTCATTTTAATAGCGTACACGAGTGCAATTCAACTGATTTCCTCCCTTCTCAGAAGGTAGGAGGTTGCGGGTTCGAGCCTCCATAGCCCAACTTTGGCGTGCCTTAAGGGTAGTGGGCTCACTCATGGAGATTTTACACTGAGTATCCCACGGCTTCCCACAAAAATCATTGTAATAAATAATTTCTCATATTCAGCATTACCTTTACAATAATAATATATAATACGCCTAAAGTACAAAGTTAGATTATAATTCAACAAAGGATGGCCAAAGGTTCCGACAACAACACTTTGTGGTGACTTATCCATAGTACATAACGACAATAATTTCATATTTGTGGCTTATCATTAATAGATGGTCAAGCATAATCTAAAATATAATAAATAAAACAATTAATTATGGTCATGATCTAAACATTTAAAATTCAACTTTGATTCAGGGCATGGATATAAATCAAGTTTTTTTTTTTAATTAGCATGAACCAAGTCTAGCTCAGCTCTTGTGAGTTCTACCGAGTATAATTCTGTGTTTTTTAATCTGATTTTTTCTGTTAACATAAGATAACTTTATTGAGCAATTTCAATTAAACTTTTAAACTAAGTATATTTGATCATAACAAAAATGTAAAAAATCAAATCAGTCCAACACTGCAAGACTACCTTACTAAGAAGGGAGGGTTTTAGTTAATTAAGTAGCTAATGAATGACATGAATCTAATGATGGAATCATACTGAGAAGGAAATTACATTGACAGGAGACTCACCAACTTAACATGTCTTTGGATGTAAATGGATCTTTAACCTAATAAATTTGGAAGAATTTTTTTTTACTTCATGCATCATGTCATTTTACATCAGAATAGGGATGCAATGCTGATATCGGTGATGTATCGGTGGGACCCAACACCGATATTTGATTTATTTTAATTTTAAATTCAGTCAATATTTAGAATATCGGCTAATATTTTGGGCAATTTATCACGGCCGTATCGCCGTTATATTGTCTGCCAAGAAGATACATATGCTATCGGCTGATATCATGCAAATCAGATTTAGCTAAATTCGAATCCATCAACTTATTAATATGAAATTAATTTTAATATAAACTATAATAATAAATAAATATGTAATCATATATATGATAATATATAATATTGAAATACGTAACTCTATTTAATATTTTATATTGTCAGCTTCCTAACGCCTAATCTCCTAGACGTCTAAGACTCAAGAACACTTCTAACATCCTCTAACGATGAAAATATAAATGAATTTTTAATAGTTTAAGGAATTTTTTTTTTTTTTTTGAATTTACACGTGGGAAACCGTAATATACCCAGTGTAAAATTCCACAGGTGAATCCCTACCCCTAAGGCACACTGAAGTTAGACCATGGGAGCTCGAACCTGTGACCTCCCGCTTCCTGAGGCGGGAGGTAACCAGCTAATCTACACCCATAGTTTAAAGAATTTCATGCATATTAAATGACATTTGATGAATATTTTAAAATTTTAGATTTGATTTACGTTGAATAGTTGAGAACCCATTTATATCCCTAACTGTGTACTAGTTCACTCAAGCTACTGATCTCATGCAACATTGTGAATTAATCATGAATTTAAAAAAAAAACAATTACTTATGCAAAATTACTTTATTTTGAAAAAAAATAAGCAATCATTTCCTCAAATGAATTCCAACAGATCTATTTTCTCTTTAAAAAGGATTTTCAATTTAAAAATGCATAAGTAAAAATCGATTCTTCATCCACAAATCAAACGTCTCATCATCCAAAACTATTGTTTGCAACTATGGTCACAAATACCATTTTCAAGATATCAACGACGTGACAGATAATATCAAAATATTTATAAATTCTTGAAATTTTATTAAAAAATTAAAAGGAAAATCTTAATACCATTCATGAACAACTAACAACTACTTAAAAATAATAATATATTAGAATAAATTTCAATAAATATCTTAAACTATTAAAATATTGACAAATATTTTAAATCATTACAAAAATTTCATTAAAATAATTGCAAAGATTTCTTAAGGATTTTACTCAGAATTTGTTAGGAAATTACTAAAAATTTATCGAGATATTATTACGATTTTACTATTTATCTTATTTTTATTATGATTTTATTAAAATTTTATTGAAAATTTACTATTGTGTAATAAATACATTTTATTAATGTGATAGATGATAAATTTATGACGAGAATGTTTGCAACAAAACTACCCTAAAAGAAGGCCCACTGACACCTTTGGTGTCTCTCTTTCCACCGTCCTTTGCCAACACAAACAGAAGAAAGATAATAATAATAATAAGAGACCAAGATAACTTTTTTTTAGTTGCTAATCACAAAAGTGGAGCGGCGAATCCGGACTCCGTAGTAAGTACGAACTGATGGATAATGCACCAATTTTACAAAATCGCCACTCCCATCCTTTCTTATATAACTCTTCTATTCATGTTTTTCTTGCACAACCAACGCAGTACCCAACTCGCCTCAATTTACTAGTATTTCTCTTCTTCCTACAAATACAAAACACTAGACAAGAAGAAGAAGATGAAGATGATGCAAGAGGAGAAGAGATTGAAGGTGAAGAAGGGGTGGTTGGCCGTAAGAGTAGGATCAGAAGACGACGAAGGCGGATTCCGTCGATTTGTGATCCCCATATCCTTTCTCTACCATCCTCTCTTCAAGAGACTACTTGAGAAAGCTCAAGAGGTGTATGGATTCCACACCGCGGGGCCTCTCCGGCTGCCGTGCTCGGTCGATGAGTTCCTTCACCTCCGGTGGCTCATCGAGAAAGAGCCGCAGCGTTACCACCACTCCAATTCCTTCTCCCTTCATGCTTGTTGAAATGAATTCTTCTTCTTTTTTCTTCTTTCATGCTTTTTGTTCTGTCAGTCTCTACACCCTACCTTTAGCTGTAATTAACACAGGAGTTGTAGATGATATGTACATGAATGAGAGTTTGTGAGCGGTGAAATGACCATTTGAACTTACTTTCTCTTATGGGTTTTAGAGAATTTGGTGATTGAAGTTGGAGAAAGTAGGATCTGTTTTGATGTAGCCTAAATCGTCATCAATTTTAATATTATAAGTGAATCGATGCTTTAAACCCCTTTTTTTGTTATCATTTTTATTTTGTGTGGATACTGTTTTCTGGATTTTCACATTCCATATCAGTATGATCATGGGTTCTGATGCGCAGAGGTCGATTTGAATGCCCATTTGCTTCTAAAATTGAGAAAAAATGGGAGAAAGATTTGCATCCTACTTGCTTCTATCAATTATTACGCTTGTTAATTTTCTCTATTTGTTATACATATTAGGATCGTTTGTGCCACTTCGTGGATCGAGCAATTGTTTAATTCTATCGAATTACAGGGAATTCCATGGAAATATTCAGGATACTATGACAAAAGTCTCAAATCGGTTCATTTAATAAATCAATAACTTCGTATAATATTTGAGGCATCATCTTCTCAACCAATAGTTTTTTAAAGTAAATTTTACTTAAAAGAATGTTATCTTCTCATGATTTTCCAATATAATATCAGAGTAGATTTTATGTGACCAGTGTACATAAATGCGCTCTCTCAGCTGAAGAAAGGAAGGAAAGAGAAAACAAAAACGATGAACATAGAAGAATGGAAGAAGAAAGGAATATGCCATGAGGAGAGACGACGGAAGAGGAAGAAGGGGAACTGATATTCTCAGTTCGGAAATAATATAATTTTGGTAAGCTCATCTTTATCGTGACACATCCGAGTCACGAATCCACCAACTCAAATTTCCAGTTACATGCAGTTACGGCTAAATTCTGGCCGGGTTGGGTTGGGTTTTTTAAAACCCAATCAGACTTGACTCAAACTTTTGAGCCAGATATCTTGACCCAATTTGACCCGACCCAAATTATAATCCGACTCAATACGAAACCTGACCTGACCTGTATTTTGAACCTACTTTAGCCTACTTTTTACAGGGTTTGATCGGGTTTGATCGGCTCGAGTCGGGTTAACTTAAAAATCTTTTAACCCAACCCGACCCGAATTCAATGTGGGCTTCTGACTTCTCAATCCAATCTGACCCGCTGACCCGACTTTCATGACCCGATCCGCATGATTTTCAGGTCCGGTCATGCGGGTTTGGACTAAAACCCGACCTGAGTTTCACCTCTACATGCAATGGGTTTGCGTTCAAGACGGATCAAATTTTCACGTGCATAGTCCGATACTCTGATGTGATTATATTTATTGGTAAATGTAAACAATATAAAGTATTATCTTTTTATTTTACCTGATATTAATCTAATGCATCTTGAATGTTAGATTAATCAAAATAAAAAATATATATTTAGGTATAAAATGTATTTAGATGAATAGTTTTTAAGACATATACAAACTTTTTTATCTACACATTGTGTAAAATAATAGGAAGTAACCTTCACGTTTCATGATTGCACAAGAAACAAGCCACATATAAATTATAATAAATTCATTTTTCTTTTAAAAATATAAAGATCTATTTAACTTTGAAGTACAAATATTATAATATAGTAGATGGAGAAATGGTTGATGGTAACGACAAATGCAATATAATATATTGAGTTGAACAAGATTTTAATGATAATTTACATAAAATGGTCACTAGTTTTTCTTAAAAATAAGGAAGTAATAAATTAAAAATTCAATTTAAAAGAATATAATAATCTACATAGTCATCTATTTATCTATCAAATTTTTTAATCATAAGAAACCCACCCTCTTAATAAAGCCCAAAAAAACACAATGTGGGGCCACTTCGATAGCAAACCATAAGTCTACTCGTATGGTACAATACAATTATATTGATATGTGAGATAAATAATTATTTAAATAAATTTAATTAATTTATAATCCTAATGTGTAAAAAATTATAAATTAAAAATAATATAGTGATCAAAATTTAGAAATTTTAAAAATATAATTTCCTTGATTCAATTAAATTAATCTTTATGGAACCTTGATTTAAGTGTTGGCCTTTCTAACAATTCTACTATATAGAGGTAAAATGGAAAGCTATACAAGAGTGCATGTGGGAAACACAACTTACATAATTATTTAATATCTTTTTAAATAAAAAGAGAAATTAATGTATACAATTAGTACTTGGGTTAAAAAAAAAAATCTAGGTACATATGTAAGGAGGAATTGTGTAAAAATGTATATAAATAACGTTCCCTAATATTAACTGATGTGATTTTAAATTAACTCGCAAGCGTACGAACCAATTTATAGTATAGAGTATGAGTACGAGGTCGTACCCAAGGGAAACCGACAAAATATATGTATGAAATAGAAAATGGCACTATTAAAATAATGTGACTTAAGAAAATAAGTTTCTAAACATATAGTTGTACTCTTAATTTAGAACAATAATTAATTTATTATCTAGTTTTGGTAGTTAACATTAAATTTTGATTAAAATAATGGAGTAAATTTAAATGACCTAAATTTATTTAAAATGTAAATTTAAGAGACAAATAAAATGTTTCTAACCTAGTTAAATTGTTTTGATGATTTTTGAGAATAAAATAAATCAAGAATAAATAAATTGTTTACACATTTTATAATGGAATTGGGTCAAACATCGAAGACAGTATGTTATCCTATTTAAAAATAAAAGCATGACCTAAACGATGAAATATTCTGGAATTATTAAATATAATTCAAGTTTTTTATTTAATAAAATTTTAATTAGAATAATTATGTCTTCCATTAAATCGAAATTTTCAAATCAAGCCTTGGGCTTGAGCGAGATTTAAACTTGCATTTTCCAGATCTAAAACAAACCGTTCTTGAAAAGAACCTTAGACTGGAAAATTGGTCTAGTCTCACTGATCCTAAAAGGGGTTCTACTTTTCCTTGAAAAATTATCAAATTAATTTGTTTCATAAAGTTCATAAAAAGAAATTAAAAACCATCATTATCAAATATTCAATAATTGAGAATAACATAAATCTAAACAAACCACCATGAATTTTATTTAAAAATTTGGAAATAGAAATACATTCCTTTGGACTGTAACAGCCCAACCCATAAAAAGTGTTTGGGGCTCGGCCTAGCAAGATACTGTCCGCTTTGGGCCCACACGAGCACACACATGCACACGCGCGTGCCCGCACGGTTTTTGGATCGGACCCGGCCCAAGTCTGGGTCCAAAACGTGTCTTGCGAGAAGAGGAGGGTAAGGCTACTTATAAACCCCCTCTCAAACTCCTCAACTTCCGATGTGGGACTTTCCACAACTCCCATCCACTGCTGGGCTGTCGGATCAGACCGGCCCACTCTGCTGGCCCGTCCGACAGGGCCCAGTTTCACTTGGATCAGCCTATCTAGGGCCTGGCCTCTGGCTCATGGGTCAGGATATCACAGTCCACCCCCCTAAAGCCCAGAGCCGCCCTCGACTCGACCCAATGAACCCAGTGGAAGGCAGTAAGCCCACACAGTCCGAGTGTAGAACCTGGAGCTCTGATACCATTTGTAACAGCCCGACCCATAAAAAGTGTTTGGGGCTCGGCCTAGCAAGATACTGTCCGCTTTGGGCCCACACGCGCACACACATGCACACGCGCGAGCCCGCACTATTTTTGGATCGGACCCGGCCCAAGTCTGGGTCCAAAACGTGTCTTGCGAGAAGAGGAGGGTAAGGCTACTTATAAACCCCCTCTCAAACTCCTCAACTTCCGATGTGGGACTTTCCACAACTCCCATCCACTGTTGGGCTGTCGGATCAGACCTGCCCACTCTGCTGGCCCGTCTGACAGGGCCCAGTTTCACTTGGATCAGCCTATCTAGGGCCTGGCCTCTGGCTCATGGGTCAGGATATCACAGTCCACCCCCCTAAAGCCCAGAGCCGCCCTCGACTCGACCCAATGAACCCAGTGGAAGGCAGTAAGCCCACACAGTCCGAGTGTAGAACCTGGAGCTCTGATACCATTTGTAACAGCCCGACCCATAAAAAGTGTTTGGGGCTCAGCCTAGCAAGATACTGTCCGCTTTAGGCCTCCACGCGCACACACATGCACACGCGCGAGCCCGCACGGTTTTTGGATTGGACCCGGCCCAAGTCTGGTTCCAAAACGCATCTTGCTAGAAGAGGAGGGTAAGGCTACTTATAAACCCCCTCTCAAACTCCTCAACTTCCGATGTGGGACTTTCCACAACTCCCATCCACTGTTGGGCTGTCGGATCCGACCGGCCCACTCTGCTGGCCCGTCCGACAGGGCCCAGTTTCACTTGGATCAGCCTATCTAGGGCCTGGCCTCTGGCTCATGGGTCAGGATATCACATGGACTTTACATAAAAATAAAATTAAAAAAAATAAATAACTTACAAGAAATTAAATATTTTTTTCTCTGTCTTTTGGTCGTCCAACTTCAGTCCCTTCGACATCTTGCCCGGTTCAACTTTCAATGACCCAAAGCCATCAATTTATAGGAGTGAGAAGAATGAGATAAGAGACCCTTCAAATTCAGCGGAGATAAGGGACCCATTATAATTCAAAATTTCTCTCCGTTGAGATCGAGTAACTTCTTCATCTCCTTATCTCTCTCTTTTTTATCTCTCCTTCGGTTCAAACTCTTTTATCCTTATCCCTGTCTTTTATTCAAATCCATTATCTTTTATCCAAATCCACTATCTTTTTCAAACGCCGAATTTTGCAGATAAGGCACCATCCTTCAAACGAAATTCACTGGTCCCACTTGATCTTTTGGACTTTGATTCCATACTTGGACTTTTATCTGGCCTGGAATACTTGTGGACTTTGGCTCATTGGCTTCCAATTGCAGATTTTGTCTTCAGGCTTCAGATTCGAAAAGTGGGTCCATTTGTGTGTTTATAAATTTCTACCACCTTTACAATGTAACACAGTCTAAAAAATATTATTATAATTCAAACTCTCATATCTGGATCTAAATTTTAATAATTTACAATAATTCAAAATCAAATTAGGTGGTAAAATTATAAACTTTCCAAAAATAAGACTATGGCCCACTTTTCTCCATTTTAATTCATTTTTCTTTTATTCTCACAAATACACTGCAAAAATTAAAAACTCTATTAAACGCATCTAATATTCATAAATCAAATGCTAACTAATCTAAAATTAAAGGGTAAAATGGTAATTTTCAGTGCTCAACATTAACTTAAATTAAATATTATATGAATTATCTATTTATTGTTAGGATCGTGCCCCCTCACGCCTCACGCGTGTGATATTGTCCACTTTAATGATCCAAGTCAATAGGTCTCCTCACCCCAACAGGGTCTATTGGGCGCATATGGCTTACAGCTTTAAAACGTATCATACTAGATGAGGGAGGCCACCCCTCATATAAGCGCCCAACCCTTGTACCTCTTAGGCAACGTGCGACTTTTTTCACCAACTCCCTATTGCGGCACAAGTGGCCCTTTTTTTGTGAGGTTGTGGCAGTTAGTCCCTACGGGCCTATGGGTAACACTGTTTTGGGGTCCCCCCACAACAGAGCTGGATTACTGGGCCCCATAATGCAACAATCCTTCCCTCAGCAACCACGCAGAGTTCACGAACCTCGGACCCTCTCTAATACCAATTGTTAGAATTGTGGGCTCATCTCATGCCCCACACGTCTGATATTGTCCGATTTGCTGGCCCAAGTCAATGGTCCCCTTACCCCCACAGGGTCTATTGGGCACATGGGGCTCACAGCTTTAAAGCGTATCACACTAGATGAGAGAGACGACCCCTTATATAATCAACCAAGCCTTGCACCTCATAGGTAACGTGAGACTTTTTTCACCCACTCCCTATTGCAGCACAAGTGGACCCTTTTCAGTGAGGTTGTGGCTGTCAGTCCACTAGTGCAGTTAGTCCCTACGGGCCTAAGGGTAACACTAGCGGGGTTCCCCCCGGCCCCCCCACACCAGCGCTAGATTGTTGGGCCCCATAACCCAACAATCCCCTTTCAACAACCACGCTGAGTTCCCAAACCTTGAACCTGTTTAGATACCAATTGTTAGGATCGTGAGCCCCCTCACACGCCACATGTGTGATATTGTCCGCTTTGCTGACCCAAGTCAATGGGTCCCCTCACCCTCACAGGTTCTATTGGGCACACAGGGCTCACAGCTTTAAAACGTGTCACACTTGATGCGAGAGGCGACCCTCATATATATACACCCAACCCTTGCACCTACTAGGCAATTTTGGGACTCTTTTCCCCTACTCCCTACTGCGGCACAAGCAACCCTTTTTTTGTGAGGTTGTAGCAGTCAGTCCACTAGCGCGGTTAGTCCCTACGGGCCTAAAGGTAACACTGGCGGGAGTCTCCCACACATTAGCATTGGATTGCTGCGCCTCATAACCCAACAATCCCCCCCTTAGCAACCACGCTGAGTTCCCGAACCTCGGCCCCACTTGGATACAATTGTTAGGATTGTGCCCCCCCCCACAGGTGTGATATTGTTCGCTTTGCTGACCCAAGTCAATGAGTCCCCTCATCTCCACAGTGTCTATTGGACACACAAGGTTGACGGCTTTATAAGGCATCACACTAGATGAGGGAGGCGACCCCTCATATAAGCTCCTAAGACTTGCACCAGCTAGGTAATGTGACTCTTTTTTCACCTACTCCCTATTACGACACAAGTGGCCTTTTTTTTTTGTGAGGCTGTGGCTGTTAGTTCCTACGGGCCTAAGTGTAATAACCCGTCTCTTCAGCACAATATTGTCTGCTTTGCGCCCCACGTGGGGCCGACCGACGGCTTTGCATTGGGCCTGGCCCACAAGACTAGACCAAAAAGGTCTTGTAACCCCCACACCCCCTTCCCCCCTCATGGGCAATGTGAGACTTTTTTCCTACACCTCGATGTGGGTGGGGTGTTGCAATCCACCCCCTTAAGACCAGAGTCGTCCCCGGCTTTGTCATGTCACACTAACAAAAGTTCTTCACAAGCAACACAACACATAAGGGTAGAGGGCCCACACAGTCCAAGTGTTGAACCATGCTCTGATACCAAATGTAACAACCTGTCCCTTCAGCACAATTTTGTGCACTTTGGGTTTCACGTGGGGTGGCCCGCACAGCTTTGTATTGGGCCTCGCCCACAAGACCAGGCCCAAAAGGCCTTGTGTTAAGGAGAGGGGAGTACCCTCTTTATAACGCCCACACCCCCTCCCCTCATGGGCGATGTGGGACTTTTTTCCCACACCCCCATGTGGGTGGGGTGTTACACTAAGGGTTGGAGGTCTCCCCAGATTGCTGGGCCCTATAACCCAACGTTTATATTTCTACAAATTCTATGAAAAAACATAAATAGTTTACTTTGTCATTTTCAAAATTTAAGTTTGAACAAGATTGTTCACCTCATCTATCTAAGAATATAAAAGACTTCTAGATTATCAAAATATCAAAACTTAACTGCATTTGAATTTTTAAATTATTTAATCTAAATCCAATGAAAGTTGATGAGTGCAAAATAATTACATATTTTATTCCTAAATTTATTATTGTTCATACCTCATTTTATTTAATTTTATATAATTAGCATAATTTTGTGTTTTGCAGGTTTAAAAGTGAGGATGACAGGAAAAATGCTTAAATATAAAGCCTGGGCCCATTATGAGTTATTTTGGACCTCAAGCTCAATTATTAAGCCCATTAAGAAGAGCCCATGAAGAAATTCACATGTGTGAATAATATTTTCATCATCTCAAGAAGAAATTCGAAATTTACAAGTCAATATAAGAGGATTTTCGAATTTGGCAAGTGGATTAAGGAAAGAGAAAGAAAATAAGGAAAGGAGAAAAATAAGGAAGGTTTGACACATGTTTGGTATTTTGATCGTAAATTTCTAATTCGATATCCGATTAGTTTGATTCTTTTTGCGTTGGAAAGAAGACTTAAAGAGCTACAACTTTGTAGTTTACGACTTTTCCTGATTCAGAAGTTAAAAGGGTCAAAACTGAGCTGCAAGATGGTGCATGTGTAAAAAACGAGATTCTGCACCCACTTTCCTTATACAAATTTAGCTCCTTGCCTCTTTTAAGTCATTCCATATTTAGCACAAATCAAATCCGCCCTCCATGTTTCCCTTGCTTTATTTAAATCTTTGAATCCAATCCATTCATTCCACCTCCTTTCATCTATAAATAGTTGCCCTCTCCCATTGAGAAAACTGAACTTGGGCATTGAAGAAAAGGAGAGGAGAGGAAGAAGAGGAAGAGAAAGACTGTGGGATTTTCAATCCACATTGGGTTCTAAGGTTGGTAGATTTTGATTTCTATTGTATTTTTCTTATGTCTTTATTCCAAAATTTCATTGATTTGTAATTTTTAATTCCATGTTTTAATTAATAAAAGAAGGTGAGATTATTAGAATTATGGTTTTCCAAATTTTAATTTTTATTATGATGGTTTGAATCATTTTAGTTCTTGACTCCTTCCTTGGTAGTTAATTTGGACATATGAAATAGTTAGATCTTTGATTAACATTACTATTCTAGGTCTAAGGTTCTTTGGGACATGAAATATTTAGATCGGAGAATTGCATGATTAATCTAGATCTAAGGTTCAGATTAATTAGGGAACTAATTTGATGAAAGACTTGAATAAGATTGAAATTTTACATGAGCTCCATGTTCTAGGCCGTTATTTTATTATTAAAATTTGGATGATAATGCCTCCTTGATTCTTTGATCCAGTTCCATTGTAAATATATATATAGGTAATTTAGATGTTATTTATGTTTTCTTTTGTTTATAAATACAAATTCTTGAAAATTATGGAATTAGGTTGGAAATAATTTAATTGCATCTTAATTCTGTATTTTAAATTAGATTGAGATTGTTTATATTTTTATATTAATGCCACCATTTTAATTAAAATTAGTTAAATTGTTAGATTATATGTTTAAATCTAGAATGTTTTTAAATTAAGATTAAAACTCATAGATTAGATAAATTATTCTATATTTATGATTTATCTCCATATTTTCCAAAGTTCTTAAAATACATAATTGAATGGTGTATTTTCATGGATATATTTTCCTAAGTTCCGATGGGTTCGACCTCGCACTTAATCGCTATACTATCTAAATGGTTCATGCGTTTGCGAGTTATAAATTTAAAATTTGCACAACAAGTTTTTGGCGCCGTTGCTGGGAACTTAAAAAAAAAAAAAATCGCCGTTGAATTATTTATTTTTGGAAATAATGATTATTTTAGAAATATCTATTTTTGCAACTCTTTAAAATTAGCAGTTTCTATTTTTTTAGAAATTCTAATTTTAGAAGGTTACCTTATTTAGAAGTTCTAAAAATAATCAGGAGATTATCTAAATTTGGAATCACTGCTAAATTTAGAAATTTTTTATTTTTGGAGATTTCTATTTTTAGAAACTTTCAAAAATATTTACTTTCTATTTTTAGCGTTTTCTAATCTTAGAATTTTAATCCAATTTAGTCATGTTCTATTTTTATAAAGTAGATCTAAATTTGGAAAGTTCCAACTAAAAAGTTTCAAAAAGAAAGGAAAAAAATTTGGATCAACTTTGAACTTATTTGAAAATCTGATTTAGATTAATTTGGTGGATATTAATTTAGAAATTTTTATGGTTTTAATTTAATTTAGAGTTCATAATTAGGTTCCAATTATTTAATTTCCTCCACTAGTTATAACATTAAGAAATTGCATTTAGATTAGGTTTCATGCATTTTTATGAGATTCAGAATCTTCACCAAAGTTTGTGGTGTTCTATTTTTCAGGGATTTTAATCGTATGTTCTAAAATTTTTGCGGAAGTAAACACTAAAAGCTAAGGTAAGTGCCTAAATCTCTTTTCTTTAAATTTTTAATTTTTCATGCATTCATATAGATTTTCTTAGGTTGTCTTGCATTTATTTTGCATATTAAAAAAAAAAAAAATTTGCATATTTAATTTGATCATGCATATTAAGGTATTAGTTTCATGCATTAGCTTAGTATTTGATTATTGTTTGCATATTTGCTTTGATTATTGCATTGTTAGATTAGGTTGCATTAAAAAAAAAAAAAACCTTGTGTGAGTATTTGATAACTAGATTAGAATTTGATTGTTCGTGTTTGTGAGGTTGTTTGTTAGTCTATCTAGGTTAGTTTTTTTAATTTTGTTTGAATCTTTTTATATGTTTCGATATATGTTTAGTTTAGGTTTTCGTTTTTGTTGAGTCAGTTTTTTTTGTTTTTGTGTCCGTATAGAGTCTTTGTTGTGTGTTTGTGTTTTTGTTATCTGTTTGTTTTTGCAGGTTTTGAATAAAGAGAGCCCTCTCAGGTATTTTTCTGAATTTTTCGTTGTTCGTTTCTGATATTTTCTTCTAATTTGCAACTGATCACTGTAGATTAGGGAACATTGAGGACAATGTTCAATTTAAGTTTGGGGGTATTAGGGGGGTGACACTGTGTTTGTTTTTAGTCTTGTGTCCGTTTTAGAGTCAATTTGAAAAAAAAAAAAAAAAAAATAGTCTTATGTTTTGTTTTGGAGTAAAAAAAAAAAAAATTGAAAAAATCTTTGAATTTTAGCATTAATATGTGGATTAAAATTTTTATATCATGCTTTTCCATTTGAATTTTGTGAAATTTATACTTGGAAAATTTTTGCACAGTCATATTAACTTAATTGGAAAAAGAAAAATATTCATGAGTTAAGCGATCATCGGAAGAATACCAGTGGAGACTTGCGACCACGTGAGCTTTTGAGCCATTCGATTTATCTGAGTGTTATAAGTAAATTCTTATTTTCTTTGATGTGCACATTATATTTGTTGTTAGATCTCATTATTCTTTGTTTTGGTCAAATTACTGAGAATGACATCAAAATTGGATTATTACACCAGAAATTTTTCTGAATTTATTTGAAGCTAATGAAATACTCATATGAAGCTCAGGAAGTGATATAGGCCATTATTTTGGATCGTTTGAGCCTTTGAAGCTTACCTATTTTCGTCATATTATCTTGTTAGTTCCCACTTTTGAGCCTTGAATATAAATTTAGCCTATTTTTATTGATTAACCATGTTATCTATACCCAACTCTGGTTGTGGAGTTTGAGCCAAAATTGAAAAATCTATGACCTATTCTAGGGCCCGGAAAAGGTTAGAGATAATTGTTATTGGGATGGTACTTTGAGAAAACTATGGCACGTGAAAAAAAAAAATTTGATGATGAGAGATGCAAAAGAAAGAAGAAAATCATCAATGAAAAAAAAAAAGAAAAAAAATGAAAAAAAAAAAAAGAAAAGAAAGGGAACATCCATACATCAAAAGAAGGATGTGAAAAAAAGAAAAAGAAAAAAAGAGATAGACAAAAATGCTGTGAAAGTAACGAAAAAGAAAAAATAGAGGAAGAAATATCCCGTTTATAAAATTTTGAAGACCTCTAACTTTTTCTATTCAAAATATTTATTTTAGAGTCTTGTTATCCTTCTTTGATATGACCCGGTCCTAAGCCACGTTTCGTCCTACAGGAAGTCCTATTGATTCTGAGTTAATATGGTATTTAGGTGGAGAATAGATGAAGAAGAATAATGGTGTTCGATTCAACGTTCTCAGGAAAATGGCATCCTTTCATGAGATCTATATTATTCTTTGTTATTAATCGTTCTTTGATGATAAATATGTGAGATATTTGTATTTGAGAAATTATTCCGCTCACATATACTATTGAGAGAAAATTAGCCCAATCTCTGAGTGAAAATCTTTCTGAGAGATATACCATTGTGAGATTTGGAGTCAAGGCGCATTTTCAGCCGGTGGTTGCAAACTTGTGTGTATTTTGAAAAAGAAGGCTAAGTTAATGTTGGCTATATCACACACTACACTCCGAGTATAAGTTTTGTAAAATAATTTTGGAGTTGTATGATTTTTAAATTTTGATTTATATATTTTTGCTGAAATTTGATGTTTGTGGGTATCATCACTGAAAGCCCTCACGAGACTATAACTCGTCCACTAGTGGTAAGCTAGGGGTTTAAAGGCTTGTTGCATACGCTAAATGCAATCGAGAATACCAACGAAAGTGGTGTAGTTTACGATTTCTATTTTTGTTTTTAGAGTTTTTAGTTTTTGTTTTGCTCGAGGACTAGCAAAATGTAAGTTTGGGGGTATTTGATGAGTGCAAAATAATTACATATTTTATTCCTAAATTTATTATTGTTAATACCTCATTTTATTTAATTTTATATAATTAGCATAATTTTGTGTTTTGCAGGTTTAAAAGTGAGGATGACAGGAAAAATGCTTAAATATAAAGCCTGGGCCCATTATGAGTTATTTTGGACCTCAAGCCCAATTATTAAGCCCATTAAGTAGAGCCCATGAAGAAATTCACATGTGTGAATAATATTTTCATCATCTCAAGAAGAAATTCGAAATTTACAAGTCAATATAAAAGGATTTTCGAATTTGGCAAGTGGATTAAGGAAAGAGAAAGAAAATAAGGAAGGGAGAAAAATAAGGAAGGTTTGACACATGTTTGGTATTTTGGTCGTAAATTTCTACTTCGATATCCGATTAGTTTGATTCTTTTTGCGTTGGAAAGAAGACTTCAAGAGCTATAACTTTATAGTTTACGACTTTTCCTGATTCGGAAGTTAAAAGGGTCAAAACTGAGCTGCAAGATGGTGCATGTGTAAAAAATGGGATTCTGCACCCACTTTCCTTATACAAATTTAGCTCCTTGCCTCTTTTAAGTCATTCCATATTTAGCACAAATCAAATCCGCCCTCCATGTGTCCCTTGCTTTATTTAAATCTTTGAATCCAATCCATTCATTCCACCTCCTTTCATCTATAAATACTAGCCCTCTCCCATTGAGAAAACTGAACTTGGGCATTGAAGAAAAGGAGAGGAGAGAAAGAAGAGGAAGAGAAAGACTGTGGGATTTTCAATCCACATTGGGTTCTAAGGTTGGTGGATTTTGATTTCTATTGTATTTTTCTTATGTCTTTATTCCAAAATTTCATTGATTTGTAATTTTTAATTCCATGTTTTAATTAATAAAAGAAGGTGAGATTATTAGAATTATGGTTTTCCAAATTTTGATTTTTATTATGATGGTTTGAATCATTTTAGTTCTTGACTCCTTCCTTGGTAGTTAATTTGGACATATGAAATAGTTAGATCTTTGATTAACATTACTATTCTAGGTCTAAGGTTCTTTGGGACATGAAATATTTAGATCGGAGAATTGCATGATTAATCTAGATCTAAGGTTTAGATTAATTAGGGAACTAATTTGATGAAAGACTTGAATAAGATTGAAATTTTACATGAGCTCCATGTTCTAAGCCGTTATTTTATTATTAAAATTTGGATGATAATGCCTCCTTGATTCTTTGATCCAGTTCCATTGTAAATATGTATATAGGTAATTTAGATGTTATTTATGTTTTCTTTTGTTTATAAATACAAATTCTTGAAAATTGTGGAACTAGGTTGGAAATAATTTAATTGCATCTTAATTCTGTATTTTAAATTAGATTGAGATTGTTTATATTTTTATATTAATGCCACCATTTTAATTAAAATTAGTTAAATTGTTAGATTCTATGTTTAAATCTAGAATGTTTCTAAATTAAGATTAAAACTCATAGATTAGATAAATTATTCTATATTTATGATTTATCTCCATATTTTCCAAAGTTCTTAAAATACATAATTGAATGGTGTATTTTCATGGATATATTTTCCTAAGTTCCGATGGGTTCGACCTCGCACTTAATCGCTATACTATCTAAATGGTTCGTGCGCTTGCGAGTTATAAATTTAAAATTTGCACAACAAAAGTTGTGGCTAAAAACTCTGTGACATTAAAATTAGTTTATTTTAACAATTCTAAAAAGTGTATGTTTAATTCATTTACTACAATTGGACGTACAATGAAAGATTCATGTAAGATGTGATAGATGGAGAAAGACACATCTTCTGTTTAAAAAAGTTATATAAAGTTCAAAACATTTTTCTTAATATGAAATGGAATGCTTTTTAGAATGAAAAAATAGATAATATTATTTGAAATTAAGTAAAATAGTCTAAGTTTTAGTAAAAAAAAACCAACAAGATAGTATCTAGGCCAGCAAAGGTTTTTACTTAATGTGGAGAGCTAAATCTGACTACCAAGAACCGCTTCAAGAATTGGTAATCTTTAATTTGATTCATATTCAATTTTAAAGGAACATTTTTTGTTAAACTTATCATTCGTATAAATTAAGAAGTTTATACATATCGTAAGATTTTTTTTTTTAAACATGAATATTTCCATTCTATATGAATGGACAAAACAATCTCACAAGCATATGTAAATCTTTCAATCATACACTAGTTTGACGAATAACCTCACATAGAGTGACCCATAAAAATTAAATTTAAATTAAACTTAATAAATTTTTTTACAAGTGAAACTTCTTTAACTTTTAGCGGTTATATCCTAAGAATTAATCAATTGAAAAGGAAATTTGCACTTGTTAACTATGCACCGCCTGCAATCATACGATCCACGCCGTGTCCGTACCAAACCTAAACAGAATTGGATTCCGTAGTAAGTACGTACGGCTAGACTTTGACCACTTTTACAAATTCGCCACTCTCTTTTCAACTATTTAAGCTCTTCTATCCATGTCTTTCTTACTCAAACGCAGTACCCACCTCTCTCTCTCTCTCTCTCTCTTTCACTGACTACATATACGCAGCAGTAGCTAAGAAGCCAAGAAGAAGAAGAAGAAGATGGGAATGGAAGGAGAGAAGTGAATGAAGGTGAAGAAGGGATGGTTGGTGGTGAGAGTAGGACTAGAAAACGATCAAGGCGGCTTTTCTCGATTTATGATCCCCATATCCTATCTCCACCATCCGCTCTTCAAGAAACTACTGGAGAAAGCAGAAGAGGTGTATGAGTTCCACACAACAGGGCCTCTCCGGCTACCATGCTCCGTTGAAGACTTCCTTCACCTCCGGTGGATCATTGAGACAGAGACGCAGCACTACCACCCCTCTAATTCTTTCTCTCTTTATTCTTGTTGAAATGAATTCTTCTTGCATTTTTCGTTTTTTCATGTTTTTGTAGGTGGTGAAATACGCCACTTTACACTTACTATCTTGTATTGATTATAGAATTTAATAGGTGCGTTTGGATGTAGCTGAAATCTGAATCATCTATTTTTTATATTACGGAAGAATTGAGTGCTTCACATATCAAATTCATTCATAATTTTTATCATTTTGATCAAACCAACAAAGCTATAACAATATACAGTTTCTCGTTTGTTGGCTGTAGATTTAATGAATATAAGCCCGATTAACATTGATTCTCTAAATTTCATAATAGTGGCATTCAATAATCTTAGAATCTAATAATTTGTATTTGATAAGGTTTATTACATGGCTATATATATAGCCTCTAGTCGATTTTAAGCTTATTTCAGTCAAACTCTAAATCTAAACCTAAACCTAATCTAAATATATCTCTTAATAAAAGATTAACTCAAACTAAATTCTAACTTAATACTAATTCTAATTATATTCAACAACTTCCATGTATATTTAAAAATTCATCGGAGAAGCAATCAAAGATTAAAGCAACAAATTTCGCAAAATTTGTGAAATTGATTTATCAAAATCTAACTTAAATTGTGGACTTGAAATGAACCCACCTGCTTTAAACGGTCATGGGCCTTAGATTATGAGATTGAACTCTCATACAATGCTGACATAATAGACTTTCTTGCTTCAGTTTAAGAGAACATAAAGTACTATTCTGACATATGTTATGCAGTAGTCAGTAAGTCCCACTATCTTATATATAAAATTACTGACTATTTCAAAATTAAAGATTAAACTAAAATTCATTTTTAATCCTACAATTCTAATGTATAAAATTAGTGATCATACATTAAATTTGATGACTAAAAATGATTTTTTATTGTAAATTTTCATTCTAAAGTATTTTGTAGTCCTCAATTGAATATAATAAAAAAAATTTTAATCCACAAGTCAAAATACAATTTATATTATTTTGAGTTTAATAAACATGGAAAAGTGACTAAAAAGTAAAAACCCTCATTTGTCATGTTTTTTATTTTAAAAATATATTTAAAGGTTTTTGGTGTATAAATCCTCACACCTATTGACCAGCTTAAACCTATTACTTACATCTTAAAGATAAAAAGCATTATCTATCATGCTAGTACGGACACGGCACCTTGTTCAATCCGATATGTTACGTACCCTTTTAGTGCCGGCAGCAATAGAAGCCAGTAATTTATCGAAGTCGGGACTGAACCAAGGTCAAACCAGCGATTCGGCCCAACCTTAAAATCGTTTTTTCATTTAACCCGAGGAAAACCAAATTGAGCTGCAATTTTATGTAGTTTTGCAGATAAAAACGCAAGTAATGAATCGCGGCTCACAAAATTTGAATTTTTTCTTTTAAATTCCCCTTTAAAATATCAAAAAATAATATTAAAAAAATGAAGCTACTTGAAATATAAAAGTGTCTTACAATTCCCATCCCACATCCTCCACCGCTTTGGTATGTTACTTAGATTCTGAAGTGTTAAACAAAAAAATTTAATGATTTAATGTTATTTGTAATATTTATATTACATTATTACTTGACCAGCTTTGACCATGGTTGAACCCAACCTTCTTCGAAGGCAGTTCGTTAGAGGGTCCGATTCTAATAACATTGATAGGAACCAAGTAACATTTTGTATAATAATAAACAACTGGCTTTATTGTTGACGATGGGGCTACGTTATAAAACATTGTTGTTTGAATAGTTTTATAAATATTCAATATTTATAATAATATCATTACCTCTCAATTTTTCAAAATATCTTAAGACATGAGTAATTTTATAACATTCCTTTATATTTATCTGAAATATTAATATTTTTTACAGTTTTGTAATTTATTATTTTAAGATATTTCTTCCACTACTATGCCTAATATTTTACTTTCAATTTGAATGTGAATATACATCATGTATTTAAATAGAGAGATTTTACATTTATCATATGATGGACCTCAAATGGTTGGATAGATTGATAGAAGAGTATATAGATGATACAAATTAAGTGAAACTTCTCAATCGAGTTATAGGTCATGAAAAATCAATAATTATATAGCAATCAAATTTTCAAAGTCTAAAATCAATGATGGGTAATAATCTGATGGTCAGATTCAAATTTTGTATAATTAAAGTCTTTACTTTTCTCTACAAATTCTATCATAAAATATATAACCTAACTCAATGTACGAGTTCAAAATCCCCACTCAATATTCATAATTTGAGTTGGAAATCGCCACTACAATATTGAGTTAGTCTCAAATTAAAGAAGTAAATGACTTTTTCATAATTTGATAATTCAGAGAATTTAACTTAACATAAAGGGTTTTGGGTGCAGTCTTTTATCTTAGAAAATAAATCTTATTTAAATCTACATCCATTGGGATGCACATAGAGATGTGAATATGTGATCTTAAGCCTTTAAGGTTTGGATGTAGATGTATAACTATATGCGTAATACTAAGTCAAACCCAAAAAATAATAATATTTCTAAAATAACATAAGCAAATATCGATTGACAAACATAAAAAAAAAAAATTATTTACTTTTTTTAGTAAGCAAATTTGTTGTCATTCAAAACAACTCTTATAAAACAAATATCCTTGCCGTCCATCCTTCAAATCGTCCCTTGCAAGCACGGAAAAACGGTAGTCCGTAGTACGTACGAAGGGATGAACTTTCACCAAATTTACAAAATCGCCACTCGCTTCTCACTATAATATAAATCTTACAAATGAATCATCATAATCAACAAACGGGTATTGCCCATTTGGATTTTACTGATATTCTCTCTCACTACGTTTACGTACAACACTAGCTAAGAAGAAGATAACGATGGAGATGAAGATGAAGATGATGCAGAAAGAGAAGAGAATGAAGGTGAAGAAGGGATGGTTGGCAGTGAGAGTAGGATTAGAAGAAGAGGAAGGCAGTTTCCATCGATTCATGATCCCCATAACCCATCTCTACCATCCTCTTTTCAAGAGACTACTTGAGAAAGCACAAGAATTCTATGAGTTCCCCACAACAGGGCCTCTCCAGCTGCCGTGCTCTGTCGACGACTTTCTTCACCTCCGGTGGCTCATCGAGAAGGAGATGCAGCACTACCACCACTCCATCTTCTTCCCTGTTCCTGCTTGTTGAAACGAATTCTTTAATTTACTCTGTATCACTACATGTGTGCAATCGAATTTGACTCACGTACCGTATTTTTGAGCTGTGATGAAGAAAAGAGTTATAGATGAGTTTTCACTTTAGAGTTTAACAGCTTAATTGCTTACGAAACAATTGTCGCTTATGGTACTTCTTAATTTTCTCTAGCTTTGATAAATATTAGAATCATTTTCATTTGTCTGGTCGAATTAAGCAAAATCTTTCGAAATATTCAGGATTTTCAGAAAATAAAAGGGGAAAAAGGGTTTGACTGTGGAAATAAAGCATACCGTACGTCTCGAAGAAGTGGATGAAAACCAGGAAAGATTAATGCAGAAGAAAGGAATATGAGTTAGATGACATAAGAGGAAGAAGGAGACAAAATGCTGAGACTCAAAATTTTCAATTATATGCAGTTGACCCACCAAATGATGGAAATAAGTGTTGATGCGTAACTCTAAAAAAATATTTTTTTGGATTAACGTGTCAGAAATTCAGACATAATCCTATTAAAATATTCACGGATGAGCCCACTATTCTTAAGGTACACAAAGGTTAGATCGTTGGGACTCGAACCCGCAAGCACTCACTTCTTAAGACGGGAGGCAACGACTTGAGCTATACCTGTGTAATAACTTAATCTTCATATAACATAGTAACTTAATTTAGTTGAAAACAGATTGATTAAATTTTTTTTGAACAGTTTACTTTACTTGTCTCTAATAGACTAACTATATATATATATATATATCTAGAAAAGAATCATTACTGTAATTGGGACATTAAATATATGTAATTTAAAGGGATAGGTTCAATGGGCCTCACATTTTAGCAAGACGCTATCATATTCAATATTTAATTACTAGAACAAATAACTCAATGGAGTGAAGATAATAAACTGAATCTCCACTGTGCAACACAGGATGGGGCCACTTGAAAGAAGAGTCTACTTCTATGTTGAAAATATTTATATCTCGACATGTGATAGAAATTATTATAGTAAAATTAATTGAATTATATTCTAAAGAGTAAAAAAATGGGTAATGATTTTCACACCAGTGTGTTTGATAGTTGCACACCTTCATAAAAGGAAATCTCATTATTATCCTCAGTCACTTCTCAGCCATAATAACGAGAAGAGAGAAAATTAAGGAAGAGAGAAAAGGGTAATAATGAGATTTCCCTTTATGAAGATGTGCAACTATCAAACACACTGGTGTGAAAATGATTACTCTAAAAAAATTTACAAATTCAAAAAGTAAGTATAAAATATATTATATTAATCAGGGAAGATATATTTTTATATCTTACCGGATTCATGTTAATGACTGTGCTACCCTGATGGACAAGGTTAGGCTCAATCAATGGGTGGGCTGCAAAGTGTTTCTCCTATGCAGGTAGGTTGGAATTGTAGAAATCTACTATTAATTGCCGTCGTCGTTGTGAGACCCTGACCTGGCCCAGACTGACCGAGTCCAATAAGGGCCAGCCCAAGTGAAGGTGTGTGAGTGGGAAGAAAAGAGTCCCACATCGGAACTGAGGGTTTTCGCTTGGATTTTATAACTGCCAGCCCCTCCTCACTCAGCAAGACGCGTTTTGGGGCCTACTAGTTGGGTCAGGCCCCAATCCAAACACTTGCGGGCTAGCGCATGTGAGTGCACACGTGTGGGCCAAAAGCGGACAATTTCTTGTTGAGCGAAGCCCTAAGCCAAGATTTTTTCGGGTCAGGTCTTTACAGTCTTTTTTGGGCCAACTCATTTCTTCTTCCTAAGTCTTATGGAAATTGAGAAAGCTATGCGTGCCTTCCTTTGGGGCTCAAATGGCACTCATTAAAAGATTCATATGGTGAGTTGGAAAAAGGTTTGCTTGCCTAAAGAAGCTGGTGGTCTCAGGCTTCAGAGTCTTCTATCAATTAACTAGGCTTGCCTCATGTGTCAGATCTGGTTCATCATTATTGGAAAGGAAAGTTTATGGATCAGTTAGATCCATGAAAAATACTTGAAGCGTCGTAGTATATGGGAGGTTTGTCTCCATTGTAATGCCTCTTGGGGATGGAAGTCTATTTTGACCTGTACAGATAGTGCCAAGCCTTTTGTTGTGCATGCTATTGGTAATGGTGCCTCTATCAGGTTTTGGTTTGACCCATGGCTTAGACAAGATTGCATTCTCGCCGAGCAATACGGTAATCGATCGATCAACAATCTGGGGATGTGAAGGAATCTATCTGTCAGCAGCTTTATCAATAATGGCATTTGGGTTCTCCCTGATCTTGCCTCTGAAACTCTTATTGAAATTTGGGATTTGGTCAGATTTCACAGTATTCCTTGCAATAATGTGGAGGACCAAATATTGTGGGTTGCTGGCAACTCTGGATCCTTCAGTCTTTCATCGGTGTTGAATTCCATCCACACTCCTAACTGGCTGGGCTTTTCCTGGTTCAGAGGCACCATCAATAGGCATTCCATATTCTCTTGGTTCTATTTTAATGGGGGACTTAACACCTAGTTATTTCTGCAGGGTTGGAGATCCGATGCAACACATTTTGCCCTCTTTGTCTTCTTGTTCAAGAAGACATGCTTCATCCTCTGTTTTGCAGCTCCGTGTTGTCTATCTGGGACAAACTTATGCGCAAATTCAACTTCTTACCTTCTGCTAGTAGAACTTCTATTACTCAGCAAGCCAAAGATCTGGTTAATTCCTCCTCTAACATCCTTGCCCTTCTGGTTGCTAAGTTATCCATCCTTGCGCTGATATGGCACTATTGGATCGAACAGAATAACCACATCTTCAACTGTCATTTTAAGAGGCCTGATATCATATGCTCCCTCATCTATGGTGATATAAGATCTAGGTTGTTGTTTCTTCTCTCGAACTCCAATCTTCTTCAGGCTCCCACTTGTTTCTCTGACTTACGGGACCTACCTCTTGCAGTGCCACCTCCTGTTAAGCCACCGGATCCCTTAGTTCACAACCCAATCTCCATTTCAAATTCCCTGTTGCTAAATTGCCTCTGCATTGACAATCATTTCCACCTTCGAAGTTTGTACATTGGAGCTGATGGTGAGATAATTGGATCTGCTAGTTGGGCTCTTGGTAACCACATCGACTCTTGTTCCACTCTTCTTGGCTTCATAAAGGGCTTCACTGCCTGGTATTAAAAAAGCTAACTCTAGAGAAAATTTATTACACCAATTTTGAGGTGTTTCGTATGTTGAAGATCGTCTGCTCTGATTGGCAAACTTGCACTTTGTATACCGCTACATAATCTGTTCTTCAGTGTTTTTCTTGCGATATGGGCTGCATTACTCCTATGCCGGTCAATGTTTACAGGTTTTACTCAACAGACTTATCCTGCCTCAACGATATCCCATCCGGTGGAGGTGTTCTGATTAACAATTGAGGCTACCCTACTCTGTTTTACCTTGTGGGTATTGCGTTCCTCCATTGTCTTCTCTTGGTGGATTTGTTTTTGGAAGTTGTTTTATGTTATCTGGCCATGCCCTGACTTGTTTTTTAATGTTGTATTTTGGGCTCCTTCTTTTGCCTTTATTGTCCTTTCCTCCTCATTTTCCCTTTTAGTGAATAATATTCTTACCCTTCATTAAAAAAAAGGGAAATATTTTTCACCTCACTCATGTAAGAAATTAAAAGACTTCTAGATTATCAAAATATCAAAACTTAACTGCATATAAAAATTTTAATTATTTAATCTAAATCCAAAGAAATCTATGACTAAAATTTTTATTCCTTTAAAATTATTTATTTTAACAAATCTAGAAGTCCAGGTATATTTCATATTACAATTTGGACTATAATGAAAGATCCATGTAAAATGTGCTCGATTGAGATAGACGCATTTATTCTTTAAAAAAAGTTATATAAAGTTCAAAACATTTTTTGAAATAAAAGCTCTTTTAAATGAGCAAATAGATTAGTATTATTTGAAATTAACTAAAACAGAAAAAAATAAAAAAATCCAACACTGGTGATGTCAAGGCTAGCCAAGATGGTTACTTTCCGTTGAATTTAGGAGACGTGTAAATTACGATTGTCAGCCGACGTGTAACTGTTGCAATAATACGATCCATGCCGTGTCCGTACCTTGAACGAAGAACATTATGCAATTAAACACCTGACTTTAGTGACCAAACCCAAACAGGATTGGATTCCGTAGTAAAGTACGTACGGATGGACTTTCACCAATTTTACAAATTCGCCACTTTCTTTTCACCTATATAAGATCTTAGTATCCATGTCTTCCTTACTCAAAACGCAGTACCCACCTCTGTACTCACTCAATTGCTCTCTCTCTCTTTCACTCACTGCATATACTCAGCAGTAGCTAAGAAGCCAAGACCAAGAATAAGAAGATGGTGATGGAAGGGGAGAAGAGAATGAAGGTGAAGAAGGGATGTTTAGCGGTGAGAGTAGGATTAGAAGATGATGAAGTCAGCTCCCATCGATTCATGATTCCCATATCCTATCTCTACCATCCTCTCTTCAAGAGCTTGCTTGAGAAAGCACAAGAGGTGTATGAATTCCACACAACAGGGCCTCTCCGGCTACCATGCTCCGTCAAAGACTTCCTTCACCTCCGGTGGCTCATCGAGAGAGAGACACAGTGCTACCACCCCTCCAATTCCTTTGCTCTTCATGCTTGTTGAAATGAATTCTTCCTCTCTTTTTTCTTCTATTTTTTCCATGCTTTTTTATTTTGTTACTATGTACGACCATCTGTTTTATTTGATTCATTTACCCTCCTCTTTGGAGCTGTAATTGACACATTTATAAGTGGCGAAATAGGTGTGCTGGATGTAGCCCAATTGCAATCAATTTTGATTTTATGGAAGAATGAAAGCTTTCTATCCTATTATCAGTTTTTTGTATGAGTTGAGAATTGAGATACAGAAAATCATTCAGATTATTGCGATCACGGTGATGAGCACAGTAAAATGATTATTTTACCCTTAATATTTAGCTTAGTGAGGTCTTGAATTTTGTATATATTATATAATTAATTGGATTTTTGGGTTTGCCGTATAAAATGAAAAAATGCAAGAAAAGAAGTGAACATAGAAGATAAATGATAGAAAACATATTTAAATGAAAAGTCTGGATCGAGTTGTTAGAATGGCCATTCAAATCTATCATTGGAGCTCACTCTCATTAATTTTGGGCCTTAAAAGTTCACAAGTCCAAGCCTATAATTGAAGCGCATGTTTGAAGACTACAAGTTCAAGCCTTGTAATCCAAAGAAATGAAACTGGTGGGATCGAGAACAGCAGGAAAAATCTAGAGGGGTGCTATGAGTTGGGCGACCCTCCATAAGCCTTACCCAAGGTCAACCATGCATTGGCTGACCCATGTACCCACGTCACATCCTTTCTTCCTTTTGGATAACTCCATCTCCATCATCCATATGTCCCTTCCATAAATGCTACATGCCATCTTGGCACTTGAATTTGTCTCCTTCCACAAATATCCATTATATTCTAGCCGACCTTCCCTAATAAACTCCATTCGATCCTATCCCATCTGCCTTGTTCAATTCCTCTCTTTATTTACATCTTTATTTACATAAGTCCATCTAAGCCATCTATTCCTTTCCTTTTTTTATTCCATACGATCTTACCCCTTTATTTCTACCCCCATTCTCCTATAAATAAAGGCCATCAGACTCCATTGAAAATCGAACCTGGCTTAGGGAATTTTGGAGCAGTGAAGAATTTTTGGAGTTTTTGGTTAATATTTTATTTTATTTTATTCTTTTGTAGTTAGTTCTTTTATTTTAATTCATGTCTTATAATTCAATTTCATTAATAATAGTATAATTTCGTTTTGTTTTTTTTATTTAAATCTAAAAATCCAATGCATTGTAATTCTTAATTCCAAATTTTATTAATAATTAAAAGGCAGAAAAACCCTTAGAAATATGGTTTTCCACTTATTTATTTTTGTATGATGAAAGTTTGATTTTATTTTAATTCTTTTTATGGATTTATGTGAGAGATTATTCTAAGATATTGAATGAAAGTAGAAAAAATCTTTAGGATGAATGGAACTTGATTGTTTCAGTCTAAGGCTCTTTTTAAGAGCTGAAAAACTTTTAGATTCGAAATTGCAAGTTGAAAATTTATTTAGCCTAAGGCCGGATTTGAATTTTCTTATTTTAATTGATTTCATAAATTTCATAATGAGGATGTTAATAGATGAATAATTTGAGTGCATGATAAATAATAAATGTGAGCTCCGTATTCTAGGCCTTGATATTATTTTTAAAATATGGAAAATAAACCCTCCATAATTCTTTGACCCAGTTCCACTGTAAATATATTTTCCTAAGTTCCGATGGGTTCGATTTCGCACTTAATCGCTATACTATCTAATGGTTCGTGCGCTTGCGAGTTATAAATTTAAAATTTGCACAACACATGGTTTCTAATTAGCAGATATCAATTTGTATTTTCATTGTGAGGTTGTGGCAATCAAGAATTTGTTTAATATACACGAGGTTTTGGGTTCAAGTGACTCTCAACACAAAAATAAGAATTCCTATAGTGTTATCAAATATGCTTGGATAGGAAGATTTACATATGTCTCGATGATTACGTAAGTAGCTCTAAAATACATGAATACCTTAATCTTGACCTTTTTTTTTACCTTTGGCAGCTTATGATGTTTGGATTTTCTTTTATTCTCTTAGAAGCAGCATACATCTATTACGATAGCACATCCCTTAGTCCGGTGCCGGCCGACACATGTACGAACCAAGTCGTGACAATGGTATAAAGTTTTCTGTTTTTATTAATTTCAATATATTAAACAATATTAGTACAACTCGAATTTTTAAAATATATTAAAAATGAAAGTATTATGACATTTCTTAGCATCTATTTAAACATATTCATATATTTTACAGCTTTTAAATGTGTTATTTATCAAGTAATCAGCATTTAAATTTTATTGTTTGTCTGGTTTGAACTGTGGGTTTAATGCTTGTAATTTTATAGGCTTTTTCTTTCTTTTTGAATGAATACTAATCATCCATTAAAAAATATTAAGAGTATGATAAAATCAAATCAGGAGAATGTTAGAGTCCTCATCATATCACATTTGTCGTATTAAGGTCGGATAAGATGTTTTGTTTGCTATTAATGATATAATTGGTTGTCTGGCTTCTTCCAACAAGTTTTCTTCTTCTCTCTAAGAACAATTAACAATAGTGTAATACCGCTTAGTGGATCTGAATTTTTTATGTAGTTCAACTGGTTGCCTCTCGTCTGAGGAAGTGGGAGGTTGTGGGTTCGACTATCATTAATTTCTTTATTAAATTAAAATAATCTAAACAAAAATGTATTTAAATTACCTTCTCTAGTATTAAGTATTAACTAGGATTAAATATTATTTAAATTATCTATTCACTTTTCTAGCTTTTTTACCTGTTTAGACATTGCGCATATATTTTACCTCCACATTTTCAAAATTGAAGTTTAAAAAATATTTTTCACCTCACTCGTGTAAGAAATTAAAAGACTTCTAGATTATTAAAAAATCAAAACTTGTGACAACCCGACCCGATTCAACCCAAAGATGATATTGACCTGCTTTAGGCCCCACGTAGGTGCCCACACGATTTTGCTCTAGGCCTTGGCCCACCTGACCAGCCCAAAAGGCCTCATTCAATGGGAGGGGGACTTCTTATATAACTCTTCTATTCGTGTTTTTCTTGCACATCCAACGCAGTACCCAACTCACCCCAATTTACTAGTATTTCTCTTCTTCCTACCAATACAAAACACTAGACAAGAAGAAGCAGAAGATGAAGATGATGCAAGAGGAGAAGAGATTGAAGGTGAAGAAGGGGTGGTTGGCCGTAAGAGTAGGATCAGAAGACGACGAAGGCGGATTCCGTCGATTTGTGATCCCCATATCCTTTCTCTACCATCCTCTCTTCAAGAGACTACTTGAGAAAGCTCAAGAGGTGTATGGATTCCACACCAAGGGGCCTCTCCGGCTGCCGTGCTCGGTCGATGAGTTCCTTCACCTCCGGTGGCTCATCGAGAAAGAGCCGCAGCGCTACCACCACTCCAATTCCTTCTCCCTTCATGCTTGTTGAAATGAATTCTTCTTCTTTTTTCTTCTTTCATGCTTTTTGTTCTGTCAGTCTCTACACCCTCCCTTTAGCTGTAATTAACACAGGAGTTGTAGATGAGGATATGTACATGAATGAGAGTTTGTGAGTGGTGAAATGACCACTTGAACTCACTTTCTCTTATGGGTTATAGAGAATTTGGTGATTGAAGTAGCCTAAAGTAGGATGTGTTTTGATGTAGCCTAAATCGTAATCAATTTTGATATTATAAGTGAATCGATGCTTTAATCCCCTTTTTTTCTTATCATTTTTATTTTGTGTGGATACTGTTTTCTGGATTTTCACATTCCATATCAGTATGATCATGGGTTCTGATGCGCAGAGGTCGATTTGAATACCCATTTACTTCTAAAATTGAGAAAAAATGGGAGAAAGATTTGCATCCGCACTTGCTTCTATCCCTTATTACGCTTGTTAATTTTATCTATTTGTTGTACATATTAGGATCGTTTGTGCCACTTCGTGGATCGAGCAATCGTTTAGTTCTCCATGGAAATATTCAGATACTATGACAAAAGTTTCAAATCGGTTCATTTAAGAAATCAATAACTCCGTATAATACTTGAGGCATCATCTTCTCAATCAGTAGCTTTTGAAAGTAAATTTTACTTAAAGAATGTTATTTTGTCATGATTTTGTAATATAATATCAGACTAGATTTCGCGGTGTACATAAAGGAACTCTCTCTGCTGAAGAAAGGAAGGAAAGAGAAAACAAAAACGATGAACATAGAAGAAGAATGGAAGAAGAAAGGAATATACCATGAGGAGAGACGACGGAAGAGGAAGAAGGGACCTTATAAATTTTGGTAAGCTCATCTTTGTCGGGACACATCCAAGTCACGAACAGGGCCGGCCTTGAGATTGCAGGGCCTTAGGCGAACTCTGGAAAATGGGCGTTTTATACACTCACAAAAAATAAAATTATACATTTTTTTTTTTTACAAAGTGTGAAACATTTAAATAAACATCATAATCAAATTTATAACAAACTATTATTTAAAATTTATTCGATCTTGAGATGCAAAATTATTAATTAAATTAGTATATTCAAGTTTTTTTAACATTTTTTTTTCGATAGATAATATAGTTAATCCATTTAATATTTCTTATGACATTGTAGACCGAAGATAAGATTTATCAGTTTTAACTTTGAAAAACTTCTTTCTGCAGAGGTAATTGTAACGGGTGTAGTCAACATTATTCTATAAACAATCCATGCATTTGGAAAACAACAATTCATTCTTTTTATATAATTTAGCACTTCAATTATTCATTTAAATTTTTTTCGTACTGCATCTTTTATTATTTTCGAGTCCAACACTAATACCAATTCTCATTCAAAACGAAGATATTATTATTATTTTAATTTTTCAATTTTTCTGAATTTTTTAAAAAATTAAAAAATTTCTTAATTATAATGATTTATACTTGTATATTACGTCTAATAAAATCTATATTGATCAGATGATTAAAGCTATATTTTTTCATCTCTTCAAATTTTAAAAGCTTTAAATTATTTTTAATTCAAAATTACCAACTCAATATAGGTTTCTCTTTCGCTCTATTTAGATGATACATATATTTTAAAATATTTGTTATTAATTAAAATTATTGTTATTTTCATTATTATTATTAAACTCAATAAAATGAGAATTATAATAATTATTATTATGATTGTTACGGTCATTATTTTAATTTTTTAAGTTTAAATTGAGTAGAAAAATTATATAAATTTCCAATTTTGAGTATTTTAAATTCTAAATAGTTAAAAATAGTCAAATGATTTCAAGTGGTAGTAACTTAAAAGTCATAAATGGAATTAGTTCCGATTTGAAGGCCGCTCTATTTAGATGATACGTATATTTTAAAAGATTCTTTATTAATTAAAATTATTGTTATTTTCATTATTATATTTAAACTCAATAAAAATGAGAATTATAATAATTATTATTATGATTGTTACTAGCATTAAAAGATGATATATATATATATATATATATATATATGATACGTATATTTTAAAAGATTCTTTATTAATTAAAATTATTGATATTTTCATTATTATTATTAAACTCAACAAAAATAAAAAATAAAAATTAATAATGTAAGCAACAAGATTTGATACCACTCCACTCATATGAAAGAGAAGCACCCTAACCAACGTAGACAACAACGGATTTACACTTTTATGTGCATTATTAACTATTTAATATATAACAAAGGAGTTTATGGACTTTGGGGGCCCTTTTTATTTGGGGGCCCTAGGCGACCGCCTACTTCGCCTATAGGCAGGGCCGGCCCTGGTCACGAATCCACTAACACAAATTTCTAGTTACATGCAGTTAGGGCTGAATTCGGGCCGGGTTGGATCGGGGTTTTTAAAACCCAACCCGACTTGACTCGAACTTTTGAGCGGAACGTCTTGACCCAACCCAACCCGACCCGACCCAAATTATAATCCTACTCAACACGAAACCTGACCTGACACGTATTTTGAACCTACTTTAGCATACTTTTTACCGGGGTGGGGCGGGTTAACTTAAAATCTCTCAATCCAACCTGACCCGAATTCAATATGGGTTTCTGACTTCTCAATCTGACCCGACCCTCATTTCGGGTCCGGTCATGCGGGTTCAGGCCAAATCCTAACCTGACTTTCACCCCTACATGCAGTGGGTTTGCATTCAAGACGGATCAAATTTTCAAGTGCATAGTCCGATACTCTGATGTGATTATATTTATTGGTAAATGTAAACTATTTAAAGTATTATCTTTTTATTTTACCTGATATTAATCTAACTCATCTTGAATGTTAGATTAATCAAAATAAAAAATATATATTTACGTACAAAATGTATTTAGATGAATAGTTTTTAAGACATATACAAACTTTTTTATCTACACATTGTCTAAAATTAAATGAAGTAACCTTCACGTATCATGATTGCACAAGAAACAAGTCACATATAAATTATAATAAATTCATTTTTTTTTTAAAACTATAAAGATCTATTTCATAACTTTGAAATACAAATATTGTAACATAGTAGATGGAGAAATGGTTGTTGGTAATGACAAATGCAATATAATATATTGAGTTGAACAAGATTTTAATGATAGTTTACATAAAAATGGTCACTATTTTTTCTTGAAAATAAGGAAGAAATAAATTAACAATTCAATTTAAAAGAATATAATAATCTACATAATCATCTATTTATCTATCAAATTTTTTAATCACACAACATGGGGCCACTTCGATAGCAAACCATGAGTCTACTCGTATGATACAATACAATTATATTGATACGTGAGATAAATAATTATTTAAATAAAATTAATTAATTTATAATCTTAATGTGTAAAAAATTAAAAATAAAAATAATATAATGAGCAAAATTTAGAAAATTTAAAAATATAATTTCCTTGATTCAATTAAATTAATATTTATGGAACCTTGATTTAAGTGTTGGCCTTTCTAACAATTCTACTATATAGAAGTAAAATTGGAAGCTATATAAGAGTGCATGCGGGAAACACAACTTATATAATTATTTAATATCTTTTTAAATAAAAGAGAAACTAATGCATAAAATTAGTACTTGGGTAAAAAAAAAATCTGGATACATGTGTAAGGAGGAATCTTGTAAAAATGTATATAAATAATGTTCCCTAATATTAACTAAAGATTAAATATTATATGAATTATCTATTTATTGTTAGGATCGTGCCCCCTTCACGCCTCACACGTGTGATATTGTCCACTTTGATGACCCAAGTCAATAGGTCTCCTCACCCCCACAGGGTCTATTGGGCGCACATGGCTTACAACTTTAAAACGCATCATACTAGATGAGGGAGGCCACCCCTCATAAGCACTCAAGCGTTGTACCTTTTAGGCAACGTGAGACTTTTTTAACCAACTCTCTATTGCGGCACAAGTGGCCCTTTTTTGTTGAGGTTGTGGCAGTTAGTCCCTACGGGCCTAAGGGTAACACTGGTTGGGGGTCCCCCCACATCAGGGCTGGATTACTGGGGCCCATAATACAACAATCCTTCCCTCAGCAACCACGCAGAGTTCACGAACCTCGGACCCTCTCTAATACCAATTGTTAGAATCGTGGGCTCATCTCATGCCCCACACGTCTGATATTGTTCGATTTGCTAACCCAAGTCAATGGTCCCCTTACCCCCACAGGGTCTATTGGGTACATGGGGCTCACAGCTTTAAAACGTGTCACACTAGATGAGAGACGACCCCTCACATAATCACCCAAGCCTTGCACCTCATAGGTAATGTGAGACTTTTTTCACCCACTCCCTATTGCAACACAAGTGGACCCTTTTCTGTGAGGTTGTGGCGGTCAGTCCACTAGGGCAGTTAGTGCCTACGGGCCTAAGGGTAACACTCGCGGGGGTTCCCTCTCGGCCCCCCCTACACCAGCGCTGGATTGCTGGGCCCCATAACCCAACAATCCCCCTTCAACAACCACGCTGAGTTCCCAAACCTTGGACCCTCTCAGATACCAATTATTAGGATCGTGGGCCCCCCCTCACGCCCCACATGTGTGATATTGTCCGCTTTGCTAACCCAAGTCAATGAGTCCCCTCACCCTCACAGGTTCTATTGGGCACACATGACTCACAGCTTTAAAATTCATCACACTAGATGCAGGAGGCGACCCCTCATATAAACACCCAACCTTTGCACCTCCTGAGCAATTTGAGACTTTTTCACCTACTCCCTACTGCGGCACAAGTGACCCTTTTTTAGTGAGGTTGTAGTGGTTAGTCCACTATCGCAGTTAGTCTCTACGGGCCAAAAGGTAACACTGGCGGGAGTCTCCGCCACACCAGCATTGGATTGCTGGGCCACATAACCCAACAATCCTCCCCTTAGCAACCATATTGAGTACCCGAATTTTGGACCCGCTTTTATACCAATTGTAAGGATCGTGCGGCACAAGTGACCCTTTTCTTGTGAGGTTGTGGCAGTTAGTCCCTATGGGGCTAAGGGTAACACTGGCAAGGGGTCCTCTCCCACATCAGAGCTGGATTGCTGGGCCCCATAATGCAACAATCCTTCCCTCAACAACCACGCAGATTTCCCGAACCTCGGACCCTCACTAATACCAAATGTTGGAATCGTGGACCCATCTCACGCCCACACGTCTGATATTGTTCTCTTTGCTGACACAAGTCAATGGGTCCCCTTACCCCACAGGGTCTATTGGGCATACAAGGCTCACAACTTTAAAACGTGTCACACTAGATGAGAGAGACGACCCTTCATATAAGCACCCAAACCTTGCACCTCCTAGGTAATGTGAGACTTTTTTCACCCACTCCATATTGCGGTACAAGTGGTCCTTTTCTGTGAGGTTGTGGCGGTCAGTCCACTAGGGCAGTTAGTGCCTACGGGCCTAAGGGTAACACTCGCGGGGGTTCCCTCTCGGCCCCCCTACACCAGCGCTGGATTGCTGGGCCCCATAACCCAACAATCCCCCTTCAACAACCACGCTGAGTTCCCAAACCTTGGACCCTCTCAGATACCAATTATTAGGATCGTGGGCCCCCCCTCACGCCCCACATGTGTGATATTGTCCGCTTTGCTAACCCAAGTCAATGAGTCCCCTCACCCTCACAGGTTCTATTGGGCACACATGACTCACAGCTTTAAAATTCATCACACTAGATGCAGGAGGCGACCCCTCATATAAACACCCAACCTTTGCACCTCCTGAGCAATTTGAGACCTTTTTCACCTACTCCCTACTGCGGCACAAGTGACCCTTTTTTTATGAGGTTGTAGTGGTTAGTCCACTATCGCAGTTAGTCTCTACGGGCCAAAAGGTAACACTGGCGGGAGTCTCCGCCACACCAGCATTGGATTGCTGGGCCACATAACCCAACAATCCTCCCCTTAGCAACCATATTGAGTACCCGAATTTTGGACCCGCTTTTATACCAATTGTAAGGATCGTGCGGCACAAGTGACCCTTTTCTTGTGAGGTTGTGGCAGTTAGTCCCTATGGGGCTAAGGGTAACACTGGCAAGGGGTCCTCTCCCACATCAGAGCTGGATTGCTGGGCCCCATAATGCAACAATCCTTCCCTCAACAACCACGCAGATTTCCCGAACCTCGGACCCTCACTAATACCAAATGTTGGAATCGTGGACCCATCTCACGCCCACACGTCTGATATTGTTCTCTTTGCTGACACAAGTCAATGGGTCCCCTTACCCCACAGGGTCTATTGGGCATACAAGGCTCACAACTTTAAAACGTGTCACACTAGATGAGAGAGACAACCCTTCATATAAGCACCCAAACCTTGCACCTCCTAGGTAATGTGAGACTTTTTTCACCCACTCCATATTGCGGTACAAGTGGTCCTTTTCTGTGAGGTTGTGGCGGTCAGTCCACTAGGGCAGTTAGTGCCTACGGGCCTAAGGGTAACACTCGCGGGGGTTCCCTCTCAGCCCCCCTACACCAGCGTTGGATTGATGGGCCCCATAACCCAACAATCCCCCTTCAACAACCGCGCTGAGTTCCCAAACCTTGGACCCTCTCAGATACCAATTATTAGGATCGTGGGCCCCCCCTCACGCCCCACATGTGTGATATTGTCCGCTTTGCTAACCCAAGTCAATGAGTCCCCTCACCCTCACAGGTTCTATTGGGCACACATGACTCACAGCTTTAAAATTCATCACACTAGATGCAAGAGGCGACCCCTCATATAAACACCCAACCTTTGCACCTCCTGAGCAATTTGAGACCTTTTTCACCTACTCCCTACTGCGGCACAAGTGACCCTTTTTTTGTGAGGTTGTAGTGGTTAGTCCACTATCGCAGTTACTCCCTACGGGCCTAAAAATAACATTGGCGGGAGTCTCCCCCACACCAGCATTGGATTGCTGGGCCCCATAACCCAATAGTCCCCCCTTTAGCAACCACGTTCAGTTCCCGAATTTCGGACACGCTTTGATACCAATTGTTAGCATCGTGTGGCACAAGTGGCCCTTTTTATGTGAAGTTGTGGTAGTTAGTCCCTATGGGCCTAAGGGTAACACTGGCAGGGGGTTCTTCCCCACATCAGAGCTGGATTGCTAGGCCCCATAATGCAACAATCATTCCCTCAACAACCACGCAGAGTTCCCGAACCTCGGACCCTCACTAATACCAATTGTTAGAATCGTGGACCCATCTCACGCCCACACGTTTTATATTATTCTCTTTGTTGACCCAAGTTAATGGGTCCCCATAACGCCACAGAGTCTATTGGGCACATGGGGCTCACAACTTTAAAACGTATCACACGAGATGAGAGAGACGACCCATCATATAAGCACCCAAGCCTTGCACCTCGTAGATAGTGTGAGACTTTTTTCACTCACTCCATATTGCGTTACAAGTGGCCCCTTTTCTGTGAGGTTGTGGCGGTCAGTCCACTAGGGCAGTTAGTGCGTATGAGCCTAAGGGTAACACTAGTGGGGGTTCCCCCTCGGCCCTCCCACACCAGCACTGGATTGCTGGGCCCCATAACCCAACAATCCCCCTTCAACAACCACGCTGATTTCCCAAATATTGGACCCTCTCAGATACCAATTGTTAGAATCGTGGGCCCCCCTCACGCCCCACATGTGTGATATTGTCCGTTTTGCTAACCCAAGTCAATAGGTCCCCTCACCCTCACAGGTTCTATTTGGTACACATGACTCACAGCTTTAAAATGCATCACACTAGATGTAGGAGGCGACCCCTCATATAAACACCCAACCCTTGCACCTCCTAGGCAATTTGAGACTTTTATCACCTACTCCCTACTGCGGCACAAGTGACCCTTTTTTTGTGAGGTTGAAGTGGTTAGTCCACTATCGCAGTTAGTCCCTACGGGCATAAAGGTAACACTGGCGGGAGTCTCCCCCCACACCAGCATTGGATTGCTGGGCCCCATAACCTAACAATCCCCTCTTTAGCAACCACGTTGAGTTCTAGAACTTCGGACCCGCTTTGATACCAATTGTTAGGATCATGCGGCACAAGTGGCCTTTTTTTTGTGAGGTTGTGGCAGTTAGTCCCTATGGGCCTAACGGTAACATCAGAGCAGGATTGCTGGGCCCCATAATGCAACAATCATTCCCTCAACAACCACGCAGAGTTCCCAAACCTCGGACCCTCACTAATACCAATTGTTAGAATCGTGGACCCATCTCACGCCCACACGTCTGATATTGCTCTCTTTGCCGACCCAAGTCAATGGGTCCGCTAACCCCCACAGGGTCTATTGGGCACACGGGGCTCACAACTTTAAAACTTATTACATTAAATGAGAGAGACGACCCTTCATATAAGCACCCAAGCCTTACACCTCCTAGCTAATGTGAGACTTTTTTCACCCACTCCATATTGCGGTACAAGTGGCCCCTTTTGTATGAGGTTGTGGCGGTCAGTCCATTAGGGCAGTTAGTGCCTAAGGGTAACACTAGCGGGGGTTCCCCCTCGGCCCTCCCACACCAGCGTTGGATTGCTGGGCCCCATAACCCAAAAATCCCCATTCAACAACCACGCTGAGTTCCCAAACCTTGGACCCTCTCAGATACCAATTATTAGGATCGTGGGCCCCCCTCACGCCCCACATGTGTGATATTGTCCGCTTTGCTAACCCAAGTAATGGGTCTCCTCACCCTCACAAGTTCATTTGGGCACACATGACTCACAGCTTTAAAATGCATCACACTAGATGCAGGAGCCAACCTCTTATATAAACACCCAACCCTTTCACCTTCTAGGCAATTTGAGACTTTTTTTACCTACTCCCTACTGCGGCACAAGTGACCCTTTTTCTGTGAGGTTGTAGTGGTTAGTCCACTATCGCAGTTAGTCCCTACGGGCCTAAAGGTAACACTGGCGGGAGTCTCCGCCACACCAGCATTGGATTGCTGGGCCCCATAACCCAACAATCCCCCCCTTAGCAACCACGTTGAGTTCCCAAACTTCGGACCCGCTTTGATACCAATTGTTAGGATCGTGTGGCACAAGTGGCCCTTTTTTTGTGAGGTTGTGGCAGTTAGTGCCTATGGGCTTAAGGGTAGCACTGGCAGGGGGTCTTCCCCCACATCAGAGCTGGATTGCTGGGCCCGGTAATGCAACAATTCTTCCCTCAACAACCACGCAGAGTTCCCGAACCTCGGACCCTCACTAATACCAATTGTTAGAGTCGTGGACCGATCTCACGCCCACACGTCTGATATTATTCTCTTTTCTGACCCAAGTCAATGGGTCCCCTTACCCCCACAGGGTCTATTGGGCACACGGGGCTCACAACTTTAAAACGTATTACACTAGATGAGGGAGACGACCTTTCATATAAGCACCCAAGCCTTGCACCTCGTAGGTAATGTGAGACTTTTTTCACCCACTCCATATTGCGGTACAAGTGGCCCCTTTTCTGTGAGGTTGTGGCGGTCAGTCCACTAGGGCAATTAGTGCCTACGGGCCTAAGGGTAACACTAGTGGGGGTTCGCCCTCGGCCCCACCACACTAGCGCTGGATTGCTGGGCCCCATAACCCAACAATCCCCCTTCAACAACCACGCTGAGTTCCCAAACCTTGGACCCTCTCAGATACCAGTTATTAGGATCGTGGGCCCCCCTCACGCCCCACATGTGTGATATTGTCTACTTTGCTAACCTAAGTCAATGGGTCCCCTCACCCTCACAGGTTCTATTGGGCACACATGACTCACAGCTTTAAAATGCATCACATTAGATGCAGAAGGCGACCCCTCATATAACCACCCAACCCTTGCATCTCCTAGGCAATTTGGGACTTTTTTCATCTGCTCCCTACTGCGGCGCAAGTGACCCTTTTTTTGTGAGGTTGTAGTGGTTAGTCCACTATCGCAGTTAGTCCCTACGGGCCTAAAGGTAACACTGGCGGGAGTCTCCCCCACACCAGCATTGGATTGCTAGGCGCCATAATCCAACAATCCCCCCCTTTGCAACCACGTTGAGTTCCCGAACTTCGGACCCGCTTTGATACCAATTGTTAGGATCGTGCGGCACAAGTGGCCCTTTTTTTGTGAGGTTGTGGTAGTTAGTGCCTATGGGCTTAAGGGTAGCACTAGCAGGGGGTCTTCCCCCACATCAAAGCTGGATTGCTGGGCCCCATAATGCAACAATCCTTCCCTCAACAACCACGCAGAGTTCCCGAACCTCGGACCCTCACTAATACCAATTGTTAGAATCGTGGACCCATCTCACGCCCACACGTCTGATATTATTATCTTTGCTGACCCAAGTCAATGGGTCCCCTTACCCCCACAGGGTCTATTGGGCACACGGGGCTCACAACTTTAAAACGTATCACACTAGATGAGGGAGACGACCTTTCATATAAGCACCCAAGCCTTGCACCTCGTAGGTAATGTGAGACTTTTTTCACCCACTCCATATTGCGGTACAAGTGGGCCCCTTTTCTGTGAAGTTGTGGCGGTCAGTCCATTAGGGCAGTTAGTGCTTACGGGCCTAAGGGTAACACTAGCGGGGGTTCCCCCTCGGCCCCACCACACTAGCGCTGGATTGCTTGGCCCCATAACCCAACAATCCCCCTTCAACAACCACACTGAGTTCCCAAACCTTGGACCCTCTCAGATACCAGTTATTAGGATCGTGGGCCCCCCTCACGCCTCACATGTGTGATATTGTCCACTTTGCTAACCCAAGTCAATGGGTCCCCTCACCCTCACAGGTTCTATTGGGCACACATGAGTCACAGCTTTAAAATGCATCACACTAAATGCAGGAGGCGACCCCTCATATAAACACCCAACCCTTGCACCTCCTAGGCAATTTGAGACTTTTTTCACCTACTCCCTACTGCTGCACAAGTGACCCTTTTTTTGTGAGGTTGTAGTGGTTAGTCCACTATCGCAGTTAGTCACTACGGGCCTAATGGTAACACTGGCGGGAGTCTCCCCCACACCAACATTGGATTGTTAGGCCCCATAACCCAACAATCCCCCCTTAGCAACCACGTTGAGTTCCCGAACTTCGGACCCGCTTTGATACCAATTGTTAGGATTGTACCCCCCCCCCCCCCCCCACTCGCGCCCTACAGGTGTGATATTGTTCGGTTTGCTGACCCAAGTCAATGAGTCCCCTCACCTCCACAGTGTCTATTGGGCACACAAGATTCACGGCTTTATAACGCGTCACACTAGATGAGGGAGGCGATCCCTCATATAAGCACCCAAGCCTTGCACCTGTTAGGCACTGTGGCTCTTTTTTCACCTACTCCCTATTACGACACAAGTGGCCTTTTTTTTTGTGAGGTTATGGCAGTTAGTCCCTACGGGCCTAAGGGTAACATTGGTGGAGGTGTCCCTACACCAGCGCTGGATTGTTGGGACCCATAACCCAACATTTATATTTCTACAAATTCTATGAGAAAACATATATATTTTACTTTGTCATTTTCAAAATTTAAGTTTGAACAAGATTGTTCACCTCATCTATCTAAGAAAATAAAAGACTTCTAGATTATAAAAATATCAAAACTTAACTGCATTTGAATTTTTAAATTATTTAATCTAAATCCAATGAAAGCTGTGGCTAAAAACTCTGTGACTTTAAAATTATTTTATTTTAGCAATTCTAAAGAGTGTATGTTTATTTCATTTACTACAATTGGACCTACAATGAAAGATTCATGTAGGATGTGCTAGATGGAGAAAGACACATCTTCTCTTTAAAAAAGTTATATAAAGTTCAAAACATTTTTCTTAATATGAAATAGAATGTTTTTTAGAATGAAAAAATAGATAATATTATTTGAAATTAAGTAAAATAGTCTAAGTTTTAGTAAAAAAAAACCAACAAGATAGTATCTAAGCTAGCAAAGATTTTTATTTAATATGGAGGGGTAAATTTGACTACCAAGAATCGCTTTAAGAATTGGTCGTCTTTAATTTGATTCATATTCAATTTTAAAGGACCACTTTTTGTTAAACTTATCATTGTTGTAAATGAAGAAGTTTATAAATGTCGTAAGATTTTTTTTTAAACATGAATATATCCATTCTACATAAATGGTCAAAACAATCTCACAAGCATATGTAAATCTTCCAATCACACACTAGTTTGACGAATAAACTCACATAGCGTGACCCATAAAAATTAAATTTAAATTAAACTTAATAATTTTTTTTACAAGTGAAACTTCTTTAATTTTTAGGCGGTTATATCCTAAGAATTAATCAATTGAAAAAGAAATTTGCACTTGTAACTATGCACAGCCTGCAATCATACGATCCACGCAGTGTCCGTACCAAACGTAAACAGAATTGGATTCCGTAGTAAGTACGTACGGATAGACTTTGACCAATTTTACAAATTCGCTACTCCCTTTTCACCTATTTAAGTTCTTCTATCCATGTCTTTCTTACTCAAACGCAGTACCCACCTCTCTCTCTCTCTCTTTCACTGACTACATATACGCAGCAGTAGCTGAGAAGCCAAGAAGAAGAAGAAGAAGATGGTAATGGAAGGAGAGAAGAGAATGAAGGTGAAGAAGGGGTGGTTGGTGGTGAGAGTAGGACTAGAAGACCAAGGCGGCTTTTCTCGATTTATGATCCCCATATCCTATCTCCACCATCCGCTCTTCAAGAAACTACTCGAGAAAGCAGAAAAGGCATATGAGTTCCACACAACAGGGCCTCTCCGGCTACCATGCTCCGTTGAAGACTACCTTCACCTCCGGTGGATCATTGAGAGAGAGATGCAGCACTACCACCCCTCTAATTCTTTCTCTCTTTATTCTTGTTGAAATGAATTCTTCTTGCATTTTTCTTTTTTCATGTTTTTGTAGGTGGTGAAATACTCCACTTTAGACTTACTATCTTGTATTGATTATAGAATTTATAGGCGCGTTTGGATGTGGCTGAAATCCAAATCAATTTTTTATATTATGGAAGAATTGAATGCTTCACATATCAAATTCATTCATAATTTTTATTATTTTGATCAAACCAACAAAGCTATAACAATATACAATTTCTCATTTCTTGGCTGTTGATTTAATGAATATAAGCCCCATTAACATTGATTCTCTAAATTTCATAATAGTGGCATTCAATAATCTTAGAATCAATAATTTGTACTTCATCTGTCCCAAATTAGTTGTCCTAAATGGATTTTGCAATTGTTCCAAAATAGTTGTCTCATTTATATTGGAATAGTATAAAGTGTGTTGAAAATTGATGAGGTCACATAGAGTACTAACCTTATATAGAGAGTTCCTTAAAAAATACAAATAATTCAAATGAGATAACTAAAATGGGACGGAGGGAATATTTGATAAGGTCTATTACACGTGTATATATATAGCTTCTAGCTGACCTTAAAGCTATTAAAGTCAAACTCTAAACCTAAACCTAAACTTAATCAAAATGTATCTCTTAATAAGAGATTAACTCAAACTAAATCCTAACTTAATACTAACTCTAATTATATTCAACAACTTCCATATTATGTATCTTGAAAAATTCATAGGAGAAGCAATCAAAGATTAACGCAACAAATTTCTCACACAATGTGATGCAAAATTTGTGAAATTGATTTATCAAAATCTAACTTAAATTGTGTACTTGAAATGAACCCACCTGCTTTAAAAGGTCATGGGCCATAGATTTTGAGATAGAACTCGGTTGAACCCAACCTTCCTCGAAGACAATTCATTAGACGATTCAGTTCTGATAACATTGATAAGAACCAAGTAATATTTTTATAATAATAAACAACTGGCTTTATTGTTTACGATGGGGCTATGTGATACAACATTGTTGTTTTGATAGTTTTATAAATATTCAATATTTATAATAATATCGTTACCGCTCAATTTTTCTAAATCTTAAGACATGACAATTTTATAACATTTCTTTATATTTATCTGAAATATTAATAATTTTTACAGTTTTGAATTTTATTATTTTAAAATACTTCCTCCACTGCTATGTCTAATATTTAACTTCAATTTGAATGTGAATGGATATCGTGTATTTAAAAAGAGAGATTTTACATTTATCATATGGTGGACCTTTTATGGTTGGGTAGATTGATAGAAGACTATATAGATGATACAGATTAAGGAAAACTTCTCAGTCATGAAAACTCAATAATTATATGGCAATCAAATTTTCAAAGTCTAAAATCATATAGGTAATAATCTGATGATGAGATTCAAATTTTGTATAACTAAAGTTTTTACTTTTAAGATATCCTAAAATTCTTTGGTCCTGATTGTCCAAAGATGGTTTGTTTTGGAGATAATTTGATTAACCATATGAAGAATCTTGTAAATGCTGGAGACCTCCGAATTTTTTCTAAAGTCTCAATATAATTGGTGGGCCCCTGGGTCCTTGTTTTTTTGTCTTTGCCTCTGCGGGGCTTATTTTTGAGCCTCTTTTTGTTTGGCCACCTTTGCTTGGCTCAGACTGTAGGATTTTGTTCATTTTTTTGTACATTTCTCTTTGAATGAATTCTTATCCATTATTAAAAAAAAGAAAAAATTTACCTAACTCAATGTTAGGAGTTGAAAATCACCACTCAATATTCATAATTTGAGATGGAAATCGCCACTACAATATTGAGTTAGTCTCAAATTAAAGAAGTAAATGACTCTTAAATAATTTGATAATTCAGAGAATTTAACTTAACATAAAGGGTTTTGGGTGCAGTCTTTTATCTTAGAAAGTAAATCTTATTTAAATCTACATCCATTGGGATGCACATAGAGATGTGAATATGTGATCTTAAGCCTTTAAGGTTTGGATGTAGATGTATAACTATATGCGTAATACTAAGTCAAACCCAAAAAATAATAATATTTCTAAAGTAACATAAGCAAATATCGATTGACAAACATAAAAAAAAAAAAAAAAAAATTATTTACTTTTTTTAATAAGCAAATTTGTTGTCATTCAAATATAAAACAAATATCCTTGCCGTCCATCCTTCAAATCGTCCCTTGCAAGCACGAAAAAACGGTAGTCCGTAGTACGTACGAAGGGATGAACTTTCACCAAATTTACAAAATCGCCACTCGCTTCTCCCTATATAAATATTACAAATAAATCATTATCATCAACAAACGGGTATTGCCCATTTGGATTTTACTGGTATTCTCTCTCACTACGTTTACACACAACACTAGCTAAGAAGAAGATAACGACGAAGATGAAGATGATGCAGAAAGAGAAGAGAACGAAGGTGAAGAAGGGATGGTTGGCAGTGAGAGTAGGATTAGAAGAAGAGGAAGGCAGTTTCCATCGATTCATGATCCCCATATCCCATCTCTACCATCCTCTTTTCAAGAGACTACTTGAGAAAGCACAAGAATTCTATGAGTTCCACACAACAGGGCCTCTCCAGCTGCCGTGCTCCGTCAACGACTTCCTTCAGCTCCGGTGGCTCATCGAGAAGGAGATGCAGCACTGCCACCACACCATCTCCTTCCCTGTTCCTGCTTGTTGAAACGAATTCTTTAATTTACTCTGTACGACCACATGTGTGCAATCGAATTGACTCACGTACAGCATTTTTGAGCTGTTACGAAGAAAAGAGTTACAGATAAGTTTTACTCATGTGTTTAACAGCTTAATTGCTTACGAAACAATTGTCGCTTATGGTGCTTCTTAATTTTCTCTAGCTTTGATAAATATTAGAATCATTTTCATTTGTCTGGTCGAATTAAGCAAAATCTTTCGAAATATTCAGGATTTTCCGAAAATAAAAGGGAAAAAAGGGTTTGACTGTGGAAATAATGTTAGATGTGGCTCAAATTTAACAAGTCCAATAGCGTATCTATTAAAATCAATTGGTGGATTTTGGAAACTACTTGTTGATGGCTAGATTTAGACATTGCTAGAAGTAGAAAGTCCTTAGGAGGAAAGGACAGTTGCATGAAATTGGATTACACGTCATTGGGCTGCAAGAGGAGTTAAGTTGAGCACCGATCTATACAATATCTATAGCAAGGACAACTGGCTGGAAGCTAGAGAAAAGCAACTACTGTTTTACACGGCAATGGGTTTCCTAATCACATTAGGAATTGCCAAAGTAGGTACGTGCCTGTATGAATTTATATTGGGACTGATATACATGGCAATGTGTGTGGAATCCCAAGAAGGCATTGAGAGAGGGACGTCCTTGAGGAAGGCCTTTTGGCCTTGGGCCTCTAAGCCGCATGTGAAGAGGGCCTTATGTGGCCGCATGCAAGACGGCGTGGAATCTCAATGGTACGCAGATCTGACGATGTCTGGAGGATAGCTCGATGGCCGGAGAGGGGGAGGGAGGGGGGGGGGGGGGGGGGAGGAGCAATAGTGCAGCACCGCTGCAGATCTGGGTTTTCAGATCTGTGAGTGGCAGCCAGCAGGAGTGCGGCTGGAGAGACGAAGCCCCTTCGCCAGAGCAGAAGTGTAGATCTGTGTGTATGGGACACACCATCATCGGATACGCTCGCGTTTGAGAAGCATGTCGGGATTGCTCGTAGGACGCAGGAAGCGTAGAGGGAGGAACACAGAAGTTGGGTTCACTATTCTGGGTATGAGAGAGATTCACATCAACTGAGAGGTGACGTCGATGTGTCTTATACATGGGTGTACAAGGGGCTCGGGACTTCGGGTTTGGGCTCTTAACTTAAGGGAGTCATTGATATTGTACATGTATATTCTTTCTCATATAGTGAATATTCTGTTGCTCCGTGGACGTAGGCCAGGTGGGCCGAACCACGTTAAAATATTGTGTTATGCTGTGTGTTTATTTCCGTTCGATTTTTCTTGTTTTCGTGCGTAACGCTAACAAATAAAGCATACCGTACGTCTGGAAGAAGTGGAGATGAAAACCAGGAAAGATGAATGCAGAAGAAAGGAATATGCATTAGATGACATAAGAGGAAGAAGGAGACAAAATGCTGAACCTCAAAATTTTCAATTATATGCAGTTGACCCACCAAATGAAGGAAATAAGTGCTAACGTGTAACTCTAAAAAATTAATCTTTTTTGGATTAACGCGTGTGAAACTCAGACACAATTCTATTAAAATCTTCACAGATGAGTCCACTACCCTTAAGGCACACCAAGGTTAGGCCGTGGGGACTCGAACCCGTAACCACTCACTTCCTGAGAGGGGAGACAACCAGTTGAACTACACCCTATGGGTGTAATAACTTAATCTTCATATAACATAGTAACTTAATTTAATTGAAAACAGATTGATTAAATTTTTTTTTGAACAGTTTACTTTACTTGTCTCTAATAGACTAACTTTATATATCTAGAAAAGAATCATTACTGTAATTGGGACATTAATATGTAATTTAAAGGGAAAGGTTCACTGGGCCTCACATTTTAGCAAGACGCTGTCATATTCAATATTTAATTACTAGAACAAATAACTCAATGGCGTGAAGATAATAAACTTATCTCCACTGTGCAACACAGGATGGGGCCACTTGAAAGATGAGTCTACTTCTATGTTGAAAATATTTATATCTCGACATGTGATACAAATTATTTTAGTAAAATTAATTGAATTATATTCTAAAGAGTAAAAAAATGGGTAATAATTTTCACACCAGTGTGTTTGGTAGTTGCACATTCATAAAAGGAAATCTCATTATTACCCTCAATCACTTTTCAACCATAATAATGAGAAGAGAGAAAATTAAGGAAGAGAGAAAGGGGAATAATGAAATTTCCTTTTACGAAGGTGTGCAACTATCAACACTAGTATGAAAATCATTACTCTAAAAGAATTTACAAATTCAAAAAGTAAGTGTAAAAATATATTATGTTAATTCGGGAAGATATATTTTTATATCTTACCGGATTCATGTTAATGACTGTGCTACCCTGATGGACAAGGTTAGATTCAAAACCAATGGGTCGGCTGCATAGTGTCTCTCCTACGCGGGTAGGTTGGAATTGTAGAAATCTACTATTAATTGCCGTCGTCTTTTTTGGGCTAACTCCATTCTTCTTCCCAAGTCTTACGGAAATTGAGAAAGCTATGCGTGCCTTCCTTTGGGGCTTGAATGGTACTCATAAAAAGAATCGTATGGTGAGTTGGAAAAAGGTTTGCTTGCCTAAAGAAGCTGGTGGCCTCGGGTTTCAGAGTCTTCTGTCGATTAACTGGGCTTGCCTCATGCGTCAGATCTAGTTCATCATTATTGGAAAGGAAAGTTTATGGATCAGTTGAATCCATGCAAAATACTTGAAGCGTTGCAGTATATGGGAGGTTTGTCTCCATTGTAATCCCTCTTGGGGATGGAAGTCTATTTTGAACTGTACAGATAGTGCCAAGCCTTTTGTTGTGCATGCTATTGGTAATGGTGCCTCTATCAGGTTTTGGTTTGACCCATGGCTTAGACAAGATTGCATTCTCGCTGAGCAATACGGTAATCGATCGATCATCATTCTGGGGATGGGAAGGATGCTATCTGTTAGCAGCTTTATCAATAATGGCATTTGGGTTCTCCCTGATCCTACCTCTGAAACTCTTATTGACATTCCTCTAGCAGTCATGGCCAGCTTTATCTTAGGATTGTTCAAGACATCAGGAATCGTATTTTCTTCCTCTGCTCGAATGCTGATCTTCTTAAAGTGAGGGACTCTTTCTCTGCATCGTGGGACCTACCTCCTCCTCTTCCTAAACCCCCCCCCCCCCCACAAAAAAAAAAAAACCCCAGACCCTCCAAGATCCCCTTTGTCTAATCGAGAATACATTCTTATTTCTCCTTTTGATTCTTATGGTCCCTTATGAGCACAGGAAAATGACTATTTTACCATTGTATTTGGACTAATTAACCTCTTGTTTTGTGTGTTTTAGAATATGTTTAATGGGATTTTGGACGTTTTGCAAGATTTACATGGAAATGCAAGATATGCGAATTCAAAAGGTGAATTTTGCAATTTATGGACACAAGTTGATATTTTTGAAAAGTTGAAAATTTTAATAATTATTTTACCACAATTTTAGGGGTTTTATTTGTAAACTAATTAATTCAAATCCATTTATGAGAGTTTGGATTAATTTAGTTATTTTTAGAATCGATTGTAAGTGGTAAAATTATTTATTAGATTTTCCATACTTTGAAAAGCCCAATTATTAAACTCATTAAGAAAAATCCATAAAGAAATCCACATGTTTGAAGACTATTTTCATTATCTCAAGCTACATATGAGGAAATTCGAAATTTACAAGCCAATATAAGAGGATTTTCGAATTTGGAAAGTGGATTAAGGAAAAAGAAATAAAATAAGAAGGGGAGAAAAATAAGGAAGGATTGATACATATTCAGTATTTTGGCCATAAAGTTCCACTCCGATATCTGATTGCTTTGATTCTTTTTGCATTGGAAAAAAGACTGAAGGATACAACTTTATAGTTTATGACTTTTCCTGATTCAGACGTTAATTATGTCAAAACTGAGCTGCAAGATGGTACATGTGTAAAAAATGGGATTTTGCACCCACTTTTCTTACACGAATTTTACTATTTTTTTTCTACCTTCTTGCTTCTTTGAGCCATTCCACGTTTAGGACAAATCATATCAGCCCTTCATGTGTCCCTTGTTTTATTTAAATCTTTAAATCCAAGCCATTCATTCCACCTCCTTTCATATATAAATACTAGCCCTCATTGTAGAAAATTGAACTTGGGCATTGAAGAAAAGCATGTGCAAAGGAAAGGAGATGAAGAAGAGAAGGAGTAAGACTGTGAGATTTTCAATTCATATTGGGTTCTAAGGGTGGTGGATTTTGATTTCCAATGTATTTTTCTTATGTCTTTGTTCCAAAATTTTATTGATTTGTAATTTTTAATTCCATGTTTTAATTAATAAAAGAAGGTGAGATTATTAGAATTATGGTTTTTCAAATTTTGATTTTTATTATGATGGTTTGAATCATTCTACTTCTTGACTCCTCTCTTGGTAATTAATTTGGACATATGAAATAGTTAGATCTTTGATTAACATTACTATTCTAGGTCTAAGATTCTTTGGAATGAATGAAATAGTTAGATCGGAGAATTACATGATTAATCTAGATCTAAGGTTTAGATTAATTAGGGAACTAATTTGATGAAAGACTTGCATAAGATTGAAATTTTACTTGAGCTCCATGTTTTAGACCGTTATTTTATTATTAAAATTTGGATGATAATGCCTCATTAATTCTTTGATCTAGTTCCACTATAAATATGTGCAGAGGTAATTTTAGTTGTTTTCAATTTTTTTATTTTGTTTTGTCTATAAATTCAAACTCTTGAAAATTGAAACTAGGTTGGTAATTAATTAATTGAATCTTAATTATGTATTTTAAGTTAGATTAAGATTATTTATAATTTTTAGATTAATTCCATCATCTTAATTGAAATTAGATGAATTTTGTGTTTTTCATGAAAATTAGATCTCTTGAATGGTTAATTTCTAATTTTAGATGCGGTTTTCATTTTTGAACTTGTTTTCTATTTTTAGAATGTTTCTAAATTAAAATTAGATTTCCTAGATTAGAGAAATAACTCCGTATTTATGATTGTTGTCAATATTTCCTAAATTTCTTAAAATATATAATTCATTGGTATATTTTTCTACGGATATATTTTCCTAAGTTCTAATGGGTGCGACCTCACACTCAATCACTATATTATCTAATGGTTTGTGCGCTTGCGAATTATAAATTTAAAATTTGCACAACAATCCGAAGCTGGGAGCACTCTACATCTGTGGGGACCATGATTTATTTGGTGTTACCTGCATTCCTGCTATTGGGCCTGATGCGAAATTGTTTTTTTTAACCTTTGCCCAAAAAAATTTGTTGTTTCTTTCCCAGATGGGTCACCCAATCCATCAGCTACTCCTTTGCTCGGGCTTGGCCAACCTAATCAACCAGCCCAATACCAACTTTTGGACCCTTCTCTGCCATCAAAAAGCTTCTCAATTGTTTTGGCCCTGATGGCCCAAAGATAGTTTGCCTTGGAAATACAACAATTTATCATACGTTTGCCTCCCAATCTGTTAGGGGCACTGGTATTTTCAATCTTCTGTCCTTTCAGTCTTGACTGGAGCTGTTTTTTATGGTTTGGCCTTTTGATGCCCAATCTGGGCTCATTTTATCTTTGGACCAATTAGGTTCTTATTTTTGGCCTGGCCCGGGCTGTGGGCTTATAGGTATTTTCCCCCTTTTGGGCTTTCTTCTTGTTCTTGAATGAAATACTTACACATCATTCAAAAAAAACTCTTATTGAAATTTGGGATTTGGTCAGATTTCACAGTATTCCCTGCGATAACATGGACGACCAAATATTGTGGGTTGCTAGCAACTCTGGATCCTTCAGTCTTTCATCGGTGTTGAATTTCATCCACACTCCTGATTGACTGGGTTTTTCCTGGTTCAGAGGCAACATCAATAGGCATTCCATATTCTCTTGGTTCTATTTTAATGGGGGACTTAACACCAAGTTATTTCTGCAGGGACTGGAGATCCGATGCAACACATTTTGCCCTCTTTCCCTCTTTGTCTTTTAATGGGGCACTTAATACCATGTTATTTCTACAGGGGTTGGAGATCCGATGCAACACATTTTGCCCTCTTTGTCTTCTTGTTCAAGAAGACATGCTTCATCCCCTGTTTTGTAGCTTCGTGTGGTCTATCTGGGACAACTTATGAGCAAATTCAACTACTTACCTTCTGCTAGTAGAACTTCTATTACTCAGCAAGCCAAAGATCTGGTTAATTCCTCCTCTAACGTCCTTGCCCTTCTGGCTGCTAAGTTATCAATCCTTGCACTGATAAGGCACTATTGGATCAAACAGAATAATTGCATCTTCAACTGTCATTCTAAGAGGCCTGATATCATATGTTCCTCATCTATGGTGATATAAGATCTAGGTTGTTGTTTCTTCTCTCGAACTCCAATCTTCTTCAGGCTCCCACTTGTTTCTGTAACTTACGGGACCTACCTCCTGCAGTGCCACCTCCTCTTAAGCCACCGGATCCCTCAGTTCACAACCCAATCTCCATTTCAAATTCCCTGTTGCTAAGTTGCCTCTGCCTTGACAATCATTTCAAACTTCAAAGTCTGTATATTGAAGTTGATGGTGAGATAATTGGATCTGCTAGTTGGGCTCTTAGTAACCACACTGACTCTTGTTCCACTCTTCTTGGGCTTCATAAAGGGCTTCACTATCTGGTATTAAAAAAGCTAACTCTGGAGAAAATTTATTACAACAATTTGGAGGCTTTTCGTATGTTGAAGACCGTCTGCTCTGATTTTCGAACTTGCGCTTTGTGTGCCGCTACATATTTTGTTCTGAAGCGTCTTCCTTGCGATATGGGTTGTATTACTTCTATGTCGGACAATGTTTACAGGTTTTACTCAAAAGACTTATCCTGCCTCAACGATATCCCATCCAGTGGAGGCGTTCTGATTAACAATTGAGGTTTCCTTGCTCTGTTTTACCATGTGGGTGTTGCGTTCCTCCATTGTCTTCTCTTGGTGGATTTGTTTTTGGAAGTTGTTTTATGTCATTTGGCCATGCCCTGGCTTGTTTTTTTAATATTGTATTTTGGGCCCCTTCTTTTTCCTTTACTGTCCTTTCCTCCTCATTTTCCCTTTTAGTGAATAATATTTTTACCCTTCATTAAAAGAAAAAAAGGAAATATTTTTCACAGCACTCATGTAAGAAATTAAAAGACTTCTAGATTATCAAAATATTAAAACTTAACTGCATATAAAAAATTTAATTATTTAATCTAAATCCAAATAAATCTATGACTACATTTTTTGTTGCCTTTAAAATTATTTATTTTAACAAATCTAAAAGTCCAAGTATATTTTGTATTACAATTTGGACTAAAATAAAAGATCCATGTAAAATGTGCTCGATTGAGATAGACACATTTATTTCTTAAAAAAAGATATATAAAGTTTAAAATACTTTTCATAATATGAAATAAAAGCTTTTTTAAATGAGCAAATAGATTAGTATTATTTGAAATTAACTAAAACAGTGTAAGTTTTAGAAAAGAAAAAAAAATCCAACACGGTGATGTCAAGGCTAGCAAAGATTGGGGTGCCAATATAGACACCGCAAAGTCCTGTCACTAGACACCGATTTTGTGATTTTCAGTGGAAATTACCATGCTGCCCTTCCGTGTATAATCGATCGATCGAATGTGCAGTGCACTTTTCGCGTCGATCGATCGATTACACGAATGGAAGAAAACGATCAGAAAAATGTGAAATGATTCTATCGATCGATTGATAGCATGCTATCAATCGATCGACAGAATACAGTAATTAAATAAAAAAAAATTTAAACTTTAAAGTTGTTTTTTAACCACTGTATATTTTCAAAATTTCTCAAATTGAATATCCGGACTAATTACGATAACCTGAACAAAATACTTTAAGACTTCAAGGTCTTTTGACACTCCCAAATATTTAAAACAGAGTGTTTTACAAATAAGGGTATCCCTAGGGTGTATCAAAAACACATTTAGAAGTGTCAAAAGACCTTGAAGTCTTAAAGTATTTTTATCAGGTTAACGTAATTAGTCCGGATATTTAATTTGAAAAATTTTGAAAGTACACAGTGGTTAAAAAATAATGTTAAAGTCTTATCTTTCCTTTAAAACTTTAACATTATTTTTTAAGCACTGTGTATTTTCAAAATTTCTCAAATTGAATATCCGGACTAATTACGATAACCTGAACAAAATACTTTAAGACTTCAAGGTCTTTTGACACTCCCAAATGTTTAAAAAAGAGTGTTTTACAAATAAGGGTATCCCTAGGGTATGCCGAAAACACATTTAAGAGTGTCAAAAGACCTTGAAGTCTTAAAGTATTTTTATCAAGTTATCGTAATTAGTCCAGATATTCAATTTGAGAAATTTTGAAATTACACAGTGCTTAAAAAATAATGTTAAAGTTTTAAAGGAAAGATAAGACTTTAACGTTATTTTTTAACCACTGTGTATTTTCAAAATTTTTCAAATTAAATATCCGGACTAATTACGATAACCTGATAAAAATACTTTAAGACTTCAAGGTCTTTTGACACTCCTAAATGTGTTTTCGGCATACCCTAGGGATACCCTTATTTGTAAAACACTCTTTTTTAAACATTTGGGAGTGTCAAAAGACCTTGAAGTCTTAAAGTATTTTGTTCAGGTTATCGTAATTAGTCCGGATATTCAATTTGAGAAATTTTGAAAATACACAGTGCTTAAAAAATAATGTTAAAGTTTTAAAGGAAAGATAAGACTTTAACGTTATTTTTTAACCACTGTGTATTTTCAAAATTTTTCAAATTAAATATCCGGACTAATTACGATAATCTGATAAAAATACTTTAAGACTTTAAGGTCTTTTGACACTTCTAAATGTGTTTTTGGTACACCCTAGGGATACCCTTATTTGTAAAACACTCTGTTTTAAATATTTGGGAGTGTCAAAAGACCTTGAAGTCTGAAAGTATTTTGTTCAGGTTATCGTAATTAGTCCGGATATTCAATTTGAGAAATTTTGAAAATATACAGTGGTTAAAAAATAACTTTAAAGTTTTAAAATTTTTTTTATTTAATTACTGTATTCTGTCGATCGATTGATAGCATGGTATCAATCGATCGATCGATAGCATGCTATCAATCGATCGACAGAATCATTTTACATTTTTCTGATCATTTTTTTTGGTTTGTATAATCGATCGATCGATGCAAAAAGTGCACTGCACATTCGATCGATCGATTATACACGGAAGGGCAGCATGGTAATTTTCACTTGAAAATCACAAAATCGGTGTCTAGTAAGTGTCTATATTGGCACCCCAAAGATTGTTACTTTCCATTGAACTTAGGAGACGTATAAATTAAGATTGTCAGCCGACGTGTAACTGTTGCAATTATACGATCCATGCCGTGTCCGTACCTTGAACGAAGAACATTCTGCAATTACACACCTGACTTTAGCGACCAAACCCAGACAGGATTGGATTCCCTAGTGAAGTACGTACGGATGGACTTTCAGCAATTTTACAAATTCGCCACTCTCTTTTCACCTATATAAGCTCTTAGTATCCATGTCTTTCTTACTCAAAACGCAGTACCCACCTCTGTACTCAATTGCTCTCTCTTTCATTCACTGCATATACTCAGCAGTCGCTAAGAAGCCAAGAAGAAGAAGATGGTGATGGAAGGGGAGAAGAGAATGAAGGTGAAGAAGGGATGGTTAGCAGTGAGAGTAGGATTAGAAGATGATGAAGTCAGCTCCCATCGATTCATAATTCCCATATCCTATCTCTACCATCCTCTCTTCAAGAGCTTGCTTGAGAAAGCACAAGAGGTGTATGAATTCCACACAACAGGCCCTCTCCGGCTACCATGCTCCGTCAAAGACTTCCTTCACCTCCGGTGGCTCATCGAGAGAGAGACACAGTGCTACCACCCCTCCAATTCCTTTACTCTTCATGCTTGTTGAAATGAATTCTTCCTCTCTTTTTTCTTCTCTTTTTTTCCATGCTTTTTTATTTTGTTACTATGTACGACCATATATTTTATTTGATTCATTTACCCTCCTTTTTGGAGCTGTAATTGACACATTTATGAGTGGCGAAATAGGTGTGCTGGATGTAGCCCAATTGCAATCAATTTTGATTTTATGGAAGAATGAAAGCTTTCTATCCTATTTTCTTATTAGTTTTTTCTATGAGTCGAGAATTTGGATACAGAAAATCATTCAGATTATTGCGATCATGGTTTCTAATTAGCAGATATCAATTTGTATTTTCATTAATCTGTCATGGCAATCAAGAATTTGTCTAATATACACGAGGTTTTGGATTCAAGTGACTCTCAACATAAAAATAAGAATTTCCGTAGTGTTATCAAATATGCTTGGATAGGAAGATTTACATATGTATCGATGATTAGGTAAGTAGCTCTAAAATACATGAATACCTTAATCTTGACTTTTTTTTACCTTTGGCAGCTTATAATGTTTGGACTTTCTTTTATTCTCATACATCTATTACGATAGCACATCCCTTAGTCCGGTGCCGGCCGGCACATGTACGAACCAAGTCGTGACAATGGTATAAAGTTTTCTATTTTTATTAATTTCAATATATTAAACAATATTAGTACAACTCGAATTTTTTAAAATATATTAAAAATGAAAGTATTATGACATTTCTTAGCATCTATTTAAACATATTCATATATTTTACAGCTTTTAAATGTGTTATTTATCAAGTAATCAGCATTTAAATTTTATTGTTTGTCTGGTTTGAACTGTGGGTTTAATGCTTGTAATTTTATAGGCTTTTTCTTTCTTTTTGAATGAATACTAATCATCCATTAAAAAATATTAAGAGTATGATAAAATCAAATCAGGAGAATGTTAAGAGTCCTCATCATATCACATTTGTCGTATTAAGGTCGGATAAGATGTTTTGTTTGATATTAATGATACAATTGGTTGTCTGGCTTCTTCCAACAAGTTTTCTTCTACTCTCTAAGAACAATTAACAATAGTGTAATACCGCTTAGTGGATCTGAATTTTTTATGTAGTTCAACTGGTTGCCTAGAAGTGGGAGGTTGTGGGTTCGAGTCCCCATAGCATAATCTTGGTATACCTTAGGGATAGTGAGCTCACCTGTGGGGGTTTTAGTAGGACTATGTTTGAGTTTTCCATACGTAAATTAAAAAAAAAAAAAAACCTATAAAACACACAGACATATTCTCTATCATTAATTTCTTTATTAAATTAAAATAATCTAAACAAAAATGTATATAAATTACCTTCTCTAGTATTAAGTATTAACTAGGATTAAATATTATTTAAATTATCTATTCACTTTTCTACAAGTTCTATAAAAAGCTTTTTTACCTGTTTAGACATATATTTTACTTTCTCATTTTCAACATTGAAGTTAAAAAAGTATTTTTCACCTCACTCATGTAAGAAATTAAGAGACTTCTAGATTATCAAAATATCAAAACTTGTGACAACCCGACCTGATCCCACCCAAGGATGATATTGACTGCTTTGGGTCCCACGTGGGCACCCACACGATATTGCTATGGGCCCTGGCCCACCTGGCCAGCCCAAAAGGCCTCATCTAATGAGAGGAGGGCTTCTCTTTATAACCACCCACCCCACCCACCTCCCAATCGCTGTGGGACTTTCGTTGGTGGGTGTTACAATCCACTTCCCTTAAGACCTGAGCCGCCCCGGCTCATCATGTCTCACAGAGAATCCACACACACAGATGAGCAACTTCACGCAAGTAGAGCTCATAAAGTTTGAGTGTTGAACCGTGTTCTTATACCACTTGTGACGACCTGACCCGACCCCACCCAAGGATAATATTGTCCACTTTGGGACCCATGTGGGCACTGGCACAGTTTTGTTCTAGGCCCTGGCCCACATGGCCAGGCCCAAAAGGCCTCATCCAATGAGAGGGGGGCTTCTCTTTATAACCATCCACCCCACCCACCTCCCAATCGATGTGGAACTTTGGTGAGTGGGTGTTACAAAACTTAACTGCATATAAGAAAATTAATTGTTTAATCTAAATCCAAAGAAAGCTATGACTAAAAATTTTGTGCGTTCAAAATTATTTTATTTTAACAAATCTAGAAGTCCAGGTTTAATTTCATATACTACAATTTGGACTACAATGAAAGATCCATGTAAAATGTGCTGATTGAGATAGACACATCTATTTTATTTTTTTAAAGTTATATAAAGTTCAACGATTCACACATTTAGACTCAACCATTCAAAAGAAAATTCAAATATTTTTCATAATATGAAATAGAAGCTTTTTAAAATGAGCAAATATATTAGTGTTAATTGAAATTATCTAAAATAGTATAAGTTTTAGGAAAAAGATCCAACACGATGAGCAAAGATTGTTACTTAATTTGGAGGGGTTAATTTTAGGATCAAGATTCATCTCAACATCTTAGTTGTTTAATTTAGGTTCAATCCAAAGAACTAATTTCCATTCACCATAGGTGACGTGTAAATTAAAATCTTTATACATCTACATCAATGTTATCGAATCCGGCTCGGCCCGCTGGTTGACCCGCGGTTCAACCATAGCCAGCTACTTATAGGGTCGGGTCGATTTAGAACCCGTATGGGTTTTAAACCCTTAAATGTCCTCCTCGACCCATGGTTCAACCTAGGTTTTCGCATAAACCTGACACCCGTTTTCATGTAAAACCCATATCTGGAATAAATAAATAAAAAAGTTAAACATAGTGGAATGCGAATGGACTATTGATGGAATGGGAAAAGTGGAAAACAAGGAAGGGTTTTCTTTCTTGGATTTCTTCATCTTTCTTTCTCCATTTCCAGTTCCCTTCACCTTCATTTACCATCCTATTGTTCATCGCCGCAATTCATCACCTTCTCTCCTCTTCTCAGAAAAACGATCATTCCAGGCAGTTTGGACTCTTCAGCGGTGCAACAATTGTCTCTAATCTCATCAGAAAATCATCCAAGAGTCCAGGACAGCCTGCCGGCCTTCCTTCTCTTCCTCTTGCTGTATGACATGTAATGTATGCATGTATGGAAATGATAAAACCCCTTTGGAAATGATTTTTCTTTTTAAAAAATCCCATTCTTAAAACCCCCTTTTCTTAAAATACACCTGTACAGTACAAAGAACTTAATTCATTTAGACAATAACAGATGGAAAATGACGCATATGGCCTAGTGAAAATGATTGCTCTGTTTCAGAATAAAAATCAAGAACTACAGGAGTGGGAGTGAATGTAGAGCATACGATTTTCTCTTGTACAAAATTATTCATCCACTTGGATGTTGGTGACTTTGATTATGTGGTTGGATTAAAAGATGCCAAAGATGGGGTTTTTTATTCTAGTTTATTTGCATTGTCCTGCCTTGTCCTGATATAAGAAAGTGAGAAATGAAGAATGAAATACCTTATTTCTTCATTGGACTTTTCTTAAAACCCCATTCTAAAAGTCCCCTCTTCATTGAACGGTCAGATTTTAGAACTATGCTCACAAGTAATGTATCAGTTGTTGGGTTGAGCTTGAATGGTGTAAACTTAATTGATTCACAATTTTGTAATTGTCTTAACTTGGGAGAGAATGACACAACCGATGAGTGTTATAACTCAATTTGAAGCAACTGATTTAGGTATAAATATTTAAATTATAATTACTGTCTATATAATATTATTAGAATTTTAGATTATATAATATCGAGTTGTATATATAATATTCTCATACATGTATATTCTTCAATTTCAGTAAATTTGATGGAGACAAATGATGGAGATGAAACTCAAAACTTGGTTTCTTTACATGATCAAAATGAAGATAAAGATATTGGTTCTTTTGGAAATGATGATGACTTTAGAATTTAATTTTTTTTAATATTAATGAACATTGAGTTCATTGATGTATTTTGGATATCAATTAACAATAAGTTGCTAGATGATATTTGTTAGAATGATATTAGAACATGAATTTTGGATTATTGAGGTATTTATAATTTGTGTTTGTGAAAGTAAAAATATATTTTTATGAAATATAATCTTAGTTATTAATTTAATATTATTTATAATATTATATTAAAGGCATGGGTTTAACCAAATTTAACTACAGACAATTCAGTTGAACTTTATTTAACCCACTCTTTCTTCCAAGTGACTCCAGAGGTCAATTTTTAAAACATCTACCTTCTTAGCCAACGTGTAACTGTTGCAATGATACCATCCATGCCGTGTCCGTACGCCGTACCTTGAACGAAGAACATTCTGCAATTAAACTCCGGACGTTATTGAGACGGTGGGCCTCGTGGAGTGACCAAATCCAAACAGAATTGGATTCCGTAGTAAGTACGTACGGATGGACTATGACAAATTTTACAAATTCCCCACTGTATTTTCACCTATTTAAGCTCTTGTATCCATGTCTTTCTAACTCAACTCAAACGCAGTACCCACTCCTCTCTCTCTCTCTTTCACTCACTGCATATACTCAGCAGTAGCTAAGAAGCCAAGAAGAAGAAGATGGTGATGGAAGGGGAGAAGAGAGTGAAGGTGAAGAAGGGATGGTTGGCAGTGAGAGTAGGATTAGAAGATGATGAAGGCAGCTCCCATCGATTCATGATTCCCATATCCTATCTCTACCATCCTCTGTTCAAGAGCTTGCTTGAGAAAGCACAAGAGGTGTATGAATTCCACACAACAGGGCCTCTCCAGCTACCATGCTCCGTCGGAGATTTCCTTCACCTTCGGTGGCTCATCGAGAGCGAGACACAGCACTACCACCCCTCCAAATCCTTCGCTCTTCATGCTTGTTGAGATGAATTCTTCCTCTCTTTTATTTTTCTATTTTTTCTATGCTTTTTAGTTTCGTTACTATGTACGACCATATGTTTCATTTGATTCACTTACCCTCCTTTTTGGAGCTGTAATTAACACATTTATGGGTGGCGAAATAGGTTTGCTCGATTATAAATATAATTGCAATCAATTTTGATTTTATGGAAGAATGAAAGCTTTCTATCCTATTTTCTAATAAGTTGTGATCATGATTTTTAGTTCTCAGAGTTCAATTTGCATTTTCATTAGTTGACTTTGGTAGCTTATGATTTATGGTCTTTCTTTTATTCACTTATAAGCAGCAGACACCTATTATGCTAGCAAATTCCTTTGTCCAGTGCCGGCCGGCAGTTGTACAAACCAAGTCATGACGGTAGTACAAAGTTTCTATAAAATTAATATTCTAAAGTGTCTCTTAGAGAGGAGAGAGCCCATTTCATTTATTTATAATATAGATAAAGGAAATTCAAATAATAAGATAAAGAGATTCAAAATGGAGATAAAAATAAAGTAAAATTAATTTATAATCTAAATCTGATCTAAATTCAAAATCTAAATTTGGAGGGATTCATCTGTTTCCTTTCTTAATATTTTTTTAATTTTTCAATATATTACACAATATTATTACCACTCGACTTTTCAGAATATATTAAAAACGAGAGTATTATGACATTTTTTTGCATATATTTAAACATATTCATATATTTTTCATCTTTTAAATGTGTTATTTATCAAGCAATCAGCAATTTAATTTTATTGCCAAGATAAAATAAAATCAGGAGAAGATTAGGGTCCTCATCATATCACAATTGCCGTATTATGTTTTGTTTGCTCTTATGATATCATTGGTTGGCTGACTTCTTCCAGCAAGTTTTTTTCTTCTGCCTATCCACGAATAACAACAGTGTAACACTATTTTAGTAGAGGATCTAAATTTTTTAAAAGTGAAACACTTGAGATATTTTCCTTCATTTATCTCTTTATTAAAAAATGTATGAATTAATAAACGGTATATTGTATCAAAAACTAGACTATTACATATATTTATAGCTCTTACCTGACCCTAAGATTATCTCAATTAAACTCAAACTCTTCTTCTAATTCTAAACCAAATATATCTCTTAATTAGAGATTAAGCAAACCTTAGAATCCTAATCACATAATAAATTTATTATATCCTAATATCCTAAATATAGGTATTCTAACAAAAAAAATTATTTACTTTTTAAAATAAATCAGTAAAAAGCATCAAATTTCACATGTCTCAATTTAACATGTGATTGCTGTCAAATTTTATTAGTTTAAGCATCAAATTATTGTATCAAGATCTATTCAAGAATCAATTAGATTTAAGCTTGACCTGTCATTGATTCAAATCTCAAGATAGTCCATTTTTCGACTGCATCATCGATCGTCTCATGAATCTATAAATTTTATTTTATTTTTTTTAAATTTCCACTCAAATTAGTTCTCAACAAATATTTCGGATCTTTAATCACACCCAATCAGAAATTCTAAAGTTATATCATGATTCTAGCTATACAAACGGTGATGATGGCGTGGAGATTCACTTCATTCACAAACATGCCTTGTGATTTAGAAAGTCACCCCCAAACATTCATGTGGTGTTCAAAGACAGAGAATCAGTCCAACCCTTCCAGGTTGTCTTAATTAAAAATAATGAACTAATTAGTATAAAGAGTCCAACGAGAAAGAACAAGAGACTTACACGTCAGCATTTTCCTTGGATTAAATGGATATTTTGCCTAATAATTTTTTTCAAGACCAAAATGTCTCGGCTTCTTAGAACAGACTAATTTTTGAAACATGTATAAACCTCCATATTCACACACACTCGATAACAATATAAAAAAGGTTTTGACTGCCAAGCCAACCCTCATGTGTTTATCTTGCCTAATAAATTAGTTGCAAAGTTTTAATTCTTCAATCTGTTTAGGTGGATTTGACTATAGTTATAATTTTTAGTTGATCTAGATGCTAGAACAAGCAAATTTAGTCTAGTCTAAATTCATTAACTCATCAATCAGTATTTACGTAAATAAAAATATAAATCATTTAGTTAGTATGTGTTATACCATATATTACATTGTATAGTTAACTTCCTAAGCCTAAAAGTGTTCAAATTCTATGGATCTCCATGTCAATTTCGATGCCTCATATAAAATCATTATCGAGGAATCTAGACTAATATGAATTACACGGTCGAAGCATCACATGTTAAATACTCTCTATGTTTCAATTTAGTTATCTCATATATATTTTTAAACTATCCCAAAATAGTTGTCTGATATTCTATATTTACAAATTACAAAGACGTGTAGAATCTATTTCTCTGTTTAGCTATTTTGGCTCATGAAACTATTCTTAAAAAATTCAAAATTTTAAAATAAGACAACTAAAATGGAGAAGAGGGAGTAGTTCTATTTAGATCATGTGAGGTCTATCTTCTAAAAATTTAAATCGTTATTGTATATATATTTTTTAGGTCTTATAAAATTATAAGACGCACTATTAGATACATCAAATGAGAAGGCATTTGATTATAGAATCTCTAGAGTCTGTAGAACCTCTCTTATTTGATCTATTGAAGGGTAGGTTCAATATTCTATAATCAAATATATATTTACATTTAAAAATTAATGGGTAATTTAGATTTAACTTAAATGAAATCACTTAACGTCAAAGCTTTTGGCTTAGACCATAATTTATTAATGATCATACAAAAAATGCATTTTCCATCGTACACAAGGGAATTTAATTTCATATTTATAGTTTATCATATATCGGTGATCGAGCATAAAGAATCTAAGAATCAAGTTTTATAGTAAATCTTATAGTTTATCATATTTATAGTAAATTTTGAATTTCTTCAATTCGAATCTAAGAATCAAGTTTTGTTGGGACATGAAGATTCATTCATCCACCACCTGGCTTATGATTTAGACAGAATGATGGTGAAGTTCTCACATAACAAATTTATTTTATTTTATTTTATGATCAAGCCAAAAAATCAATCCAAAGCTGCCAGGCTGCCTAATAAAAGGAATTTTTTACTAAAGGAGCTAATGAATAAAAGAACTAATGAGAGACTTCATACGTCACTTTTTTCTTTGGATATAGATGGATCTTTTATCTAATAATTTAGAAGAAAATTTTAGTTTATTTAATTTTTTTTGCATGAATTTAATTTTTTTCTATCTGATGTAAATGCAGACGCGAAACAGTTCATATCAAAATCCAAATTCATCAGGTCATCAATCTCAATCACATGGCCATAAATATAAATCATATTAATCAACATTTGTCATATCAAATAGGCCGGCCATATAGAGACCCGAATTTTCTTTCTCTACACACCCGTTTTCAAAAAAATTGGGTGAAATTACCCTTTTGCTTTTCCATTTTTTAAAAAAACGCTATCATTCGAATTCCACCATATCGGAGTGAGATTTTCAAACGAAACTCTTTCTCGACCAATTTCTACAAATAAGGTAATAAAATTCATCCTACTCTGAAATTTATGAACTCCGATACTGATTTTAAGAGAAAACGATATAGTTTTGGACTTCAAAAATTATACTCAAAGAATTAAGGAAAAAATGGCATTCCCTCTTAATTCTTTGAGTACGATTTTTGAAGTCCAAAACTATACCCTTTTCATTTAAAATCAGTCCCGGACTGTATAAAATTTAAAATAGATGAATTTTAATATCTTATTTGTAGAAATAGGTAGAGAAACCGCCTCTCTGCCAACTGTAACCTTTATGCATTTGACTCAGGTTTTCAAAAGAGGTAGTTTCTCGACCACACAAATAGCAATATCGGAAAATAGAAAAGAGAAATTAACAAAGAAAAGCATACCTCAAAGGCAAAAATGAAGGAGAGAAGACTCTCGTTTCAAATAATCTACTCTCTCTCAAACAAAACAACCATAAATACTATCCTAATTAGAGACGGCTCATCTTGCAAGGGTGCGAGTCAGATTGGCAATACATCCCGAATGATCAAACTCCACAAAGCCTAACATTTCTTTCTTTTCTTTTAGGAACAAATGCAACTTTCACAAACGATATAAACTTTTACATCATTGATCTGAGTCTTCTCACCATGATTTCAGAAATGATCTTATAAAATGTGTTGCATACACTAATTGGTCTAAATTGCTGAATTTTTCTAACCCCTTTCTACATATAAATTAAAACTATCAGAATTTTATTTCACTTTGATCTTCAGCCCCAGTCTCAAAAAGGTCTTTATCGTTTCTATAACATTCTGTTTAACAATGTTACAATTGTCTTTGTAAAACTTAGCATGAGCTTTGAAAGATTCGATAAACAGAAGTAACATCCCATGCTTTAATATTCTTATGATTTCAAAAGGGTTTGGAAGCTCTTAAAATCTAACAACACTAAGCTCTTAATGTGGCATTTTGCTTCGAGATGGCTCCACATGGTATATAAGATGACATGTTGAGCTGAATAATAGGTTTCATTTTGTATAGTGGACACTGGCCTAATTCAACTCCATAAGAGCATGTTAGCCAACCCAAATTGAACCTTTAAATGGGCTTTGATAGTTGGCAAATGATAGTGGATAATAATAATATATTGACAATAATATTGTAATGGATTGATCTGTAATATTTCATCGTAATATCAGAGTTTATTTATTGAGAATCAATCGTACATTCATTCATCATTAAACTTAATGTTCGACATACCCGAACAACATAACCATAAGATCTGAATCGATTAATGCTTGAACACGGATTAATCTTAATATGAAAATCATTAACGTAATAATTATAAGACATACCTAGATCCATTGATGAAGAAGAGTGAGATCTGATCTTCTCTTTAATATGTCAATACTTCTTGAAGTCCAAAAACATGAGAAAACACCCACCTTGGAGTTTCTGTCTCTTTCCTCCTTCATGCCTTCTCCCAATTTCGTGAATAGTATTTTTAGACACTAGGGTTGGCTTAAGTTGATGGATAATTATGGAGACAGACAATTTTATAGGCAGAGGGAGGACCCTTAAGGCAATTATAACTTTCCATTCCTACTTCCCATCAAAATAGGTAACTAACCCCCTTTAGAACTCTCCTAAAATAGACCTTACTTATTTAAACGCAGTTTCTCTAATTTAATATCCTATGTGTGGAGCCCCAAATTTAATGTGGGTCATGTTTAATCTTACATTCTCCTACTTGGCCCACATTTATAGTTCATGGGATTTAAAACAGGTATATCATAAGGTGTACACGTAAACTGTATTTAACAAAACAATGTGGTCAACATCATAATTCTAATACTAAACAAACCACAAATGCGAGTAATGGCGGTTGCACATCATCTTATCTCGACATGATCCCTTCCATTATTACAACACAAGTGACCTACCTAGCATAGCCTTTAAATGAGAGTTTTTCATAATGGTCCACATAAGTGTCATAACATAATGACTATTCCTTTTAGTGTCAAAATAAACACACATAATTTATATACATAATAATAATAAACAGGAACAATAATCAAAATGCATATATAAGTACTCAAATGTCAAATAGTGCACATTTATTCATAATGCAATACAAAATACATAATTACATCACAATAGATTATGTTCAAGACTCATTCTATTGGCATTTTCCTTATAGATTATGTTTTATTTGGATCGATAGTCTGGGTCGTAAGATATCCCTACATCGTATTAGAAACATGAGTTGTAGCCCCAGAATCAAACCACCAAGTGTTAGAGGAAATTTCAGTGAGATTAGATTTGAAACAACTAGAATTAGAATTATTACCTTTCTTTTTGAACCACGATCTCCTTTTATAGCAATCTTTTTGGAATTACCTTTGTTTCTTACAGAAGTAGCACCTCACACTACCTTTACTCTAACTTTGAGTCCCTGAAGTCGTACTGGGCTCAAATGGTTTCTTTCCAATTTTCTTAAATTTCTTAGACTTCCATCCTTTTTTCTTACTGGGTTCTTGATGTGTTAGATGGAGTGAGTAATGTCCTATCTGCTTAAATCTGTCCTCCTCTTTAATCATCATACTTGACAGTTCATTTACTTGTCATTTATCTTTCATAGTATTGTAATTTATTTGAAATGACTCATATTGAGGAGGCAGAGAATTCATAATGAATTGGACGAGAAAAGTATCATTAACACTCATCACTATATTCTTCAGTTGAGTAGCAATATTTGTCCTCTCCGTTATGTGCTCATACATGATGGTGGTCAGCTTGGCTATAGGTGCTAAGGACTTGTTCGCTGTTTTGAATTTATTTTCAACACTTTGGAGGTATTCCTTAGCACTTTTAATTTTGGGTAGCGAAGTCTTGATATTATTTTCCACTGTCATGCGTACGAACATAAAGTTGAGTCTATTTGACCTGATCCATGCTTCATAGGACTTTTTGTCCAAAGTCGAACTTGTGCACGTAATAATAGGCTTATCATAAATTAATGCTTTGTCAAGATGAAGCACACCGAGGTGAACTCAACTTGTTCTTACCATTCAGAGAAATTAAATCTAGTCAACATTGGAATAACAGAAGCTTGCGAATGCAGTCTAATAGGGAGAGATGCTGCAAAAATTAAATAATTTCATTCTTACTTACATTACACTATGAGTTAAACTTAATTGAAACATACAAACAGTCACCATTAGTAAACAATATTACCGGATCTACCTTTGGGTAATCTTATGGCTTATTATTTCATTATGGTGATTCTCAGTCACCGATAGAAGTGACCAGCAAAATATAAGTGATCAAATACAGCCGCCACCTTTGGGTGTCCGGACAAATACCAGCCACAAGTACCTGACAATCATCCTATCCCAATCCGTTAACCACTCGGAACGGTGCACCTTGGGGCAAACCTAATATCTCTGTGATTAGGGATCGCGATTAACAAAGTCATTATTATCCGACACTTGGGAAGAGTATTGGACCACAATTATATGACCTAATGTCCAAATACATTCCGATTGGGCCACTTTGGTAACTAACAAAATCGTATCGCAGTATGGTATTAAGTCAAGAATAATGGCTTTCCTCATTATTGATTTTCCAAAAACATAAGAGGAAAAACCCCTTGATTTTAAGTCCATAAGATCCATTAACTATAATCTTAAAATCCATAAAATTTTAAACTTCATAATTTTAAAATCCATAATCTATACAATTTTAAAGTCCATAATTTTAAAATCTATAAACATTAGATCTATAAGGGTCGTGAGATCCGAAAATTTTATTTCTTTAATTATTCTTTATTTCAAGCAATAATTGATCCTATGAAATAGACTCTTGATGCCACATGTAATACTTCATCATAATATCAAAGTTTATTGATTGATAATCAATCACAAATTCATTCATCATTAAACTTAATGTTCGACATACCCAAACAACATAACCACAAGATCTAAATCGATTAATGCTTGAAATACAGATCAATCTTAATGCGGAAATTATTAACGTAAAATTATAAGACATACCTGGATCCATTGATAAAGAAGAGTGAGATCTGATCTTCCCTTTAATATATCAATACTTCCTGAAATCCAAAAATATTAGAAAACACCCACCTTGGAGTTTTTGCCTCTTTCCTCCTTAATGCCCTCCTCAATTTCGTAAATAGTGTTTTTAGACACTAGGGTTGGCTTAAGTTGATGGATAATTATGGAGAGAGACTCTTTTATAGGCAGAGGGAGGACCCCTAAGGCAATTAGAACTTTCCATTCCTACTTCCCATTAAAATGGGAAACTAACCCCCTTTAGAACTCCCCCAAAATAGACTTTCCTTATTTAAATAAAGTTTTCCTGATTTAATATCCTCTATGTGTGGAACTCTAAATTTAATGTGGAGCATGTTTAGTTTTACATAATCATATGGAGGAGAGATGATGGATGTGAAGCTAATTTTTGAAGTGGTAATTAATAGCTTGATTGATTGGTGAAGCCGTTTGTCGATGAGACTTCATATTGATGTAAAAAATTAGGACTAACCCTGAGGGTACGTTTTGCATCATCTATTTTTAATCTTGTTTAATCATTAAAAATGCATGACCCAAGGTTTGATCCAAATCAATTCTAAAAAAAGGAATATTGCAATTAAAAAAAAATTAAGGGGGAGATTGTTAGAATTTCAAAAAAGAAAGAAGATATTTTAAGTATCAATATCTCAAAACTCAATAAATATCAACTGATGTACATTTGTGATGAGACATTTTTAAAAGTGAGATATTAAATTTACTATAAAATTATATATTTTCATACTCTTATACGTGGCCAAACACAATTAATTTATCCTTTTAAAGATAGAAAATAAATCATTCGAATAATGTTCTACATAAATGTAAGATAAAAAAGAACAATTTTAGAACATTTTTGATATTTTTTAAAAATATGACAACATAAATTGATATGTAACAAGGTGCTACAAATTGTCATTTAATCATTTATCAATTTAATATAAATTAGATGCTGGAAGGTAGAAGGAACCTTATCAGCTTGTCAAAAGATAAATTTTGATCATTTTTTATTTATGAATATCTAATTTATAATAAAAAATTATTACCATATTTTTATTGTCATCACCATAAGTCATTTTGATCTATAATAAAATAAAATCATTGCAATTAAACTTAATGATTGAATATAATTTTGTGTGAGTCCTACATTTATCTCTTTAAAAATATAAAAGAAAAATCCCAAACTAATGAATGGATGTCATATAAAGCCTAAAAATAAATACAAACAAAGTGAAAAATTTAAAAAAAAAAAAAAAAGACTAGCCGTTAGAGTCAAAGTGAAACTAGTCGTTGGACACGGAATCAAAATTACTCTCTCTCCTCTCCTCTAATACGCTTAGAGAAACAAAAATTAAAAATAAAGAAACTAGCCGTTACAGTCAAAGTCAAACTAGTCGTTTGACACAGGAAATGACTCTCTCCTCTTCTCTGCTACATTCCCATCTCCCTAATGCATTTGATTACGTCTCCTCTCACTATTCTCTCCGTTTCCACTCACCACTAACAGATGTCCAAATCCAGTTCTCTATTTTTTTTTTCAAATCTCTTTTTATTTTCCAAAATCTATTTTTTCTTTTTTCAAATTATGTTTATAAATTTGTTTTTTTTTATTCCTGGTCATTTTTCCAATCTGTTTTCTTTTTAATTCCAGATATTTTTTCCTAATATGCTTTCTTTTTTTTTAATCGATTTTTATATTTCTTGTATCAGATAAATTTATAAGAACACATGTATTATCTAAAAAAAGGTTGCACTAATTTTTTTCAGAGATACTTTGGTTGCCGCATTTTCGTTCTTCCCGTCACACCAATACTTTCCGGTCTTCCCTGAACACCAATATTCTCAAACGGTTGGATTTCAGAGCAATGTGAGCAGAATCCTCAAAGGGTTGAGGATAACTTTCTCGGATTGGAGGTGCGTCTTCATATCTTCATCTTTTCCTGATTTCAAATGAATTTTTGTTTCTTTAGAAATGACAAATGGATTTCCATCTAAAACTCTCTTTTTTTAACTTTTCTCAGATTTGTTTTTTATTTTTCCAAATCCGGTTGTCTATCTTTTTTTTATTTCAATTCTGTTTTTATTTTCAAAAATCTGTTTTCTTTTTTCAATTCTGTTTTCCTTTTATTTATATAAATCTGTTTTTTCATTCTTGATCATCTCTCCGATCTGTTTTTTTTTTTTTTTTTAACTTCCAGATATTTTTTCCCAATATGCCTTCTTCATCTCCTTGAACCATTTTATTACCTCTCCTCATTATTCTCTACGTTTCCACTCTCCTCTAATAGATATCCTCTCTCTCTCTATCTTCACGCCTGCCCGTCCTCTCCCTTATTTTTGTAAGCCATAATCAATATTGCCCGTACGTACAGGTACTCAAATTTTAGAATCTGATTTTTATTTTTTACTAAACCCCTTTCTCAGATCTGTTTTCTTTCTTCTTCTTTTTTCCAAATACGGTTGTCTATATCTCTTTTATTTCAAATCTGTTTTTATTTTCCAAAATCTATTTTTTCTTTTTTCGAATTCACTTTCTATTTATTTTTATTTCTGGTCATTTTTCAAATCTGTTTTTTTTTTTTAATTCCAGATCTTTTTCCCCAACATGCTTTCTTCTTTTTTAATCGAATTTTATATTTCTTGTATCAGATAAATTTCTATCTTATACATGTATTATCTAAAAAAGGTTACACTAATTTTTTTCAGAGATACTTTCGTTGCTGCATTTCCGTTCCTCCTGTCACACCAATACTTCCCAGAACACCAATATCCTTCAAAGATAATTCCAACATCAAAGGGTATGTTTTTGAGCAGAATCCTCAAAGGGTTCTTCATCTTTATCTTGATTTCACTTGAATTTTTGTTTATTTAGAAATGAGAAATGGATTTCCACCTAAAAAGATTTAGGAAATCCATTTTCTCCAACTATGTGTTCCGAAATTGTAATATCTTCTCTCATTTCTTAAATGTTTTTGTTTGTGTGGGTCTGATTACCTTAATGAAGGATATCCAGTTCTTTACATTCCCACATGTTTAATGGAACGAGATCCACTTGTTTGGAATTGGACCACCCATGTCTGGGAATGTACTCTTAGATTTCTCTAAGCTTTCAATTGTGGTATGTTTTTTGATGGGCATACATGCATTGACCTTATCTTTACTCTGAATATTTTTTGTTAATAAGGTTTTTATACCCATTTCAATTTTATTTGACATTCATCCACATATGCCTACATACATACATACATACCTATATATACATGCATACCATACCTACATATACGTACATACATATATGTGGTACGCTTTTGGATGGGCATACATGCATTGACCTTGTCTTTACTCTGAATATTTTTTGTTAATGAGGTTTCTATACCCATTTCAATTTTAGTTGACATTCATCCACACAACTAAGTGGTTGGGAATGTGGAATTTTCATGAGAATTTCTTCTATTTTTGAGCAGTTGAATTATGTAACTTCGTAGTATCATCATCTTTGTGTCTTCAGTCCAGAGTACTGAGCCTTTTTACATGGAGCTGTTTTGGGTTTCTTCTTCCTCCATAAAGGGGTATTCTCACTGTTGTTTTCCAGTGGTGTATAGTTATTGTCAACATCAAAAGTTATGGTGTGATGAACTTTTTTTTCAAAAATAATTCCTCGTTCTTCTCTCATAATTTTCATTTGTATGCCTCGGACTACTTAATTTGGAGCAACTGCTACAGTAACACATTGTCAAATGAATTTGTTTTGTCATTTTTAAGAACTCTCATACTCTGGGAATGATTGATGCTTCACTTTTATTGGGGTGCTTGAAAACCCTGAGACCTTTGTATTCTTTTGAAATGAAAAATGGGATTTCGTATGGCTTTGGTTGCTTGAAAACCCTGAGACCTTAGTATTCTTTTGATTGGTTTCTAGTTCATGAAATTGTTTCAATATTGGGACTCTTTTTTCTTTTTATTTCCTTCCCTCTCTCTGTCTGTGTGGGTTCCATAGTTTTTGAAGGTCTTAAGACTCTTGACTGTTTGATAATTTTGAGTAACGATTTGTAAATAATCTTGCTGTTAGCTCTGTTATTCTTTTTTTATTTTTTATTTCTAATGGATTCACTTATCCCTTTCAGCATCTGAAATTTTGTGTTTTCATTGCATGTTTCTCATGTTCTTAGACTCTTTACTGATATATATATTTCATGGTTGTTTCAATATTACTCTCTCTCTCTCTCTCTCTCTCTCTCTCTCTCTCTCTCTCTCTCTCTCTCTCTCTCTCTCTCTCTCTCTGTGGGTTCCATAGTTTTTGAAGGTCTTAAGACTCTTGAGTGAGTCTGACCTATGCATATACATATACCATACATACATACCACATACATGTATACATATACATACCTATGCATATGTATACCCATACATACATACCACATACATGCATACATATACCATACATACATACCACATACATGTATACATATACATACCTATGCATATGTATACCCATACATACATACCACATACATGCATACCTATACATACATACATACCTACAGACATACATACATACCTACATATACATACATACATACCTACATATACATACATACATACATACATACATACATACCTACATATACATACATACATACCTACATATACATACATACATACCTACATTCATACATACATACGTCTATGCATACATACTTACATACATACATACATACCTATGCATATGTATACCCATACATACATACCAATACATGTATACCTATACATACATACATAGATACATACATACATATACATACCTATGCATATGTATACACATACATACATACCACATACATGCATACCTATACATACATACATACATACCTACATATACATACATACATACATACCTCGTATACATACATACATACATACCTACATACCTATATGCATACATACCTACCTACATATACATACATACCACATACATATACATACATACATACATACTTCGTATACATACATACATACATACATACCTATATGCATACATACCTACATACATACATATATGCATACATACCTACATACATACATACATACCTATATGCATACATACCTTCATACATACATACATACCTATATGCATACATACCTATATGCATACATACCTATATGCATACATACCTACATACCTACATATACATACATACCACATACATACATACATTCATACATGCATGCATACATACATACATATACATACATACATACATACATACGGACGTACATATATACATTATCCCTTTTGGAACTCTTTTTTTTTGTATTTCCTTCCTTCTGTCTGTCTGTGTGGGTTCCATCACTTTTAGTTCTTGAAGGTAGTAGACTCTTGACTATTTGATGATGTTGATTGTCAATTTGTAGGGAAACCACCTGTTAGTTCTGTGATTGTTTTATTTCAAATGGATTCACATTATCCCTTTGTCTTTTGTTCCTCTTGTTCTTAGGATTGTTTTATTTCAAATGGATTCACATTATCCCTTTCTCTTTTGATTGCATGTTCCTCTTGTTCTTAGTGACTTTTATCTTGATTCATATGGCTTTGATTGGTTTCTAGTTCATGAAATTGTAGAAAAAAAACTAATTTATAATTTAGTTCTATGATTATTTTATTTGAAATTTATAAATGGATTCATATTATCCCTTTCAGGGTCTGAAATTATGTGTTTTCATTGCATGTTCCTCTTGTTCTTAGATACTTTCCATCACTCATATGGTTTTGCTTGGTTTGAAGTTCATGATATTGTTGAGAAATTCCAAATTATAATTTAATGGTGAATCTGTAATTGATTTACCTCTAAAGTATCCTTTTTTGAGAATATTTTTTTTATTTCATCAAAAGTGCTTAGATCCCCACTGTATTTCCTGATTTAAGGCATGGATTGATTAGAATTATTTAAACTATGAATTTGCTATGTCAATACTTTCGAAGGTTCAAAGTATGCTCTTCTTTGGAGGTTCACAAGTGCATTGCTCTTGTAATGTATGTATAAGAGAAAATGGGGTTGTTTGTAATAATGTAAAAGCATTTTGTGGGGGTTGGAGTGATAAGCAATAGGAGAAGACACAATTACAAGAAAGTATTGGCACATGATACAACAAATCAGCATCATTCAGTCATTACAGGTATGTTTCTTCCTATTTAATTCCCATTTATTATTTGATGATGGAAATGGATGATGATGTTAGTTTTAGGACATTTTAGGAAATAATGAGTGAATGAATATATATATCTCAATAGGTACTAAAAATTTGATTACATAATAGTTCAAAAACTCAAAACTTGGGCTTAATTCGGTCATAGTTTGATTTGAGTGTGTAAATCTGAGTTTAAATTTCGAATTGATTTTTTCAGTTTTATCAAGTTTTGCCAAATAGATTTTTTAAGTTTTTACATAGTCTAAAGATTTTTCGAGTCAACTTAGTTAGATCGAGTACTTCCTTTTTAGTTCCTCTTTTTTTATTCGATGAATATTGCGATTGTGATTGTTATCATTCCTCTTTGGTTTGGATTGAAAACTAAAGATTTTGGACCAATTCTAATTATTGAAAGGTTCTAAAACTCAAAACTCTGTGCTTAACTCAATCATAGTTTGATTTGATTTTTTGTTAGTCGGTCGAGTTAGAATTGAATCAAATTATTTTTTCAAGTTTTGTAGAATTTTCTAGAATGATTTTTTATGTCTTTATAGAATATAAAGTTTTGATAGAGTACATACATACGTATACACATACCTACCTACATATACGTACCTACAAAACATACATATATACCTACGTACCTACACATATACATACATACACCTACACCCATACATACATATACATACACATACATACACCCCATACATGCACTCATACATACATACTAGATACATACATACCACATAATGCATACATATACATATATACACCCATACCTAATACCAAATACATACATACCTATATGCATACATACCTACATATACATACATACACCCATACCTACATACCACATATATACATATATACATACCTACATATATACATATAGGTATGTATGCATATGCATATGTATACCCATACATACATAGCCACATATATACATACCACATATATGCAGACCTAAACATATAGGTATGTATACCCATACATACACATACCACATACATGCATACCTAAACATACATACATACATACCTACATATACGTACATACATACATATATACATATAGGTATGTATGCATATGTATACCCATACATACATACCACATACATGCATACCTACCTACACATACATACATACCTACCTACACATTCATACATACATATATACATACATGCCTACACACATACATACCTACATACATACATACCTACATATACATACATACATACATACCTACACATTCATACATACATATATACATACATGCTTACACACATACATACCTACATACATACATACCTACATATACATACATACATATATACATATAGGTATGTATGCATATGTATACCCATACATACATACATACATGCCTACATACATACCTACATACCTACAAATACATACGTACATACATACATACCTACACATTTATACATACATACATACATGCCTACACACATACATACATACAATACATACATACATACATACATACATACATACAATACATACATATATGTGGTACGCTTTTGGATGGGCATGTCTTTACTCTGAATATTTTTGGTTAACGAGGTTTATACCCATTTCAATTTTATTTGGCATTCATCCACACATGCCTACATACATGCCCACATACATACATACATACGCACATACATGCCTACATACATGCCCACATACATACATACATACGCATGCACATACATGCCTACATACATACATATATGTGGTATGTTTTTGGATTGGCATACATGCATTGACCTTGTCTTTACTCTGAAAATTTTTGGTTAGTGAGGTTTTTATACCCATTTCAATTTTATTTGACATTCATCCACACAACTAAAGTGTTGGAATGTGGAAATTTCATGAGAATTTCTTCTATTTTTGAGCAGTTGAATTTTGTAACTTAGTAGTATCATCGTCTTTGTGTCTTCAGTCCAGTGTTTGGCTTTTCTATAATCATTATTATTGTTTAGTTTTAGTCCAGAGTACTAAGCCTTTTTACATGTAGCTGTTTTGGGTTTCTTCTTCCTCCATAAAGGGGTATTCTCACTGTTGTTTTCCAGTGGTGTATAGTTAATATCAACATCAAAAGTTTATGGTGTGATGAACTTTTCTTTTCAAAAATAATTCCTCATTCTTCTCTCTTATAATTTTGATTTGTATGCTTTGGATTACTTAATTTGAAGCAACTGCTACAGTAACACATTGTAATAATCTCAAATGAATTTTTTTTTGTTCATTGTGGTTGATTGAATTTGTTTTGTCATTTTTAAGAACTCTCATAATCTGGGAATGATTGATGCTTCACTTTTTGTTCTTTCATGTAGTTTTGATTGCTTGAAAACTCTGAGACCTTTGTATTCTTTTGAAATGAAAAATGGGATTTCCATCTAAAATGATTTAGGAAATCCAATTTCCCCAACTCTGTGACCCGAAATTGGTATCTCTTTTCTCATTTCTTAAATGTTTTTGTTCGTATGAGTCTGATTTCAATGAGCGTAACCTAGCTCTTTATTTTTGCTTCTGTTTTGTAAGTTTCATTTTTTTTCTTTGAAGTACTCATCAAGATCAGATAGATGAAGGAGGGGGAAGGTTGAGAAAGATTCAGTCATAGGCAGATATGCAACAAAAATTTAAATAAGAACAGAGATTGTGAAAAGCAATACTGTTGAGATCCACAATGGCTGTAACTATACACAACACACAAAAAAAATAATAGAAAGAAAAAGAAGGTGACAAATATGTGTTTAGTTGAACCTTTTAAGCATTCATAAAACCTAGCCTCCAATCTTAGATTTCTCTAGGATTGTAATGAGATCACTTTTTTTGAATTGGACCACCCAGGCCTGGGATTGTAATCTTAGATTTCTCTAGGCTTTCAATTGTGTTATGTTTTTTGGACTGGCATATATGCATTGACCTTGTTTGTACTCCGAATTATTTTGGTTAATGAGATTTTTATACACATTTCAACTTTACTTGACGTTCATCCACACAACTAAGTGATCTGGAATGTAGAAATTTCATGAGAATTCTTCGATATTTTACCAGTTGAATTTGTAACTTAGTACCATGTCATTATCTTTGTGTTATTAGTCCAGTGTTGTGATTTTTTGTTTTGTAATAATGTCAAATGAAATTTATTTGCTCATTGTAGTTGATTGAATTTGTTTTGTCATTTTTTAATATAAGAACTCTCTTAATCTGGTAATGCTCGATGCTTCATTCGTATGGTTTTGCTTGAAAACCCTGAGACCTTGGACAAGACTAAGAAATCCAATGAAGTCAAGGTCAGACTCAGTGAAGTAGTTGGCCTTCCAAATTGAGTTGAGTCTCATTGAGTTTCAAACAATGGTTGTGGCAGTTCTTGCATCTTTAAGTAATTTTTTTATTTAGCTCATTTGGTATGATGATTTTGTAGGGAGGTTTTCTATTTGAGTGTCTTTTTTTGCTTAGATATATATCATTGTTTCAATATTCGAACTCTTTTTCTTTTTATTTGCTTCCCTCTCTCTGTCTGTGTGGGTTCCATGGTTTTTGAAGGTCTTAAAACTCTTGACTGTTTGATAATTTTGAGTAACGATTTGTAGATAATCTTGCTGTTAGTTCTCTTATTGTTTTTTTTTTTTTTTTGTTTCTAATGGATTCACTTATTCCTTTCATGTGTTTTGATTGCATGTTTCTCTTGTTCTTAGACTCTTTACTGATGTATATATATATATATATATCATGGTTGTTTCAATATTAGACTCTCTCTGTCTGTGTGGGTTCCATAGTTCTGTGATTGTTTTATTTCAAATGGATTCACATATATCCCTTTGTCTTTTGATTGCGTGTTCCTCTTGTTCTTAGTGACTTTTATCTTGATTCATATGGCTTTGATTAGTTTCTAGTTCATGAAATTGTAGAAAAAAATCCAATTTATAATTTAGTTCTATGATTATTTTATTTGAAATTTATAAATGGATTCATATTATCCCTTCCAGTGTCTGAAATTTTGTGTTTTCATTGCATGTTCCTCTTGTTCTTAGATACTTTCCCTCATTCATATGGTTTTGCTTGGTTTTTTGAAGTTCATGATATTGTTGAGAAATTCCAAATTATAATTTAATGGTGAATCTGTAATTGATTTGCCTCTACAGTATCCTTTTTTGAGAATATTTTTTTATTTCATCAACAGTGTTTAGATCCCCACTGGTATTTCCTGATTTTAAGGCATTGATTGATTAAAATTATTTAAACTACGAATTTGCTATGTCAAAGGTTCAAAGTATGCTTTTCTTTGGAGGTTCATAAGTGCATTGCTCCTGTATCAGGAATACACCAAAATTATTACCTAGGGATTTTGGTGTATATATGTAAAATGGAGCATGGATTTTGTATTATCTGTATTAATGTATGTATAAGAGAAAATGGGGTTTTTTGTAATAATGTAAAAGCATTTAGTGGGGGTCGGAGTGTATAAGCGATGGGAGAAGACACAATTACAAGAAAGTACGCTTCTTCCTATTTAATTCTCCATTTTTTATTTGATGATGGAAATGGATGATGATGTTAGTTTTAGGACATTTTAGAAAATAATGAATGAATGAATATCTGCCTTAATGGGTTGCTAAAAACTTGATTACATAATAGTTCAAAAACTCAAAACTTGGACTTAATTTGGTCATAGTTTGATTTGAGTTTGTGAATCTGAATTTAAATTTCGAATTGATTTTTTCTCAGTTTTATCAAGTTTTACCAAATAGATTTTTTAAGTTTTTACAGAGTCTAAAGGTTTTTCGAGTCAAGGATCGAGTGCATCCTTTTTAGTTCCTCCTTTTTTATTCGATGAAGATGCAATTGCCATGGTGTTTATATTCCTCTTTGGTTTGGATTGAAAGCTAAAGATTTTGGAACAATCCTAGTTATTGAAAAGTTCTAAAACTCAAAACTCGTGCTTAACTCAATCATAGTTTGATTTGATTTTTGTTAGTTAGTCGAGTTAGAATTGAATCAATTTTTTTTTCAAGTTTTGTTTAATTTTCTAAAATGATTTTTATGTCTTTATAGAATATAAAGTTTTCATAGAGTATAGAGTGAAATGGAGTAAGAATGAGTATTTGAACCATAACATAAATTAAATTTTAGAATAATTGCGATCTTTTAAGATAACTCTTGCTTAACATGACAAAAAATTAGGTTGTATGGTGATTAGGTTGCGCCTATTAGAAATTTATACGTATACCTACATACATACATACAGACATATACCCATATACCTACATACATATATATATACATACCTACATACATATATACATAGATACCTACCTACCTACATATACATAGATGCATACCTACATACATACCTATACATACATTGTACATAACTACATACGTACCTATACATACTTTATACATACCTAAACATACATATACATACATACATACCTACCTATACATACATACCACATGCATACATACCTATATGCAGAAATACCTACCTATACATACATACACCCATACATACATACCACATGCATACATACATACCTATATGCATACATACCACATGCATACATACACACACCCATACATACATACCACATAATACATACATACCTATTTGCATACATACCTACATATACACATATGCCTACATACATACATACATACCTATATGCATACATACCTGCATATACATACATGCCTACATACATACATACCTATATACATACATACCTACATATACATACATACCTGCATATACATACATATCTACATACCTATATATATACATACATACCTACATACCTATATGCATACATACATACATGCCTACATACGTACATACCTATATACATACATACATACATACCTACATATACATACATGCCTACATACATACATACCTATATACATACATACCTACATATACATACATGCCTACATACATACATACTTATATACATACATACCTACCTATATACATACATACCTATATGCATACATACACATACCTACATACATATACATACATACATGCATACCATGCATGCCTACATACCTACGCATACATATACATACCTACATACATATATACATGCCATGCATACCATACCTACATATACATACATACATACCATGCATGCCTACATACATACACATACATACCATGCATGCCTATATACATACACATACATACATACATACGTACATATACATACATATATTGCCTACATATACACATAGATTGCCTACATATACATACCTACATATACACATACATACACCTACATATATACATACACATACGTATACACATACTTACAGACAGACAGACACATACATTTACATACTTGCAAACCTACATACATATATACATATACATACTACATACCTATATATACATACATACCTACCTACATGCCTACATAGCTACCTACATACCTAGATACATACCTACCTACGTATGTATGTTTGTTTGATCCAGTTTGATTACATAATAGTTCGAAAACACAAAACTCGGGATTAAATCAGTCTTTTGATTTCAGTTTGTGGATTAAGTTTAAATTTTGAATTGAATTTTTGAGGTTCATCAAGTTTTGTCAAATCGAATTTTTTTTTTTTTGAGTTTTTACCGAGCCTAATTTTTTTTTTTTTTTTTTTGAGTCAACTGAGTTAGATCAAGTAGAAAATCTTTCAATTGGATTAAAATTCTCGAATTGTTGTGATATTTTAAGATAACTTCAGGTTATTACAACATGTAAAATCTTTTTTATCTAAACATAAAGGTAGTGATTGGTTTGCTTGATCATTTCTTATTTTTATTATAGATGAGTGAAAATGAGATTTTGTGTCTGTTTGATTTCAGTTTGTGGGTTGATTTTAAATTTTCAATTGATTTTTTGAGTTTTGTCGAATCGATTTTTTTTTTTTTTTTTGAGATTTTTACAAAGTCTAAAGATTTTTTTTTTTTATCTTTCAAAAAAATATTTTTTGAGTCAACTGAGTAAATTGAGTAAATTGAATATTTGATATAAATAAAATAATTAGATTAAATTCTAGAATGAATAGTTATGACATTTTAAGATAACTTCGGGTTATTGCAGCATGTAAAATAGTTGTTAGTGATATTTCTTATTTCAATGTGATTTTGTGTTTGTATTAATATAAAAGTTTTTATAAGTATATGTATGGAGCATGGGATTTGTATATGTACGAGTTAGATGGATGTGAAACATGTATTTGTATATGTACGAGAAGACACAATTACAATAAATTATCGGCACATTATACAACAATTAAGAACAACAAGTCCTCAACATCATAGTCACTAATGAAATTTTTTGTTCATTGTGGTTGATTGAATTTGTTTTGTCATTTTTAAGAACTCTCATAATCTGGGAATGATTGATGCTTCACTTTTATTGGGGTGTGTTTTTTTCTGTTCTTTCATGTAGCTTTGGTTGCTTGAAAACCCTGAGACCTTTGTATTCTTTTGGATTTCCATCTAAAATGATTTAGGAAATCCATTTTCCCCAACTCTGCGACCCGAAATTGGTATCTCTTTTCTCATTTCTTAAATGTTTTTTGTTCGTATGGGTCTGATTTCAATCAAGGATACCTAGTTCTTTATTTTTGCTTCTGTTTTGTAACAAAAGTAGAGTTTCATTTTTTTTTTTTTTCTTTGAAGTACTCATCAAGATCAGACAGATGAAGGAGGGGGGGAAGGTTGAGAAAGATTCAGTCATAGGCAGATATGAAACAAAAATTTAAATAAGAACAGAGATCCACAATGGCTGTAACTATACAATACACATACAAAAAACAAAATTGAAAGTAAAAAAAGGTGACAAATATGTTTAGTTGAACCTTTTAAGCATTCATAAAGCCTGGCCTCCAATCTTAGATTTCTCTAAGATTGGAATGAGATCACTTGTTTGGAACTGGACCACCCATGCCTGGGAATGTAATCTTAGATTTCTCTAGGCTTTCAATTGTGTTATGTTTCTGGACGGGCATATATGCATTGACCTTGTTTGTACTGTGAATTATTTTGGTTAATGAGGTTTTTATACACATTTCGAACTTTACTTGACATTCATCCTCACAGCTAAGTGATTTGGAATGTGGAAATTTCATGACAATTCTTCGATTTTTGACCAGTTGAGTTTGTAACTTAGTACCATATCATTATCTTTCTGTTCTCAGTCCAGTGTCGTGATTTTTTGTTTTGTAATAATCTCAAATGAAATTTATTTGCTCATTGTAGTTGATTGAATTTGTTTTGCTCATTTTTTTATATAAGAAGTCTCTTAATCTGGTAATGCTCGATGCTTCATTCGTATGGTTTTGCTTGAAAACCCTGAGACCTTGGACAAGACTAAGAAATCCAATGAAGTCAAGGTCAGACTCAGTGAAGTAGTTGGCCTTCCAAATTGAGTTGAGTTTCATTGAATTTCAAACAATGGTTGTGGGATTTCTTGCATCTTGAAGTAATTTTTTTATTTAGCTCATTTGGTATGATGATTTTTTATGTAGGCTAGGTAGGAATATACCAAAAAGCCCGACCTCGAACTATAGCTATAACTTTCTTCACCAATGTCCGCATCAATTTTGCAGGGAGATTTTCTATTTGAGTGTCTCTTTTACTTAGATATATCTCATTGTTTCAATATTGGAACTCTTTTTCTTTTTATTTCCTTCCCTCTGTCTGTGTGGGTTCCATAGTTTTGAAGGTCTTAAGACTCTTGACTGTTTGATAATTTTGAGTAACGATTTGTAGATAATCTTGCTGTTAGTTCTCTTATTGTTTTTTTCTTTTTGGTTTCTAATGGATTCACTTATCCCTTTCATGTGTTTTGATTGCATGTTTCTCTTGTTCTTAGACTCTTTACTGATATATGTATGTCATGGTTGTTTCAATATTAGACTCTCTCTGTCAGTGTGGGTTCCATGGTTCTGTGATTGTTTTATTTCAAATGGATTCACATTATCCCTTTGTCTTTTGATTGCATGTTCCTCTTATTCTTAGGATTGTTTTATTTCAAATGGATTCACATTTATCCCTTTGTCTTTTGATTGCATGTTCCTCTTGTTCTTACTGACTTTTATCTTGATTCATATGGCTTTGATTGGTTTCTAGTTCATGAAATTGTAGAAAAAAAAATCTAATTTATAATTTAGTTCTATGATTATTTTATTTGAAATTTATAAATGGAGAATGGATTTTGTATTATTTGTATTAATGTACTTGGTGAGTTGGGCGGGGATGTGTTGTAATGTATGTATAAGAGCAAATGGGGTTGTCTGTAATAATGTAAAGCATTTAGTGGGGCTTGGAGTGTATAAGCGATGGGAGAAGACACAATTACAAGAAAGTATTGGCACATGATACAACAAATCAGCATCGATCACTTATTACAGGTACGCTTCTTCCTATTTAATTCTCCATTTTTTTATTTGATGATGGAAATGGATGATGATGTTAGTTTCTGGACATTTTAGGAAATAATGAATGAATGATCATATGCCTCAATGGGTTGCTAAAAATTTGATTACATAATAGTTCAAAAACTCAAAACTTGGACTTAATTCGGTCATTGTTTGATTTGAGTTTGTGAATCTGAATTTAAATTTCGAATTGATTTTTCTTAGTTTTATCAAGTTTTGTCAAATAGATTTTTTAAGTTTTACAGAGTCTAAAGGTTTTTCAAGTCAATTTAATTAGATCGAGTGCATCCTTTTTAGTTCCTTTTTTTTTATTTGATGAAGATTGCAATTGCCATGGTGATTATATTCCTCTTTGGTTTGGATTGAAAGCTAAAGATTTTGGAACAATCCTAGTTATTGAAAAATTCTAAAACTCAAAACTCGTGCTTAACTCAATCATAGTTTGATTTGATTTTGTTAGTTGGTCGAGTTAGAATTGAATCAATTTTTTTTTTCAAGTTTTGTTTAATTTTCTAAAATGATTTTTTATGTCTTTATAGAATATAAAGTTTTCATAGAGTATAAAGTAAAATGGAGTAACAATGCATATTTGAATCATAACATAAATTAAATTTTAGAATAATTGCGATATTTTAAGATAACTCTTGGTTAATATGACAAAAAATTAGGTTGCATGGTGATTAGGTTGCACGTATTAGAATTTTATACATATACCTACATACATACAAACAGACATATACCTATATATCTACATATCTACATACCTATATACATATATACATACATACAGACAGACATATACCTATATATCTACATATCTACATACCTATATACATATATACATACATACCTACATACATATATACATAGATACATACCTACCTACATATATAGATGCATACCTACATACATACCTATACATACATTATACATAACTACATACATACATACCTAAACATACATATACATACATATATACCTACCTATACATACATACCACATGCATATATATACATACATACATACCTATACATACATACCTATATGCAAAAATACCTACCTATACATACATACACCTATACATACATACCACATGCATACATACCTATATGCATACATACCTACATATACATACACACCCATACATACATACCACATACATACAAACCGATATGCATACAGACCTACATATACATACATGCCTACATACATACATATCTATATGCATAAATACCTACCTATACATACATACACCCATACATACATACCACATGCATACATACCTATATGCATACATACCTACATATACATACACACCCATACATACATACCACATCCATACAAACCGATATGCATACATACCTACATATACATTCATGCCTACATACATACATACCTATATACATACATACCTACATATACATACATACCTATATACATACATACATACCTACATACCTATATGCATAGATACATACATATACATACATGCCTACATACATACTTACCTATATACATACATACATACCTATATGCATACATACCTACATATACATACACATGCCTACATACATACATACCTATATACATACATACATACCTATATGCATACCTACCTACCTATATGCATACACACACATACCTACATACATATACATACACACATACATACATACATACACATACCTACATACATACCATACCTATATGGATACATACATACCATGTGTGTCTACATAAGTACACATACATATACATACATACATGCATACCATGCATGCCTACATACCTACACATACATATACATACCTACATACATGCATACCATGCTTACCATACCTACATATACATACATACATACCATGCATGCCTACATACATACACATACATATACATACACACATACATACATACGTACGTACATATACATACACATACGTACAAACAGAGACATACACCTACATACACACCATACCTATACACATACATACATACACATACGTACAGACAGACAGACACATACACCTACATACATAGAAACCTACATACATATATACATATACATACATACCTACATAACTACATACATACACAATACTACATACATACCTACATACTACATACCTATATATACATACATACCTACCTACATGCCTACATAACTATATAGCTACCTACATACCTAGATACACACCTACATACCTACCTACGTATTTATGTTTGTTTGATCCAATTTGATTACATAATAGTTCGAAAGCACAAAACTCGGGCTTAAATCAGTCTTTTGATTTCAGTTTGTGGATTAAGTTTAAATTTGAATTGAATTTTTGAGATTCATCAAGTTTTGTCGAATCGATTTTTGTTTTTTTTTTCTGAGTTTTTACTGAGTCTAATTTTCTTTTTTTAAGTCAACTAGTTAGACCGAGTAGAAAAATCTTTCAATTGGTTTAAAATTCTCCAATAGTTGTGATATTTTAAGATAACTTCGGGTTATTAGAACATGTAAAATCTTTTTTATCTAAACGTAAAGGTAGTGATTGGTTTGCTTGATCGTTTCTTATTTTTATTATGGATGAGTGAAAATAAGATTTTGTGTTTGTTTGATTTCAGTTTGTGGATTGAGTTTAAATTTTAAATTGATTTTTTTGAGTTTAGTTTAATCCAATTTTTTTTTTTTTTGAGTTTTGTTACAAAGTCTAAAGTTTTTTTTTTATCTTTAAAAAAAATATTTTTTTTGAGTCAACTGAGTTAAACCGAGTAAAATTGAATATTTGATATAAATAAAATAATTAGATTAAATTCTAGAATGAATAGTTATGATGTTTTAAGATAACTTGGGGTTATTAGAGCATGTAAAATAGTTGTTATGATATTTCTTATTTCAATGTAATTTTGTGTTTGTATTAATATAAAAGTATTTAAGTGGGGCAGGTGGTTGCGTTATTATGTGTATATGTACGATGGAGCATGGGATGTGTATATGTACGATGGAGCATGAGATTCGGCACATTATACAACAATTAAGAACAACAGATCCTCAAAATCATAGTCACTAAAGGTATGCTCCTTATTTAGTTCCCAATTTTTATTTGACGTTGACTGTGTTGATTGTTATGAATGATGACAATGCTTTAAGACATTTTAGGTTTAAAACAAAATAATGAATGAATATATTATGCCTCAATGAATGGTAAGGATTTTGTAGTTAATGATCCGAAAAATGATGCTTGATTTCATTAAATACTTCAAATTGATTTCAGTTTGGGATCAAGTTTTTGAGTTTTATCGAGTTTTTCTGAAATGATATTTTTAGATAAGTGACTTCAAAATGAAAATGGGGTTGTTGTAAAAAAGCATTTAATGGCAGTGGAATGAATTAAAGTGATAGGAGAAGACCAAGGGTTCAAATATCGGCCGATACATATCGTATCGGCCGATATATATCGATTTTATCATACCGAACGATATCGGCTGATACGATATGTATCGGCCGTACAGAAGTATTATCGGCCGATATGACCGATAAACGGCCATAAATATCGGCTACAATATCGGCCGATATTTATAAATATCGGTTTTTTACATTTATTTATGGTTTTTTTTTTAAAAAAAATAAGAACGATATCGGCCAATATGGACGATATATCGGCCTGTATATCGGATCAAATATCGCTCGATAAACTAATTATGGGGCTAAAAAGAGTGGTTTAAAAAAAAAATTGTATCGGTAGTGGGCCCCACTAGATATCGGTGATATTATGTACTAATATCGGCCGATATACAACCATTCCCGTCCCTTCCACTCTTTTTTCATAATCTTTTGGTAGCCAAGCTCTCTTATCTTCTTTTCCGTCTGCAAATATTCTCCTCTGTCCGCTTCTCACAACACCCATATGAATCTTTGCTTACTGCGTTCTAGCCGGACCGAAAACTCGCAGACTTGCTCATCGGATATCGACTGACATCATCCCAAAGGAGACGTAGGAACCGATTTTGGAGGTTGTTTATCTAGCCACTCCATGCAATGATGACGTCCAATGCCATTCATGTTGAAAGTTGAGACTTGAGATATATAGGATTAACGGGCCTGCACATATAGAAGAAGAGGAACTTAAGCTAGAGATTAAGTCACTGTACTGGGCCTAAGCCCTGTAGACCCATAAGTGGGGCTGGCCCACAACAAAAGTCTCTTCTTCCTAAGGAATGGTTCCTAAGTCAACATATCAAGAAAATCGCCTTCTACGGGCCGCACATATTGAACAGATTGCCAAATGCCGACATCATTTGATGATGACTCTACACAAACTCAATGAAGCAATCCATGAAGCAGCCTTCCCATGAGAGAGAAGGCAATTCAGAGAGTTTGATTTTGAATCATATTTCTCTACTTCTCAATAGATTCAAGGCCGTGGAAAAGGTGTGCGAATGCGGGGATGCAATGGAAGGCGTAGGCCTCTACGTTTTTATGAGATGCCATGAGAGGATCATGTACTAAGGTGACGGGACGAGAAACGTTAGAGATCATGTACTACGGCGACGGGACGAGAAACATGAGAGGATCATGTACTACAGCGACGGGACGAGAAACAACTGCAAGAGATCTAAGGAGAGCAGAGAGGGGAGGTGCAGGGAAGCGGTTCCCCAAAAGAAAAGGAAGGGGGAGAAAAAGAGGAGAGAACAAAATGGGAAGATGAAAAAAAAGGAAAAAGGATGCAGGGCTAAAATAGGAAAACAAAAAGAGGGGTGTATATATCGCTACCCTTACCAGAAATTATCAACACATTAGGTAACAGCAATCGGTTATTACAGATATGTCCTTTTTTTAGTTCCCATTTTTTATTTGATGATCGAAATGGATGATTGTGATGATCAGGGGTTTAAAAATCATTTTCGGCCGATACGATATATCGACTGATATATCGTTATCGGCCGATATATCGGCTGATATTTTTCTCTCTCCAGCTGATATCGGCCGATATTTGTACCCCTGGTGATGATGATGATAATGCTTTAAGACATTTTAGGTTTAGTCAAATAATGATAGGTCATAATGACCAATGCATCTTAGATCCAATTTGATTTATGAATGACCTATATTTCAATTTGATTAAAAAAGCATTTAGTGGGGGTGGATTGAATTCAAACGATAGGAGAAAACACAATTACAAGAAATTATCAACACATTAGACAACAACAATCAGTTATTACAGCTACGTCCCTTTTTTAGTTCCCATTTTTTATTTGATGATGGAAATGGATGATGTTGATTATGATGATTGTTATGGTGATATAACATTTAGACATTTAGGTTTAGTCAAATAATGATGGATGATTTTGTGTTTGTGATATAAAAGTGTTTTTAGTTGGGGAGGCGGTTGTGATATAAATGTATATGTACAATGGAGCATGGGATTTTAATGTAGTAAAGTGAGTTAGGTAGAGAGAACATGGGGTTGTTTTGTGTATAAAGTGAGTAATTGTATACACAATTACATACTCCAATCAAGGTAATTTCAGAGGCGTCGAAAAGAGAACTCAGATAGTACGTAACGGGAATAGTGATTAAAGTGGAAATTTCTTCCACACTTTATATTGAATTTGATATTATTTAAGAGTAGAAATTTGAAAAAATAATCAAAATAACTTAAATTCGTCATTATTTAGGAGAAAAATAGAATAAAGTTACTAGACTTTATTTTCCATGTTCTTGAAAATTTTGAGATTTTTCCATTTTTTTTCAAAATATTTTAAAATTCTCAAATTTGTAATTTCAAAATCAAATTTTAATATCTAAATGACCGCAAAATAATGATAAAATTACACAAAATGAAGAGTAAAACTTTCTTCATTTTCTATGTTTCATTTTTATTATTTAAAGAATAAAATTTGGAGGACAGAGAATGTGTATCAGCCTGCAAAGGTCACTAGTACACCGATACGAGTATAACGGTGCACCGTACCGATACACCAAATTTTTTATCCTTGCTCTAAGGATATCTCGACATTGAAATATAAGTATGAAATACATTCACTTATTTCGACAAACTAAAATTTATATTTAGATCGTTTTAGATTTTTAAATAACCCATATTGACATCTGCTTCGTATTGTCAAATTCGGATCCAAATTTAGATTTCCACAAAGCTATAAATTTTGTCATTCTCCTCGATAAAACAAAAATAAAATTAGTTAAATAGTTAAGTTCTAATAAAAAAACTTAAATGACTAGAAATTTTATAAAAAAAAGCCCAAAAGACCACTCTAATAACTAAAATGAAAATTATTGATTTCTAATTAATCTTTATTTAAACATTTTTGTATATTTAATGTTGCCCTAAAAGTTAAATCTATCTCCTGAGTTGTCTATTGTGACTGAGTCCGACTGACTCATGTGTTGTCAATTTTGTGATTGAGTCAATCTGTGTCGCATCTTCTAGAGCTTGAACCTTGTTTTGACCTATAAACCTTAGTTAAAACTGGCTTAAATATCTTGAATTTCTAAGTGCATTTAGCCCTACGAAGAGCTCTTGTTATCTATCAAATATATCCAAATATTCTTGTGTTCTTGCAATATAAAAAATATTCATTATAGTTCAACCCAATGATGGCAAATGAACACTCGAAGTACTCTCCATCATGTCCAAATTTCACCAACTCCAACTCATAGACACTTGAGTGAAATATAGGACCTTGGAAACTTGACATTGTTCATCTTCAAAAGTTTCAACGGTTGTCTCATACCTTGGGTCTAGATAGGTCCCAAGTATTGCTCCTAGGTCTCCTTTCTAGCTTTTCAGAAGTTATCTCGGACGTTCCGAGATGGATAATTGTTGTTCCGAAGTTACATATTTGTGTCTTTGATCCTACCTTCCAAGCTCTGCCTCGGAACACACATATCCTTGGTTCCAAAGTTCAGTGACTAACTCAGGTTTTAGGCACTTCTTCGGAAGTTCCGAACTGAACTCATGTAGGTTCTGAAGTTTGTGAAACTAATCGTTGGAGGGTCAAACTATCTGCTGGAATATGGACTTCGAAAGTTCTGAGGTTACACAGACAGGTTCCGAAGTAAAGATCTGTTGGGAAAATCTTATCTATTGAAACCAAGCCTATTTGAGTGGCAAGGATTGATTCTTTTGAGCCAATTTTTTCCCCACTTATTTTAAGTATCCCAACCAATCTAAGAGCACTCTCTAAGCTTCTTAAGCTCAACCTAGAATGTGTACTTAAGAACTCTCTTTGATCTTCCATAAACATCTTATCTTAATCTTTGGTTTGGCATTCATTGGAGCATCTATACTTCACCAAAGAACCAAGTCGAGAAAGACATTAAAGAACAAGCCAAAACTACTTCAAGCTACAAGAGGCTATTGTTCCTGGTAATATTCTCAATTTCTACTACTTTCCATTATTCATTGAGATAATTGTAAATCCAAGAAAGTGTATAATCTTGACCCTTGAAGAAAATCAAGTGTTGTACCGGTTCGACCTCTACCTGTGAAAGAGATCAAATGTTTTAATTTATGTAGTTCATAATGGAATTCTCAAGTGGTGTACTTGCATACTAATCTAGTTGGACTTCAATAATTTGATTTGGAAGATTTATTGGACCAATTTACAAAGACCAAATAATAGCCTAATACATTAAAGAAATTTAAAATTCAGCCATAGTACTATTCACCCCTCCTCTCTAGGACTATTCTAGATATTGACCTAGTTGACTAACATTTACGTTCAACAAAACAAAGTAATACTTGACCAGTTGTACTTTAACCTTTTAGTTTATTTAATTTAAAATAGGTGATATATATATATATATATATATATATATATATATATATATATAAAGTAATATTTTTATTTAAGTTTTGCATATTAAATATTATTTACTAAATTTAAAAGGTCATAAAACCTTAGCACAATTCAAATTAAAAACCTTGTAATAGAAAATAATCAAAATATTTGTTGACTGAGACCAAATTTTGTTAACTAATTTTAATCTATCAATAGAATACATTATAGATAAACTAAAGGATTGATCATCAGATCTTTCTTTGAATATAGCTAAAAATTAGCTTGATCGGATCAAATTTAAATTAAATCAAATTAAAATATAAATATGTTATTATTTATAGTCAACCTAATCTAAATCGAACTCGTTTCATCTTCATTCATTCTTACCTCTAGATGTGAGGCTCACAATGATGTGCAGTAAAAAAAATAAGTTTATATAATAAGAAAACCAAAAGTCATTTAGATTCCATTTTTTCTTATAATTAAAAGTATATTACTTTCTCCTAATTATAAAATTGTCTCAACTTAAGTTGTGAAGAAATTGTATTAGTGAAAAGTTTTTGACTTAATTATACACAACTAGAAAAAATAATTGAGTTGCACAAGAAATTTTAGATTTGATTAGGCTTTACTTAAAAATATCCAAAGTACTTAGATCGAAATTAATATATAAATATTATAAAATATTGAATTTTATGAATAATATTTAAAAGTCAATATATTCAAAATTTCAATAAAATAAATTTAAGGTTTTATCAATCTTGATAAATATCGATTAAAATGAATTTTTTATTAAAAAATAATGTAAAAAGAAGAATAATGAGAGAAAAACGGTTGTTGGGAAACCATACATACAAGAGAGCACTCTCTTCACAGTATTTGAAGTTGTATTAACCTGGGCTTTGACATCAGAACTTCGGCGGGAGAGAAGTGTGAAGGTATTATTGGAAATGTGACAAAAATCGGTGCAAAAATCATCACCCATAAATAAGAATAAATTGAAAATAAATTTTAAATGACATTCGACTCTTAAATGGCTGAATGGATAAATGCCAGGTGTCCTGATTTTAATTATTTAACATTTTAACGTGACTCATAATTATGAATTTATGAGGCGCCTAAAACTATAAATGCCAAAGCACCATTGCATTGTTTCCTCGTTAGCCATGAGTAGATCGAGAGATACTAACGTCGTTAGACAATTCTAAAACCTCCCTAAAACCCAATTTGCTTTGCTTTGACCATTTAAAAAAAAAAAAAAAACCAATTTGCTTTGAACTCCCTCACTCTAAAACCCTTATATTTCGATCTCGATCTCGATCTCGATGTGGAGAAGGGGATGTGGGGAAGTTTCTCGAGTGGTTGTCGCACTCCGGGCCCGATTTGGGATTTTGAAGAGATGACTTAGGTGGAGGGCTCCACCATACCTGTTGTACTTCTGCATTTTTCATGTTTATCTCTGCGCAAGTTCTTTGTCATCATATCTGAATAGTTGTCGTCAGTATGAATCTTCTTAAGTTGTAACTGCTTGGTTTCTAGCACATCACATATCCAATAATATCTCACATCAATGTGTTTTAATCTTGAGTGAAATGTCGAATTCTTACTCAAATGGATGGCACTCTGACTATCGCAGTGCAGGATGTACTTCTATTGTTCTTGCCCCAATTCCTGTAGGAATCTCTTCATCCATAACATTTCCTTGCACGCTTCCGTAGCTGCAGTGAACTCTGCCTCTGTAGTTGACAAAGCAACACATTTTTGTAGCTTTGATTGCCATGAGATAGCTCTCCCTGCAAATGTAATTAAGTATCCTGAACTTTCTAGAGTCAATATCTCCAACCATGTCTGCTTCTGTGTACCCAATTAGTTCAGGCTTACCACTTCCAAAGCACAAAGACATTTTGGAAGTACCCCTTAGATATCTAAGAATCCACTTCATTGCATTCCAGTGTTCTTTGCCTGGACTAGACAAGAATCGGCTGACCACACCAACAACGTGTGTAATGTCAGGTCTTGTACAAACCATTGTATACATCAAGCCTCCGACGGCAGAGGCATAGGGAACCTTGTTCATTTCTTCATCTCTTTCTCATTGGTAGGACTCTGCTTTGAACTGAGTATGAAGTGACTGAGAAGTGGAGTAGCAACCGGCTTTGACACATCCATGTTGAATCGTTTTAGTACTTGTTCTATGTACCTTTTCTGTGATAGCTATAACTTCCCATTCTTTCGATGACGGGAGATGTTCATACTGAAAATTTGTTTTTCCAATCCTAAATCCTTCATAGAAAAGGATTTACTTAGTGCCATCTTCAAATTGCTAATCTTGCCACTGTCATGCCCCACAATCAACATATCATCAACGTAGAGAAGAAGTATGATGAAGTCAGCATCTGAGAATCTCTTCACGAAAACACAATGGTCTGAAGTTGTCCTTTGATACTCATGCTCAATCATGAAGGAGTCAAACTTCTTGTTCCATTGACGCAGTGCCTGCTTCAATCCATACAAACTCTTCTTCAATCTGCAAACGAAGTCTTCTTTGCCTTTGACCTCAAACCCCTCTAGATGGGCCATATAAATCTCTTCCTCCAATTCACCATGGAGAAATGCAGTCTTCACATCAAGTTGTTCAATCTCCAGATTCAAGCTTGTAGCCAAACCAAGTATAACTCAGATGGATGACATCTTCACCACTGGTGAGAAAATTTCTTCAAAATCGATCCCCTTTTTCTGTGCAAAACCCTTAACGACTAGCCTTGCCTTGTATCTTGGTCATGAGTTGTTCTCCTCGGTCTTTATCCTGTACACCCACTTGTTTTTTAGTGCTCTCCTGCCTTTGGGTAATTTAACCAAATCATAGGTGTGGTTCTCATGTAAGGATTTCATCTCTTCTTGCATAGTTTTCAACCACTTTCCTTTTTGCTCATGTGTTATAGCTTCCTGGCACTTTGGTTCTCCTCCGTCTGTAAGCATAACATACTCATCTGGAGAGTATCTTCTTGAGGTTTGGCAACCTCTGGTTGATCTTTTGAGTTGAGACTCAACCGTTGGCTCTAGAGAGTGTTGGACTTTTGGGTCTTCATTATCTATATCATCAGCATTTTCGACTGTGTCTCCCCCATTACCATGCACCACGGGTGAGGGAAGTGGATCCAAGTTAACTGGATATTCATTGGGGGATTCAGACTTCTCACCTTTCTGAATATCTTCAATGGTCTGGTCTTCAGAGAATACAACATCTCTGCTCCTGACAATCTTCTTGTTGATTGGGTCCCAAAGCCTATATCCAAACTCTTCATTTCCATAGCCCAAGAAAATGCATTCTTTCGACTTGGCATTGAGCTTCGATCTCTCATCTTTAGAGATATAGACGAACGCTCTACAGCCGAACACCTTCAAGTGATTATAAAAGACATCTTTCCCGGTCCAAAATTTGTTTGGCACGTCACCATTCAACCGTGCCTCCGAAGTAGAAAGATTAATCAAATCAATTGCAGTCATCATAGCTTCGCCCCAGAAAGTGTTGGGCAGTTTGGCATGAGATAACATGCATCTAATTCTTTCAAAGATCGTCCGGTTCATTCTCTCGGCCACGCCATTATGTTGAGGAATCTTTGGAACAATTCATTCATGTCTAATTCCTTTTCTTCTACAATAATGTTTGAAGGATCCAATGTACTCTCATTCGACGTTGACCTGAACTTGCTTGAATACATCTAGCACTTGATCTTTGGTTCTAAGTGCATAGGCTCAAACTTTCCTGGAATGGTCATCAATGAAAGTAACAAAATATCTTGCACCACCAAGAGTACAAGTCCTCATAGGACCGCAAACATCAGAATATACAACATCTAAAATATTAGGTTTCCTAGCTGCAGGTTTAGAGTGAAAAGAAATTCTATGTTGCTTTCCAGCTAAGTAATGTTCGCATTGTTTGAGAGACATACCTTTCACTCCAGTGAGAACCTTCTTTCTAGATAAAGTCTGCAGGTCTTTCTCACTCATATGACCAAGCCGTTTGTGCCATAGCTCGATTGACGAATCTTGTCCGAGAGCATTCACAAATCCACTGTTGATTTTAGCATGTGTCAAGTAGAGAGTGTTCTTCTTCTTTCCTCTGGCCAGCACTAGAGAACATTTGCTGAGCTTCCACTTTCCATCACCAAAGTCATTGGTGTAGCCTTCATCATCAAGCATTCCAGTGGATATCAAGTTGAGACGCATGCCCGAAACATGTCTCACATCTTTGAGAACCAAGCAATAGCCTGTATTGGTTTCAAGATAGACTTCTCCCCTTCCCACGATCTTTGACAATTTATCGTTTCCCATCCTAACATGACCTAAGACTCCATTGGTGTAGGATGAAAAGAAGTCCCGCCGTGAGGTTACGTGAAATGATGCACCGGAATCAACTATCCAACATGTGTCTTGAGATGTTAGTTTAACGCAATTATTATCATAAGCAATGATTACCTCATCTCTGGTGGAAACAGTAGCAGTTGTGTCTTTGGCTTCATTTTTCTCATTGCTGTTGCGATTGTCTTGCTCCTTTTTGAGTTGTCTACACTCCATTTCATGTGACGTGGCTTGCCACAGTGATACCATTTTAAGTCACTTCTTTGCTTGGACCTGCCCCTTGACTTGCCTTTCGACTTGTCACGGTCTTGTGATTTTCTATCTTTGCCTCTTCCACGTTTTTCTGTGACGAGGGCCCCTGACTTGGTCGATATTCCTTGTTCCTTCCTCCTCGTTTCTTCATTAAACATGCTATCTTTCACCATGGTCATGGTGAGCACACCTTGAGGAGCAGAGTTGCTTAATGACACCACCAAAGTGTCACAACTGTCTGGCAAGGAACTAAGTAACAATAATGCTTGCATCTGATCATCAAGCACCATCTTCATGGTAGTCAATTGATTCACCAAGCCTTGGAAGTCGCTCAAGTGTTCAGCAACATTTCGTCCATCTTTGAATTTCAAGTTCACCAGTCGGCGAATCAACGAGGCTTTGTTTTGTGCAGTCTTTAACTCATACATGGTCTTCAATTTTGCCCACAATGAGTGAGCATTGGTTTCTTGTGCTACGTGATGAAAGACACTTTGATCGATCCATTGCCGAATTTGTCCAACAGTTTTTCTATTCATAATCTCCCATTCTTTGCCAGTCTTTCCTTCTGGTTTGCCATCATCACCTTGTATAGGCTTATATAAATCTTTGCAATAAAGAATGTCTTCCATTCTTGGCTTCCATATTGAATAATTTGATGACGTTAGTTTGATCATTACAAATGACAATTCCTCCATTTCAGTTTACACAAAACCACGAATAATGAACCAAGCTCCTGATACCACTTGTTGGGAAAGAACTACTGATGAGCACAAGAAAATGATTGTTTTACCCTTGATATTTAGATTAGTTAGCTCTTGAATTTTGTATATATTATATAATTAATGGGATTTTTGAATTTTGCAGGAAAAATGGAGATTTTAAAGAAAAGAAATTAAAATGGAAGAGAATTGATAGAAAATGTGCTTAATGCAAAAGGGCCCTTCAAACCTATCATTGGAGTCCAACCTCAATAGTTTTGGGCCTTCAAAACTCATAAGTCTAAGCCCATTTGCTGCCCGTCGAAAGAGTCCACAGTCACATACAACAGATAAAGAAGAAGAATAGAGGACAGCAGTGGTAGAAGCGATGGCAGTCAGAAATAAAGAAGCAAGAAGAGGACATCCAACATATCAACATCGTGTTAGCTGTTGCTTCTTTGTCATGCCATGTGTTCTTATCTCTAAACTCAGGCTATCATGAAAGCACATGTATAGTCCTTGCATGCCAACAATTTCATGCAAGATACCCATGTCATCATAGCCTTGTGTTCAATTGAGCCAGTTTGTAATTTATTGTGCAATTTGCATTATGCCATTGGATCTCCTCCATGAGATTTGATTCTACTGCTATGAGGACAACGTAGAGAGCATGAAGAGAACACATATTGCAAGCTGTAAATAGTTTGCAGAATTTGATCTATATGTTTGCAAAAAGATAGGCAATAGGCCGAAATAAGCAGAGCTCTGGAGATTTCTGGAGCAAATTAAGAAGGAACTACCATCGTTGATTTCTTGTAGCATACAGAAACAAAGCTTGGAATACTCTTGGCGATGCTTTGGAAACAAGCCTGATGAAAATAGAAGAGGACCGCTATCTACTGAGGAGTCGACCCATGTCTCACACGCCCAAGTTTTGGGAAAATCCAACGAGAATAGGAAGGAGAAGAAATGAGGTGGTGCTCTGTTATCAAAAGAAAGGGGTGTTGGCGGATTTAGCAAATATGAAAGAATAGAAGGAGCTGTGAAAAGAAAGCAACAAAAATAGGAAAGAAGAAGAAAAGAAGTTGCCGTGTACACATGTCGGCTGAGTTGGGGAATGGGGCCCACCTAACCTTGCTTATTTTAACACCTCCAAATCCTATAAATAGAGGCCATCCCCATTCAATAAGATTCGAACTTGGCACGGAGAATTTTAGGAGAGCAAGAAGTGAAGAGAAAGAAGGGAAGGAGATAGTGTAATTTTCAAAAATCACAAGGGTTCTTTTAAGGTTGGTGATTTTTGAATTTCCCATTATATTTTCTTATCCTTTAATTTCAATTCCATTATATTGTAATTTCAATTTCTTGTTTTGAATAAAATAAGGGTGTGCTGAAATATTAGTCTATGGTTTTCCAATTATTTAATTCATGTATTATGATGGTTTGATTTTATTTTAATTCTTTTTTATAAAATACATGTTGGATTTAATTTTAGATTTTTCAAATTAGATGCACTGAAATATTTAGATTAAATAGACTTCATTCTCCGATCTAAGGCTCTTGTTTTCAAGAGTGCACTGAAATATTTAGGTTCTGAGAGAAAGTTTAAATTCTATCTAATCTAAGGTTTAATTTGAGAAGTTGATGATTATTGAATTCATGGCTTTTATATTTGGAATTTTAATCAATGAAAAATTTGAATGCAAGGTTAGTAATTTACGTGAGCTCCGTAGGCTAGGCCTTTGTTTTATTTTTAAAATATGGAAAATAATGCCTCCTTGATTCTTTGAGTCAGTTCCACTGTAAATATGTACAGAAGTAATTTAGGTGTCTTTAATTTTATTTTTGTTTATAAATAAAAAAAACTCTTGAAATTGATGAACTAGGTTGGAAATAATTTAATTGCATTTTAATTTTGTATTTTAAATTAGATTGAGATTGTTTATATTTTTATATTAATTCCACCATCTTAATTAAAATTAGTTAAATTGTTAGATTTTATGTTTAAATCTAGAATATTTTTAAGTTGAGATTAAAACTCATAGATTAGATAAATTATTTCATATTTATGATTTATCTCCATATTTTCCAAAGTTCTTAAAATACGTAATTGAATGGTGTATTTTTATGGATATATTTTCTTAAGTTCCGATGGGTTCGACCTCGCACTTAATCGCTATACTATCTAAATGGTTTGTGTGCTTGCGAGTTTAAAATTTAAAATTTGCACAACAAGTTTTTTGCGCCGTTGCCTAGGAAACTTAAAACTAATCGCCATTGAATTATTTATTTTTGGAAATAATGATTATTTTAGAAATATCTATTTTTGGCAACTCTTTAAAATTAGCAGTTTCTATTTTCTTAGAAATTCTAATTTTAGAAGGTTACCTTATTTAGAAGTTCTAAAAATAATCAGGAGATTATCTAAATTTGGAATCACTGTTAAATTTAGAAAATTTTTATTTTTGGAGATTTCTATTTTTAGAAACTTCCAAAAATATCTAGTTTCTATTTTTAGCATTCTCTAATCTTAGAATTTTAATCCAATTTAGTCATATTCTATTTTTAGAAAATAGATCTAAATTTGGAATGTTCCAGTTAAAAAGTTTCAAAAAAAAAAAATTGAAAAAATCATGGAACAACTTTGAACTTATTTGAAAATTTGATTTAGATTAATTTGGTGGATATTAATTTAGAAATTTTTATGCTCTTAATTTAGTTTAGAATTCTTAATTAGGTTCCAATCATTTAATTTCCTCCACTAGTTATAACATTAGGAAATCTGCATTTAGTTTAGGATTCATGCATATTTTATTTGATTAAATGCTTCACCATGGTTTTGAGTTTTGTTATGTACAGGTGCTTTGAAAATTCTTGCAGAAAAAAATTGCTAAAAAAAATAAAAATTGCTCTTGCTAATAAATAAAAACAAAAAGCCAAGGTACGCGCATTCAATCTCTTTATTTAATTTTTAATTTTCATGCATTCATATAGTTTTTATTAGGTTGTCTTGCATTTATTTTGCATATAAAAAAAAATTGCATATTTAATTTGCTCATGCATTTAGGTTGCTAGTTCATACATTCAGTTAAATTGTTTGCTTATTGTTTTGATATTTGCTTGAATCTTGCATTGGTAATTTAGGCTTGCATTCACAAAATAGAAAAAGAAAAAAATTCAAAAAGATTAGTAAAATTGGTTCATGCATTACCCAATTAAAATCATTCTAGAACCATTGTTTAGGGTTGTTCATGTTCATTAGGATCCCTGTGTCAGTCTAGGTTTAGGTCATATTTTGTGTGGATTTGATTGAGCGTGAATGATCGTGTCTGTGTATGAATTATTGGGTTCGTGACTCTAACAATCGCTTGGTTCGAGTTACGTTTTCTGTCGATTTACCGATCGTTGCATCCGGATCTCAGTCCAGCTCAGCTATAGACACAGACAATCCATCTTCACCACCGCCACCGCCACCATCACCATCACTTAACATGGCCGGAGAAGGAGTCGAAGTGAAAACCCTCCAAGACTATTTCTCACCAGTCACGCCCAACACACCATCTGGCATAGTTGTTCCAGCAACTAATGTGGCATTTGAACTGAAACCAGCCCTGTTACATCTTTTACCCGCATTCCATGGACTTGATCGTGAGGACCCTTACCTATATGTTAAGGAATTCTTAGAAATCTGCGCCACCATCAAACTTCAAAGCATCACTGATGAATCAATTAGACTTCGTTTATTTCCTTTTTCTCTCAAAGAAAAAGCAAAATCTTGGCTGAATTCTCTACCAGCAAATTCCATCACAACTTGGGATCAATTGGCCAACAAATTTTTGAATAAATTTTTCCCTATATCAAAAACTAACGCCCTCAGGAAAGAAATTTCAAACTTTAATCAGAAAGAGGGTGAACAATTCTGTGAGTCATGGGAAAGATTCAAAGATTCGTTGAGCAAATGCCCCTACCACGGCTATGAAACAGGGAGGCTCATACAATTCTTTTATGATGGTTTAACCACATCGATCCGCACAATGGTCGAGTCTATGAAAGGTGGGGAATTTTTACAGCTAACTGCAAACAATGGATAGAATTTCTTAGAATCATTGGCAGAAAGTTCTCAGCGATGGGACTTTTCCAAAAGAGAGAATTCAGCACAAACATCGAAGAGAGGAGGTTTGTACGAAGTTAACAATGACTTTGACGTTAAGATTGCGATCGCAAACCTAACGAAAAAGTTAATGTTTTAACGATGTCTCAGGCGATGAACCCATCATTAGGAATGCATGCTGAGGTTTGCACATTGTGTTCTAATCTAGGACACACTGCCCAAATCTGTCCTTCCATAGGATCACATGTTGAGTGCTCAACCAATCAGGCCAATGCACTCAATAATTTTGGAAGACAGCAGGGAACCCCGTTTTCTGCCATATACAATCCTAATTGGCGAAATCATCCAAAATTTTCATGCCGTCAGAATCAACCTCCAGTAGGTCAAGGACCTCCTCAATATCAAAGCCAACCATATCAACCTCCCCAGTACCAACCACCCAACCAACCATACCATCCATCTCAAAATCATCCACCCCAGCCAAATCCATCCTATCAGTCTGGTCCATCTCAACAATGTAAGCCCTCTCTCGAGGATACGTTGCAGCAGTTCATGCAGTCCACTCAACAGGCTATGCACAAGCTTGAAACACAGATTGGGCAGTTAGCTACTACGATAGGAGATAGAGAGAAAGGTAAGTTTCCCAGTCAGCCTATCCCAAATCTCAAGGGACAAAATGAGGTTTCGTTATCTAATTCAGACGACGCTAACTCCATTACTATCTTGAGGTCTTGGAGACAGGTAGATAATAAGGTCGAACTACCTAAACAACAGGAAGACCAGACAGCTGGTCAACCAAAGCATCAAAAGGACCCACCTAGTCCATCTTCTGTCCAAAATACTCCGGAAGCACCTGCTAATAATACTTTTGTGCCTAAAGCTCCGTACCCTCAGAGGTTTGCCAATCCTAACAAAGGAGTACACTATAGTGACATATTAGAGGTATTTAAACATGTTAGTATCAATATACCTCTACTTGAAGCTATAAACCAGGTACCCTCCTATGCCAAATTTTTGAAAGACCTCTGTACATGAGATTTGATTCTACTGCTATGAGGACAACGTCGAGAGCATGAAGAGAACACATGTTGCAAGCTGTAAATAGTTTGCAGAATCTGATCTGTATGTTTGCAAAAAGATAGGCAATAGGCCGAAATAAGCAGAGCTTTGGAGATTTGTGGAGCAAATTAAGAAGGAACTACCATCGTTGATTTCTTGTAGCATGCAGAAACAAAGCTTGGAATACTCTTGGCGATGCTTTGGAAGCAAGCCTGATGAAAATAGAAGAGGACCGCTATCTGCTGAGGAGCCGACCCATGTCTCACACGCCCAAGTTTTGGCAAAATCCAACGAGAATAGGAAAGAGAAGAAAGGAGGTGCTGCTCTGTTGTCAAAAGAAAGGGGTGTTGGCTGATTTAGCAAATATGAAAGAATAGAAGGAGTTGTGAAAAGAAAGCAACAAAAATAGGAAAGAAGAAGAAAAGAAGTTGCCGTGTACACATGTCGGCTGAGTTGGGGAATGGGACCCACCTAACCTTGCTTATTTTAACACCTCCAAATCCTATAAATAGAGGCCACCCCATTCAATAAGATTCGAACTTGGCACTGAGAATTTTAGGAGAGCAAGAAGTGAAGAGAAAGAAGGGAAGGAGATAGTGTGATTTTCAAAAATCACAAGGGTTCTTTTAAGGTTGGTGATTTTTGAATTTCCCATTATATTTTCTTATCCTTTAATTTCAATTCCATTGTATTGTAATTTCAATTTCTTGTTTTGAATAAAATAAGGGTGTGCTGAAATATTAGTCTATGGTTTTCCAATTATTTAATTCATGTATTATGATGGTTTGATTTTATTTTAATTCTTTTTTATAAAATACATGTTGGATTTAATTTTAGATTTTTCAAATTAGATGCACTGAAATATTTAGATTAAATAGACTTCATTCTCCGATCTAAGGCTCTTGTTTTCAAGAGTGCACTGAAATATTTAGGTTTGGAGAGAAAGTTTAAATTCTATCTAATCTAAGGTTTAATTTGAGAAGTTGATGATTATTGAATTCATGGCTTTTATATTTGGAATTTTAATCAATGAAAAATTTGAATGCAAGGTTAGTAATTTACGTGAGCTCCGTAGGCTAGGCCTTTGTTTTATTTTTAAAATATGGAAAATAATGCCTCCTTGATTCTTTGAGTCAGTTCCACTGTAAATATGTACAGAAGTAATTTAGGTGTCTTTAATTTTATTTTTGTTTATAAATAAAAAAAAACTCTTGAAATTGATGAACTAGGTTGGAAATAATTTAATTGCATTTTAATTTTGTATTTTAAATTAGATTGAGATTGTTTATATTTTTATATTAATTCCACCATCTTAATTAAAATTAGTTAAATTGTTAGATTTTATGTTTAAATCTAGAATATTTTTAAATTGAGATTAAAACTCATAGATTAGATAAATTATTTCATATTTATGATTTATCTCCATATTTTCCAAAGTTCTTAAAATACGTAATTGAATGGTGTATTTTCATGGATATATTTTCCTAAGTTCCAATGGGTTCGATCTCGCACTTAATTGCTATACTATCTAAATGGTTCGTGCGCTTGCGAGTTATAAATTTAAAATTTGTACAACAACTACTGTCAATTTGTTATATAGAAATCCCTGGATCAAATCTTTTCCTAAATGTGTGAATAAAATAGAAAGGTAATAAAATAATCCAACAAGCAACCACATAAAAGTAACACAACGATTTACGTGGTTCGGCAACGTGCCTACATCCGCGGGACAAACTTCAAATTGGTCTTCCACTATAAAATAGGATTACAAGCAACTCTCTCTTAAACAAGACAGGAAAACAACATCAAGAGTATAAAATTCAAGGATAACAAAAGAACAATCTCACCGAAGTGGTTGCATTGTTGTCTCTTCCAAAATCACCTTTGGAGATATCACCACCGAACTCTTCCTTGTATCCACAAGAGCTAAGTGAGGCTCTTTCTTTCTCACTCTCCAAGTGTCTCTCACTTGAAACTTGAACTGGTGGTCTATTGAAATTAGGAGAGAAATGGGTTTATATAGGCTTTAGGAGAGGTGTGAAAAACTAGACCATAAAGAGATCCTTTCAAGTCCCTAGGAGGCTTTTCCATTTTCAATAGGACTTCTTCAATTTCTATGAGACATTCTCCAATTTCAAAGAGATGTCTCCAATTCCTAAAAGGCCTTCCTCATTCCCATGAGGCATCTCTAATTTCAATGAGACATTGCTCATGTCAAGGAGGCTTTACCACTTCCAAAGTCCATAAACCTTGGGATGCCTAAAGGTTTCCACCACTAAGGAGGGAAACCCAACACTTCCTGGTTCAGAGGCAACATCAATAGGCAACACATTTTGCCCTCTTTGTCTTCAGATCCCATGCAACACATTTTGCCCTCTTTGTCTTCTTGTTCAAGAAGACATGCTTCATCTTCTGTTTTGTAGCTTCGTGTGGTCTATCTAGGACAAACTTATGTGCAAATTCAACTTCTTACCTTCTGTTAGTAGAACTTCTATTACTCAGCAAGCCAAAGATCTAGTTAATTCCTGCTCTAACGTCCTTGCCCTTCTAGCTGCTAAGTTATACTTCCCTGCGCTGATATGGCACTGTTGGATCGAACGAAATAACTGCATCTTCAACTGTCACTCTAAGAGGCCTGATATCATATGCTCCCTCATCTAAGGTGATATAAGATCTAGGTGGTTGTTTCTTCTCTTGAACTCCAATCTTCTTCAAGCTCCCAATTGTTTCTCTACCTTATGGGAACTACATCCTGCGGTGCCACCTCTGTTAAGCCACCTGATCCCTCAGTTCACAACCCAATCTCCATTTCAAATTCCATGTTGCTAAATTGCCTCTGCCTTGACAATCATTTCCAACTTCAAAGTCTGTACATTGGAGTTGATGGTGAGATAATTGGATCTGCTAGTTGGGCTCTTAGTACCTACGCCGACTCTTGTTCCACTATTCTTCGGCTTCATAAAGGGTTTCACTGTATGGTATTAAAAAAGCTAACTCTAGAGAAAATTTGTTACAACAATTTGGAGGCTTTTTGTATGTTGAAGACTGTCTGCTCTAATTGGCGAATTTGCACTTTGTATGCCCCTACATATTTTGTTCTAAAACGTCTTCCTTGCGATATGGGTTGTATTACTCCTATGCAGGTCAATGTTTACAGGTTTTACTCAAAAAACTTATTCTGCCTCAACGATATCCCATCCAGTGGAGGTGTTCTGATTAACAATTGAGGCTTCCCTGCTCTGTTTTACCCTGTGGGTGTTGCGTTCCTCCATTGACTTCTCTTGGTGGATTTGTTTTTGCAAGTTGTTTTCTGTTATGTGGCCATGCCCTTGCTTGTTTTTTAATGTTGTATTTTGCGCCCTTTCCTTTTAGTGAATAATATTCTTACCCTTCATTAAAAAAAAAAAAGGGAAATAGTGTTCACCTCACTCATGTAAGAAATTAAAAGACTTCTAGATTATCAAAATATCAAAACTTAACTGCATATAAAAATTTTAATTATTTAATCTAAATCCAAAGAAAGCTATGACTAAAAATTTTGTACCTTTAAAATTATTTTATTTTAACAAATCTAGAAGTCCAGATATATTTCGTATTACAATTTGGACTGCAATGAAAGATCCATGTATAATGTGCTGGATTGAGATAGACACATCTATTCTTTAAAAAAAGTTATATAAAGTTCAAAACATTTTTCATAATATGAAATAAATGCTTTTTTGAATGAGCAAATAGATTAGTACTCCCTCTATTTCATTTTATTTGTCTTATTTGAAACATTTGTACTTTTTAAAGAACTCTCTATATAAAACTACCACTCTATGTAATCTCATCTATTTTCAACATACTTTATGCAATTTCAATATAAATAGGACAATTATTTTGAGACAATTTCAAAATCTATATAAGACAATTAAATTGGGACAAAGGGGTATTATTTGAAATTAAGTAAAATAGTATAAGTTTTAGAAAAAAAAAATCTAACACGGTGATCTCAAGGTTAGCCAAGATTGTTACTTATCAAGAATATCTCAACATCTTGATTTGGAGGGGTTAACAACTTTCCGTTGAATTTAGGTGACGTGCAAATTAAAATCTTTATACATCTACTTTGTCAGCCGACGTGTAACTGTTGCAATAATACGATCCATGCCGTGTCCGTACCTTGAACGAAGAACATCATGCAATTAAACTCCTAACCTGATTGAGACGATGGGCCACGTGGACTGACCAAACCAAAACAGGATTGGATTCCGTAGTAAAGTACGTACGGATGGACTTTGACAAATTTTACAAATTCGCCACTCTAGTTTCACTTATTTAAGCTCTTGTATCCATGTCTTTCTAACTCAACGCAAACGCAGTACCCACTTCTCTCTCTCTTTCACTCACTACATATACGCAGCAGTTGTTAAGAAGCCAAGAAGAAGATGGTGATGGAAGGGGAGAAGAGAGTGAAGGTGAAGAAGGGATGGTTGGCAGTGAGAGTAGGATTAGAAGATGATGAAGGCAGCTCCCATCGATTCATGATTCCCATATCCTATCTCTACCATCCTCTCTTCAAGAGCTTGCTTGAGAAAGCACAAGAGGTGTATGAATTCCACACAACAGGGCCTCTCCGGCTACCATGCTCCGTCAAAGACTTCCTTCACCTTCGGTGGCTCATCGAGAGCGAGACACAGCACTACCACCCCTCCAAATCCTTCGCTCTTCATGCTTGTTGAGATGAATTCTTCCTTTCTTTTATTTTTCTATTTTTTCTAAGCTTTTTTGTTTTGTTACTATGTACGACCATATGTTTCATTTGATTCACTTAACCTCCTTTTTGGAGCTGTAATTAACACATTTATGGGTGGCGAAATAGGTTTGCTCGATTATAAATATAATTGCAATCAATTTTGATTTTATGGAAGAATGAAAGCTTTCTATCCTATTTTCTAATAAGTTGTGATCATGATTTTAGTTCTCAGAGTTCAATTTGCATTTTCATTAGTTGACTTTGGTAGCTTATCATTTGTGGACATTCTTTTATTCGCTTATAAGCAGCAGACACCTATTATGCTAGGAAATTCCCTTTGTCCGGTGCCCGCCGGCAGTTGTACAAATCAAGTCGTGACAGTCGTGTAAAGTCTTTATAAAAATTAATATTGTTCAGTCTTTCTCGTAAAGGAAAGAGCCCATTTCATTTATTTAGAATCAAAGTTATAATACATATGGATAAAAGAAATTCAAATAACAAGATAATAGGAAATTTAAAATTGAGATAAAAATAAAGCAAAATTATATTCAAAATTTAAATCTGATCTAAATTCAAAATCTAAATCTGGAGGGGTTCTATCACTTTCCTTTTTGAATTTTTTTTTTTAATTTTTCAATATATTACACAATATTATTACCACTTGACTTTTCAAATATACTGAAAACGAGAGTATTATGACTTTTCTTAGAATCTATTTAAACATATTCATATATTTTTCATCTTTTAGATGTCTTATTTATTAAGCAATCAACAATTTAATTTTATTGTGAACTTTTTTTTAATATTATATTCAATATTAAGAGTATGGTAAAATAAAATCAGGAGAAGATTAGGGTCCTGATCATATCACAATTGCCGTATTGTGTTTTGTTTGCTCTTTGGTGATATCATTGGTTGGCTGACTTCTTCCAGGAAGTTTTTTTCTTCTGCCTATCAACGAATAACAACACTGTAACACTATTTTAGGAGAGGATCTAATTTTTTTAAAAGTGAAACACTTGAGATATTTTCCCTCATTTATCTCTTTATTAAAAAAAATGTATGAATTAATAAACGGTATATTGTATCAAAAACTACGCTATTACATATATTTATAGCTTCTACGTGACCCTAAGGCTATCTCAATTAAACTCAAACTCTTCTTCTAATTTTAAACCAAATACATTTCTTAATTAGAGATTAAACCAACCTTAGAATCCTAATCACATAATAAATCTATTATATCCTAATATCCTAAATATAGGTATTCTAAGAAAAATTATTTACTTTTTAAAATAAATCAATAAAAAGCATCAAATTTCACATGTCTCAATTTGAAATGTGATTGCTGTCAAATTTTATTAGTTTAAGCATCAAATTATTGTATCAAGATCTATTCAAGAATCAATTAGATTTAAGCTTATCTATCATTGATTCAAATCTCAAGATTGTACATTTTTCGACTGCATCATCAATCCTCTCATGAATCTATAATTTTTTTTTTAAATGTCCACTCAAATTCGTTCTCAACAAATATTTCTGATCTTTAATCACACCCAATAAGAATTCTATAGTTATATCATGATTCTAGCTATACAAACGGTGATGATGGCGTGGAGATTCACTTCATTCACAAACATGCCTTATGATTTAGAGAGTCACCACCAGAGATCAAGATATTGGCTGATACGAAACGTATCGGCCAATATCATACGGGTTTTAAGCACCGTATAATATAGTAAATTTTATAATTTATCATATTTATAGTAAATTTTGAATTTCTTCAATTCGAATCTAAGAATCAAGTTTTGTTGGGATATGAAGATTCATTCATCCACCACCTGGCTTATGATTTAGACAGAATGATGGTGAAGTTCTCACATAACAAATTTATTTTATTTTATTTTATGATCAAGGCAAAAAAAAATAAAATCAAGGCTGCCTAATAAAAGGAATTTTTTTACTTACTTAAGGAGCTAATGCATAAAAAAAAAAAAAAAACGAATGAGAAACTTCATACGTCACTTTTTTCTTTGGATATAGATGGATCTTTTATCTAATAATTTAGAAGAAAAATTTTAGTTTATTTAATTTTTTTCTAATTGATGTAAATGTAGACGGAACACAGTTCGTATCAAAATCCAAATTCATCAAGTCATCAATCTCAATCACATGAGATATATTATTAATATATTATATCTTATATTATTTAATATTATTAACTTCCTAAGCTTAAAAGTGCTCAAACTCAAAGCATTCTAACCTCTCTTGGATTAAAAAAAAAAAAAAAACCTTTGATAATTCAATAAATCAAAGATTTAACTTAAAATAAATAGCTTTGGGATCAGTTTTTCATTCTTTACAACTTTAATTTGAATCTGAATCTCTTACACAGATAGTACAAATATATTAAGAAAAAAAAATTCTACCATTCAAATGATTTGTGCACTGATACATTTATTGTCTCTCATTTTATCGTAATAAATTGATAATATTTTTAATTTGCTCTTTCACTTTTTTACTCTATTATGATAAAATAAAGAATAAAGAGGACTCACTATCCCATTTTAATACAAGTACCGACTCAAAAATCAATTATCCATGTTATTACTTTGTTACCAATAAAAATAGTTAATCAAAATTAATTTAATCAATTAAAGACATTGGTTGCCAAGTATCTATGCCAGCCAACACGTAACCGTTTCAACTTGCCGGCAGTTATACGACACAGAACATTCTATGTAATTAAACACTGTAACCTCACAAAATTCTTCACCAAACGGAAAGGGATTTCGTAGTCCGTACGAACGGATGGAATTACTACAGATTTACAAAATCACACGGAACGGGATTCCGTAGTACGAACGAACTGATGGAATTGCTACAATTTTACAAAATCACCACTCTGCTTATTACCTATATAAATCTTACAGACATTTGCCCCTCTTACTCGGCATAAACGTGGTACCAACTTCAATTGACTGCTGCTCTCACAAAACTCATGTAAGCAGACGAAGATGAAGATGATTCAAGAAGAGAAGAGAATGAAGGTGAAGAAGGGTTGGTTGACAGTGATAGTAGGATTAGAAGATAACGAAGGCGGTGGCTTCGATCGATTCATGATCCCCATATCCTATCTCTACCATCCTCTCTTCAAGAAACTACTTGAGAAAGCAGAAGAGGTATATGAGTTCCACACGACAGGGCCTCTCCGACTACCATGCTCCGTTGACGATTTCCTTCACCTCCGGTGGCTCGTCGAGAAAGAAACATAGAGCTGACACCAATCCAGTTCCTTCTCTCTCCTTGCCTGTTGAAATGAATTCTTCTTCATTCTTTTTCAAGCTTCTCTGTTTTGTTACTCTGTACCACCACATGGTTTCATTTCTCTCAACGTCAATTTTTTTTGCTGTAACTAATACAATAGTTGATTTAGAGGTCCTTTTGATGTGGCTTACATCAACACCAGTTATTGATAGAGTTACCCACCACTATTTCTACTGTTAAGTATTTCCAAACTTCACTCAAAGGGCTTAGAGTGACAGCTAGGAGCTTGTATCGAGCAAGAGTTCTGAATTAGATTCACACTCCACTCTAAGGAGCCACTCTAATGATTCTGTCATATCCTTTGAGCCTAAAAGATCTTCATTATTATACCATGAAAAATTTTGTTGGTTGGAATTAGATTATTTAACTAATTGTACAAGGCATAACATTTTGTGTTAATCAGTAATTTGGTAGGGTGCTTAAAACATATTGAAGAACAATTCTCTTCCTGGAGAGAGTTTTTAATTTCCATCCAGATGTTTTCTTATTCATTTTTTAGAATAATGTTTAATGTTTGATTAGGTTTATCCTTTTAAGTGGAGATTCAATCCTAAGTAAAGCATTCCACCTTCTTCTTGTTTTCTAAAATTTCCATAATGTTTCTGGATAATTCTAGCTTTGTTCCACGGGAGAAAATAATCTTGGATTTATATACGTTGACTCTCAGCCCATCTTTCATTTAAAAAAAGGAGGCCCATTCTAACACGGTCATTATCTTTTAGGAGGCACAGGGTTTTTCAGATTTCCCACTTTGCCCCACAGAAATCGTGTAATGACCTGTGCCAAAATTTTCTGATTCTTTTTAGGAGACTTTCGGAAATTCTAAAGTTATGTCATGATTCTAACCATTCAAACCCATGATGATGACGTGGAGATTCACTTCATTCACAAACATGGCTTATGATTTAGAGACTCGCCACCAAACATTTCTGTGGTGTTCAAGACAAAGAATCAGGTCTACCCTGCCCGGTTATCTGAATTAAAAAAATAAACTAATTAGTATAAAGAGTCCAACGAGAAAGAACAAGAGACTTACGCGTCAGCATTTTCCTTGGATTAAATGGATATTTTGCCTAATAATTATTGTTAAGACCAAAATGTCTCGACCTCTTAGAGCATGTGACTAATTTTTGAAACATGTATAAACCTCCATATTCATACATACTTGGATAACAATATAAAGAATGACCCTTTTATGTTGAGAGCAGGGGTTTAAAAATCGGCTAGGCCGATATATCGGCCGATATGCATATCAGCCGATATTTCGGCTGATAATTTTATCTCTCTTACCGACATCGACATTTTCTCTCTCCTCCGATAACGGAACCGTGAAAAAACCACAAAAAACCGTGACGAACCAGTGAAAAACCGCAAAAAATCGTGAGAACCGTGAAAACCGTAAACCTTGAACCGCGAAAAACCGCGAAAAACAGCCAAAACCGCGAAAAACGGTGAGAACCCGTGAAAACCCTGAACCGCGATAAACCGCGAAAAACCGTCAAAAACCGCGGAAAACCGTGTAAAAATCGTCAAAAACCGTATCGGTGTTTTAAAAAAAAAAATTTAAATACCGATATTTATGAATATCGGCCGATATTGTGACCGATATTTCGGACCGAATATCGGCCATATCGGCCGATATTCGGTATGTACGGCCGATACTTATCGTATCGGCCGATATTACTCGGTGTTAAAAAACAGATATATATCGGCCGATACGATATGTATCGGCCGATATTTGTACCTTAGGTTGAGAGTAACTTTAAGACCTTCCACATCTCAGACAAATTCTTAACTGCCAAGTCAACCCTTGTATTTATCTTGCCTAATAAATTAGAAGCAAAGTTTTAATTCTTTAAGTTTTTTACGTAGATTTGACTACAGTTGTAATTTTTAGTTGATCTAGATTTTAGAACAAGCAAATTTAGTCCAGTCTAAATCCATTAACTCATCAAACAGTATTACATAAATAAAAATATAAATCATTTTAGTTAGTATGTGTCATACCATATATTACATTGTATAGTTAACTTCCTAAGCCTAAAAGTATTCAAATTCTATACTCCTAATTCAACCTGATGCCGTCCAAATAATTCGACAACCCGATTGGATGTCCATGTCAATTTCGATGCCTCATATAAAATCATTATCGAGGAATCTGGACTAATATGGATTACACGGTGGAAGCATCACATGTTAAATATTTTCTATGTTCTAATTTAGTTGTCTCATATGACTGTCTCAAAATAATTGTCTGATATTCTATATTTACAAATTACAAGCACATGTAGATTCTATCTCTCTATTTATCTACTTTGGCTCATGAAACTATTCTTAAAAAATTCATTAGTTTAACATAAATTTTGAATTTCTTCAATTCGAATCTAAGAATCAAGTTTTGTTGGGACAAGGAGATTCATTCATCCACCACCTGGCTTATGATTTAGACATTATGATTTATGATGGTGAAGTTCTCACATAACAAATTTATTTTATTTTATTTTATGATCAAGACAAAAAATCAATCCAAAGCTGCCAGCTGCCTAATAAAAGGAATTTTTTTACTTACTTAAGGAGCTAATGAATAAAAAAAAAACTAATGAGAAACTTCATACGTCACTTTTTTCTTTGGCTATAGATGGATCTTTTATCTAATAATTTAGAATAAAATTTTTAGTTTATTTAACTTTTTTCTAATTGATGTGAATGTAGACGCAAAACAGTTCATATCAAAATCCAAATTCATCAAGTCATCAATCTCAATCACATGGCAATAAATATAAATCCTATTAATCAGCATGTCATATCAAATAACATATATTATTAGTAATATTATATCTTATATTATCTAATATTATTAACTTCATAAGCTCCAAAGAGCTCAAACTCAAAGCATTCTAACCTCTATTGGATTCAAAAATTAAAAAAAAAAAAAAAAACCTTTGATATTTTAATAAATCAAAGATTTAACTTAAAATAAATACCTCTAGGATCAGTTTTTCATTCTTTACCACTTTAATTCGAATCTGAATATTTTACACAAATAGTACAAACATATTAAAAAAAATGAATTTTACCATGATTGTTGCTCATAAGCGACGTTGCATAGAAAAAAATGATTTTTGATTTGTGCATCAGTAGTTTTATCGTCTCTTATTTTATCGTAATAAATTGATAATATTTTTATTTTGTTCTTTCACTTTTTTAATCTATTGTGATAAAATAAAGAACAAAGACGACTCACTATCCCATTTTGAATAAAAGTACCGACCCAAAAATCAATTATCCATATTATTACTTTGTTACCAATAAAAAAATTGTTAATCATAATTAATTTAATCAATTAAAGACATTGGTTGCTAAAGTATCTCATGGCCATGAAGGGTTTGAAACTTGCCAGCCAACACGTAACCGTTTCAACGCCGGCAGTTATACGACACAAAACATTCTATGTAATTAAACAGTCTAACCTCACAAAATTCTTCACCAGACGGAACGGGATTTCGTAGTCCGTACGAACGGATGGAATTGCTACAGATTTACAAAATCACACGGAACGGGATTCCGTAGTATGTACGAACTGATGGAATTGCTACAATTTTACAAAATTACCACTGTGCTTATTACCTGTATAAATCTGACAGACATTTGCACCTTTTACTCAGCATAAACGTGGTACCAACTTCAATTGACTACTTCCCTCACAAAACTCAGCAGAAGAAGAAGATGAAGATGATTCAAGAAGAGAAGAGAATGAAGGTGAAGAAGGGCTGGTTGACAGTGAGAGTAGGATTAGAAGACAACGAAGGCGGCGGCTTCGGTCGATTCATGATCCCTATATCCTATCTCTACCATCCTCTCTTCAAGAAACTCCTTGAGAAAGCAGAAGAGGTATATGAGTTCCACACGACAGGGCCTCTTCCGACTACCATGCTCCGTTGACGGTTTCCTTCACCTCCGGTGGCTCGTCGAGAAAGAAACATAGAGCTGCCACCAATGCAGTTCCTTCTCTCTCCATGCCTGTTGACGTGAATTCTTCATTCTTTTTCAAGCTTCTCTGTTCTGTTACTCTGTATTCACCACATGGTTTCATTTCTCTCACCGTCAATTTTTTTTCTGTAAGTAATACAACTAGTTGTAGATGAGGAGATATACGTTAATGACGATTTAGAGGTCCTTTTGATGTGGCTTACATCAACACCAGATATAGATAGAGTTACTCACCGCGATTTCTACTGAAGTATTTCTAAACTAATAAAGAATTGTAGAAACTCATATCACAACATCATAACACAGGATTTACGTGAAAACCCATAAGGGAAAAACCACGAGAGAGACAGAGATTATTATTCACTGCTTGAATTCTAATTACATCAGTGATACATTTATAGGAAAAACTCAAGGAAGACTCCTAATAGGTGACGAGTCCTAGGTTTGAGACACAGAGTCTCACTAAACCTCTCTTTCATAATTCAACTACTCCCCTTAAGTTGGTGCGAAAATGTCGATTGAATCCAACTTGGACAAAATATCTTGGAATTTAAGAGCAAGGAGGCTTTTTGTGAAGATATCAGCTAATTGTTGATCACTGCGAACAAATGGAGTAAAAATGACATTAGCTTGCACATTCTCGCAAACAAAATGACAATCAATTTCAATGTGTTTAGTTCTCTCATGAAACATAGGATTTGAAGCAATGTGAATAGCATATTGATTATCGCAAAACATTTGTGTTGGCTGAGTAGAACCAAAGCCCTAAATCAAGTAATAAAGACCGAAGTCAAATCACTTCACTGGTGGTTAAGGCCATTGCACGATATTTTGCTTCTGCACTTGATCTTACAACAACGCTCTGCTTTTTACTCTTCCAAATTACCAGATTACCTCCTACAAATGTAAAAGATCCCATTGTAGACCATCGATCAACAGGACAACCTGCCCAATCAGCATCAATATAAGCAGTAATAATATTATTTCCATTATTACGCATCCATATACTCCTTCCTGGTGAACCTTTTAAATACTGTAAAATTCTGTGGACTGCATTTATGTGTGTACGTGTAGATGTATGCATAAATATGCTGACTAGACTGACCGCGTATGAAATGTCTAGCCGAGTAATGGCTAGATAAACTAGTCGACCAACCAATCTTCGAAACTGACCAATATCAGATAATAATTCACCATCACTATCAAGCTTGCTGCCACTGTCAGTTGGAGTGTCTGAAGGTTTAATCTCTCAACTTTCCAGTATCCTATAACAGGTCCAGCACATATTTTCTTTGATTCAGAAATATTCCTTTCTTTGAGTAAGCAACTTCTAATCCAAGAAAATACTTTAATACTCCTAAGTCTTTGATGGCAAATCTATTGTGCAGGAGAATTTAAGTCTTGCAATTTTTTTTTTTAATCTTTGTCTGTGATCATAGTATCATCAATATAGACTAAAACAATTGTTGTACCAAACACACTTTTCTTAACAAACAAAGAACAATCAGATGCACTTCTTTTAAGTCTGTTACTCATGAGAATAGAGCTGAGCTTAGCATACCAAGCACAAGGAGACTGCTTAAGTCCATATAAGGACTTTTTTAGCTTACACACAAATCCAACTCTAGATTCTTATAAATGACCCGGTGGAACACTCATATACACCTCCTCTTCTAGATCACCATGCAGAAATACATTTTTAACATCCATCTAAGATAATTCCCAACCTTGATTTGCAGCTAAGGAGAGAATAACTCGAAAAAGTGGTCATCTTTGCAACTGGTGCGAAGGTCTCTGCATAATCCTCTCCATAAGTTTCGGGTAAAGCCTCTGGCAACAAGTCTTGCCTTCTGTCTATGCACAGTTCCATCACTTTTATATTTGATTTTGTATATCCAACGACACCCAACCATCTGTTTTCCAGGAGGCAATTTGACAATACTCCAAGTTTTATTATCATCAATAGCTTGCAATTCTTCTTTCATCGTCTGTTTCCAAACAGGTATGAAGTTAGCTTCACGAAATGTCTTTGGCTCTTGTTCACTAGACATTGCACTTAAGAAGGCCAAATGAGACTGAATGACCTTGTCATATGTCAGGCAAGCCTCCATTGGATATGATACAGTATGGTAAGTGAAAGAATCTTTCATTCCTTTTGGATGACGAGTTTCTCTACTCGAACTCCGTAGAGGGAGAGGTGGAGCCGGTATTTCAGTTGCTGGAGAAATCAGCTGACTTTCTAGAGTTACAGTCTCAGTAGCAGCTATCGGAATGTCAGTTGCGGCAAATATTGGTTGGTTGTCTGGAGATATAATCATAGTATTTTGGCTGGAGACATCACCAGTTGCCGTATGAAGAAGTACCAAATCAGACAAGTTCTCCCCTTGGGACCGATTCCCAGAATCACTATGAACTGAGAAATACGCTTCAGATTCAACAAAGCGCACATCACGGGAGACAATAAGCTTGTGAGATGATGGGTCATAACAAATGTACCCTTTCTGTGAGGAAGAATAACCGAAAAGAACACATCTTACAGATCTAGCATCTAACTTGTCAAGATGAAGAGGTTGTCGATGGACATAACAAACACACCTAAAAACACGTAGGTGAGATAAATCAAGCTTTCTATACTTCAACCTTTCCAATGGTGATTTAAAAGTTGTTAATCCGACTAGAAGTCGATTAATCAAATAGATGGCAGTCAAAACACCATGAGACCAGTACTCTTAGGAATATTCATTTGAAACATAAGGACTCGTGTAGTTTCTAAGATGTGACAGTTTTTTCGATCTGACACACCATTCTATTGTAGTGTACCAACGCAGCTAATTTGATGAATAATGCCTTCATTATGAACATATTCGACGAAATTAGCATTGACATATTCAGTGCCATTGTCAGAACGATTTTTTTTAATCTTGTCAGGAAATTGGATAGTGATCATGTTGTGGAAGTCTTTAAAAGCAGAGAATACCTCAATCTTAGATTTGAGTAAGTACAACCAAGTAACACGAGTACAATTATCAATAAATAAAACAAAATATTCAAAACCATCATAAGAAGCAATTGGAAGCACTCCATAAATCAGAATGAATCAAATCAAAACATTCAACAAACTTAGAACTAGAAGAAACAAAAGGTAAATGAGTTTGCTTAGAAAATTGACAGACATCACAAACACTAGACGGAACAGAAACTGATGGAAAAAGGCAAGACAAAATATGACTTAAGGATGTCCAAGCTTGTAGTGCCCCTCCTTTTTCTCCCTAATTATCAGAGTATTTTTTTTTTTTAACAACATGAAGAAAGCGGAGAGTGCCACGACGCGAATCAAGTCTGAATCCAAAGATTCGACCCTTAACTGGCCCAACCAATGTGTGCACATGGAAAGAATCCATGTAAATTTGGCAACACACTAACTTACAATAATGCGGAAATAAATGCATTCATTTAACAATCTTGATTCCATTCTTCTCAATCTAAGCAAAGCATGATAATAATATCAAATTAAATGTTCAATTACAATAATCCAACTTTCTCAAATAACTCATAACTACGAAATGTTTCATTCACTAATGACATTAAAAATGACAAGCCTCTACGCAATTCTCCATCTTGCCTCCATCCATAGCTACGCATGACTAACGCTTGGTCCAGCTTCATCACATTTCTCCTTTCCTGTATTAACCTCTAAAAGAATAGAGTATTGTGGGCTTAGTCAACGCCCAGTAGGATTTCCCATCAAAGTGGGTACCAACATTACATATATAAAAATCGGAGAAAAATATACAAGTTCTTCATATCATATAATTCAGTTGAAATCATCCCCACCCCATATTTCAAAATCAATTTATATCTCATATATATAAATCATTTGAAATCAGTTCATATTCATCTCATAAATCAATTTATAATCAACATACTTTTGATAAATCATTAAATCAATATGATGCAAATGCCATGGTACATGAATCAATCAAACCCCTCTCATGCCCATGCATTTCTTTCTATCATACTTTCCATTCAAACAGTTATAATTATTGGCCATTATGTCCGTAGCTTTCCTGGGGCACCAGCTGGGAGCTACTACCCAATTCCTAGTATTTAACCGGAATCATCAGGGGTATACTATCACTCATACTCTCCTGTGTAGGTTTCGAGTCTCTCACCTAGGAGCTTTGAGCCCATCTTATATGCCCAATTCCTGTGTTCAAGGACGCGTCCATACAGAATAGTTATGGTATTGTCATGTACTTCAGGTTGGAATTTAACATCCCCTAACCTTTAACTCAACTATTCCATCTCCCACAAGATGCATGCTTTCATGTCTATGTATCGATAAATCTTACAAATCATGCATTGAAATTAAATACCATCTCCACATACATATCTGTCATGTGATACATTAAGAAAGTAGGAAAAATCTACCTGATCCTAGCCGATCAGCAAATGAAGTTAATCCACAACTAGCTCAGTGCTACTGGGTTTACTTTCAGTCCTTCTTTCATTATCCATACATATCACACAAGAATACATGATGTCATTATTCTTAATTTAATTCAATGACTTTAGACTCTTAATCTCATGTTTTATCTCCTATTTATTACCTATGTAAATGTCTTACAATAAACCATGGGTATATGTGTTGTTATGGAACTCATAATAAAATCTTATAAGTCTGGGTCTCATTAACTGATCCATCTGATTAAAATCTACACTCTGATTGGGTGGAAGGCACCTAACCCACCTATCATAACTCCGATCATAATCAATAAGCCATAAGGTTGAGCAACCCAATGTGCAGCAAAATTGAAACCTTCCTTCCTACAACTCTAGCAGTAGTCACTATGTTCCCCAAATTAAACTCACTGTCAATATTCCCAAAAATACCTTCTTCTTCTCATCTTTTGCAGAAATCTCAAATCCCTTTCAAAATAGATTGAAAGACTGGGTTTCTTAATGTTTTAATTCAGCCTATTTCACAATAATACTGGATTCAATCCTTTAAAATCAGCCACCAACTGATGTTAAGATACACAGAAAAATCCAATTTTTCAGTCCCCAAACTGGTTGTAAAAACTGGTTTTTCTTACTACTTTAAATCAATCCAACAAGCTTAGAAAATTACATCATGAAAGGGTCAGACTCTTAGATGGCATATGACTCATGTATTAACTTCAAATAGAATACTATAAAAGTCATGGTAAGAATTATTACTTATTTGTTAAATGTAAATCATTCCCTCCATGACCAGAATAAATAAATAGAAAGGTCAGGGTAAGAATCAGATGGAAGTCCTTCAGAGGCTATCAAATCAGTGAGCCTTACTCCATAGAAGACAGTGAAAAAGCATAAATCGCTAGAAGGGGCAACGGAAAACCAACCTGAAAACAGTCTCTGTTAGGCATTTGATCAAGCAGATGGGGTAGGTTCGGCTGGCAGAACAGACAAGTGACAATCGGTGGCTTCTGGTGGTGACACAACTCACAGGTTTATCATAAGTCAACTCAGCAGACGTGAACTGTTGTGATTTGCAGGCAAATCTAGGTTCGGCCTAGTTTCTGTTTGGAGAGAGGGAAAGAAATGAAATGGGTTTGCAGCTGTATCCAAATCAGCAGCTGCTCCATTTTCAATTCCCGGTCCTTGTTTCTTTCCTAAAAGTTTTACCCATGACAGCAACTGTAAAAGAGTGGTAACTGCAACGCTCTAGCAAGCTCTCTTCCACTCTTGGCAACTCTTCTTTGTATACGGTCCTCTCCCATTTATTCATGGCTTGCACAATAATATCTAGGCTACAATTTTTGATCTTTTTATTTGAGCTTCTTGGTTCATGGACATGGATTCAAGTTTCATATAATCAAATGGTTCATTACATGAGGCTTGGAACTGATTAATTGTGTGAGAAAGATTTATTTCTTCGACTTGAAAGATCTAAACGTTTAATGGTTGTTACTTATTGTGCACTGAATTTCACAGTCACCAATCGGGGATTTAAAATAAAACAAGGGGGTGAGGAAATAATAATTTGTAACAAACCCCAAACCAACCCGATTCCTGAATTGGGGAGAATACCCGACAATTCCCGAATCGAGCCCATTTTCATTTTATAAATCTGTATCCTTCCAGGGTTGATTCTAAATCACCCTAGACTCTAATTTAAAACTAAATATCATTATTAAAAGTTAAACCAATCTTTCTAGACTCTTTCCGTATTCCATTTTCCTCTTCCCTCGTTTTTCCTTCTTAGTTTCACAGTGGAAAGATAGGTTTCTCGGGTAAGGTTTGGAATTATCGTGTGAGGAAAGAAAAGGGAAAAAGATTTCTGGGTGCCTATGATAAGGAAGAGGAAAGGACTGCCTGTGCATGTAAAGTGGAAAGGTGGGAAGTGCCGTGCGCCTAGAATTGTGGAACAGACAAGAGTGTCGTGAGCACAAGGAAGTGGAACTTCCTTGTGCCGTGCGCATGAATGAGATAAGGAAGTTTTGTGAGTGACTTAGTCAACATGGCCTCTTTTGCCATTCCCTTTTTGCCCTTGATTTTGAAGGTATTACATTTGCGTCCTTTTGACGTGGTGTGACACCTCGTCACCTAATTAAATCTTATTGATTTAATTTCTGACCGTGACATTCGACGATTAATTTATAGATTAATTTCCTCAATTAATCTTCCTCTTATATTTTCTAATTAATTGATTAATTCACATTAATTTCAATTAATTAATACAATTTGATTTCTTTAATAATTTTGAAAATTCGGGGCGTCACAAAGGCCGTCAGTGCAGGATGTGACTCTCTTCTAAGTTCGTGGCATTGTAGGCCTTATGAGGGGAATGTAGCAATGTATAGCCAATTGGAATACGTGCCTTTACCAATCGTCTTCTTAGAAGTTTGATCCTGAAAGACGACAGAGTTAGGAGAAAAAATGACATCACAGTTTAAAGCATTAGTAAGTTTTCCAACATACAAGAGTTAAGTTGGAAAAGAAGGGACAACAAGAGCAGTAGAAGAGACTCTATTTGAAAAGAAATCAATTTTACCACTGCCGACCACAGGAACCACAGTTCCATTGGCTAGATAGAGATCATGTTTACGGGATGATGTTGTTGAAAACTCAGACACCGAAGAAGGTGAATTAGCCATGTGGTCAGTGACACTAGAGTCAATAATCCAAGAATGACTAATAGAATGGGAAGCAAGAGAAGCATGAATGGTACCTGCGGTATGAGATGGAGAAGGCAGATTTGTAGAAGACAGAGACTGACGGATATCGGATAGAATTTGACTCAACTGATCCAGAGTGGTGGAAATGTCTGCTACATTAGCCTTGTCTCTCCTTTTTGCTTCAAAGTTAGGTTTGAGATGAGGAAGTAACAACCAACAGCAATCCTTGGAGTGCCCAATCTTGCTACAATGATTACAACGAAAAGTGTCCCGTCGTCCTATATTCTGAACCAGAACTTTCTTCTTCTAAAACTCAGAAGAGTGTCTGCGGTCATTTTTATGAGTCACAAAAGTACATGAGTGTGAGTTCTCAGAGGATGGCGGAAGAGCAGAAGTTATAGTTTTTTGTCCAGTTTCTTCACGTTGAATGATAGCAGCAAGTGTTGTGCAAATTTTAAATTTAAAACTCGCAAGCGCACGAAACCATTAGATAGTATACCGATTGAGGGCGAGGTCGAACCCATCGGAACTTAAGAAAATATATCCATGAAAATTATGAAAATTATACCATTGAATTACGTATTTTAAGAAATTTAGAAAACATAGTGATAAATCATAAATATGGAGTTATTTATCTAATCTATGAATTTTAGTTTTAATTTAGAAACATTCTTGATTTAAACATAGAATTTAACAATTTAACTAATTTTAATTAAAATGGTGGATTTAATCTAAAAATATAAATAATCTCAATTTAACTTAGAAAACATTATTAAGATGCAATTACTTAATTTACCAATCTAGTTCCTCAATTTTTCAAGAGTTTGAATTTTAAAAACAAAAATAAAATTTAAAACACCTAAACTGCCTTTGTACATATTTACAGTGGAACTGGATCAAAGAATCAATGAGGCATTATTTTCCATATTTTAAAAAATAAAATCAAGGCCTAAAATACGGAGCTCACATTTATTATTTATTATGCACTTAAATTCTTCATCTATTAAAATCCTCATCATGAAATTTATGAAATCAATTAAACTAAGAAAATTCAAATCCGGCCTTAGGTTAAATAAAATTTCAACTTACAATTTCGAATCTAAAAGTTTTCTGCTCTTAAAAAGAACCTTAGATTGAAAAAATCAAATTCTATTCAGTCTAAAATATTTTTCTGCTTTCATTGAATAACTTAAAATAATCGCCCACATAAATCCATAAAAAGAATTAAATAGAATCAAATTTTCATCATTACAAAAATAAATAAGTGGAAAACCATAATTCTTAGTGTTTTCCTGCCTTTTAATTATCAATAAAATTTGGAATTAAGAATGACAATGCATGGAACTTTGGATCTAAATAAAAACAAAACAAGAAGATTCATGGACTTTTTTTAATTTATAACTGAAATTTATCACACTAATATTGAATTGAAAAAATTAAAGACAAAGAAATTATACTATTATTAATGGAACTAAATTACAAGACATGAATTAAAATAAAAGAAACTAATTACAAAAGAATAAAATAAAATAAAATAATAGCACTAACCAAAAAAAAGAACTCCAAAATTTTCCACTGCTCCAAGCTCTCTAAAAAAATCAATGCCCAAGTTCGAATTCTCTTTCCTGCCGAAGGCCTCTTTTTATAGTGTTTGGAGGTGTGAATTTAGCAACCATGTGGGCCCACTAAATTTCAGCCGATTCTATGGGTTTGCAGCAACTTCTATTTGCTGTGTATTCTATTATAAACCAGCCGACCATCCACTCACGGCAACTTCTTTTTTTTCTTTTCTTTCTATTCTTCCTTTATTTCTAATGTTTCTTCTTTCTTTGCTTCAGCATGCATGGGATTTCCTACAACAGATCCACTGTCCTAGCCATTATCCCATCTTTTTTATTTATCACTTCTCTCTTCATCTTCGTGCACAACTCCTTCCTTGATATCTTTCTCGACCCTGTCTTCAACTCTTTAGCACATCTTATTGATCACTTGAGCTGACAAGTTGACATCCAGCAGTACATAACTTCACTTGTTTTACATGAGGGGTAGGAACAATGAACTCTCCAACATCTCATCTCCAATTGATCTTGATAGACACATGCGATCTGGCCATCATCTAAGAGGGCCAATCTCTTTACCACCAACCATATCTAGTCTTCCAACTTCACCACCACTTGACATTACTCGGTCCTCCTCTTCTTTAGGTTGATCGGTTCAAAACACACATAAATTGGACAGATTTCTTGCTCATCTTAATGTTGCTATATTTCTCTTCTTGTTGTTTGGCTTTTATGTGCTACCTATTTCAATCCCGATTCTCATCTGTATTTTTCAAGTTAGCTAGGAATCTTCAGGTGTTGCCTTTTGTATTATCATCATTCAACAAGACACCTACACCTGTAGAACAATCCTCTTATGTGCATTTCCAGTAGGCTTGCAAATGGACTTGAGGTCAAAAATAACTCCTAATGGGTCCAAACTTTATATTTAAGTATGTTTTCTATCATCCTCACTTTTAAACATGCAAAACACAAAATTATACTAATTAGATAAAATTAAATCAAATGAGATATTAACAATTATAAATTTAGGAGTAAAATATGTTATAATTTTGCACTCATCAGCAAGCATTAATCAATGAGGGTAGTGGATCAATCATAAGGATGTTACTCCACAAATATTTATATTTTAGCCTTAAGGCCCAAAGTAAAGAGAAAACTTGATCCTCTTCGTCTTATTGCACGAGAGTCTGTGCATTAGTGGTATGAGGATGATACAAATGTAATTCATCCCATAGCATTTTCATATGTCCAAAAAGATCGCAAAATTTCCTTTCATGTTATAGCGCAGTCGCAATCTCATTTTGAATCTGAACCCGAGCAATATTATTTCGACTGCCATACATGCCTGCCACAGAATCCCACAACTACTTTGTAGAATCAAAGAATGTAAAAATACCAACAATGTGGGGTTCCATAGAATTAAGAAGCCATGAGCGGACCAGTTGATCAATAGATAGCCAATTATCATAAGCGGAATCAGGATCGATGACTGAAGGAGCGGCTGAATTTGTAGCTGGATCTTTAGCTGTAGAGGTCGGTGCAGGGGGTACAATCTTTCCATTGATAAAACCCAACGTTTTCTTGCTACCAAGCGATAAGGTAATAGCCTGAGACCATAGGACATAGTTATTCTCATTCAAGAGGACAGACGATAGTTTCAGGCTTGGATTGTAGTCGGAGTCACCCAATGAGACGACGTCAAGTGGAACAACACTGATCTACTGTGAACAGAGGATTTCCCTTTTTTTTGAATTTTCACCCTCTCTGTCTCAATAAGAACTACCGCAAAGCAAATATGAAAAATAGACCTTCAAATGAGAGCGACGATGCAAACTATTGGTGGTTGACGAGAAGAATCGTGAGATCTAGAGTAGCATGCGTCGGCGAGCAGAGAACCCTGTCACAGATTCCGTTGAGGCAGATCGACCGAAGACGTCATAGATCCAAACCAGATCGGCCTTTGTAGCGTCTGGAAAAAAAGGGGCGGCAACAAACCGCGGAAGGGGAAAACGCAGTAGTGTGCAACACAGATGGGCCAAGCACAACCATGAGGAAAGATGCGTCGTCGGCAAAATGAAACAGTCGAGAGGCCGAAGATTGGGCGGCGCTGGCTGCAAATCTGGTTTGGATATATATGCAGAATTGCTGCAAACAAAAAACACAATCAGTTTCTGTAATTTTTTTTTTGTTTCAACTCCTGGGTCCATTGCAGCAGGGAACGACCGTCTGTCAAACAGAGCACGAACAGATTTCAAACAGAAGAAGGTGGATGGTTCACAGCGGAGCGACGGACGGTACAGTGGCTGATTGAGCAAGTGGCAATGCGAGGAAGAAGACAGATTTGGTGAAAACCAGATCTGGTGCAGAGAGAGCCTTAAGTAGCAGAGATGCACACCCAGATCCGGCAAAAAAAAAATGCCTCAAAGCGGAGGCTGAATGTCGCCGGCGCTGAGAGTGGCCAACAGCAGATCGGAAAACAATTCGATTGCGGGGCACCATAACCGGCAGCAGAAAAGGAAACAGCACTGTGCTCGGGAGAACGGAAAAGAGAAGGACGCTAGAAATACCTCTGTTTGAAGGGCGGAAGCAGCCAGAAATACCTCTTGCTGTTCGGACCAAATAGTCCCCTAACATTGGTAGTTTACGGATCTGATCGGATCTGATGAGTCGGTGGTGAGTCTAAGAAGCACTACAACAGGGCAACACCTGGTTTCATAGTACAATGACAGTAACAACGGTAGATCAGTGTGCTGCAGATGGATCTGATTTTTCAAGGCCGATGTCAGAGAAGAAGAACTAGATCTGAAGGTCAAACACGAAAACAGAAGTAAATCTAATAGCAGTCGTGCATGGGAGTTCTCCCTTCGTCGGTTGTGTGTGGGTAGCGGAAACGTGCCTCGAAAAAAAAGGTTGTTCAAGTGGTCCCGAGTCGGCCCGATTCAAGACGACAGCAAGAAAGCCCAAAATAGATTACACCGTCGCGATTGATACCATGTAGAAACTCATATCACAACACCATAACAAAGGATTTACATGGAAAACCCATAAGGGAAAAACCAGGAGAGAGTTAGAGATTATTATTCACTGCTTGAATTCTAATTAGATCAGTGATACATTTATAGGAAAAACTCAAGGAAGGGGCCTAATAGGTGAAGAGTCCTAATAGGTGAAGAATCCTAATAGGTTTGGGACACAGAGTCCCACTCAATATCTTTTTCTTAATTCAACAAGAATACTTTATTAACTCAAAGGGATTAGAGTGACGGTTAGGAGTCTCTCTCAGGAAGCAAGAGTTCTGAGTTTAATTCCCACTCCACTCTAAGGAGCCACTCCCTGTAGAGAGTTACCCAGTGTATGTGACTAGGGAAACTTGCACATACCCGAACATTAGTTGAATCCTCTAAAAAAATAAAATAAAATAAAGAATGCTTTATTCTGTTTTCATTGTCTCATATCCCTAGCCCACCATCATGTCTTTGTGACACCGCGAATTTTAGAAATTATTAAAGAAATCGAAATTGTATTAATTAATTGAAATTAATGTGAATTAATCAATTAATTAGGAAATATAAGAGGAAGATTAATCTATAAATTAATCATCGAATATCACAATTAGAAATTAAATGTATAAGATTTAATTTAGAAGGATTGGGTGACGAGGTGTCATGCCACGTCAACAGGACTCAGATGGCACACATAAAAGAGGTAAGGATAAAGAAGGAAATGAAAAGAGTCCCTGCTGTTTTGACTAAGTCCACACTGTAGATAACAACTCCGAGACATGTGCATGGAAGTTCCACGTTCCATGCGCACGGCACTTTCATCTGCCGTTCCATCAAGTTTCACCTTCCCTCTCCTCTTCATATACGCATAATACTCTTCCCTCCTGTTCTTTACACGGCAACTCTATTCTTCCATATTCCCAACCGAAAACTCCACTTCCAAACATCACACCGAAAAACCTATCTTCCCACTATGAAACTAAGAAGGAAAAGCGAGGAAGGAAGAGAAAAAAGGGGATTACGAAAAACATCTTGAAAAGTTGGTGAAATTTTTCTAAATTAATATTTAGATTTAAATAAGAATATATGGTGATTTAGAATCAACCCTGAATGAATACGGATTTATAGAATAAAACGAGACCGATTCGGGAATTGTCGGCTATTCTCCCCAATTCAGGGATTGGGTTCAAATCTGTGAAATTGTTTGTTAAATTGGGAGTATTAACCTTCTGTTGATCCAAAATGATACAAGGATTAGGCTTGAGAAATCTTCCATATGAAATGAAGCATCTATTATAAAACTGTTATGGAGTTCTCACAATGAAACTCTATCTTGGTGGGTAAAGATTCTAACAGATAAATCTCTTCTCTGGATGCCTTTATAACTTGTAGAAGGCATGTTCTGAACAATCAAGAATAGACAGTAGGAACTTGGGAAACAAATAGAAATATTCTGTTATAGATTAATTATTCACTTGCATACAAGTGATGGATATCAGCCTGAGAACGGAACCAATATAAATGTACATGGCGTGAAGAATTGAGATTCAAAGAGGTTGGGCATGGGTGTGTGGCTTTTGAAGCTTCCGCCCACAATGACGTCACTGTGGTGTTTAGAGATCATGTCGATATCCAGCACTATCATTACAAAATGGATAATAGCCCAAATTATACAATTATTTTTGGGTAGCTACAGGAACCGAAGGTTGAGGATCGAGGTAAAGAGGAACACTGTTGTTGATATTGGGCTTTGTTGTTCTCAGGAGTTTCAGAACTATTGGATCATTACTTATGAGGGATTGATTTGTAGTCGCAAGGGCCATTATCCATTTAAAAATCTTATCTTCCAATGGCTGGATTCAAAACCAAACTGTAATGTTCAGTATGTTGGGAGATTGAGATGGCACGTAAGTATTTGATGAAATACCTCAGAGGGATTTGTCCTCTTGGACTGCCATGTTTGATGGGCATGGCCAAGAAGACTACTACTGCAAACCCTGTTATGAATAGAGTTTTCAATTGTAATAGGACAACCAACTTGTAGTTCTAATAGATTTTGGAAGTGCTTGTCCTGCAAAGAAGGAGATCCGTTCCCATTCAGAGGCACTGCAATTGCAGGAATGAGCAGGTGAGCATTGTTCTACTCCTTACCGATCTCCTGACTTGTGGGATTGTCCAACCCATGCAGACATCGATGAGAGGCCATATTAGATTAAAACTCAAGAAGGTATTTTTGGGAATATAGTGACTGCTAACAGAATTGTAAGAAGGAAGGTTTCAATTTTACTGCACATTGGGTTGCTCAACCTTATGGCATACTGATTATGAACTGGAATTTCTTAGTGTGACTGAAACTTATATAACTATACTTCCCCACTTCTCAAACCAACATCATCTATTAGAACCTGTATATCTGATACAAACTACCCCCTATGGAGGTGAGTCCGACCTAGGTTCTAGTATATCATTCTTATGACTGGAACTGATTGACCTATTTGAACTGGCTGTTGAGCTCAATTCTTCATTTAAATGACTAATTTACAAAAGATCCCTTACAGAGAAGGCCGAGGGCATACAACCTACATACTTGCAATATTTGTTAAACAACTAGGTTCAGACTTAATGCAACTTACTGGCTTGGCTCTTTTATTCCTGGAATTTACAGAAATCAAGTAAAGATATTATTCAAACCTATGGATGTAGCCCAAATTGCAATCTGATAAGTTGTTGTGTCACAAGGGATGGATTTCCACCATGCCACTGGATCAGTGCCGAAATCATACCTCATATCAGTGGCATGATATTTTTATTACTATTGTTTCCCCATAACATTATCGATATGGATTGCTGATGAGTATTTGGAGCTGAATTCTTGAGTAGTTTTTACTATGCAGAATCTGCATTAGTCAGTCTTAATGCCAGAACCAGCCAGCGATCACCTTGCAATTACATTTCCCATTTTTGCAGAGGTGCAGCCTCTGTAAAGAGGATTCCCTTGGTAGGACCCTTTCAGCTTTGTGCTGGTACTGAGACCAGTATGGAGGCCACAAGAGGTGGTCCACATGGGAACTTTGCCAAGTTAGACAGTGCAGAAAATGCATGAATCAGATCTGCCAAAAAGGGTAAAGGAATGTTATGGACATGAGATATATCTATGGAGGTCTTGCAGCAGTATTGAGAGACCTTCAAGTGTGGGTCATGAATTTGGTTACAGTTGATTCACCAGACAGTTTCCCTATAATTTATGACCGAGTTCTATTTGGAGATATTTGGAAGTTATTTAGAAGTGAGCTATGAAATGCATAGGATTGGTTATTTATATGGCTAAGGGAAGAATTTACTCATAAGAATTAAAATAAAGAAGATAATTCATGTAAAAACATATAATTTAGATCAGTTAGAAATAATGAATAATCTTAATGATCAATATTTCTAGAAATTACAATTTAGTGATATGTGAATTTATGTTCTTGACATATGTATATGAAAGAATGACCGAAAGCAAACCCGGTAGCACCAAACTAGTTGTGGATTAACTTCATTTGCTGATCGGCTACTATCAGGTAGGTTTTTCTACTTTCTTGATGTATCACATGACTGTTATGTATGTGGAGATGATATTTAATTTCAATGCATATTTTGAATGATTTATCGATACATGAGCATGAAAGCATGCATCTGGTGGGAATGAGAATAGTTGAGATAATGGTTAGGGGAAGTTAAACCCTAACATGAGAAATATGAAATACCATAACTATTCAAATGGCCACGTCCATGAACACAGGAATTGGGCAATTAAGATGGGCTCAAAGCTCCTAGGTGAGAGACCCGAAACCTACGCAGGATGGTATGGGTGATAGTATACCCCCGGTAACTCCTATTAAATACTAAGGATTGGGTAGTAGCTCCCAGCTGGTGCCCCATGAAAGCTACGGACATAATGGTCAATGATTAGAACTGTTTGAATGGAAAATATGAAAGAGAGAAATGCATGGGCATGAGAGGGGTTTGCATTGATTCATGTACCATGGCATTTGCATCATGTTGATTTAATGAGTTATCAAAAGTATGTTGATTATAAATTGATTTATGAGATGAATATGAATTGATTTCAAATGCTTTATATATATATATATATATATATATTGATTATGAATTGATTTTGAAGTATGGGTGGGAATGATTTCAACTGAATTATATGATATGAAGAACTTATATGTTTTTCCCCGATTTTTATATATGTCATGTTGGTACCTACTTTGATGGCAAATCCTACTGGGCATTGACTAAGCCCACAATATTCTATTCTTTTAGAAGTTAATACAGGAAAGGAAAAATGTGATGAGGTTGGACCAAGCGTCAGTCATGCGTAGCTATGGATGGAGGCAAGATGAGAACTGCGAAGAATCTACTTATTAATATTAGAAGAGAATAAACAATTTGAGTTGATTGAGCAACTTTGAGAAGTTTGTGTTAATGTAATGAACCTTTATTTGAGAACTATATGTTATCACGATCATTATCAGGCTTTGCTTAGATTGAGAAAGATTGAATGTTGGATTTAAATAGATGTATATATTTCTGCATTATTGTAAATCAGTGTGTTGCTAAGATTACATGGAGTCTTTCCATGTACACACACTGGTTGGGCCAGTTAAGGGTCGAATCTTCGGATTCAGACTTAAGTTGCGTCGTGGCACTTTCCCCTTTCTTCATGTTGTTAATTAAAAAAAAATACTCTAATAATTAGGGAGAAAAAGGAGGGCGCTACAGTCTTGGTTTTGTAATATCCTTCCAGCCTAAAAGATCTTCATTATTAGACCATAAGAAATTCTTTTGGTTGGAATTAGATTATTTAACTAATTGTTTAGGCATAACATTTTGTGTTAACCAGTAATTTGGTACAGTGCTTAAAACATATCGAAGAAGAATTCTCTTCCTTCCTGTTGAGCACTGAAAATTACCATTTTACCCTTTAATTTTGGATTAGTTAGCCTTTGACTTGTGAATATTAGATGTGTTTAATAGAGTTTTTAAGTTTTGCAGTGTATTTGTGAGAATAAAAGAAAAATGAGTTAAAATGGAGAAAAGTGGGTCATAGTCCTATTTTTGGAAAGTTTATAATTTTTACCACCTAATTTGATTTGGAATTATTGTAAATTATTATAATTCAAATCCGGATATGAGAGTTTGAATTATAGTAATATTTTTTAGACTATGTTACATTGTAAAGGTGGTAGAAATTTATAAACACACAAATGGACCCACTGTTCAAATCTGAAGCCTGAAGACAAAGTCTGCAATTGGAAGTCAATGAGCCAAAGTCCACCAATATTCCGGGCCAGATAAAAGTCCAAGTATGGGATCTAAGTCCAAAAGATCAAGCGGGACCAGTGAATTTCGTTTAAATGATGGTGTCTTATCTGCAAAATTCGGCGTTTGAAAAAGACAGTGGATTTGGATAAAAGATAGTGGATTTGAATAAAAGACAGGGATAAAGATAAAAAAAGTTTGAACCGAAGGAGAGATAAGAAAGAGAGGGATAAGGAGGAACAAAGATAAGGAGATAAAGGAGTTAACCGATCTCTACAGAGAGAAATTTTAAATTTGAATGGATCCCTTATCTTGGTTGAATTTGAAGGGTCCCTTATCTCACCTCTTCTCACTCCTATAAATTGATGACTTTGGGTCCATTGAAAGTTGAACCGGGCAAGACATTGAAGGCTGAAATTGGACGACCGAAAGACAGAAGGAAAAAAATAAATAATTTCTTGTAAGTTATTTTATATTTTATTTAAAGTCCAAAAGATTTGTAATTCATTTCCAATTTATTAATAAAAATTCATGGCAGTTGTTTAGATTTATGGTGATCCCAGTTATTAAAATATTTAATAATGATGATTTGTATTCTATTTTTTATTCTTTTTATGAACTTTATGTAAGAAAAAAAATATTTTTAGAATTTTTTTTAAAGGAAAGTAGAACCCTATTAGGATCAGTGGGACTTGCCGTCTTTCCAATCTAAGGTTCTTATCAAGAACAGTTATTTTAGATTTGGGGAAACACAAGTATAAAACCCGCTCAAGCCTAAGGCTTGAATTGGAAAAAAAATCTGATTTAAAGGATGACATAAAAATTCTAATTAGAACTTTAATAGAAAATAAATTTGAATTATATTTTATAACTCTAGAACATTTCATAGTCTAGGCCGTGATTTTATTATTTTTAAATTGGATAATATGCCGTGTCGATGTTTGACCCGATTCCGTTGTAGATTATGTAAAAAAAATTTTATTTATTCTTGATTTATTTTTCTTTTTCTCAAAAATTCATCAAAACTATTCATTGTTTTAAATTAAGATTATAACTAAATGTTTTAGAAAATTATTTCCAAAAATCACATCATTTTTAAATAGTGCGATTTTTTTATTTCGTACATATATTTTGTAGATTTCCCTTGGGTACGACCTCGCACTCATACTCTATACTATAAACCGGTTCGTACGCTTGCGAGTAATTTAAAATTCACATCACTTCCAAAGGGGAGAACTTTTAATTTCCATCTAGATATTTTCTTATTCATTTTTTAGAATAATTTTTTAATGTTTGATTAGGTTTATCCTTTAAGTGGAGATTCAATCCTGAGTAAAGCATTCCACCTTCTTCTTGTTTTCTAAAATTTCCATAATGTTCCTGAATAAATCTAGGTTTGTTCCATGGGAGAAAATAATATTGGATTTATCTAGGTTGACTCTCTGCCCATCTTCCATTTAAAAAAACCTAGAATATAAAATATGGCTTCAAAAGATTTTCTATTATATTTTCATAAGAAAGCAACATCATTTGCAAATTGTAATATACTAAATTTAATACCACCTCTACGAAGGCTAATTTGCTAATCTCATCTAAGTAATTTTTGTTAATAAGTGCCTTTGTAATGCTTGCTAGGAGATTCAACCACAATTAAATATAAGTAGGGTGATAGATTATCTCTTTATCTTACACTTTTAGTGGAAAATCCTTTCTTAAATAGTTGTAAAAGCTTCATTTGCAATTATGATATCGTTTATTGAGAGAAAATCACATTCTCAATCACACAAACAACAATATCGGAAAATAGAAAAGAGAAATTAACAAAGAGAAGCAAACCTCAAAGGCAAAAATGAAGGAGAGAAGAATCTCGTTTCAGATAATCTATTCTCTCTCAAACAAAACAACCATAAATATTACCCTAATTAGAGACAGCTCGACTTACAATGGTGCTAGTCAGATTGACAATATATCTCGAATGATCGAACTCCATAAAGCCTAACATTTCTTTCTTTTCTTTTAGGAACAAATGCGACTTGCACTAACGATATTAACTTTTACATCATTGATCTGAGTCTTCTCACCATGTTTTCAGTAATGATCTTGTAAAGTGTGTTGGATAGACTAATTGGTCTAAATTGTTAGAATTTTTCTTAACTCCTTTCTAGTTAAGAATTAAAACTATCTTAATTTCATTTCACTTTGATCTTCAGCCCTAGTCTCAAAAAGTTTTTTTTTATCATTTCTGTAACTTTCTCTTTAACAATGTTACAATTGTCTTTGCAAAACTTAGCATGAGCTTTCAAAGATTTCAATCCTTGTATTTATGAAGAGTAACATCCCCTGCGTTAATATTCTTATAGTTTCAAAAGGGTTTGGAAACTCTTAAAATCTAACAACACTAAGATTCCAATCCCTGTATTGATTAAGAGTAACTTTGTTTACCACATTGTTGGAAATAATAGAAATGTTGATACTACCAAAAGATAAATGAAAGACTAAGAAGAAGTATGGAAGCACACTATTTACATGATAGAATCACCAATTCTAAAATTTATTATGCACTTCCCACATCTCACTAATTCAAATTTAAAAACAATAGTTATCCTCCCGGAATTGAAGTTAGAATGTAGATAATAATTATATAAAGAAAATTGACAACAAACGAGGATTCGTCAAATGAAGAAAGAACCAACTCACTTTAAAAAAAATCTTCATTAAGTTTTCTCTGCACCCGAAATAAAAACTAATTAGGCAAAAGAGCTATACATTTTATTTAAAAAAAGGAATTAAAATATTATAAAGATAGTGAAAGAAAACTATGGAGAAAGAATATATTACCAGGCAATTTTTCAGCCTCAACCACACAATGAGCTCGTGTTTTATAGAAAACCTTTTTCCAATCGCTCTTTTTTCAAGAAATACTTCAGTTTTAAGCGATGTAAAAATTATTGTTTGATACGAACTCTTAATTCCTGAGAAAATTATAGGATTAAATGATTATCTTAAAAAAAACTAAAAAAAGAAAAAAAAATTCAAGCTAAGTCATTTGAGACTCATTTTAAATAGGTCTCTGTCATTTGGTATTATTTAGTTGACTCTTTTAGTAGTTTGCTCCAACTCAAGCTTACCTAGACAAGGTTCATTTATTCTTAGGTCGAATTTGGGTCATCGTACATGAATGGAGCTATATGTTAAGGAGGCACTTTGCGTCCCAAAATGAGATAGTCATTATGGGTGGTGCCTGCCCCCACTTATAAGCCCAACACCTTCCCAGCACACATTCGATGTGGGACTCAACATATGCCTGCATGATATGCTCTTGGGCCCAATCCCTAGAGAACTCGCCAGGGGGACCGACACCTCTTTCATGTAGGGTCTACGCGTCAACGGGATATCCGCTGCAGTGCCCTTGAGCCCACACGATAGTGCATCCTAGTTGGCTTTGACACCACTTGTCATGGAGGCTTTTGCATTCCAAAATTACTAGCCATTATGGGTGGTGCCTACCCCACTTATAAGCCCAGTATATTCTGAGCACACATATGATGTGGGACTCAACACGCGCCCATGTAACATCAAATCTAGGGTGGCGAACACTCAATTTGACCCTCCCTCTCTCCCTATTTATCAGAGTATTTAATTGATAATATTTAACAACGGGAAGAGAGGGGAGAGCGCCACGATTGGCCCAACTAGTGCGCGCAGGTGGATTTAGTCCATGTATGCTTGGCAACACACTAACTTACAATTATGCAGAAATATGTACATTCATTTAAAACCATGATTCAACCATTCTCAATCTAAGCTAAGCATAACAGTAATCCCATAGAATTTATTTCTCAATAAAAGGTTCAATACAATAACTCAAAATTCTCAAATAACTCAACCCTATTTGCTTAGTTCTCTACTAATACTAAAAGATAAATCTCCACGCAATCCTCCATCTTGCATCATCCTCGTCTATGCCTATCAGTTGCTTGGTCCAATCTCACCACCTTTATCCCGTCCTGTATTAGTTTCTAAAAGAAAAGGGCATTGTGGACTTAGTTAATGCCCAGTAGGAACTCCCATCGAAGTGGGTACCAACATGATATATATAAAATCGGGGGAAAATATATACAAGTTCTTCAAATAATTCAATTGAAAACATCTCCATCCCATATTTCAAAACCAGTTCATCTCATACTTATAAAGCATTTAAAACAACTTCATACTCATTTCATAATTCAAATCATAAACATAATAATTTCAATAATTCATCAAATCAATATGATGCAAATGCCATGGTACATGAATTAATGCATACTCCCTCTCATGCCCATGCATTTATCTCTATCATACTCTCCATTCAAATAGTTATAATCATTGGCTATTATGTCCTTAGCTTTCCTGGAGCACCAACTGAGAGCTACTACCCAATGCTAACATTTAACCGGAACTACCGGGGGCACTCCACACCCATACTCCTGTGCATGTGTAAGGACTTCTTTTGGCCCTAGAGCTTTCTGCCCAATTAATATTGCCATAAATTGTAACCCATGGACGCGGCCATATAGGATTGTTATTTATTTTGAATATTTCAGGTTAGAATTTTGCATCTCCTAACCTTTGACACAACTATTCCCATCCCATATAAGATGCATGCTTTCATGTTTATGCATCGATAAATCATCTAAATCATGCGTTGAAATTAAATACTATCTCCACATACATAATAATCATGTGATACTTCAAGATAGTAAGAAAAACCTACTTGATCAAAGATGATTAGTGAAGAGGGATGAATCATGGTAGAGCACGAACGGTGTCGGGGTTCCTCTTGGTTCTTCGTTCTTATACATATGTCAAGAACATAATTTGCATATCACTAAGTTGTAATTTCTAATAATACAAACATTAAGATTTTCCACTATTTCCAATTGATCTAAATTATATGTTCAAATGGGATGCTTCTAAGCAGTTGAAAAAAAAATAGATACTTGTTAAATCCCTTTGAACCACTTTCATTTAAATAGTTAAGGATCATATTTTATTGCCTCATTAATTTGCCTTAATAGAAAAGACCATATATAAAAGGCTTTGGGTACCAATACATGAAACTTTTAGGTCATTATTAGTATTCAGAATACATGAGACCTATAAATAAATAATTTAAAAATATTCATAATTAAAATAATTCAGGAAATAGTATTTTGTAGAAATGAGTCATTTCAATTTGATCCCTTACATACTTTAAATAAAATCATATAAAACAAAACCCATGGATAATGGAAACCATATGTAAAGGAAAGTATATGGGTGATGTTGTAATTGAGAGTTGACGGCATATGGTACGGTGGGAGAGAGACATCACTTAAAGCAATGAATGTTGTATTAAACTAATGAAATAAACAATTTTAACCTTCAGAACATTAACTACCTAAATAAATAAATAAAAATAAAATATAGTTGGAGACATGCTAAAGGACAACACTAAAGGTGATGGGTACTACAAACCAAAGAAAGGTAACCAGGTGAAAATCCAAATTGAGATATAAGGTAAACATCGACGTGGGTTGTCACTTCAAATTCAATAGAAATGAGTACTTAACATCATTTAACCCATTAAGATCAGTAAAATAACATTCTGAAAACCTAACCCATTAAATTTTGAGCACTTAAATTAACTAAGCTACTTTAAAAATAAAACAAGAGGGGGAGGAAAAAATAATTTGCAAAACTCCCACATCAACATCATCTCAAGATTAGATTCTACATGTGATTTATCACATTTTAAGAGGTTAATACTCACAATTTAACAAACAATTTCATGGATTTGAACCCGATTTCTGAATTGGAGAGAATGCTCGACAATTCCCAAATCAGTCCTATTTTCATTCATTTAATTCGAATTCGTTCAGGGTTGATTCTAAATCACCCTAGACTCTAATTTAAATCTTAATATTAACTTTAAAATTTTAACCAACCTTAAACAACGCTTTCTGTAATCCTCTTCCTCTTTCCTTCTTCGTTTTTCCTTCTTTTCCTTTCTTTCATTACTTTTCCTTCTTAGCTTTCACAGTGGGGAGATGGATTTCTCATTGTAAGATTTGGAAGATGGACTACTGATTGTTGTGTGAAGAAAGGGGAGAGATAGAAGTATCGTGCGACTATAAGATGGAACAGGTACTGCTGTGCGCACAGTAGAGAGAGAGTGGGGAGTCTTGTGGGCACAAGGAAGTGGAACTTCGTTGTGTCGTGCCCATGGGATTTTGTGGAGAGATGGAACTGCCGTGTAGACTTAGTCAAAGACTAAGTGCTGGCTTTTCTATTCAATTTTTGCCCTTAGGTTACTTAAGATGTGACATTTGGGTCCCTTCTCCACGTGGCATGACACGTGACCGAACCATTTTAATTAAATCTTTTGCATTTAATTCCAATCGTGATACCCGACATTAATTTAATTTCATAAATTTAGATTCTACTTAATTCCTCTAAATTAATTGATTAATTCATATTAATCTCCATTAATTAATACAAATTCAATTTTAATAATTTCTTAAAATTTTGGGGTGTCACAGTGCCTACCCCACTTATAAGCCCAGTATCTTCTTAGCACACATATGATGTGGGACTCAACACGCTCCCATGTGACATCAAATCTAGGGTGGCGAGCACTCAGTTTGACCCCACGCAAGTAGCACCACCTACACCAATCGACATGCATATTCAACATTGATTATCATATGCTTAATACGTAAATATTACAACTTTTTTTAACATGGCACAAAATAAAGTATGGAACACATCTTATTCTTACATACAACTTTTCATGCAAGAACATTCATTAAACACAATGTTAATGTGGCATTTTGCTTCATTTTTTTTTTTTTTTGAATGAGTAGATTAATCATTCAGAGAGAAGCCCAAAAATGATACAAAAAAGAATAAACCCATAGCCCGGGCTAGGCGCAAAGATCGATCCATCCAACAGGAGGAACAAAAAATAGAGCCCAATAACAAAAAAAACTAAAGACAATCCCACACACCGGGTTAGGGAGGCAGAAGAAGAGATAAGAGACCAGTCATGTCAGTGGTGAGGAAATTGAATCACCGAAACAAGGATTGCAGAATTAGTACCAGAGGACAGGTAAGAGGGGAAGTTAACCTCCAAAGACCCATTGCAGCCGATAAAAACCATTTTCCTAGAGCTGAATCTAGATGCAATAGCCTTTATAGCAAGGTGGTGACAATGATGGGACCAAGCATTCCTAGCTGAGGAGTTAAAAACACTAGCAATCTCGCCACAAAGCTGAATACGAAGCAGAGGAGGATCGATGGGAAGGATGGAGAGCAACGTACGCTGAATGAAGAGGAGTATAGGAATCATGGAATTCTGTTGCTGCAGTAGGATAGAGTTGAAACCCAAAGTGCCTGAGACATTGCACACAAAATTGGCCCCAAGAAAAGTCATGTCATTGACAGTGAAACTAGCAAAAACTAGAGAGCTGGGATCAACAACCTCCCCAGAATTAGGATCTGGAGGTAGAGGAGGGATGTCAATAGCAGGCGGCATATCCCAAACAACAGCAAAGTCATTCCTCATGTGTTGAAAATTAAAGTTTGAAAACAGGAAGAAGAGGCGTTGCCTAATGTCAATGAGAATGTTTCTCCGTAGGCGCTCAATAGTGCTAAACGTGTTCTTGAAAATCCTTGCATTTCATTCATGCCAAAGATGCAAAATTAAGGTCGGGAGAGCTAGGTGGGCAGCAAGCATCTCAAGCCGAACATTCTGATTCTGAGCCAGCATAAGAGAATCAGCCCATAATGTTTCTTGAATGACGTTGGAAATGGAATTTTTCTAGCAAAGAATGCCAGACATTGATGGAGAAGCAGCATTGCAACAAATGCGGGTGAGAATCTTCCTCCAAGTTGCAAAGAATACAGGTTCTGTCAGTAATAATGCTCAGGTTGTGCAGCAGGAACTTGGTCTTGAGGACAAAATTGAAGAGAAACCAAGCAATAGTAGAGTGTCGATTGAGACAACAAGAGAACCAAATCGAGTTCACCCACTTAGGTTCATCCAGAGAGTTGTAGGTGGCGAGAATTACAGAGCTGCTGGAGAAATTTCCATTTTCATCGGCAGCCCAGTAAATGTGATCATCAATGGGAAAGGTAGGTAGAGAAACACTAGTGACCAAATTCCAGATTTTGGCTAACTTTGGTGATTGAGGATCTAGGAGTGCCCAATTACCATTGCTAATGAAAGTTCTCACCAAGATATCCTTGCCAAGCCCAAGATCATAGATTGGTCGACCCCCAAAGAGCTCAAAGAGAATGAATCCAGGCCTAATCCAAGGATCAAATCAGAAACTGGTGCGGTCCCCATTGCCGATCATAAAGACAATATGAGTCTTGACGAGGTTGTGAACAGAGAGGATTGAACTCCAAGCCCAAAAAGATTCATGCTTTAGTTTGACCCGCTAAATGGAGGAGTCTTTTAAATACTTATGCTTGATCCATTGAAGCCACAAGCAATCCTTGTTTATAACAATGTTCCAAAATTGCTTCATTAGACAAGCCTCATTAATAGTCGTGATACTTCTCAGACCAAGCCCACCTTTGATCTTCGGACGACAAATTCTATGCCAAGCAATGGTATGCAGCTTTCTAGAATTAGTGGAACCCCATAAAAAAATCCTCATAATCTTTTCAATCTCTGCAATGCAAGTCTTGAGAAGGAGGAAAGCATTCGCCCAGTAGACGTGGGAGATGTTGATGGTTGATTTGAGGAGCTCAATTCCACCAGCGAAAGAAAGAGAGGTGCCGGCCCAACCACAAATCTGATTCCTGATTTTGGAGACAAGACCATTACAATCCGAGCGGTGGATCCTTCTAGAAAAAAGAGGGAGCCCAAGGTCTGTGATTGGTAACTTAGCCTCACTCATCCCAAAGATGTTCAAGATGTCAGAACGATTGTCCACTAATCCTGAGAAAATGATATGAGTCTTACAGGGATTAAAGGCCAGACCAGAAAAATTCTTGAAACCAAGAAACAGTTGATTGAGATAGGCAGCAGTGTGGATATTGGCAGCACAAATAGCAATAGATCATCCCCAAAAAGTAGATGAGAGATGTAGCAGTTGCCAAAAGAGAATGAGCACTTAATATTACCATCTGCCACAACATTGTTAATTGCACAAGATAAAGATTCCATCACAATGCAGAATAAAAGGGGGGAAATTGGATCACCTTACCTGAGCCCTCGACAGCTTTGAAAGTACCCATGCGGCATGCCATTCAATAAGACAGAGAATGATGGAGAGTCGACGCAGTTTTTAACCCAACCAATCCATCTATTACTGAAGTTCATTTGAGAAAGAATGTGGTAAACACAGTCCCAAGTAACACTGTCAAAGGCCTTTTTAAGATCAAGTTTGATGCACATTCTAGGTGGGCCAACCTTCCTGTGAATACCTCTAATGAGATCATGGGCAAGCATGATGTTATTGGAGATGTCCCGGCCAGAAACAAAAGCAGACTGATTATGGCTAATGAGAGAGGGCAATAATGGTTTGAGCCTATTAACCAAGATGCGAGAAATTATCTTGTATATTTCATTTGAGAGGGCAATCGGCCGATATAAGTCGGGACGATCAGCACCATCACTTTTGGGGACGAGTGTGATGAAAAAAGCCTTAACATGCTTGAGTAGGCTAGAGGAATTGAGGCAGTCTTGTATGGCAAAAGTGACTCATGGCCCACAATATCCCAGTAATGTTGAAAGAAAAATCCATTAAAACCATCCGGACCCGGCTCCTTGCAAGGGTTGGCATCAAAAGCAACCTTCTCCACCTCCTTTGCACTGATAGGGCCAACCAAAGATTCAGCGTCCATATTAGAGAGCATACGTCTGACGCTGAACCTCTAAATGATGCTTTGGAACTATTCTTCAATGGGAAAACTACTCCACATGTTGGGCATGTTAGCCTCGCCGAGAGCCTTGGCGAAATAGGATACAAATGTATTACTCACAACATCAGCTTCTCTTCTGATAGTACCATAAACGTAGCGGATAGAACTGGTAAGATTCCTGTTTTGATGGACCTTGATAGTGTTGTAGAAGAATCTACTCCCCATGCCCCGGAGATTGAGATTAAGGATTCGCGACTTTTGCTGTAAGAGATGCAATTCCCAATCAAGGGACTCCTCGAGCTTGGATTTAGAGGACAAGACCTGAGTATGATTTGCATTGGATGGCATGTTGTCATAGAGGTTTTGAGCAGTAGCAAGATTCTCCCTATTGAATTTATGGCTCAAAGCCCGTTTGGGCCTAGGTTGTCAGTTGGTCCCAGTGGGCCCAATCTATTGTAAACAATATATATTGTATCTTTTTGTAGTTTTTATTTGGGATAGTGTAAACAAGGAGAAGGAAAAAAGACTGAGAGGAATGGTGGGTAGGATTAGTGAAATCCTTGTAACCTGACCGGTAACTTCTTCTTAGTGAAATCTTTGCACACCCCGTGGACATAGGCAATATTGCAGAACCACGTAAAACGATGTCTTCTTCGTGTGCTTGAATGTTTAATTTGTAATTGAACTTGTGTGGGTAATTAGCACAACAATTGATATCAGAGAAAATGTTTGGATTTGGACGAAAAATCACAATTCGAAGTCACACTGCAGATTAGAATTAGATCTGGTTTCTCTAAGTTTAGAGGACGGATCGATGTTAAGACAGTTCATTAACAAGAAGCAGATCTGGTACTCTCGGGCTTGGGACTCCAAGATTCAGGAAAGGGGCTGAGAAAAGATCTGGTTCATCTTGTTTGTCTGGGGTTCCAGAAAAAGCGACAGGTGAATAAATCGAGTCCCTGTAGATCTAAGCATTCAAATCTGAGTGCAGTGGAGGCCATCGCCTGGCGTGTAGACCTGGGAAACTGAGAAGGTTCAGATCTGAGATCTGAGGTGGTGGAGCAGCGGTCAGCGAGCAGAAGGGGTTCCTTCCCAGTTTAAGCTACTAATCTGGGCTATGGCAGATCTGAGCAGAGAAGATCTGGAGGAGGGAAAATGTTGATCAGTGTTGTAGAGAAGACAACTCTCTCAGATTTGAGAGAGGAAGCATTGTCCCCAAGCGCAGAAGCAGAAGTAGTGAGGCCGGAGGCAGCTGATGTAGCCACGGTGAGAGCCAGAAGCACCGGAAATGGAGCCAGAGAGCCGTTGCTGTTGCAGTTGGGAAGCACAGCAGAACGACAGTTTGGGACTAGGTAAGATCGGTTGCAGGTGGAGACCAAGATGTGCACGGTACTACTTGGGTACTAGGGAGCAAGGAGAAGCTTCACCGCAGAGAAACTGCAGATCTGGAGAAGGGGCAGATTTGCCCAGACCATAGCAGATCAGGTAGATCTGGTTCTCTCGATTTGAGAAAAATGGAAGCATAGCAGATCTGGTACAGACGTGCATCCAAGCAGGCGGCACAAGCAGGAGGGATTCCTTGTAGATCTGAGAAGAGGAAGAGGCATCTGCAGTAGCAGGGCAGCAGCGGCGAGATCGGCAGCCAGCAGTGGTCGCAAAAAGGCTCGACTGGAGCCAAGGTAGATCTGTTAGCACCGTCAAGAAGGCAGTGGCGGTGGAAAGGGTAGCCGAGTGCACACAGCAGCAGGCAGCTCCGACCAGCAGTGAACGGAGGCAGCGCCAGATCAAAAGAGAGAAAGGGGCGACGACGGATCTGTGTGCAGACCTGGAATAGTGCACGCGTCCCAGTTTCTTAGGATTGTCTCTCGGTTCAGATCCAGGATAAAAGAGAAGGCCAAGCAGCAAGCAAAGGCCAGGGATCGCTTGAGAGGAGTGGAAGGACTGCAGCACCCATATCTGAATGACGCCGGAGGCGGTTGAAACAACGGTGGTTGGCGTCAGTACAAGTGGTTGTAGAACAACCAGTTAGCAGATTGAGGGTAGAAACAGACAGCAGTTGCAACTGATGAAAGCAGTGGAAAAAGAGCAACTTGCAGTGAGGTGCACAAAAGTCAAAAAAAAAAAAAGGGAGAGAAACAGGATTGAGGAGAGACACGGCAGTTTTAAAAAAAATAGTGGTCTTGAGGACCATTTGTTTTGGTACACCTGAGGAACTATGAATTTGAGTAGTCATACAGGACTACTATAGTGTGTTTTGGTAGTCTGTAGGACTACAGATTTGGGTGAACTGCAGGACCACAAATTACGATGCTCCTTCAGTAAAAAGAAATCAACGGTCAGGATTGAGTTGAAGTTTCTGGAGTCATCTAGACTCAGAATTGAGATCCGTCTTCGCCTATACGTTGTAGCAAAGAGATCTACGCAGTGACCGGTGTTGATTTGGAAAAAAAAAAAGTAATTGGAGAACAAGAAAAAGACCTGGAAACACATGGTCCATTGTGTTTGGCTTTGTTCTCGGGATAGAGAGGATTTCCTCAGGACAAGAAACTAGACCTAATTGTCTGAGATGGTAGACAAGGTAGAGCAACCAGGTTTGCATTATGTGATTTGTCTACGGCTCTCTTAATTATCTGTCTTTGGAGGAGTCGGGAGTGGTTAGAGCGGTGACAGGAACCTCGGCTGCTATGTTCGAGGTGGAGCCCAATTGGGTTGATCAGTCTTTGATTGGTGAATCATCCCAAGGCCTGGGGATGAGTGTCTTACAGAAGATGCGGAATTGTAGGTGTTGTACAGCAGGTGGTGATAACAAAAACACATGGCAACAATCTTTATGGTGTCGGGTTTTTTCGCCAAGGTGGAGTTTGTTGAATTTATGGCTCAAAGCCCGTTTGGGCCTAGGTTGTCAGTTGGGTCCAGTGGGCCCAATTTGTTGTAAACAATATATATTGTATCTTTTTGTAGTTTTTATTTGGGACAGTGTAAACAAGGAGAAGAAAAAAAGACTGAGAGGAAGGGTGGGTAGAATTAGTGAAATCCTTGTAACTTGACCGGTAACTTCTTCTTAGTGAAATCTTTGCACACCCCATAGACGTAGACAATATTGCCGAACCACTTAAAACCATGTCTTCTTCATACGTATGCTTGAATGTTTGATTTGTGATTGAACTTGTGTGCTAATTAGCACAACACTCCCTACATCTCTGAATTTGTTCATTAATCTTTGGCTGGGATCGGTGCTAGGAGACCAGTGCTTGTTTGACTCTCTTGAGCTTGGAAACAAGACAGTACATGGGAGTGCCTCGCACATGAGAAGTCCAGGCCTCATTGATAATGCGGTGAGTGTCCTTGTCTATGTGCCAAGTGTTGATGAATTTAAAGGGGTAGTTCCTCTTATGTCTGAAACTATCAATGAATAGAGAAATTCCCCTGTGATCAGAAAGTCCGGGTCTGAAGAAGAGCTTGAAGATTGGTTGATCTTGTTGATGAATTCTTGGTTGACCAATATTCGATCGATTTTTGTCTCCACTCTTTGGTCCCCATGGGATGAACTCGACCAAGAGTAATCAGCCCCAGCTATCTTTAGATCCATCTGCTTGGAGGTCTCAATACATCTGTTAAACTGACTGACAGCATACATGTTGGGCAGACCACCAACAAGTTTCTCTTCATCGCCTCGGATACAGTTGTAATCACCAATGAAAACAGTTGGCTCCTTCCTTCGAGAGGAAATGGACTGAATGGTCTCCCAAAGATCATTTCTAAATGAGGGGTTATTGAAGCCATAAATGGCAGCGATACAGAGAGGTGTAGCTAAAGAAGGAATGTTGAGCTCACAAAAAATCATTTGGGCTTCAATGTTGATGACACAAAGGTCAACATCTTGTCTCCAAGCAACCCATATCCTGGCTGTACTGGAATGAGTAGCATTGGAAATATTATTCCAATTCCTAGGAAAATTTTCATTTGCAATAACATGAAGGTTATTGTACCTAATTCTGCTTTCCAAAATGAAAATGACATCAGGATTAGATGAAGCCTGCATGGGGGGGCTATTCAGTCCCCGGACATTTTGCTTCCTTTAAATGGACCTAAATGTTAATGTGGCATTTTTCATCACGGAATGGAATATCGGCTCAAGAAATGGGCTTAGCTTGGAATTGCATGGTGGACACTGGCGTAATTCAACTCCACAAGAGCATGCTAGCCAACCCAAATTGAACCTTTAAATGGGCTTCGATAGTTGGCAAATGATAGTGGATAATGATATATTTACAACAATATTGTAATGGATTGATCATATGGAGGAAATGATGGATGTGAAGCTAGTTTTTGAAGTGGTCATTAATAGCTTGATTGGGTGATTAATAGCTTGATTGATTGGTGATGCCTTTCGTTGATGAGACTTCACATTGCTGTGAAAAATATGGATTAACCCTGAGGGTTCTTTTTCCATCATCTATTTTTAATCTTGTTTAATCATTAAAAATGCATGGCCCAAGGTTTGATCCAAATCGATTCTAAAAAACGGAATATTGCAATTAAAAAAAATAGGGGGATTACTTTTGGAATTTCAAAAAAGAAAGAAGATATTTTAAATATCAATAACTAAAAACTCAATAAATATCAACTAATGTACATTTGTGATGAGACATTTTTAAAAGCGAGATATTAAATTTACTATAAAATTATATATTTTCATACTCTTGTACGTGGCTAGACACAATTAATTTATCCTTTTAAAGATAGAAAAGAAATCAATCGAATAATTTTCTGCATCAATGTAAGATAAAAAAGAACAATTTTAGAATAATTTTGATATTTTTTAAAAGTATTACCACATAAATTTATATATAACAAGGTGCTACAAATTGACATTTAATTATTTATCAATTTAATATAAATTAGATGCTGGAAGGTAGAAGGAACCTTATCTTGCTTGTCAAAAGATAATTTTTGATCAATTTTTTACTTATAAATATCTAATTTATAATAAAAAATTATTACCATATTTTTATTGTCAATCACCATAAGTCATTTTGATCTATAAAAAAAAAAATGCATTGTAATTAAACTTAATGATTGAATATAATTTTGCGTGAGTCCTACATTTATCTCTTCGAAAATATAAAAGAAAAATCCCAAACCAATGAATGGATTCCATATAAAGCCTAAAATATAAATACAAACAGAGTGAAAATAAAAAAAATTAAAAAAAACTAGCTGTTAGAGTCAAATTGAAACTAGTCGTTGGACACGGAATCAAAATGACTTTCTATCTCCTCTCCTCTAGTACGCTTAGAGAAACAAAAATTAAAAATTAAAAAAACTAGCCGTTACAGTCAAAGTCAGACTAGTCGTTAGACACAGGAAGTGACTCTCTCCCTCTAGTATGCTACAGTCCGATCTCCCTAATGCATTTGATTACGTCTCCTCTCACTATTCTCTCCGTTTCCACTCACCACCAACAGATGTCCAAATCCAGTTGTCTATTTTTTTTTCAAATCTGTTTTTATTTTCCAAAATCTATTTTTTCTTTTTTCAAATTATTTTTCTAAATCTATTTTTTATTCCTGGTCATTTTTCCAATCTGTTTTCTTTTTAATTCCAGATCTTTTTTCCTAATATGCTTTCTTCTTTTTTAATCGACTTTTATATTTCTTGTATCAGATAAATTTATAAGAATACATGTATTATCTGAAAAAAGGTTGCACTAATTTTTTTCAGAGATACTTTGGTTGCCGCATTTTCGTTCTTCCTGTCACACCAATACTTTCCGGTCTTCCTTGAACACCAATATTCTCAAACGGTTGGATTTCAGAGCAATGTGAGCAGAATCCTCAAAGGGTTGCGGATAACTTTCTCGGATTGGAGGTGCGTCTTCATATCTTCATCTTTTCCTGATTTCAAATGAATTTTTGTTTCTTTAGAAATGAGAAATGGATTTCCATCTAAAACTCTCTTTTTTTAACTTTTCTCAGATTTGTTTTTTATTTTTCCAAATCCGGTTGTCTATCTTTTTTTTTTTATTTCAATTCTGTTTTTATTTTCCAAAATCTGTTTTCTTTTTTCAATTCTGTTTTCTTTTTATTTTTATAAATCTATTTTTTTATTCTTGATCATTTCTCCGATCTGTTTTTTTTTTTTTAACTTCCAGATATTTTTTCCCAATATGCCTTCTTCATCTCCTTGAACCATTTTATTACCTCTCCTCATTATTCTCTACATTTTCACTCTCCTCTAACAGATATCCTCTCTCTCTCTATCTTCACGCCTGCCTGTCCTCTCCCTTATTTTTGTAAGCCATAATCAATATTGCCCGTACGTACAGGTACTCAAATTTTAGAATCTGATTTTTATTTTTTTACTAAACCCCTTTCTCAGATCTGTTTTCTTTCTTCTTCTTTTTTCCAAATCCGGTTGTGTATATCTCTTTTTGTTCAAATCTGTTTTTATTTTCCAAAATCTATTTTTCCTTTTTCGAATTCACTTTCTATTTATTTTTATTTCTGGTCATTTTTCAAATCTGTTTTTTTTTTTTTAATTCCACATCTTTTTCCCCAACATGCTTTCTTCTTTTTTAATCGAATTTTATATTTCTTGTATCAGATAAATTTCTATCTTATACATGTATTATCTAAAAAAGGTTACACTAATTTTTTTCAGAGATACTTTCGTTGCCGCGTTTCCGTTCCTCCTGTCACACCAATACTTCCCAGAACACCAATATCCTTCAAAGATAATTCCATCATCAAAGGGTATGTTTTTTAGCAGAATCCTCAAAGGGTTGCCGATATCTTTCTAGGATTGGAGGTGGGTCTTCAGATCTTCATCTTTTTCTTGATTTCACTTGAATTTTTGTTTATTTAGAAATGAGAAATGGATTTCCACCTAAAAAGATTTAGGAAATCCATTTTCTCCAACTATGTGTTCGGAAATTGGAATATCTTTTCTCATTTCTTAAATGTTTTTGTTTGTGTGGGTCTGATTACCTTAATGAAAGATATCCAGTTCTTTACATTCCCACATGTTTAATGGAATGAGATCCACTTGTTTGGAATTGGACCACACATGTCTGGGAATGTACTCTTAGATTTCTCTAGGCTTTCAATTGTGGTATGTTTTTTTATGGGCATACATGCATTGACCTTGTCTTTACTCTGAATATTTTCTGTTAATAAGGTTTTTATACCCATTTCAATTTTATTTGACATTCATCCACATATACCTACATACATACATACATACCTACATATACATACATACCATACCTACATATATTTACATACATACATATATGTGGTATGTTTTTGGATTGGCATACATGCATTGACCTTGTCTTTACTCTGAATATTTTTTGTTAATGAGGTTTTTATACCCATTTCAATTTTATTTGACATTCATCCACACAACTAAGTGATTGGGAATGTGGAATTTTCATGAGAATTTCTTCTATTTTTGAGCAGTTGAATTTTGTAACTTAGTAGTATCATCATCTCTGTGTCTTCAGTCCAGTGTTTGTGCTTTTCAGTAATCATTATTATTGTTTAGTTTTAGTCCAGAGTACTGAGCCTTTTTACATGGAGCTGTTTTGGGTTTCTTCTTCCTCCATAAAGGGGTATTCTCACTGTTGTTTTCCAGTGGTGTATAGTTATTATCAACATCAAAAGTTATGGTGTGAAGAACTTTTTTTTTTCAAAAATAATTCCTCATTCTTCTCTCATAATTTTGATTTGTATGCCTTGGACTACTTAATTTGGAGCAATTGCTACAGTAACACATTGTCAAATGAATTTGTTTTGTCATTTTTAAGAACTCTCATACTCTGGGAATGATTGATGCTTCACTTTTATTGGGGTGCTTGAAAACCCTGAGACCTGTGTATTCTTTTGAAATGAAAAATGGGATTTCGTATGGCTTTGGTTGCTTGAAAACCCTGAGACCTTAGCATTCTTTTGATTGGTTTCTAGTTCATGAAATTGTTTCAATATTGGAACTCTTTTTCTTTTTATTTCCTTCCCTCTCTCTGTCTGTGTGGATTCCATAGTTTTTGAAGGTCTTAAGACTCTTGACTGTTTGATAATTTTGAGTAACGATTTGTAGATAATCTTGCTGTTAGCTCTGTTATTCTTTTTTTATTTTTTATTTCTAATGGATTCATTTATCCCTTTCAGCATCTGAAATTTTGTGTTTTGATTGCATGTTTCTCATGTTCTTAGACTCTTTACTGATATATATATATATATATATATCATGGTTGTTTCAATATTAGACTCTCTCTGTCTGTGTGGGTTCCATAGTTTTTGAAGGTCTTAAAGACTCTTGAGTGAGTCTGACCTATGAATATACATATACCATACATACATACCACATACATACATACCACATACATGTATACCTATTATACATACATACATAGATACATACATACATACATATACATACCTATGCATATGTATACCCATACATACATACCACATACATACATAATGCATACCTTTACATACATACCACATACATGCATACCTTTACATACATACATACCTTCATATACATACATACATACCTACATATACATACATACATACATACATACATACCTCGTATGCATACATACCTACATACATACACACATACCTATATGCATACATACCTACACACATACACACATACCTATATGCATACATACCTACATACATACATACATATCTATATGCATACATACATACATACATACATACCTATATTCATACATACCTGCATACATACATACCTACATACGTACATACATACATATATATACATACCACATACATACATACATACATACATACATACATACTACCTACATATACATACCTACCTACATATACATACCTACCTACATACATACCTACATACATACATACATATACATACCTATGCATATGTATACCCATACATACATACCACATACATACATAATGCATACCTTTACATACGTACCACATACATGCATACCTTTACATACATACATACCTTCATATACATACATACATACCTACATATACATACATACATACCTCGTATGCATACATACCTACATACATACACACATACCTATATGCATACATACCTACACACATACACACATACCTATATGCATACATACCTACATACATACATACATATCTATATGCATACATACATACATACATACATACATACATACCTATATTCATGCATACATACCTACATACATACCTACATACGTACATACATACATATATATACATACCACATACATACATACATATACATACATACATACATACCTACCTACATATACATACCTACCTACATACATACCTACATACATACATACCTACATACCTACATACATACACACATACCTATATGCATACATACCTACATACATACATACATATCTATATGCATACATACCTACATACATACATACATACATACATACATACCTATATGCATACATACCTACATACATACGTACATGCATACCTACATACCTACATACATACATATATATACATACCACATACATACAAACATACATGCATGCATGCATGCATGCATACATACATACATATATACATACATACATACATACATATACATACATACACATATACATTATCCCTTTTGGAACTCTTTTTTTTTTTTGTATTTCCTTCCTTCTCTCTGTCTGTGTGAGTTCCATCACTTTTAGTTCTTGAAGGTAGTAGACTCTTGACTATTTGATAATGTTGAGTGTCAATTTGTAGGGAAACCAACTATTAGTTCTGTGATTGTTTTATTTCAAATGGATTCACATTATCCCTTTGTCTTTTGATTGCACGTTCCTCTTGTTCTTAGGATTGTTTTATTTCAAATGGATTCACATTATCCCTTTGTCTTTTGATTGCATGTTCCTCTTGTTCTTAGTGACTTTTATCTTGATTCATATGGCTTTGATTGTAGAAAAAAATCTAATTTATAATTTAGTTCTATGATTATTTTATTTGAAATTTATAAATGGATTCATATTATCCCTTTCAAGGTCTGAAATTATGTGTTTTCATTGCATGTTCCTCTTGTTCTTAGATACTTTCCATCACTCATATGGTTTTGCTTGGTTTGAAGTTCATGATATTGTTGAGAAATTCCAAATTATAATTTAATGGTGAATCTGTAATTGATTTGCCTCTACAATATCCTTTTTTGAGAATATTTTTTTATTTCATCAAAAGTGCTTAGATCCCCACTGTATTTCCTGATTTAAGGCATAGATTGATTAAATTATTTAAACTACGAATTTGCTATGTCAATACTTTCGAAGGTTCAAAGTATGCTCTTCTTTGGAGGTTCACAAGTGCATTGCTCTTGTAATGTATGTATAAGAGAAAATGGGGTTGTTTGTAATAATGTAAAAGCATTTTGTGGGGGTTGGAGTGATAAATGCTAGGAGAAGACACAATTACAAGAAAGTATTGGTACATGATACAACAAATCAGCATCATTCAGTCATTACAGGTATGCTTCTTCCTTAATTCCCATTTATTATTTAATGATGGAAATGGATGATGATGTTAGTTTTAGGACATTTTAGGAAATAATGAATGAATGAATATATGCCTCAATGAGTTACTAAAAATTTGATTACATAATAGTTCAAAAACTAAAAACTTAGGCTTAATTCGGTCATAGTTTGATTTGAGTGTGTGAATCTGAGTTTAAATTTCGAATTGATTTTTCAGTTTTATCAAGTTTTGTCAAATAGATTTTTTAAGTTTTTATAGAGTCTAAAGATTTTTCGAGTCAACTTAATTAGATCAAGTACTTCCTCTTTAGTTCCTCTTTTTTTATTCGATGAAGATTGCGATTGCGATTGTAATTGTTATCATTCCTCTTTGGTTTGGATTGAAAACTAAAGATTTTGGACCAATTCTAATTATTGAAAAGTTCTAAAACTCAAAACTCTGTGCTTAACTCAATCATAGTTTGATTTGATTTTTGTTAGTCGGTCGAGTTAGAATTGAATCAAATTATTTTTTCAAGTTTTGTTGAATTTTCTAAAATATTTTTTATGTCTTTATAAAATATAAAGTTTTGATAGAGTACAGAGTCATATGGAGTAACATTGAGTATTTGAACCATAACATGAATTAAATTTTAGAATAGTTGCGATCTTTTAAGATAACTCTTGGGTATTCTGACAAAGAATTAGGTTGTATGGTGACCTATTAGAATTTGTTGTTGGTACAAGAGAAAGTTGTTGCGTACAATGCGACACTAGAAGACACGATGACAACAATTAGAAGAAATTATTATCAAATGATACAAAATTAGGAAATACATACGTACATTTATACATACATACGTATGTACAACGCCTATACACATACATACGTATCCTACATACATACGTTTACACATACACCCCATACATACATATACATACACATACATACACCCCATACATACACCCATACATACCACATACATAGATACCAGATACATATATACCACATACATACATACCACATAATGCATACATATACATATATACACCCATACCTAATACCAAATACATACATACCTATATGCATACATACCTACATATACATACATACACCCATACCCACATACCACATATATACATATCTACATACCTACATATATACATATAGGTATGTATGCATATGCATATGTATACCCATACATACATACCACATATATACATACCACATACATGCCTACCTAAACATACATACATACATACCTACATATACATACATACATACATATATACATATAGGTATGTATGCATATGTATACCCATACATACATACCACATACATGCATACCTACCTACACATACATACATACATACATATATACATACATACATGCCTACACACGTACATACCTACATACCTACATATACATACATACCATACCAACATATACATACATACATATATACATATAGGTATGTATGCATATGTATGCCCATACATACATGCCTACATACATACATACATACCCACATACCTACACATTCATACATACCTACACATTTATACATACATACATACATGCCTACACACATACATACCTACATACATACGTACATACATACATACCTACATATACATACATACATACATATATGTGGTACACTTTTGGATGGGCATACATGCATTGACCTTGTCTTTACTCTGAATATTTTTGGTTAATGAGGTTTATACCCATTTCAATTTTATTTGGCATTCATCCACACATGCCTACATACATGCCTACATATATGCCCACATACATACATACATACGCACATACATGCCTACATGCATGCCCACATACATACATACATACATACATACATACGCACATACATGTTTATACATGCATTGACCTTGTCTTTACTCTGAATATTTTTTGTTAATGAGGTTTTTATACCCATTTCAATTTTATTTGACATTCATCCACACAACTAAAGTGTTGGAATGTGGAAATTTCATGAGAATTTCTTCTATTTTTGAGCAGTTGAATTTTGTAACTTGATAGTATCATCATCTTTGTGTCTTCAGTCCAGTGTTTGTGCTTTTCAGTAATCAATATTATTGTTTAGTTTTAGTCCAGAGTACTGAGCCTTTTTACATGTAGCTGTTTGGGTTTCTTCTTCCTCCATAAAGGGGTATTCTCACTGTTGTTTTCCAGTGGTGTATAGTTAATATCAACATCAAAAGTTTATGGTGTGATGAATTTTTTTTTTTCAAAAATAATTCCTCATTCTTCTCTCTTATAATTTTGATTTGTATGCTTTGGATTACTTAATTTGAAGCAACTGCTACAGTAACACATTGTAATAATCTCAAATGAAATTTTTTTTTTCATTGTGATTGATTGAATTTGTTTTGTCATTTTTAAGAACTCTCATAATCTGGGAATGATTGATGCTTCACTTTTTGTTCTTTCATGTCGCTTTGGTTGCTTGAAAACCCTGAGACCTTTGTATTCTTTTGAAATGAAAAATGGGATTTCCATCTAAAATGATTTAGGAAATCCATTTTCCCCAACTCTGCGACCCGAAATTGGTATCTCTTTTCTCATTTCTTAAATGTTTTTGTTCGTATGGGTCTGATTTCAATGTTCGTAACCTAGTTCTTTATTTTTGCTTCTGTTTTGTAAGTTTCATTTTTTTTCTTTGAAGTACTCATCAAGATCAAATAGATGAAGGAGGGGGAAGGTTGAGAAAGATTCAGTCATAGGCAGATATGAAACAAAAATTTAAATAAGAACAGAGATTGTGAAAAGCAATATTGTTGAGATCCACAATGGCTGTAACTATACACAACACACAAAAAAAAAAAAAAAAGAAGGTGACAAATATGTTTAGCTGAACCTTTTAAGCATTCATAAAGCCTGGCCTCCAATCTTAGATTTCTCTAGGATTGTAATGAGATCACTTGTTTGGAATTAGACCACCCATGCCTGGGATTGTAATCTTAGATTTCTCTAGGCTTTCAATTGTGTTGTGTTTTTTGGACTGGCATATATGCATTGACCTTGTTTGTACTCTGAATTATTTTGGTTAATGAGGTTTTTATACACATTTCAACTTTACTTGACATTCATCCACACAACTAAGTGATTTGGAATGTGGAAATTTCATGAGAATTCTTCGATATTTTACCAGTTGAATTTGTAACTTAGTACCATATCATTATCTTTGTGTTATCAGTCCAGTGTTGTGATTTTTTGTTTTGTAATAATCTCAAATGAAATTTATTTGCTCATTGTAGTTGATTGAATTTGTTTTCTCATTTTTTTATATAAGAACTCTCTTAATCTGGTAATGCTCGATGCTTCATTCGTATGGTTTTGCTTGAAAACCCTAAGACCTTGGACAAGACTAAGAAATCCAATGAAGTCAAGATCAGACTCAGTGAAGTAGTTGGCCTTCCAAATTGAGTTGAGTCTCATTGAGTTTCAAACAATGGTTATGGGAGTTCTTGCATCTTTAAGTAATTTTTTTATTTAGCTCATTTGGTATGATGATTTTGCAGGGAGATTTTCTATTTCAGTGTCTTTTTTACTTAGATATATCTCATTGTTTCAATATTGGAACTCTTTTTCTTTTTATTTGCTTCCCTTTCTCTGTCTGTGTGGGTTCCATAGTTTTTGAAGGTCTTAAGACTCTTGACTGTTTGATAATTTTGAGTAACGATTTGTAGATAATCTTGCTGTTAGTGCTCTTATTGTTTTTTTTTTTTGTTTCTAATGGATTCACTTATCCCTTTCATGTGTTTTGATTGCATGTTTCTCTTTTTCTTAGGCTCTTTACTGATATATATATCTCATGGTTGTTTCAATATTAGACTCTCTCTGTCTGTGTGGGTTCCATAGTTCTGTGATTGTTTTATTTCAAATGGATTCACATTTATCCCTTTGTCTTTTGATTGCATGTTCCTCTTGTTCTTAGTGACTTTTATCTTGATTCATATGCCTTTGATTGGTTTCTAGTTCATGAAATTGTAGAAAAAAAATCCAATTTATAATTTAGTTCTATGATTATTTTATATGAAATTTATAAATGAATTCATATTATCCCTTTCAGTGTCTGAAGTTTTGTGTTTTTATTGCATGTTCCTCTTGTTCTTGGATACTTTCCCTCATTCATATGGTTTTGCTTGATTTGACGTTCATGATATTGTTGAGAAATTCCAAATTACAATTTAATGGTGCATCTGTAATTGATTTGTCTCCACAGTATCCTTTTCTGAGAATATTTTTTTACTTCATCAACAGTGCTTAGATCTCCACTGTATTTCCTGATTTAAAGCATTTTTTGATTAAAATTATTTAAACTACGAATTTGCTATGCCAATACTTTCGAAGGTTCAAAGTATGCTCTTCTTTGGAGTTCATAAGTGCATTGCTCCTGTATCAGGAATACACCAAAATTATTACTTAGGGATTTTGGTGTATATATGTAAAATGGAGCAAGGATTTTGTATTATTTGTATTAATGTATGTATAAGAGAAAATGGGGTTGTTTGTAATAATGTAAAAGCATTAGGTGTGGGGGTTGGAGTTTATAAACGATTGGAGAAGACACAATTACAAGAAAGTATATTGGCACATGATACAACAAATCAGCATCGATCACTCATTACAGGTACGCTTCTTCCTATTTAATTCCCCATTTTTTATTTGATGATGGAAATGGATGATCATGTTAGTTTTAGGACATTTTAGAAAATAATGAATGAATGAATATATGCCTCAATGGGTTGCTAAAAACTTGATTACATAATAGTTCAAAAACTCAAAACTTGAGCTTAATTCGGTCATAGTTTGATTCGAGTGTGTGAATCTCAGTTTAAATTTCAAATTGATTTTTTCAATTTGAGGACATTTTAGTTTTAGGATATTTTAGGAAATAATGAATGAATGAATGAATATATGCCTCAATGGGTTGCTAAAAACTTGATTATATAATAGTTCAAAAACTCAAAACTTGGGCTTAATATGAATATATGCCTCAATGTGTTGCTAAAAACTTGATTACATAATAGTTCAAAAACTCAAAACTTGGGCTTAATTCGGTCATAGTTTGATTTAAGTTTGTGAATCGAGTTTAACTTTCAAATCTATTTTTTCAATTTGAGGACATTTTAGGAAATAATGAATGAATATATGCCTCAATGGGTTGCTAAAAACTTGATTACTTGATAGTTCAAAAACTCAAAACTTGGGCTTAATTCGATCATAGTTTGATTTGAGTTTGTGAATCAAGTTTAAATTTCAAATTGATTTTTTCAGTTTTATCAAGTTTTGCCAAATAGATTTTTTAAGTTTTGACAGAGTCTAAAGATTTTTCGAGTCAACTTAGTTAGATCGAGTAATTCCTCTTTAGTTCCTCTTTTTTTATTCGATGAAGATTGTGATTGCGATTGTGAGTGTTATATTCCTCTTTGGTTTGGATTGAAAGCTAAAGATTTTGGAACAATCCTAGTTATTGAAAAGTTCTAAAACTCAAAACTCGGCTTAACTCAATCATAGTTTGATTTGATTTTTGTTATTTGGTCGAGTTAGAATTGAATCAAATTATGTTTTCAAATTTTGTTAAATTTTCTAAAATGATATTTTATGTCTTTATAAAATACTCCTTCCATCCCATTTTTGTTATCTCAGTTGAAATATTTGTATTTTTTAAAGAACTCTCTATATAAGACTAACATTCCATGTGATCTCATCCATTTTCAATACACTTTATACTACTCCAATATAAATAAAACAACTATTTTAGAATAATTCTAAAATCCATATAGGACAACTAATTTGGGATAGAGAGAGTATAAAGTTTTCATAGAGTATAGAGTGAAATGGAGTAATAATGAGTATTTGAACCATATCATAAATTAAATTTTAGAATAATTGCAATCATTTAAGATAACTCTTGGTTATTATGAAAAAAACATAGGTTGTATGGTGTGATTAGGTTGCACCTATTAGAATTTTATACGTATACCTACATACATACATATACATATACATACATACATATATATATAGGTATATATATACATACCTACCTACCTACATATACATAGATACATACCTACATACATACCTCTACATACATTATACATACCTACATACATACCTATACATACATTATACATACCACATACATACATATACATACATACATACATACATACCTACCTATACATGCATACCACATGCATACATACTTATATGCATACATACCTACTATACCTATACATACATACCTACTATACCTATACATACATACCACATGCATAAATATAATACATACCTATACATACATACACCCGTACATACGTACCTACATACACATACATACACCCGTACATACATACCTATATGCATGCATACCACATGCATACATACGTACATATACATACATGCCTACATACATATATACGTACAAATACATACATGCCTACATACATACATACCACATGCATAAATATAATACATACCTATACATACATACACCCGTGCATACGTACCTACATACACATACATACACCCGTACATACATACCTATATGCATGCATACCACATGCATACATACGTACATATACATACATGCCTACATACATATATACGTACAAATACATACATGCCTACATACCTACATATACATACATACCTATATGCATACATACACATACCGACATACATATACGTACACACATACATACATACACATACCTACATACATACCATACCTATATACATACATACATACATACCATGCATGCCTACACATACATACATACACATACCTACATACATACCATACCTATATACATACATACATACATACCATGCATGCCTACACATACATACATACACATACCTACATACATACCATACCTATATACATACATACATACATACCATGCATGCCTACACATACATATACATAACATACCATACGTACATATATACATACATGCATACCATGCATGCCTGCATACCTACATATACATACATACCTATATGCATACATACACGTACCTACATACATATACGTACACACATACATACATACACATACCTACATACATACCATACCTATATACATACCATACCTATATACATACATACATACCATGCATGCCTACACATACATATACATAACATACCATACGTACATATATACATACATGCATACCATGCATGCCTACATACCTACACATACATATACATACCTACATACATACATACATACATACATACCATGCATACCTTACCTACATATACATACATACATACCATGCATACCTTACCTACATATACATACATACATACATACATATCATGCATGCCTACATACATACACATACATATACATACACACACACACACACATATATACATATGTACGTACATATACTTATATACATAATACATACCATGCCCACATATACACAGACATATACCTACATACATACATACACATACATACAAACAGACACACACACCTACATACACACCATACCTATACACATACATACACCTACATACATACATACACATACATACACCTACATACCTACATACCTACATAACTACATACATACCTACATATATATATATACCTACACAATACTACATAAATAGCTACATACATACCTAGATACATACCTACATACCTACCTACATATGTATGTTTGTTTGATCCAATTTGATTACATAAAAGTTCGAAAACACAAAACTCGGGCTTAAATTAGTATTTTTTTATTTCAATTTGTGGATTAAGTTTAAATTTTGAATTGAATTTTTGAAATTCATCGAGTTTTGTCGAATCAATTTTTTCATTTTGAGTTTTTACTGAGTCTAATTTTTTTTTTTTTTTGAGTCAACTGAGTTAGACCGAGTAGAAAATCTTTCAATTGGATTAAAATTTTCAAATAGTTGTGATATTTTAAGATAACTTCGGGTTATTACAACGTGTAAAATCTGTTTTATCTAAACATAAAGGTAGTGATTGGTTTGCTTGATCGTTTCTTATTTTTATTATGGATGAGTGAAAATGAGATTTTGTGTTTGTTTGATTTCAGTTTGTGGATTGAGTTTAAATTTTGAATTGATTTTTTGAGTTTTGTTGAATCAATTTTTTTTTTTTTTGAGTTTTTTACAAAGTCTAAAGTTTTTTTTTTTTATCTTTCAAAAACATATTTTTTTTTGAGTCAACTGAGTTAAACCGAGTAAAATTGAATATTCGATATAAATAAAATAATTAGATTAAATTCTAGAATGAATAGTTATGATATTTTAAGATAACTTCGGGTTATTATAGCATGTAAAATAGTTGTTATGATATTTCTTATTTCAATGTGATTTTGTGTTTGTATTAATATAAAAGTATTTAAGTGGGACAGGTGGTTGCATTATAATGTGTATATGTACGATGGAGCATGGGATGTGTATATGTACGATGGATCATGGGATTTGCACATGGATATGTAACATGTATTTGATAGAGTAAGCAATAGGAGAAGACACAATTACAAGAAATTATCGGCACATTATACAACAATTAAGAACGACAGATCCTCAACATCGTAGTCACTAAAGCTATGCTCCTTCTTATTTAGTTCCCATTTTTTATTTGGCGTTGACTGTGTTGATTGTTAAGAAGACAATGCTTTTAAGACATTTTAGGTTTAAAACAAAATAATGAATGAATATATTATGCCTCAATGGATGGTAAGGATTTTGTAGTTAATGATCCGAAAAATGATACATGTTAGTTCAAAAACTCATAATTTGGGGTTTAACTCGATCATAGTTTGATTTCAGTATGTGGATCAAGTTTTTTAATTGTATCGAGTTTTTTCAATTTGAATTTTTTAAATTTTTATAGAGTCTAAAGTTTTTTTTATTCAACTGAATTAGACTGAGTAAAATTGGATTAAATTATAGAATATTATGACTTTTGGATATTAAGGCATGTGAAATCTCTTTTAGTTATTTGCACTCTCTTATCATTGTTTGAGTATTTTTTTTTTTTGTATTGAATGAGTGAAAATGAGATTATGTGTATTAAGTGGATGGAGTGTATTAAAATGATAGGAGAAGACACAATTACAACAATTGGAACAACTATATATACCAATTCCAATTGACCATGTATGTTTAGATCCAATTTGATTAATGAATGGCCTATATTTCAATTTGATTACATATTCAAAAACTCAAAACTCAGGCTTAACTCAGTCATAGTTTGATTTCACTTTGTGATCAAGTTTTTGAGTTTTATCGAGTTTTTTTGAATCGATTTTTTTAGATAAGTGACTTCAAAATGAAAATGGGGTTGTTGTAGAAAAACATTTAATGGGGGTGGAATGAATTAAAGTGATAGGAGAAGACACAATTACAAGAAGGTAATGTTATTATATACACCCCCAATTTCTTTTTATATTCCAAATCTACCCTTCCTTGTTTTCCTGAGAAATGTTACCTGTTTCCCAAGTTCCAAGGTAGCCCAACCTTCTTTTCTTGAAGTCATCTTCTGCAACTCAACTGGTTCAAACTCACAGTCCTCTTTGAAAATGATTCACGAATGTTCTTCGCTAATTCGGCAGCTCTCCTCCTCATATCCTCTCCCCTCTTTGGATGCTATCTGTGGATGTGGGTGGGCCAGGATTTCCATCTGTGGAGCCCAGTCTCCTACAACCATTCCCATCCCTTCCACTCCTTTTTCATAATCTTTTGGTAGCCAAGCTCTCTTATCTTCTTTTCGTCCGCAAATATTCTCTTCTGTCCGTTTCTCACAACACCCATATGAATCTTTGCTTACTGCGTTCTAGTCCGACCGCAAGCTCGCAGACTTGCTCATCGGATATCGACGACATTGTCCCAAAGGAGACGTAGGAACCGATTTTGGAGGTTGTTTATCTAGCCACTCCATGCAATGATGACGTCCAATGCCATTCAAGTTGAGAGTTGAGAGTTGAGATATATAGGATTAACAGGCCCAACAGCCCAAAGTTGTTGGGGATTAAACACAAACACACAATCACACGACACAATATTTACGTGGCTCGGCTAGAATGTCTACGTCCACGAAGCGAGATCAAATCTACTATGGAAAAATATACACAGGGGATTACAAGGTTGCTTGCCTCTCAGATCTTCCCTGTCTCTCACTCTCTCTCTAATTCCTCTCTCTGTGTTTAACACAAGATTACATTAATATATAGAAGAAGAGGAACTTAAGCTAGGGCTTAAGTCACCCAACTGGGTGGACCCATAAGTTTGGCTGGCCCACAACAATCTCCCCCTCCAGCCCCAGGAGGAGGAGAACACTCTGACATGGATGTCATCTTCTTTAGAAGCCAGATGCCCCTACGCAGAATTCAAACTTGTTCTTTGGAAGAACTTTGGTGAACACGTCTGTTGGATTGTGGTCTGTGTGAATCTTCTTTACACTGATCTGTCTCTCATCAATAGCTGCTCTCAACCAGTGATATCTCAAATCGATGTGCTTCGTTCTTGAGTGATACATGGTATTCTTACTCAAGTCATTGGCGCTCTGACTGTCACAATACACTGTGTAGTCCTCTTGTTTGACACCTATTTTCCGAGGGAATCCCTTCTGTCAAACCATCTCTTTCCCAGCTTCTGTAGTAGCAATGTACTCTGCCTCTGCCGTAGAAAGTGCTACATACTTCTGTAACTTGGATTGCCAACTAACGGCTCCTCCAGCAAATGTGAAAACATAACCAGAAGTGGACTTGCGACCATCAAGATCACCTACCATATCTGCATCTATGTAGCCTGTAATCAACGGGTCTCCACAAAACATGACGCCCATGCTCGATGTACCTCGCAAGTATCTGAAGATCCATCTCACTGCCTCCCAATGATCATGTCCTGGGTCTGACATAAATCTGCTCACCAATCCAATTGCATGTGCTATATCAGGTCTTGTGCAAACCATCGCGTATACGAGACTACCAACTGCAAACTGATATAGAATCTGACTCATCTTGTCTTTCTCTGTCTTTGATAAAGGACAACATTCCTTACTCAGCTTGAAGTGAGCGACGAGAGGAGTGCTAAGGGAGTTGCAATCCCTCATGCCTAATCGCTCCAATATCTTCTCAATGTATTTTTCTTGAGACATGATAATCTTTTTTTTTCTTTCTATCTCTGTCAATCTCCATACCCAAAATCTGTCTTGTAGGACCAAGATCTTTCATGTCAAATGCCTTTGACAGGTCTGCCTTCAACAACTTGATCAATTCGGAACTCTTTTCAAATATCAGTATGTCGTCCACATGATAATAACAGGATGATGAACTAATCACCCTTGAACTCTTGATAACAGACACATGAGTCACCTGAACTATGTTTGTATCCTTTTTCTGTCATGAAAGAGTGAAACTTCTTATACCATTGCCACGGTGCCTGTTTCAATCCGTACAAGCTCCTCTTCAGTCGGCAAACAAGGTTCTCCTTGCCCTTCAACTCAAACCCCTCGGGTTGTTTCATATAGATCTCTTCGTCTAGGTCACCGTGAAGAAATGCAGTCTTCATGTCCATCTGTTCAATCTCAAGATCTAGACTCGCGGCCAAGCCTAAAATAACTCGTATGGAGCTCATCTTCACCACTGGTGAGAATATCTCATCTAAGTCCACTCTTTTCTTTTGTCCAAAGCCCTTCACCACTAAGCGGACTTTATACTTCAGGACTTTGTCTCCATCCCTTTTCACCCGAAAGACCAATTTGTTCTGTAGGGCCTTCCTGCCAACTTGTAGATCAACCAACTCATATGTGTTGTTCTTCTTAAGCGACATCATCTCTTATACCATAGCTTTTCTCCAGTGAATTCTGTTTTTGTCGTTTATAGCCTCTGAGTAGCTCTCAGGCTCCCCCTCACTGGTCATCAACACCTAATCGGAACTCGGGTATCTCCTAGATGGGTTGTGCTTTCTAACAGACCTTCTCAGAGGTATAACATTCTCCGATGTAGAAGTACTGGGGGGCTGCTCCCCCTCGCTCGACTATCTATCTCTGTCCTGATCATCCTCCACTGTGTCCTCAACTGTATCATGCATCGGCTCATCAACTGTCTCATCTGTAGACTGTATCTGCTGGCCCACTGACACTGTCACTGTGACTGCTAGAAGGAACATCTGACCCACTGTCGTCTGATTGACTGACTGGCAGTGCAAGTGAAGGAGAAGGAGTTGTTGTTGACGGAGGTGTGTCCGGAGTGGAGATGGGACCTTGATCTAGGTAGGTCACTAGAGTATGTTGGTTTATTGTTCTCATTGAAGAACTCATCTTCACGGAATAACACGTCTCGACTTCTGAACATTTTCTGCTGAGCTGGATCCCGCAGTCTGTATCCGAACTCTCGATCAGCATAACCAATAAACGCACACAATGTTGACTTTATATCCAATTTCTTTCTCGACATATCAGGGATGTGTGCATAGCAAACACAACCAAAAACTCTAAGATGCTTGTAGGTAACTTTTCTGCCTATCCACAAACGTTCTGCTACTTCACCATTTAAGGAAGCTGATGGTGAGCGGTTAATGAGGTATATTGTTGTCCTCGCTGCTTCCCTTCAAAATCTCTTGGGTAGATTTGCGTTGTGAACTATGCAACGCATCCGCTCAACAATGGTGCGGTTGTAGCGCTCGGCTACACCGTTATACTTGGGAGTCCTTGGCACTATCAACTCATGTTGAATGCCATTTTTCTTGCAGAATTCTTTAAACTCTCCCGAAGTGTACTCTCCTCCATTATCAGTCCTCAGGCATTTCAATTTTCTACCCGTCTCTCTCTCCACAGAGGCAACAAACTCACGGAAGAATGAGAAAGTCTGATCTTTGGATTTCATGAAGTAAATCCAGCACTTTCTCATAGAATCATCGATGAAGATAACGAAGTACTTGTTCTTGCCCAATGACTCCACCTCTATCGGCACACAAACATCTGAGTATACTAGGTCTAGCTTCTTGACCTTTATGTGGCCCTTTAGATTGAAGGAAGCTCTTGTCTGCTTGCCCATGATGTAATGCTCACAACTGTCTAGCCGGGTACACTCAGTCCATGGAATAAGGGCTTTCCCTCTAAAGAATCTGCAGCCCTCTCTCACTAAGATGTGCAAGTCTCTTGTGCCATAGAGAGAAAGCAGTCTCTCTCTGCACTGCGTGGATCTAGTCGGTGCAAATCGTGCCGGTCACAACATATAGGTGATCTCTGATCACCCCTCGTGCCATGGTAAGCGAACCCTTGCTGATCTTACATCGGTCTCCTCAGAATGTACTGATGTATCCCTCTGTGACGAGTATGCTCCCAAAAATGAGGTTCAATCTAATATCTGACACATGTCTCACATCCTTCAAACTAATCTCACAGCCATGACTAGTATTCATAATAATGTTCCCAACTCCAGTGATAGGGGAACATGCAGAGTTGCCCATCCAAACTGTTCCAAACTCTCAGAATGTATATGTTGAGAAAAAACTCCTGTGTGGCGAATAATGATAAGTGGCACCAGTGTCAATGACCCACTCAGATGAGGAGGGGGTAATGGAAAGACTCTCCCTCTCACTGGTGGTCACTATGACAAGAGTATGATGCTCCTGAGATGTTGCAGCAGTGTTGTCTGAAGATTCTGGCTTTCATTCCTGATATTGCACATTCTGATTATTTTCTCTCTTCCATACCTTGTATTGATTCTTAAAGTGCCATGCTCTGCCACAATGAAAACACTTTCTATTGTCTCTGCCTCTGTTCTAAGATTTGTTACCTCCACCTGGTCTGTTCTTGCTTCTATGGTCCTAGCGACCATGATTTTTATGTCTTCTGTCCCTATCCTGTGACACATATACTCCGAAAGAAGAAGATGTGATGTCCTTTTCTTTCCGTCTCACCTCTTCATTCATCAATAACTCCTTCACTGTCTCTAAGAATGTATGGCCACCGAGCGCAAGTTACTCAAGGTAATCATTAGAGTCTCAAAGGAATCTGGTAGTGTCCTCATGAGAAGAAGAGCCAAAATCTCATCTGCAAAGATGATTTTCACACTAGCCAGTTGGTTCACCATACCTTGAAAGTTACTGAGGTGTTCTGACATTGACATGCTCTCATTGTATGTCAATCTCATCAGTCTCTTGATAATAGAGGCTTTCTCCACTAGGCGCCTTGCTCTCATACATTGTAGACAGTTTGGTCCACAGTACATCTGCCGTTATTTTCTTCTGTGATATGGTGAAGTATGGTGTCATCGACATACTCCCTGATCAGGCTCACAGCCTTCAAATGCTTGTATTCCCATTGTTTCTTTTCCTTCATATCATCAGGTATAGATACATCTCCTAAGATTGGATGATATAAATCATGCTTAATTAGGAGATCTTGCATTCGGGTCTTCCATAGGAGACAATTGCCCGGTACCAATTTCATGATGATAGAATTAATAGAACTGGATGCCATTCTTGCACTGCCCTCTGTCTTGTTTGTACGCAAATACGAAAGCAATTAATTACAGCAAGATTAATTTGTAGCTCTGTACAAAACCTAGGGACCTACTCCTTGCATCCAACCAAACACCCTGAACTCCTCACCACTTGGGTGGTTCAATCAATTATTCAAACACATGGCAGGTATAATTTGTATAAAATTAATGACAATCATGAAAAAGAGGGAAAAAAAATTATCTGGTTTCCTCTATTTTTTCACTGCATGTCAGCTATTTCTGTTTCTGTGCGCAAATACGGAAGCAATTAATTACAGCAAGATTAATTTGTAGCCTTGCACAAAACCTAGGGACCTACTCCTTGCATCCAACCAAACACCCCCGAACTCCTCACCACTTGGGTAGTTCAATCAATTATTCAAACACATGGCAGGTATAATTTTTATAAAATTAATGACAATCATGAAAAAGAGGGAAAAAATTATCTGGTTTCCTCTATTTTTGCACTACATGTCAGCTATTTCTGCTTCTGTACACCTACTACGGCGTTGGCTTTGTACTCTGAAAAACCCAATCGGTCTTCCGCCCGATTTGGTCTTCTGTCTTCAGATCCAAATCCTTAGATCTCAGATCAAATCTGGTTGCCTCTGTTCAGATCTGGGTTGTCGTACACGACTTTGAGATTCCTTTTACGCTGCTGCCTCCTGCCGTTCGTACGTGCGCTGTGGAACTTGCTTCGTCTCAGATCTGAACGATCTGGATACCTGAGCATTCCTGCTCAACTGGGTTTTGATTTCGTACGGGAAAAGCCCTTTATTACCGACGGTCGATGATTCAATATCCTCTTCAGCTGACTCGGCTGGTTTTCCGTCCGATAATGGGTTCTGATCCGATCAGTAGTGTGACTTGTTGCTCAAAGATCCGACAACCTTTCTCTGATACCACTTGTTGGGGATTAGAGATTAATTAAATGCAAACACACAATCACACGACACAATATTTACGTGATTCGGCTAGAATGCCTACGTCCACGTAGCGAGATCAAATCTACTATGGAGAAATATACACAGGGGATTACAAGGTCTTTGCCTCTCAGATATTCCCTGTCTCTCATGCTCTCTCTAATTCCTCTCTCTATCTCTTTTTAACACAGGATTATATTAAGATATAGAAGAAGAGGAACTTAAGCTAGGGCTTAAATCACCCTACTGGGCCTAAGCCCATTAGGCCCATAAATGGGGTTGGCCCACAACAAAAGTCTCTTCTTCCTGAGGAATGGTTCCTAAGTCAACATATCAAGAAAATTCACGGGCATGCACATATTGAATAGATTGCCAAATGCCGACATCATTTGATGATGACTCTGCACAAACTCAATGAAGCAATCCGTGAAGCAGCCTTCCCATGAGAGAGACAACAATTCAGGGAGTTTGATTTGAATTCTCTACTTCTGAATAGATTCAAGGCCGTGGAAAAGGTGTACGAATACGGAGATGCAATGGAAGGCTTAGGCCTCTACGTTTTCATGAGATGCCATGAGAGGATCATGTACTAAGGCGACGGGACGAGAAACATGAGAGGATCATGTACTACGGCGACAGGATGAGAAACATGAGAGGATCATGTACTACAACAACGGGATGAGAAACAACCGCAAGAGATCTGAGGAGAGTGGAGAGGGGAGGTGCAAGGAGGCGGTTTCCCAAAAAAAAGGAAAGGGGAGAACAAGAGGAGAGAGAACGAAATGGGAAGATGAAAAAAAAAAGGAAAAACGATGCAAGGGTAAAATAGGAAAACAAAAAGAGGGGTGTATATATCGCTACCCTTACAAAATTATCAACTCATTAGGCAACAACAATCGGTTATTACACATGCATCCCTTTTTTTAGTTCCCATTGTTTATTTGATGATCGAAATGGATGATGTTGATTATGATGATTGTTATGATGATGATAATGCTTTAAGACATTTTAGGTTTAGTCAAATAATGATGGGTCACAATGACCAATGCATCTTAGATCCAATTTGATTTATGAATGGCCTATATTTCAATTTGATTAAAAAAGCATTTAGTGGGGGTGGATTGAATTAAAACGATAGGAGAAGACACAATTACAAGAAATTATCAACATATTAGGCAACAACAATCAGTTATTACAGCTACGTCCCATTTTTAGTTCCCATTTTTTATTTGATGATGGAAATGGATGATGTTGATTATGACGATTGTTATGGTGATGATAACATTTAAGACATTTAGGTTTAGTCAAATAATGATGGGTCATAATAACCAATGCATGTTATATCCAATTTGATCTATGAGTGGCCTATATTTCAATTTGATTACATATTCAAAAACTTAGTTATAGTTTGATTTCAGTTTGTGGATTGATTTTTGAGTTTTGTCGAATCATTTTCTTTTTGAGTTTTTACAGAGTCTAAAGTTTTTCAACTGAATTAGACCGAGTAATATTGAGTATTTCACTATATAATTAGAGCAATTGGGTTATTAAGATAACTTTGGGTTATTACGCCATGTAAAACCTATTTTATCCAAACATAGTGATTGGTTTGCCATGTCTTTATTGGAGTAACCTATTAGAATTTGCTTGGTCATTTCTTATTTCGTAATGGATGAGTGAAAATGAGATTTTGTGTTTGTGATATAAAAGTATTTTTAGTTGGGGAGGTGGTTGTGATATTAATGTATATGTACAATGGAGCATGGGATTTTAATGTACTTAAGTGAGTTAGGTAGAGAGAACATGGGGTTGTTTGTGTATAAAGTGAGTAATTGTATACACAATTACATACTCCAATCAAGGTAATTTCAGAGGCGTCGAAAAAAGAACTCATAGCTACGTAACGGGAATAGTGATTAAAGTGGAAATTTCTTCACACACTTTATATTGAATTTAATATTATTTAAGAGTCAAAATTTGAAAAAATAATCAAAATAACTTAAATTCATCATTATTTAGGAGAAAAATAGAATAAAGTTAGTAGACTTTATTTTCCATGTTCTTGAAAATTTTGAGATTTTTCCATTTTTTTCAAAATATTTTAAAATTCTCAAATTTGTAATTTGAAAATCAAATTTTAATATCTAAATGACCGCAAAATAATGATAAAATTACACATAAATGAAGAGTAAAACTTTCTTGATTTTCTATTTTTTTTTATTTTTTAAAGAATAAAATTTGGAGGACAAAAATGTGTATTAGCCTGTAATGGTCAACAGTGCACCGATACGGGTATGACGGCGCACCGTACCGATACACCAAATTTTTTATGCTTGCTCTAAGGATGTCTCGACATTGAAATATAAGTATGAAATACATTCACTTATTTCGTCAAACTAAAATTTATATTTAGATCATTTTAGATTTTTTAAAAAAAGAATAATCAGAGAAAAACGGTCGTTGGGAAACCATACATACAAGAGAGTACTCTCTTCACAGTATTTGAAGCTGTATTAACCTGGGCTTGGCTGGCGTGAATGGCGTGAAGGCTCAAGTTGTAGGACAGAGCAGTGGCTTGAACAGCAACAAGGCAGCAGTAGAAGAAAGGGTTTCACTAGTGGAAATCCCTGTGTTGCAGGTAGCACATAGGCAGCAGAGGCGCTGCTGTATGGAAGGCCAGAAGAACATACAACCAACATGCAGAGAACTGGTTGAGTCTTGAGGTGGGCAGCAGAGAAGGGGCAGCTAGTCAGATCGGTAGAAGATAGACTGGAGGTATCGGTTCTGCAGATGGTGGGTAGTCCAATTGCAATTTGCAATGGAGCAAGGCTGAGAGCGGCCATGTGCTGAAAGGTGTAGTGGAGGAACATCGTCTCCGGAGATTGGTGGATTTTTCGCCAGGTTGGAGTTTGTTAGATGGTGGCTTAATTCCACTATAAAAGTAAAGAAGGATGGCTTATGGGGTCCACACAGGAGATATGGATGCCACGTGGAGCCCACATGGGCTGATGTACATGCAAGGAGAAAGAGTAGGGATTCATGCGGCCATGGAGTCCTAATTCTATCAGGAAGTTGCCTTCAGAGGTTGATCTTATCCTCGCTGAATTTAGATGGTTCCTAATGACGGTGAGGTAGTGTTTCCTAATGAAACACATTAAAAAGGGAAACATAGAGCCCACTAATATTCGGCTGTATCATACAAGATACTATTCCATATGGGTACCGTGGAGGAAATCTATATTATACAAGGACCGGGCAGCATCGAAGGTGTGTGTGTAGGATCACACCGACCCTGTTATATGTAGCTGAGAGAGGAGGCACGGTGAATGGCCTTCTGGCCTTTCACGGTACGCGGAGGAGATGGCCTCCTGGCCATACGCGAAGAAAGGTTCCAGAAAGGAAGTGTCTGGGTTGATTGCTACAACCCATCGGAGACGCTCGAGTTTGAGAAGCATGTCGGCATATGCTCGTAGGATGTAGCAAGAGTAGAGGGAGCAACACAGAAGTTAGGTTCACTATTTTGGATATGAGAGAGATACAAACATCAACTGAGAGGTGACGTCCGTGTGTTGTATACATGGGTGTACAAGGGGCTCGGGACTTCGAGTTTTGACTCAAGACTCAAGGGAGTATTTATTATGTGCATGTATTCTTTCTTTCATATAGTGAATATTCTGTCGCTCTGTGGACGTAGGTTAGGTGGACCGAACCACGTTAAAATATTGACTTATGCTGTATGTTTATTTCCGTTCAATTTTTCTTTTTTCCCCGCGTAACTCTTACAGTACACACCATTGCATACATCAAGCTTCTGACGACAGAGGCGTAGGGAACCTTGTTCATTTCTTCCTTCTCTTTCTCATTGGTAGGACTCTGCTTTGAACTGAGAATGAATGTGACTGGCAAGTGGAGTAGCAATCGGCTTTGACACGTCCATGTTGAATCGTTTTAGTACTTTTTCTATGTACCTTTCATGTGATAGCCATAACATCCCATTCTTTCGATCACAGGAGATGTTCATACTGAGAATTTGTTTTTCCAGTCCTAAATCCTTCATAGAAAAGGATTTACTTAGTGCCATCTTCAGATTGCTAATCTTGCCACTGCCATGCCCCACAATCAACATATCATCAATGTAGAGAAGAAGTATGATGAAGTCACCATCTGAGAATCTCTTCACAAAAACACAATGGTCTGAAGTTGTCCTTTGATACTCATGCTCAATCATGAAGGAGTCAAACTTCTTGTACCATTGACGCAGTGCCTGCTTCAATCCATACAGACTCTTCTTCAATCTACAAACGAGGTCTTCTTTGCCTTTGACCTCAAACCCCTCTAGAGGGTCCATATAAATCTCGAAGTCACCATGGAGAAATGCAGTCTTCACGTCAAGTTGTTCAATCTCCAGATTCAAGCTTGCAGCCAAACCAAGTATAACTCGGATGGATGACATCTTCACCACTGGTGAGAAAATTTCTTCAAAATCGATCCCCTTTTCTGTGCAAAACCCTTAATGACTAGCCTTGCCTTGTATCTTGGTCGTGAGTTGTTCTCCTCGGTCTTTATCCTGTACACCCACTTGTTTTTTAGTGTTGTCCTACCTTGGGACAATTTAACCAGATCATAGGGGTGGTTCTCATGTAAGGATTTCATCTCTTCTTGAATGGCTTTCAACCACTCCTTTTTGCTCATGTGCTATAGCTTCCTAGTAGCACTCTGGTTCTCCTCCGTCTGTAAGCATTACATAATCATCTGGAGAGTATCTTATTGAGGTTTGGCTATCTCTAGTTGATCTTTTGAGTTGAGACTCAACCGTTTGCTCTAGAGAGTGCTGGACTTCTGGGTCTTCATTAGCTATATCATTAGCATTTTCGGTTGTGTCTCCCCCATTACCATGCACCACGGGTGAGGGAAGTGGATCCAAGTTAACTGGATATTCATTGGGGGATTCAGACTTCTCACCTTTCTGAATATCTTCAATGGTCTGGTCTTCAGAGAATACAACATCTCTGCTTCTGACAATCTTCTTGTGATTGGATCCCAGAGCCTGTACCCAAACTCTTCATTTCCATAGCCCAAGAAAATGCATTCTTTCGACTTGGCATCGAGCTTCGATCTCTCATCTTTAGGGATATGGACGAACGCTCTACAGCCGAACACCTTCAAGTGATTATAAGAGACATCTTTCCCGGTTCAAAATTTGTTTGGCACGTCACCATTCAACCTTGCCGAAGGAGAAAGGTTAATCAAATCAACTGCGGTCATCATAGCTTCGCCCCAAAAAGTGTTGGGCAGTTTGGCATGAGATAACATGCATCTAATTCTTTCAACGATCGTCCGGTTCATTCTCTCGGCCACTCCATTATGTTGAGGAGTCTTTGGAACAGTTCATTCGTGTCTAATTCCATTTCTTCTGCAATAATGTTTGAAAGATCCAATGTACTCTCCTCCATTGTCGATGCGGATACATTTCAGGGTCATCTCGGTCTCTTGTTCAACGCTGACCTGAAATTGCTTGAATACATCTAGCACTTGATCTTTGGTTCTAAGTGCATAGGCCCAAACTTTCCTGGAATGGTCATCAATGAAAGTAACAAAATATCTTGCACCACCAAGAGTACAAGTCATCATAGGACCGCAAACATTAGAATACACAACATCTAAAATATTAGGTTTCCTAGCTGCAGGTTTAGAGTGAAAAGAAATTCTATGTTGCTTTCCAGCTAAGCAATGTTCGTATTGTTTGGGAAACATACCTTTCACCCTGGTGAGAACCTTCTTTCTAGATAAAGTCTATAGGCCTTTCTCACTCATATAACCAAGCCATTTGTGCCATAGCTCGATTGACGAATCTTGTCCGAGAGCATTCACAAATCCACTGTTGATTTTAGCATGTGCCAAGTAGAGAGTGTTCTCCTTCTTTCCTTTGGCCAGCACTAGAGAACATTTGTTGAGCTTCCACTTTTCATCACCAAAGGCATTGGTGTAGCCTTCATCATCAAGCATTCCGGTGGATATCAAGTTGAGACGCATGTCTGGAACATGTCTCACATCTTTGAGAACCAAGCAGCAGCCCGTATTGGTTTTAAGACAGGCTTCTCCCCTTCCCATGATCTTTGACAATTTATCATTTCCCATCCTAACATGACCTAAGTCTCCATTGGTGTAGGATGAAAAGAAGTCCTGCCGTGAGGTTACGTGAAATGATGCACCGGAATCAACTATCCAACATGTGTCTTGAGATGTTAGATTAATGCAATTATTATCATAAGCAATGATTACCTCATCTCCGGTGGAAGCAGTAGCAGTTGTGTCTTCGGCTTCATTTTTCTCATTATTGTTGCAATTTCCTTGCTCCTTTTTTAGTTGTCTACACTCCATTTTCATGTGACCTGACTTGCCATAGTGATAGCATTTTAAGTCATTTCTTTGCTTGGACCTGCCCCTTGACTTGCCTCTTGATTTGTCACGGTCGTGTGATTTTCTATCTTTGCCTCTTCCACGTTTTTCTGTGACGAGGGCCTCTGACTCGGTCGATATTCCTTGTTCCTTCCTCCTCGTTTCTTCATTAAACATGTTATCTTTCACCATGGTCATGGTGAGCACACCTTGAGGAGCAGAGTTGCTTAATGTCACCACCAAAGTGTCACAGCTGTCTGGCAAGGAACTGAGTAACAATAATGCTTGCATCTCATCATCAACCACCATCCCATCTTCATGGTAGTCAATTGATTCACCAAGCCTTGGAAGTCGCTCAAGTGTTCAGCAGCATTTCGTTCATCTTTGAATTTCAAGTTCACCAACTGGCGAATCAACGAGGCCTTTGTATTAAGCAGTCTTTCGCTCATACATGGCCTCCAATTTTGTCCACAATGAGTGAGCATTGGTTTCTTGTGCTATGTGATGAAAGACACTTTGATCGACTCATTGCCGATTTGTCCAACAATTTTTTTATTCATAATCTCCCTTTCTTTGTCAGTCTTTCCTTCTGGTTTGCCATCATCACCTTGAATAGGCTCATATAAATCTTTACAGTAAAGAATGTCTTCCATTCTTGGCTTCCATATTGAATAATTTGATGACGTTAGTTTGATCATTACAAATGACGATTCCTCCATTTCAGTTCACACAAAACCACGAATAATGAACCAAGCTCCTGATACCACTTGTTGGGAAAGAACTACTGTCAATTTGTTATGTAGAAATCCTTGGAACAAATCTTTTCCCAAATGTGTGAATGAAATAGAAAGGTAATAAAATAATCAAACAAGCAACCACATAAAAGTAACACAAAGATTTACGTGGTGCGGCATCGTGCCTTAAATCCACGGGACAAACTCTGAATTGGTCTTCCACTATAAAATGGGATTACAAGCAACTCTCTCTTAAACAAGAGAGGATAACAACATCAAGAGTATAAAACTCAAGGATAACAAAAAGAACAATCTCACCGAAGTGGTTGCATTATCGTCTCTTCCAAAATCACCTTTGGAAATATCACCACCGAACTCTTCCTTGTATCCACAAGAGCTAAGTGAGGCTCTTTCTCTCTCACTCTCCAAGTGTCTCTCACTTGAAACTTGAACTGGTGATCTATTGAAATGAGGAGAGAAATGGGTTTATACAGGCTTTAGGAGAAGTGTGAAAAACTAGACCATAATGAGATCCTTTCAAGTCCCTAGGAGGCTTTTCCATTTTCAATAGGACTTCTTCAATTTCTATAAGACATTCTCCAATTTCAAAGCGATGTCTCCCATTCCTAAAAAGCCTTCCTCATTCCCATGAGGCATCTCCAATTTCAATGAGATATTGCTTATTTCAAGGAGGCTTTATAACTTCCAAGGTCCATGAACCTTGGGATGCCAAAAGGTTTCCTCCACTAGGGAGGGAAACACAACATTTCCTGGTTCAGAGGAAACATCAATAGGCAACGCATTTTGCCCTCTTTGTCTTGAGATCCCATGCAACACATTTTGCCCTCTTTGTCTTCTTGTTCAAGAAGACATGCTTCATCTTCTGTTTTGTAGCTTCGTGTGGTCTATCTGGGACAAACTTATGTGCAAATTCAACTTCTCACCTTCTGCTAGTAGAACTTCTATTACTCAGCAAGCCAAAGATCTGGTTAATTCCTCCTCTAACGTCCTTGCCCTTCTGGCTACTAAGTTATACTTCCCTGCGTTGATATGGCACTGTTGGATCGAACAGAATAATTGCATCTTCAACTGTCATTCTAAGAGGCCTGATATCATATGCTCCCTCATCTAAGGTGATATAAGATCTAGGTTGTTGTTTCTTCTCTTGAACTCCAATCTTCTTCAAGCTCCCAATTGTTTCTCTACCTTATGGGAACTACCTCCTGTGGTGCCACCTCTGTTAAGCCACCGGATCCCTCAGTTCATAACCCAATCTCCATTTCAAATTCCCTGTTGCTAAATTGCCTCTGCCTTGACAATCATTTCCAACTTCAAAGTCTGTACATTGGAGTTGACGGTGAGATAATTGGATCTGCTAGTTGGGCTCTTAGTAACCATATCGACTCTTGCTTCACTCTTCTTGGGCTTCATAAAGGGCTTCACTGTCTGGTATTAAAAAAGCTAACTCTGGAGAAAAATTATTACAACAATTTCGAGGCTTTTCGTATTTTGAAGACCGTCTGCTCCGATTGGCGAACTTGCACTTTGTATGCCCCTACATATTTTGTTCTGAAGTGTCTTCCTTACGATATGGGTTGTATTACTCCTATGTCGGACAGTGTTTACAGGTTTTACTCAAAAGACTTATCCAGCCTCAACGATATCCCATCTGGTGGAGGTGTTCTGATTAACAATTGAGGCTTCCTTGCTCTTTTTACCCTGTGGGTGTTGCGTTTCTCCATTGACTTCTCTTGGTGGATTGTTTTCGGAAGTTATTTTCTGTTATGTGGCCATGCCTTTGCTTGTTTTTTAATGTTGTATTTTGTGCCCTTTCCTTTTAGTGAATAATATTCTTACCCTTCATTAAAAAAACAAAGGGAAATATTTTTCACCTCACTCATGTAAGAAATTAAAAGACTTCTAGATTATCAAAATATCAAAACTTAACTGTAGATAAAAAATTTAATTATTTGATCTAAATCCAAAGAAAGCTGTGACTAAAAATTTTGTACCTTTAAAATTATTTTATTTTAACAAATCTAGAAGTCCAGGTATATTTCATATAACAATTTGGACTACAATGAAAGATCCATGTAAAATGTGCTGTATCGAGATAGACACATCTATTCTTTAAAAAAAGTTATATAAAGTTCAAAACATTTTTCATAATATGAAATAAAAGCGTTTTTTGAATGAGCAAATAATTAGTACTCCCTCTGTTCTATATTAGTTGTCTTATTTGAAACATTTGTATTTTTTAAAGAACTCTCTATATAAAACTACCACTCCATATAATCTTATCAATTTTAACACATTTTATGCAATTTCAATATAAATGGGACAAGTATTTTGGGACAATTTCAAAATTCATATAAGACAATTACATTGGGACAAAGGGAGTATTATTTGAAATTAACTAAAATAGTATAAGTTTTGAAGGAAAAAAAAAAATCCAACACGGTGATCTCAAGGCTAGCAAAGATTGTTACTTAATTTGGAGGGGTTAATTTTAGGATCAAGAATCATCTCAACATCTTGATTTGGAGGGGTTAACTACTTTCCGTTGAACTTAGGTGACGTGTAAATTAAAATGTTTATACATCTACTTTGTCAGCCGACGTGTAACTGTTGCAATAATACGATCCATGCCGTGTCCGTATCTTGAACGAAGAACATTCTGCAATTAAACTCCTAACCTGATTGAGACGATGGGCCACGTGGACTGACCAAACCAAAAAGGATTGGATTCCGTAGTAAAGTACGTACGGATGGACTTTCACCAATTTTACAAATTCGCCACTCTTTGCAACTATATAAGCTCTAGTATCCGTGTCTTTCTTACTCAAACGCAGTACCCACTTCTCTCTCTCTTTCACTCACTACATATACGCAGCAGTAGTTAAGAAGCCAAGAAGAAGATGGTGATGGAAGGGGAGAAGAAAATGAAGGTGAAGAAGGGATGGTTGGCAGTGAAAGTAGGATTAGAAGATGATGAAAGCAGCTCGCATCGATTCATGATTCCCATATCCTATCTCTACCATCCTCTCTTCAAGAGCTTGCTTGAGAAAGCACAAGAGGTGTATGAATTCCACACTACAGGGCCTCTCCAGGCTACCATGCTCCGTCAAAGACTTCCTTCACCTCCGGTGGCTCATCGAGAGAGAGACACAGCGCTACCACCCCTCCAATTCGTTCGCTCTTCATGCTTGTTGAGATGAATTCTTCCTCACTTTTTTTTTTTTTTTTTTCTATTTTTTCTATGCTTTTTTGTTTTGTTACTATGTACGACCATATGTTTCATTTGATTCACTTACCCTCCTTTTTGGAGCTGTAATTAGCACATTTATGGGTGGCGAAATAGGTTTGCTGGATTATAAATATAATTGCAATCAATTTTGATTTTATGGAAGAATGAAAGCTTTCTATCCTATTTTCTAATAAGTTGTGATCATGATTTTTAGTTCTCAGAGTTCAATTTGCATTTTCATTAGTTGACTTTGGTAGCTTATCATTTATGGACATTCTTTTATTCGCTTGTAAGCAGCAGACACCTATTATGCTAGCAAATTCCTTTCGTCCAGTGTCGGCCGGCAGTTGTACAAACCAAGTCATGACAGTAGTATAAGGTTTCTATAAAAATTAATATTGTTTGGTGTCTCTTGCAAAAGGAGAGAGTCCATTTCATTTATTTATAATCAAGTCCAATACATATAGATAAGAGAAATTCAAATAACAAGATAAAGAGAAATTCAAAATGGAGATAAAAATAAAGTAAAATTAATTCAAAATCTAAATCTGATCTAAATTCAAAATCTAAATTTGGAGGGATTCATCTGTTTCCTTTCTTAATATTCTTTTTTTAATTTTTCAATATATTACACAATATTATTACCACTCGACTTTTCAGAATATATTAAAAACGAGAGTATTATGGCCATTTTTTTGCATATATTTAAACATATTCATATATTTTTCATCTTTTAAATGTGTTATTTATCAAGCAATCAGCAATTTAATTTTATTGCCAAGATAAGATTTTGAAGATTAGGGTCCTCATCATATCACAATTGCCGTATTAAGGTCGGATATTATCATTGGTTGGCTGCCTTCAAGTTTTTTTCTTCTGTCTATGAACGATTAACAACAGTGTAACACTATTTTAGTAGTGGATCTAAATTTTTTAACACTGAATTTCTATACAACACTTTGAGATATTTTCTCTCATTTATCTCTTTATTAGAAAATATAGGAATTAATAAACGGTATATTGTATAAAAAACTACGCTATTATATGTATTTTTAGCTGATCCTAAGACTATCTCAATTAAACTCAAACTTTTATCTTAATTCTAAATCAAATATCTCTTAATTAGAGATTAACCTTAGAATTCTAATTACATAATAAATCTATTATATCCTAATATCCTAATAAAAGGAATTTTTTTAGTTACTTAAGGAGCTAATGAATTAAAAAAAAAACTAATGAGAAACTTCATACTTCACTTTTTTTCTTTGGATATAGATGGATCTTTTATCTAATAATTTAGAAGAAAAATTTTAGCTTATTTAATTTTTTTCTAATTGATGTAAGTGTAGACGCAAAACAGTTCGTATCAAAATCCAAATTCATCAAGTCATCAATCTCAATCACATGAGATATATTATTAATATATTATATCTTATATTATTTAATATTATTAACTTCCTAAGCGTAAAATTGCTCAAACTCAAAGTATTCTAACCTCTCTTGGATTAAAAAAAAAACCTTTGATAATACAATAAGTCAAAGATTTAACTTAAAATAAATAGCTTTAGGATCAGTTTTTCATTTTTTACAACTTTAACTTGAATCTGAATATCTTACACAGATAGTACAAATATATTAAGAAAAAAGAATTCTACCATTCAAATGATTTGTGCACCGATACTTTTATTGTCTCTCATTTTATCATAATAAATTGATAATATTTTTATTTTGCTCTTTCACTTTTTTAATCTATTGTGATAAAATAAAGAATAAAGAGGAACTCACTATCCCATTTTAATACAAGTACCGACTCAAAAATCAATTATCCATATTATTACTTTGTTACCAATAAAAAATAGCTAATCAAAATTAATTTAATCAATTAAAGACATTGGTTGCCAAAGTATCTATGCCAGCCAACAGGTAACCGTTTCAACTTGCCGGCAGTTATACGACACAGAACATTCTATGTAATTAAACACTCTAACCTCACAAAATTCTTCACCAAACGGAACGAGATTTCGTAGTCCGTACGAACGGTTGAAATTGCTACAGATTTACAAAATCACACGGACCAGGATTCCGTAGTACGAACGAACTGATGGAATTGCTACAATTTTACAAAATCACCACTCTGCTTATTACCTATATAAATCTTACGGACATTTGACCCTCTTACTCGGCATAAACGTGGTACCAACTTCAATTGACTGCTGCTCTCACAAAACTCAGTAAGCAGAAGAAGAAGATGAAGATGATCAAGAAGAGAAGAGAATGAAGGTGAAGAAGGATTGGTTGACAGTGAGAGTAGGATTAGAAGACAACGCAGGCGGCGGCTTCAATCGATTCATGATCCCCATATCCTATCTCTACCATCCTCTCTTCAAGAAACTACTTGAGAAAGCAGAAGAGGTCCTTTCATGCTTCTCTGTTCTGTTACTCTGTACCACCACATGGTTTCATTTCTCTCACCGTCAATTTTTTTATTTTTTTTACTTTAACTATTACAATAGTTGTAGACGATTTAGAGGTCCTTTTGATATGGCTCATATCAATACCAAAAGTTCTGAGTTTGATTCCTACTCTATTCAAAGGAGTCACTCTCTGTATAGAGTTGTCCAGTATATGTGTAGGAAAGCTTGCAAATACTCTAAATATTAGTTGGATAGACTTGGACACCTCATCTATAAAAATTAAAATAAAATAAAGAATACTTTATTCTGTTTTCATTGTCTCCTATCCCTAGCCCACCATCATGTCTTGGTTTTGTAATATCCTTCCAGCCTAAAAGATCTTCATTATTATACCATGAGAAATTCTTTTGGTTGGAATTAGATTATTTAACTAATTGTTTAGGCATAACATTTTGTGTTAACCAGTAATTTGGTATGGTGCTTAAGAAGAAGAATTCTCTTCCTGGAGAGAGCTTTTAATTTCCATCCAGATGTTTTCTTATTCATTTTTTAGAATTAATTTAACTACCTTCTTCTTGTTTTCTAAAATTTTCATAATGTTCCTGGGTAAATCTAAGTTTGTTCCACGGAAGAAAATAATCTTGGATTTATCTAGGTTGACTCTCTGCCCATCTTCCATTTAAAAAAACCTAGAATATAAAATATGGCTTCAAAAGATTTTCTATTAGATTTTCATAAGACAGCAACATCATTTGCAAATTGTAATATACTAAATTTATTACCACCTCCACGAAGGCTAATCGGCTAATCTCATCTAAGTAATTTTTGTTAATAAGTGCCTTTGTAATGCTTGCTAGGGATTCAACCACAATTAAATATAAGTAGGATGATAGATGATCTCTTTGTCTTACACTTTTAGCGGAAAATCCTTTCTTAAATAGTTGTAAAGCTTCATTTGCAATTATGATATCATTTATTGGGAGAAAATCACATTCTCAATCACACAAATAGCTATACTGGAAAATAGAAAAGAGAAATTAACAAACAAAAGCAAACCTCAAAGGCAAAAATGAAGGAGAGAAAATTCTCGTTTTAGATAATCTACTCTCTCTCAAACAAAACAACCATAAATACTACTCTAATTAGAGACAGTTCGACCTGCAATAGTGCAAGTTAGATTGACAATAAATCTCGAATGATCAAACTCTATAAAGCCTAGCATTTCTTTCTTTTCTTTTTAAGTAACAAATGCCACTTGTACAAACGATATTAACTTTTACATCATTGACATGAGTATTCTCACCATGTTCTGATCTTGTAAACTGTGTTGCATAGACTAATTGATCTAAATTACTGAATTTTTTTAACCCCTTTCTACTTATAAATTAAAACTATCATAATTTCATTTCACTTTGATCTTCAGCGCTAGTATCAAAAAGTGTTTTTTAATCTTTTCTATAACTTTCTCTTTAACAATGTTACAATTGTCTTTGTAAAACTTAGCAGGAGCTTTCAAAGATTTCAATCCTGTATTTATGCAAGAGTAACATCCCCTGCTTTAATATTCTTATGGTTTCAAAAGGGTTTGGAAACTCTTAAAATCTAACAACACTAAGATTTCAATCCCTGTATTAATTGAGAGTAACTTTGTTTACCACATTGTTGGAAATACTAGAAATGTTGATACTACCAAAAGATAAATGAAAGACTAAGAAGAAGTATGGAAGCACACTATTTTTTTTTTTTCGATTTACCTGTGGGAAACTACAAACACAGTCCTACTAAAACTCCCACGGGTGAGCCCACTACCCCTAAAGAAGCACACTATTTACATGATAGAATTACCAATTCTAAAATTCATTACGCACTTCCCACATCTAACTTCCAGAATTGAAGTTAGAATGTAGATAATAATTATATATAAGAAAGTTGCCAACATCGTCAATGCAACAAACGAGGATCCATCAAATGAAGAAAGAACCAACTTACTTTAAAAAAAAATCCTTCATTTTCTCTATACCCAAAACAAAAACTAATTAGGCAAAAGAGCTATAAATTTTATTTAAAAAAGGAATTAAAATATTATAAAGACAGTGAAAGAAAACTATGGAGAAAGAAATATATTCCCTGGGAGCTCTTGTTTTTCAGAAAAACTTTTTCCAATTGCTCCTTTTTCAAGAAATACTTCAGTTTTAAGCGATGTAAAAATTATGGTTTGATACGAACTCTTAACTCCTGCGAAAATTATAGGATTAAATGATTATCTTAAAAAAAACTAAAAAAAAATTCAAGGTAAGTCATTTGATACTCATTTTAAATAGGTCTCTGTCCTTTGGTATTATTTAGTTGACTCTTTTAGTAGTTTGCTCCAACTCAAGCTTACCTAGACAAGGTTCATTTATTCTTAGGTCGAATTTGGGTCGTCGTACATGAATGGAGCATTATGTTAAGGAGGCACTTTGCATCCCAAAATGAGATAGTCATAATGGGTGGTGCTTACCCCCACTTATAAGCCCAACACCTTCCCAGCACACATCAGATGTAGGACTCAACATATGCCTGTGTGATAAGCTCCTGGGCCCAATCCCTAGAGAACTCGCCAGGGGGACCCACACCTCTTTCATGTAGGGTCTACGCGTCAATGGGATATCCGCTGCAGTGCCCTCGAGCCCACACGATAGTGCCTTCCGAGTTGGCTTTGATACCACTTGTCATGGAGGCGTTTGCATTCCAAAATTACTAGCCATTATGTGTGGTGCCTACCCCACTTATAAGCCCAGTATATTCTTAGCACACATATGATGTGGACTCAAACACGTGCCCATGTGACATCAAATCTAGGGTGGCGAACACTCAGTTTGACCCTCCCTCTCTCCCTATTTATCAAAGCATTTAATTGATAATATTTAACAACGGGAAGAGAGGGGAGAGCGCCACGACTGGCCCAACTAGTGCAGTGCAAATGGATTTAGTCCATGTATGCTTGGCAACACACTAACTTATAATTATGCTGGAAATATGTACATTCATTTAAAACCATGATTCAATCCTTCTCAATCTATGCTAAGCATAACAGTAATCCTATAGAATTTATTTCTCAATAAAAGGTTCAATACAATAACTCAAAATTTTCAATTAACTCAACCCTATTTGTTTAGTTCTCTACTAATACTAAAAGATAAATCTCCACGCAATCCTCCATCTTGCACCATCCTCATCTACGCCTGTCAGTTGCTTGGTCCAGCCTCACCACCTTTATTCCGTCCTGTATTAGTTTCTAAAAGAAAAGCTATTGTGGGCTTAGTCAACGCTCAGTAGGAATTCCCATCGAAGTGGGTACCAACATGATATATATATATATATATATATATATATATATATATATATATATATATATATATATAATTGGGGGAAAATATATACAAGTTCTTCAAATAATTCAGTTGAAAACATCCCCATCCCATATTTCAAAACCAGTTCATATCTCATACTTATAAAGCATTTAAAACAACTTCATAATCATTTCATAATTCAAATCATAAACATAATACTTTCAATAATTCATCAAATCAATATGATGCAAATGCCATGGTACATGAATTAATACAAATTCCCTCTCATGCCCATGCATTTATCTCTATCATACTTCCATTCAAACAGTTATAATCATTGGCCATTATGTCCGTAACTTTCCTGGGGCACCAGCTGGGAGATACTACCCAATACTAGCATTTTAACCGGAACTACCAAGGGGCTCTACACACCCATACTCTTGTGCAGGTTTCGGGACTTCTTTTGACCCTGGAGCTTTCTGTCCTAATTAATATTGCCATAAATTATAACCCATGGACGCTGCCATATAGAATTGTTATTTATTTTGAATATTTCATGTTAGAATTTTACATCTCCTAACCTTTGACACAACTATTCCCATCCCACATAAAATGCATGCTTTCATGTCTATGCATCGATAAATCATCTAAATCATGCGTTGAAATTAAATACTATCTCCACATACATAATAATCATGTGATACTTCAAGAAAGTAGGAAAAACCTACTTGATCAAAGATAATTAGTGAAGAGGGATGAATCATCGGATAGCACGAACGGTGTCGGGGTTCCTCTCTATTCTTCGTTCTTATACATATGTCAAGAACATAATCTGCATATCACCTAAGTTGTAATTTCTAATAATACAAACATTAAGATTTTCACTATTTCCAATTGATCTAAATTATATATTCAAATGGGATGCTTCTAAGCAATTGGAAGAAAAATAGATACTTGTTAAATCCCTTTGAACCACTTTCATTTAAATAGTTAAGGATCATATTTTGTTGCCTCATTAATTTGCCTTAATAGAAAAGAGACCTATAAATAAATAATTTAAAAATATTCATAATTAAAATAATTCAGGAAATAGTACTTTATAGAAATGAGTCATTTCAATTTGATCCCTTACATACTTTAAATAAAATCATATAAAACAAAACCCATGGATAATGGAAACCGTATGTAAAGGAAAGTATATGGGTGATACTGTAGATTGAGAGTTGACGGCACATGGTACAGTAGGAGAGAGACATCACTTAAAGCAATGAATATTGTATTAAACTAATGAAATAAACAATTTTAACCTTCAGAACATTAACTACCTAAATAAATTTAAAAAAAAAAAAAAAAAGCATAGTTGGAGACATGCTAAAGGACAACACTAAAGGTGATGGGTACTACAAACCAAAGAAAGGTAACCAGGTGAAAATCCAAATTGAAATATAAGGTAAACACTGACGTGGGTTGTCACTTCAAATTCAATAGAAATGAGTACTTAAAATCATTTAACCCATTAAGATTAGTAAAATAACATTCTGAAAACCTAACCATTAAATTTGAGCACTTAAATTAATAAATCTACTTTAAAAATAAAACAATAGGGCGAGGAAATAATAATTTGCAAAACTCCCACATCAACATCATCTCAAGATTAGATTTTACATGTGATTTATCACATTTTAGGAGGTTAATACTCACAATTTAACAAACAATTTCACGGATTTCAACCCGATTCCTGAATTAGGGAGAATACCCGACAATTCTCTAATCAGTTCTCTTTTCATTCATTTAATTCGAATTCGTTCAAGGTTGATTCTAAATCACCCTAGACTCTAATTTAAATCTAAATATTAACTTTAAAAATTTAACCAACCTTAAACAACGCTTTCCGTAATTCTCTTCCTCTTTCCTTCTTCGTCTTTCGTTCTTTTCCTTTTCTTCTTCGCTTTTCCTTCTTAGCTTTCACAGTGGGGAGATGGGTTTCTCATTGTAAGGTTTGGAAGATGGACTACTGACTGTTAAGAAAGGGGAGAGATAGAAGTATTGTGCGACTATAAGATGGAACAGGGACTGTTGTGTGCACAGTAGAGGGAGAGTGGGGAGTGTGGTGGGCATAAGGAAGTGGAACTTCGTTTTACCATGCCCATGAGATTTTGTGGAGAGATGGAACTGCCGTGTAGACTTAGTCAAATACTAAGTGCTGGCTTTTCTATTCCTTTTTTTCCCTTAGGTTATTTAAGGTGTGACATTTGGGTCCCTTCTCCACGTGGCATGACACGTGACTGAACCATTTTAATTAAATCTTTTGCATTTAATTCCAATAGTGATACCCGACATTAATTTAATTTCATAAATTTAGATTCTACTTAATTCCTCTAAATTAATTGATTAATTCATATTAATCTCTATTAATTAATACAAATTCAATTTTAATAATTTCTTAAAATTTCGGGGTGTCACAGTGCCTACCCCACTTATAAGCCCAATATCTTCTTAGCACACATATGATGTGGGACTCAACACACTCCTATGTGACATCAAATCTAGGGTGGCGAGCACTCAGTTTGACCCCACGCAAGTAGCACCCCTACACCAATCGACATGCATATTCAACATTGATTATCATATGCTTAATAAGTAAATATTACAACTTTTTTAACATGGCACAAAATAAAGTATGGAACACATCTTATTCTTACATACAACTTCCCATGCAAGAACATTCGTTAAACTCAATGTTAATGTGGCATTTTGCTTCATTTTTTTTTTTTTTTTGAATGAGTGGGTTAGATTAATCATTCAGAGAGAAGCCCAAAAATGATACAAAAAAGAATAAGCCCATAGCCCGGGCCACGCGCAAAGATCGATCCATCCAACATGAGGAACAAAAAGTAGAGCCAAATAACAAAAAAAAAACTAAAGGCAATCCCACACCCCGAGACAGGGAGGCAGAAGAAGAGACAAGTGACCAGTCCTGTTAGTGGTGAGGAAATTGAATCACCGAAGCAAAGATTTCAGAATTAATACTAGAAGACAGGTAAGAGGGGAAGTTAACCGCCAAAGACCCATTGCAGCTAGTAAAAACCATTTTCCTGGAGCTGAATCTAGATGTAATAGCCTTGATAGCAAGGTGGTGAAAATGATGGGACCAAGCATTCCTAGCAGAGGAGTTAAAAACACTAGCAATCTCGCCACAAAGCTGAATGCGAAGTAGAGGAGGGTCGATGGGAAGGATGGAGAGCAGCGTGCGTTGAATGAAGAAGAGTAGAGGAATCGTGGAATTCTGTTGCTGCAGCAGGATAGAGTTGAAACCCGAAGTGCCTGAGACGATGCACACAAATTGACCCCAAGGAAAGTCATGTCATTGACAGTGAAACTAGCAAAAACTAGAGAGCTGGGATCAACAACCTCCCCAGAATTAGGATCTGGAGGTAGAGAAGGGATGTCAATAGCAGGCGGCATATCCCAAACAGCAGCAAAGTCATTCCTCATGTGTTGAAAATTAGAGTTTGACAACAGGAAGAAGAGGCGTTGCCTAATGTCAATGAGAATGTTTCTCCGCAGGCGCTCAATAGTGCTAAAAGTGTTTTGAAAATCCTCGCATTTCATTCATGCCAAAGTTGCCAAACTAAGGCCGGGAGAGCTAGGTGGGCAGCAAGCATCTCAAGCCGACCATTCTGATTCTGAACCAGCATAAGAGAATCAGCCCATAATGTTTTTAGAATGATGTTGGAAATGGAATTTTTCTAGCAAAGAATGCCAGACATTGATGGAGAAGCAGCATTGCAACAAATGCTGGTGAGAATCTTCCTCCAAGTTGCAAAGAATACAAGTTCTGTCAGTAATAATGCTCAGGTTATGCAGCAGGAACTTGGTCTTGAGGCCAGAATTGAAGAGAAACCAAGCAATAGTAGAGTGTCGATTGAGACAACAAGAGAACCAAATCGAGTTCACCCACTCAGGTTCATCCAGAGAGTTGTAGGTGGCCAGAATTGCAGAGCTGATGGAGAAATTTCCATGTTCATCGGCAGCCCAGTAAATGTCATCAATAGGAAAGGTAGGTGTGGAATATATTAGAATTAGGATTCTAGTTTGGGCTAATCTCTATTAAGAGATGCATTTGAGTTAAGATTATATTAGAAGTGTAATAGCCCTACGGTCGGCTAGAGGCTATATATATAGTTGTGTAAAACTCCTTATTGAATACCGTTTCTTAGTTTCTAACATGGTATCAACCTAAATCCCGATCCTATCTCGAAGAGTAGCTTTCCAACTTTCGTTTTTTGTCCTCTCTCCCTCTGCCAGCGTCTCGTCTGGCAGAGGGAGAGGGAGGGACCTTAGCATCACATCAATTTTGCATGTTGCAGTCCCACCCCTCCACTGCTGCCTCTGATAACCTCTCTACTTCTTCGCCCTGTACCCTCTTCCTCGGCGATTTCTCTTTTGCATCTCAGATCTGAGAACCAGATCTCGGCATTCTTGCATATCAGAACCCTTTTGCAACCAGATCTGATTTCAGATCCTTGCCTCGCCATCTCTTCCTGCCCTAGATATCGCTATCTGTAAACAGCACAACCTGAAGTGTAGCCGTTCGTCTCCATTTAAGTTCTGACCTTCGTTCTCTGCACTTTGCCTGGATCTTGCCTGAGTTATCTACACTTCAGCCTGAGCAAACAACAATGTCCTGTTGTGCAGATCATCGCATCGCCAACTCGCCTGCCGTCGTTCTCTGTGAGATCTGATTGCAACCTTCTGCCACCTCCAACCAGCACCATCTTCTGTTCGCAGTGCCTCTGCTCGCACCAGCACAAGCCTGCCTTTGCCCGATCTACAACAATCACCGTCCCTGATCTGATCTCTGCTTTGAACCGTGCAGATCCCCTTTCAACCAGCAATATCTGCCGTGGACAGACAAGATTTCACTCAGATCTGTCCACCTTTTTTTGCCTGCGCACCTGATATTTCTCTCCTGCAGATCTGCATCTAATATGCATTCCTCTATCAGTCTCACCCCTCAGATCTGCACTGCTATTTGGGAAAGGGGTGAGAGAGAATCGATCTAGAAGTTTTGAATCACCCAGCCCGAACCAGGCCTCTGCCCCTTGCAACCTGGCTGATCTTCGCCGCCCACTGCATCTAATCTCACAGCAGTCTTGCCGTTTGTACCGCGCCCTTCCGCATCTGCCCAGCAGACTCCACTCCAGCCGACTCCTTCGCCCGCGATTTGGGGGTCCGGTACCTGCTGCTCTACACGGCCGATTCACGTTGATCTGCATGTCTTTGTCAACCACTGTCTCTTTTTGTTCATCGATATCTATTGTTCTGTCTCTGATCTGCTATGCACCTTTGTTTCTCTTGGTATCGATTTGCTTTCGTCCCAAAAAAAAAGGTTTTGATTTGTTCCTTCATCTGCATTCAGTTTGTGAGAATGCCCATGGTTCTTTCTTTTGTTTTCTCTTGGTCTCTTTCTTCTTCTCCGATCTCGATTGATATTGACTTGCATCATCTCATTTGATTGATTTGCATTTGTTTCCCTCTTGGCTTCGTTTTGTATCTGGACTTTGACTCAGCCCCTTTGTAGTCCAGTTTTGTATCTGTTTTTGTGGCTGATTTGGTTTCGTTGGTACCCTTTGCAGCCGTTTGTCACTTTGTCTCCTCCGTTTGCAGCCACATATTGGAGGATTTGATTTCTTGTTTTCTCTGGAGTTTGTAGCATTCTCACACTTTAGCCTTTTGTTGGCTTTGGAATTAGCATTTGAAGTGGCATTAGTATTGGCGGCATTGGCATTGGCAATCGTGTTTGGATAGTAAATGGAATGAAGGAGAGTTAGAGGGAGAGTTGGAGGGAGAGTTGGAGTATGTTTAGCATCAGTTTTATAACTTGCAACACACGTGGAATATTGGTTCAGTTTTGGTTGGCTTCGTCAGCACATCTTCACCATTAATTTGCTTTCGCTCAACTAGATGGCATCAGTCGATACTTGATTTATCTGGTTATTAGTTTTTTTATTTTGTTCAATAATTGTAAACTCAAAGTGATGAACCACTTGAGTTTAAGAGGGAATGTTGAATATATTAGAATTAGGATTCTAGTTTGGGTTAATCTCTATTAAGAGATGTATTTGAGTTAAGATTATATTAGAAGTGTAATAGCCCTAGGGTCGGCTAGAGGCTATATATATAGTTGTGTAATACTCCTTATTGAATACCGTTTCTTAGTTTCTAACAGTAGGTAGAGAAACACTAGTGACCAAATTCCAGATTGTGGCTAACGTTGGTGATTGAGGATCTAGGAGTGCCCAATTACCATTGCTAATGAAAGTTCTCACCAAGATATCCTTGCCAAGCCTAAGATCATAGATTGGTCGACCCCCAAAGTGCTCAAAGAGAATGAATCCAGGCCTAATCCAAGGATCAAATCAGAAACTGGTGCGGTCCCCATTGCCGATCACATACACAATATGAGTCTTGACGACGTTTCGAACAGAGAGGATCAAACTCCAAGCCCAAGAAGATTCATGCTTTAGTTTGACCCGCCAAATGGAGGAGTTTTTCAAATACTTATGCTTGATCCATTGAAGCCACAAACAATCCTTGTTTATAACAATGTTCCAAAATTGCTTCATTAGACAAGCCTCATTGATAGTCGTGATACTTCTCAGACCAAGCCCACCTTTGATCTTGACAAATTCTATGCCAAGCAATGGTATGTAGCTTTCTAGAATTAGTGGAACCCCATAAAAAATTCCTCATAATCTTTTCAATCTCTGCAATGCAAGTCTTGGGAAGGAGGAAAGCATTCGCCCAGTAGATGTGGGAGTTGTTGATGGTTGATTTGAGGAGCTCAATTCTGCCAGCGAAAGAGAAAGGGGCGCCGGCCCAGCCACAAATCCGATTCCTGATTTTGGAGACAAGACCATTACAATCCGAACGGTGGATCCTTCGAGAAAAAAGAGGGAGCCTAAGGTATGTGATTGGTAACTTAGCCTCACTTATCCCAAAGATGTTCAAGATGTCAGAACGATTGTCCACTGACCCCGAGAAAATTATATGACTCTTAGAGGGATTAAAGGCCAGACCAGAAAAATTCTTGAAATCAAGAACCAGCTGATTGAGATAGGCAACAGTGTGGATATCGGCAGCACAAAATAGCAATAGATCATCCACAAAAAGTAGATGAGAGATGGAGCAGTTGCCAAAAGAGAATCAGCACTTAATATTAACATCTGCCACAGCATTGTTAATTGCACAAGATAAAGATTCCATCACAATGCAGAATAAAAGGGGGGAGATTGGATCACCTTACCTGAGCCCCCGACAGCTTTGAAAGTACCCATGCGGCATGCCATTCAATAAGACAGAGAATGATGGAGAGTCGATGTGGTTTTTAACCCAACCAATCCATTTGTTACTGAAGTTCATTTGAGAAAGAATGTGGTAAACACAGTCCCAAGTAACACTATCAAAGGCCTTTTTAAGATCAAGTTTGATGCACATTCTAGGTGGGCCAGCCTTCCTGTGAATACCTCTAATGAGATCATGGGCAAGCATGATGTTGTTGGAGATGTCCCCACTAGAAACAAAAGCAGACTGATTATAGCTAATGAGAGAGCGCAATAATGGTTTGAGCCTATTAACCAAGATGCGAAAATCATCTTGTATATTTCATTTGAGAGGGCAATCGGGCGATATAAGTCGGGACTATCAGCACCATCAGGGGATGAGTGTGATGAAAGAAGCCTTAACATGCTTGAGCAGGCTAGAGGAATTGAGGCAGTGTTGTATGGCAAGAGTGACATCATGGCCCACAATATCCCAGTAATGTTGAAAGAAAAATCCATTGAACCATCCGGACCCGGCTCCTTGCAAGGGTTGGCATAAAAAACAACCTTCTCCACCTCCTTTGCACTGATAGGGCCAACCAAAGCTTCAGCGTCCATATTAGAGAGCATACGTCTGATGCTGAACCTCTGAATGATGCTTTGGAACTGTTCTTCAATAGGAAAACTACTCCATGTTGGGCATGTCAGCCTCACCGAGAGCCTTGGCAAAATAGGATACAAATGTACTACTCACAACATCAGCTTCTCTTCTGACAGTACCATCAACGCAGCGGACAGAACTGGTAAGATTCCTGTTTTGATGGACCTTGATAGTGTTGTAGAAGAATCTACTCCTCATGTCCCGGAGATTGAGATTAAGGATTCGAGACTTTTGCTGTAAGAGATGCAATTCCCAATCAAGGGACTCCTCGAGCTTGGATTTAGAGGACAAGACCTGAGCACGATTTGCATGGGATGGCATGTTGTCATAGAGGTTTTGAGCAGTAGCAAGATTCTTCCTACATCTCTGAATTTGTTCATTAATCTTTGGCTGGGATCGGTGCTAGGAGACCAGTGCTTGTTTGACTCTCTTGAGCTTGGAAACAAGACAGTACATAGGAGTGCCTTGCACATGAGAAGTCCAGGCCTCATTGATAATGCGGTGAGTGTCCTTGTCTATGTGCCAAGTGTTGATGAATTTAAAGGGGTAGTTCCTCTTATGTCTGAAACTATCAATGAATAGAGAAATTCCCCTGTGATCAGAAAGTCCGGGTCTGAAGAAAGAGCTTGAAGATTGGTTGAGCTTGTTGATGAATTCTTGGTTGACCAATATTCGATCGATTTTTGTCTCCACTCTTTGGTCCCCATGGGATGAATTCGACCAAGAGTAATCAGCCCCAGCTATCTTTAGATCCATCAGCTTGGAGGTCTCAATACATCTGTTAAACTGACTGATAGCATACATGTTGGGCAGACCACCACCAAGTTTCTCTTCATCGCCCCGGATACAGTTGTAATCACCAATGAAAACAGTTGGTTCCTTCCTTCGAGAGGAAATGGACTGAATGGTCTCCCAAAGATCATTTCTAAATGAGGGGTTATTGAAGCCATAAATGGCAGCGATACAGAGAGGTGTAGCTAAAGAAGGAATGTTGAGCTCACAAAAAATCATTTGGGCTTCAATGTTGATGACACAAAGGTCAACATCTTGTCTCCAAGCAACCCATATCCTGGCTGTACTGGAACGAGTAGCATTGGAAATATTATTCCAATTCCTAGGAAAAAATTCATTTGCAATAACATGAAGGTTATTGTACCTAATTCTGCTTTCCAAAATGAAAATGACATCAGGATTAGATGAAGCAATAAAATCCTTGATCTCCTGCTGCATGCGGGGCCTATTCAGTCCCCGGACATTTTGCTTCCTTTAAATGGACCCAAATGTTAATGTTTATCACGGAATGCAATATCGCATCAAGAAATGGGCTTAGGTTGGAATTGCATGGTGGACACTGGCGTAATTCAACTCCACAAGAGCATGCTAGCCAACCTAAATTGAACCTTTAAATGGGCTTTGATAGTTGGCAAATGATAGTGGATAATAATATATTTACAACAATTTTTCTACTCAATTTAAAGCGTAGGTTTCTTAAAAAATTAAAATAATGACAGTAACAATCATAATAATTGTTATTATAATCTTCATTTTATTGAGTTTAATAATAATAATAATAATAATAAAATAATTTTAATTAATAAAAAATCTTTTAAAATATATCTATCATCTAAATAAAGAGAAAGAGAAATCTATATTGAGTTGATAATATACATGTATAAATCATTATAATTAAGATAATTTTTAATTTTTTAAAAAATACAAAAAAATTGAAAATTAAAATAATAATAATATGTTCGTTTTAAATGAGAATTTGCATTAGTGTTACACTCGAATATGATATAAAATACAGTACCAAAAGAATGAATTGCCAAATTATATAAAAAAAATGAATTGTTGTTTTCTAAATGTATGAATTGCTTATCGAATAATGTTGATTCTACTAGTTATAGTTACCTATGCATAAATAAGTTTTTCAAAGTTAAAACTGATAAAATCTTATCTTCGGTTTACAATGTCACAAGAAAGTTTGAATGTATTAGCTATCTTATCTATTGAAAAATAAATGTTTAAAAACTTGAATACAGTAATTTAATTAGTAATTTTGCATCTTAAAATAAGAATAAATTTCAAATAATACTTTGTTATAAATTGAGTAAAAAAAATTGTATGATTTTATTTTTTGTGAGTATATGAAGGTCCCATCTTAAAAACTCGCCTAGGGCCCCTGAAATCTCAGGGCCGGCCTTGTATTTTACATATCAATAACTAAAAACTCAATAAATATCAACTGATGTACATTTGTGATGAGACATTTTTAAAAGCGAGATATTAAATTTACTATAAAATTATATATTTTCATACTCTTATACGTGGCTAGACACAATTAATTTATCCTTTTAAAGATAGAAAAGAAATCGATCGAATAATTTTCCACATCAATGTAAGATAAAAAAGAACAATTTTAGAATACTTTTGATATTTTTTAAAAGTATTACCACATAAATTTATATATAACAAGGTGCTACAAATTAACATTTAATTATTTATCAATTTAATATAAATTAGATGCTGGAAGGTAGAAGGAACCTTATCTTGCTTGTCAAAAGATAATTTTTGATCAATTTTTTACTTATAAATATCTAATTTATAATAAAAAAATTATTACCATATTTTTATTGTCAATCACCATAAGTCATTTTGATCTATAGAAAAAAAATCCATTGCAAGTAAACTTAATGATTGAATATAATTTTGTCGTGAGTCCTACATTTATCTCTTCGAAAATATAAAAGAAAAATCCCAAACCAATGAATGGATTCCATATAAAGCCTAAAATATAAATACAAACAAAGTGAAAATTAAAAAAAAAAAAAACTAGCCGTTAGAGTCAAATTGAAACTAGTCGTTGGACACGGAATCAAAATGACTTTCTATCTCCTCTTCTCTAATACTCTTAGAGAAACAAAAATTAAAAATTAAAAAAAACTAGCCGTTACCGTCAAAGTCAAACTAGTCGTTAGACACAGGAAGTGACTCTCTCCCTCTACTATGCTACAGTCCGATCTCCCTAATGCATTTGATTACGTCTCCTCTCACTATTCTCTCCGTTTCCACTCACCACTAACAGATGTCCAAATTCAGTTGTCTATTTTTCTTTCAAATCTTTTTTTATTTTCCAAAATCTATTTTTTCTTTTTTCAAATTATTTTTATAAATCTATTTTTTATTCCTGGTCATTTTTCCAATCTGTTTTCTTTTTAATACCAGATCTTTTTTCCTAATATGCTTTCTTCTTTTTTAATCGACTTTTATATTTCTTGTATCAGATAAATTTATAAGAATACATGTATTATCTGAAAAAAGGTTGCACTAATTTTTTTTTCAGAGATACTTTAGTTGCCGCATTTTCGTTCTTCCTGTCACACCAATACTTTCCGGTCTTCCTTGAACACCAATATTCTCAAACGGTTGGATTTCAGAGCAATGTGAGCAGAATCCTCAAAGGGTTGCGGATAACTTTCTCGGATTGGAGGTGCGTCTTCATATCTTCATCTTTTCCTGATTTCAAATGAATTTTTGTTTCTTTAGAAATGAGAAATGGATTTCCATCTAAAACTCTCTTTTGTTAACTTTTCTCAGATTTGTTTTTTATTTTTCCAAATCCGGTTGTCTATCTTTCTTTTTTTTATTTCAATTCTGTTTTTATTTTCCAAAATCTGTTTTCTTTTTTCAATTCTGTTTTCTTTTTATTTTTATAAATCTATTTTTTTATTCTTGATCATTTCTCCGATCTGTTTTTTTTTTTTAACTTCCAGATATTTTTTCCCAATATGCCTTCTTCATCTCCTTGAACCATTTTATTACCTCTCCTCATTATTCTCTACATTTTCACTCTCCTCTAACAGATATCCTCTCTCTCTCTCTATCTTCACGCCTGCCTGTCCTCTCCCTTATTTTTGTAAGCCATAATCAATATTGCCCGTACGTACAGGTTACTCCAATTTTAGAATCTGATTTTTATTTTTTTACTAAACCCCTTTCTCAGATCTGTTTTCTTTCTTCTTCTTTTTTCCAAATCCGGTTGTCTATATCTCTTTTTTTTCAAATCTGTTTTATTTTCCAAAATCTATTTTTCTTTTTTCGAATTCACTTTCTATTTATCTTTATTTCTGGTCATTTTTCAAATCTATTTTTTTTTTTAATTCCAGATCTTTTTCCCCAACATGCTTTCTTCTTTTTTAATCGAATTTTATATTTCTTGTATCAGATAAATTTCTATCTTATACATGTATTATCTAAAAAAGGTTACACTAATTTTTTTCAGAGATACTTTCGTTGCCGCATTTCCATTCCTCCTGTCACACCAATACTTCCCAGAACACCAATATCCTTCAAAGATAATTCCAACATCAAAGGGTATGTTTTTGAGCAGAATCCTCAAAGGGTTGCAGATATCTTTCTCGGTTTGGAGGTGGGTCTTCAGATCTTCATCTTTTTCTTGATTTCACTTGAATTTTTATTTATTTAGAAATGAGAAATGGATTTCCACCTAAAAAGACTTAGGAAATCCATTTTCTCCAACTATGTGTTCCGAAATTGGACTATCTTTTCTCATTTCTTAATTGTTTTTGTTTGTGTGGGTCTGATTACCTTAATGAAGGATATCCAGTTCTTTACATTCCCACATGTTTAATGGAATGAGATCCACTTGTTTGGAATTGGACCACCCATGTCTGGGAATGTACTCTTGGATTTCTCTAGGCTTTCAACTGTGGTATGTTTTTTGATGGGTATACATGCATTGACCTTGTCTTTACGCTGAATATTTTTTGTTAATGAGGTTTTTATACCCATTTCAATTTTATTTGACATTCATCCACACAACTAAGTGATTGGGAATGTGGAATTTTCATAAGAATTTCTTCTATTTTTGAGCAGTTACATTTTGTAACTTAGTAGTATCATCATCTTTGTGTCTTCAGTCCAGTGTTTGTGCTTTTCAGTAATCATTATTATTGTTTAGTTTTAGTCCAGAGTACAGAGCCCTTTTTACATGTGGCTGTTTTGGGTTTCTTCTTCCTCCATAAAGGGGTATTCTCACTGTTGTTTTCCAGTGGTGTATGGTTATTATCAACATCAAAAGTTATGATGTGATGAACTCTTTTTTTTAAAAATAATTCCTCATTCTTCTCTCATAATTTTGATTTGTATGCCTTGGACTACTTAATTTGGAGCAACTGCTACAGTAACACATTGTCAAATGAATTTGTTTTGTCATTTTTAAGAACTCTCATACTCTGGGAATGATTGATGCTTCACTTTTATTGGGGTGCTTGAAAACCCTGAGACCTTTGTATTCTTTTGAAATGAAAAATGGGATTTCGTATGGCTTTGGTTGCTTGAAAACCCTGAGACCTTAGTATTCTTTAGATTGGTTTCTAGTTCATGAAATTGTTTCAATATTGTGGAACTCTTTTTCTTTTTATTTCCTTCCCTCTCTCTGTCTGTCTGGGTTCCATAGTTTTTGAAGGTCTTAAGACTCTTGACTGTTTGATAATTTTGAGTAACGATTTGTAGATAATCTTGCTGTTAGCTCTGATGTTCTTTTTTTATTTTTTATTTCTAATGGATTCACTTATCCCTTTCAGCATCTGAAATTTTGTGTTTTGATTGCATGTTTCTCATGTTCTTAGACTCTTTACTGACATATATTTCATGGTTGTTTCAATATTAGACTCTGTCTGTCTGCGTGGGTTCCATAGTTTTTGAAGGTCTTAAGACTCTTGAGTGAGTCTGAGCTATGCATATACATATACCATACATACATACCACATACATGTATACCTATACATACATACATAGATACATACATACATACACATACCTATGCATATGTATACCCATACATACATACCACGTACATACATACCTATACATATATACATACATACATACATACATACATACATGCATACATACATACATACATACATACATCGTTTACATACATACATACATACCTATATGCATACATACCTACATACATACCTCGTATACATACATACATACATACCTATATGCATGCATACCTACATACATACATACATACCTATATGCATACATACCTACATACATACATACATACCTACATGCATACATACCTACATATACATACATACATACATACATACATACATCGTATACATACATACATACATACCTATATGCATACATACCTACATACATACATACATACCTACATGCATACATACCTACATACATACCTACATACCTACATACATACATACCACATACATACATACATACATGCATGCATGCATACATACGTACATACATACATATACATACATACATACATACCTATATACACCACATACATACATACATATATACATTATCCCTTTTGGAACTCTTTTTTTTTTTTTGGTATTTCCTTCCTTCTCTCTGTCTGTGTGGGTTCCATCACTTTTAGTTCTTGAAGATAGTAGACTCTTGACTATTTGATAATGTGGAGTGTCAATTTGTAGGGAAACCAATTGTTAGTTCTGTGATTGTTTTATCTCAAATGGATTCACATTATCCTTTTGTCTTTTGATTGCACGTTCTCTTGTACTTAGGATTGTTTTATTTCAAATGGATTCACATTATCCCTTTGTCTTTTGATTGCATGTTTCTCTTGTTCTTAATGACTTTTATCTTGATTCATATGGCTTTGATTGGTTTCTAGTTCATGAAATTGTAAAAAAAAAAAATCTAATTTATAATTTAGTTCTATGATTATTTTATTTGAAATTTATAAATGGATTCATATCATCCCTTTCAGGGTCTGAAATTATGTGTTTTCATTGCATGTTCCTCTTGTTCTTAGATACTTTCCATCACTCATATGGTTTTGCTTGGTTTGAAGTTCATGATATTGTTGAGAAATTCCAAATTATAATTTAATGGTGAATCTGTAATTGATTTGCTTCTACAGTATCCTTTTTTGAGAATATTTTTTTATTTCATCAAAAGTGCTTAGATCCCCACTGTATTTCCTGATTTAAGGCATAGATTGATTAAAATTATTTAAACTACGAATTTGCTATGTCAATACTTTCGAAGGTTCAAAGTATGCTCTTCTTTGGAGGTTCACAAGTGAATTGCTCTTGTAATGTATGTATAAGAGAAAATGGGGTTGTTTGTAATAATGTAAAAACATTTTGTGGGGGTTGGAGTGATAAACGATGGGAGCAGACACAATTACAAGAAAGTATTGGTACATGATACAACAAATCAGCATCATTCAGTCATTACAAGTACGCTTCTTCCTATTTAATTCCCATTTATTATTTGATGATGGAAATGGATGATGATGTTAGTTTTAGGATATTTTAGGAAATAATGAATGAATGAATATATGCCTCAATGGATTACTAAACATTTGATTACATAATAGTTCAAAAACTCAAAACTTGGACTTAATTCGGTCATAGTTTGATTCGAGTGTGTGAATCTGAATTTAAATTTCGAATTGATTTTTTCAGTTTTATCAAGTTTTGCCAAATAGATTTTTTAAGTTTTTACAGAGTCTAAAGATTTTTCAAGCCAACTTAGTTAGATCGAGTACTTCCTCTTTAGTTCCTCTTTTTTAATTTAATGAAGATTGCGATTGCGATTGTGAGTGTTATCATTCCTCTTTGGTTTGGATTGAAAACTAAAGATTTTGGACCAATTCTAATTATTGAAAAGTTCTAAAACTCAAAACTCTGTGCTTAACTCAATCATAGTTTGATTTAATTTTTGTTAATCGGTCGAGTTAGAATTGAATCAAATTATTTTTTCAAGTTTTCTTGAATTTTCTAAAATGATTTTTTATGTCTTTATAGATTGAACCATAACATGAATTAAATTTTAGAATAGTTGCGATCTTTTAAGATAACTCTTGGTTATTATGACAAAGAATCAGGTTGTTTGGTGATTAGGTTGCACCTATTAGAATTTTTTGTTAGTACAAGAGAAAGTTGTTGCGTACAATGCAACACGAGAAGACACGATGACAACAATTACAAGAAATTATTGTCAAATGATACAAAATTAGGAAATACATACGTACATTTATACATACATATGTATGTACAACACCTATACATATACATACGTATCCTACATACATACGTATGCACATACATACCTACATATACCTACCTACATAACATACATATATACCTACGTACCTACACATATACATACATACACCTACACCCATACATACATATACGTACACAGACATACACCCCATACATACACCCATACATACATACCACATACATATATGCCAGATACATACATACCACATAATACATACATATACATATATACACCCATACCTAATACCAAATACATAACATACACCTACACCCATACATACATATACGTACACAGACATACACCCCATACATACACCCATACATACATACCACATACATAGATGCCAGATACATACATACCACATAATACATACATATACATATATACACCCATACCTAATACCAAATACATACATACCTATATGCATACATACCTACATATACATACATACTCCCATACCTACATACCTACATATATACATATAGGTATGTATGCATATGCATATGTATACCCATACATACATACCACATATATACATACCACATATATACATACCACATACATGCATACCTAAACATACATACATACATACCTACATATATACATATAGGTATGTATGCATATGTATACCCATACATACATACCACATACATGCATACCTACCTACACATACATACATACATACATACCTACACATTCATACATACATGCCTACACACATACATACCTACATATACATACATACATATACACATATAGGTAGTATGCATATGTATACCCATACATACATACATACATGCCTACAAATACATACATACATACCTACACATTTATACATACATACATACATGCCTACACACATACATACCTACCTACATACATGCCTACACACATACATACCTACATACATACATGCCTACACACATACATACCTGCATACATACATACCTACATATACATACATACATACATACATACATTAATATATGTGACACGCTTTTGGATGGGCATACATGCATTGACCTTGTCTTTACTCTGAATATTTTTTGTTAATGAGGTTTATACCCATTTCAATTTATTTGGCATTCATCCACACATGCCTACATACATGCCTACATACATGCCCACATACATACACACATACATGCCTACATACATGCCCACATACATACATACGCACCTACGCACATACGCACATACATGCCTACATACATACATATATGTGGTATGTTTTTGGATTGGCATACATGCATTGACCTTGTCATTACTCTGAATATTTTTGGTTAATGAGGTTTTTATACCCATTTCAATTTTATTTGACGTTCATCCACACAACTAAAGTGTTGGAATGTGGAAATTTCATGAGAATTTCTTCTATTTTTGAGCAGTTGAATTTTGTAACTTAGTAGTATCATCATCTTTGTGTCTTCAGTCCAGTGTTTGGCTTTTCTGTAATCATTATTATTGTTTAGTTTTAGTCCAGAGTACTGAGCCCTTTTTACATGTAGCTGTTTTGGGTTTCTTCTTCCTCCATAAAGGGGTATTCTCACTGTTGTTTTCCAGTGGTGTATAGTTAATATCAACATCAAAAGTTTATGGTGTGATGAACTCTTTTTTTCAAAAATAATTCCTCATTCTTCTCTCTTATAATTTTGATTTGTATGTTTTGGATTACTTAATTTGAAGCAACTGCTACAGTAACACATTGTAATAATCTCAAATGAATTTTTTTGTTCATTGTAGTTGATTGAATTTGTTTTGTCATTTTTAAGAACTCTCATAATCTGGGAATGATTGATGCTTCACTTTTTGTTCTTTTATGTAGCTTTGGTTGCTTGAAAACCCTGAGACCTTTGTATTATTTTGAAATGAAAAATGGGATTTCCATCTAAAATGATTTAGGAAATCCATTTTCCCCAACTCTGCGACCAGAAATTGGTATCTCTTTTCTCATTTCTTAAATGTTTTTGTTCGTATGGGCCTGATTTCAATGAACTTAACCTAGTTCTTTATTTTTGCTTCTGTTTTGTAACTATACACAACACACAAAAAAAAAAAAAAAAGGTGACAAATATGTTTAGTTGAACCTTTTAAGCATTCACAATGGCTGGCCTCCAATCTTAGATTTCTCTAGGATTGTAATGAGATCACTTGTTTGGAATTGGACCACCCATGCCTGGGATTGTAATCTTAGATTTCTCTAGGCTTTCAATTGTGTTATGTTTTTTAGACTCTTGATTGTTTGATAATTTTGAGTAACGATTTGTAGATAATCTTGCTGTTAGTTCTCTTATTGTTTCTTTTCTTTTTTTGTTTCTAATGGATTCACTTATCCCTTTCATGTGTTTTGATTGCATGTTTCTCTTATTCTTAGACTCTTTACTTATATATATCTCATGGTTGTTTCAATATTAGACTCTCTCTGTCTGTGGGTTCCACAGTTCTGTGATTGTTTTATTTCAAATGGATTCACATTTATCCCTTTGTCTTTTGATTGCATGTTCCTCTTGTTCTTAGTGACTTTTATCTTGATTCATATGGCTTTGATTGGTTTCTAATTCATGAAATTGTAGAAAAAAATCCAATTTATAATTTAGTTCTATGATTATTTTATTTGAAATTTATAAATGAATTCATATTATCCCTTTCAGTGTCTGAAGTTTTGTGTTTTTATTGCATGTTCCTCTTGTTCTTGGATACTTTCCCTCATTCATATGGTTTTGCTTGGTTTGAAATTCATGATATTGTTGAGAAATTCCAAATTACAATTTAATGGTGAATCTGTAATTGATTTGCCTCTACAGTATCCTTTTCTGAGAATATTTTTTTACTTCATCGACAGTGCTTAGATCCCCACTGTATTTCCTGATTTAAGGCATTTTTTTATTAAAATTATTCAAACTATGAATTTGCTATATCAATACTTTCGAAGGTTCAAAGTATGCTCTTCTTTGGAGGTTCATAAGTGCATTGCTCCTGTATCAGGAATACACCAAAATTATTACTTAGGGATTTTGATGTATATATGTAAAATGGAGCATGGATTTTGTATTATTTGTATTAATGTATGTATAAGAGAAAATGGGGTTGTTTGTAATAATGTAAAAGCATTTAGTGGGGGTTGGAGTTTATAAGTGATTGGAGAAGACACAATTACAAGAAAGTATATTGGCACATGATACAACAAATCAGCATCGATCACTCATTACAGGCACGCTTCTTCCTATTTAATTCTCTATTTTTTATTTGATGATGGAAATGGATGATGATGTTAGCTTTAGGACATTTTAGAAAATAATGAATGAATGAATATCTGTCTCAATGGGTTGCTAAAAACTTGATTACATAATAGTTCAAAAACTCAAAACTTTGGCTTAATTCGGTCATAGTTTGATTTGAGTATGTGAGCTTAAATTTGGAATTGATTTTTTCAATTTGAGGACATTTTAGTTTTAGGACATTTTAGGAAATAATGAATGAATGAATATATGCCTCAATGGGTTGCTAAAAACTTGATTACATAATAGTTCAAAAACTCAAAACTTTGGCTTAATTCAGTCGTAGTTTGATTTGAGTTTGTGAATCGAGCTTAAATTTTAAATTGATTTTTTCAATTTGAGGACATTTTAGTTTTAGGACATTTTAGGAAATAATGAATGAATAAATATATGCCTCAATGGGTTGCTAAAAACTTGATTACTTGATAGTTCAAAAACTTTGGCTTAATTCGGTCATAGTTTGATTTGAGTTTGTGAATCGAGTTTAGATTTCAAATTGATTTTTTCAGTTTTATCAAGTTTTGGCAAATAGATTTTTAAGTTTTTATAGAGTCTAAAGGTTTTTCAAGTCATCTTAGTTAGATCGAGTACATCCTTTTTAGGTCCTCTTTTTTTAATCGATGAAGATTACAATCGCCATGGTAATTGTTATATTCCTCTTTGGTTTGGATTGAAACCTAAAGATTTTGGAACAATCCCAGTTATTGAAAAGTTCTAAAACTCAAAACTCGGCTTAACTCAATCATAGTTTAATTTGATTTTTGTTAGCTGGTCGAGTTAGAATTGAAGTCAAATAATTTTTTCAAATTATGTTAAATTTTCTAAAATGATTTTTTATGTCTTTATAAAATACTCCCTCCGTCCCATTTTAGTTGTCACATTTGAAATATTTGTATTTTTTAAGGAACTCTCTATATATGGCTAACACTCTATGTGATCTTATCCATTTTCAACACACTTTATACTACTCCAATATAAATGAGACAACTATTTTGGCACAATTCTAAAATCCATATAGGACAACTAATTTGGGACATAGGGAGTATAAAGTTTTCATAGAGTACTAAGTGAAATGGAGTAACAATGAGTATTTGAACCATAACATAAATTAAATTTTAGAATAATTGCGATCTTTTAAGATAACTCTTGGTTATTATGACAAAAAATTAGGTTGTATGGTGTGATTAGGTTGCACCTATTAGAATTTTATACGTATACAACATACATATACATACATACATATACCTAGATACTTACATACATAGATACATACCTACCTACATGTACATAGATACATACCTACATACATACATTATACATACCTACGTACATACATATACATACATTATACATACATTATACATACCTATACCTACATACATTATACATACCTACATACATATAGGACAACTAATTTGGGACATACGGAGTATAAAGTTTTCATAGAGTATAAGTGAAATGGAGTAACAATGACTATTTGAACCATAACATAAATTAAATTTTAGAATAATTGCGATCTTTTAAGATAACTCTTGGTTATTATGACAAAAAAATAGGTTGTATGGTGTGATTAGGATGCACCTATTAGAATTTTATATGTATACAACATACATATACATACATACATACATATACCTAGATACTTACATACATATATACATAGATACATACCTACCTACGTACATACATATACATACATTATACATACATACATACCTATACATACATTATACATACCTACATACATACATTATACATACATTATACATACCTATACCTACATACATTATACATACCTACATACATATAGGACAACTAATTTGGGACATAGGGAATATAAAGTTTTCATAGAGTATAAGTGAAATGGAGTAACCATGAGTATTTGAACCATAACATAAATTAAATTTTAGAATAATTGCGATCTTTTAAGACAACTCTTGGTTATTATAACAAAAAATTAGGTTGTATGGTGTAATTAGGTTGCACCTATTAGAATTTTATACGTATACAACATACATATACATACATATATACATACATACATATACCTAGATACTTACATACATATATACATAGATACAAACCTACCTACATATACATAGATACATACCTACATACATACATTATACATACCTACGTACATACATATACATACATTATACATACATACATACCTACACATACATTATACATACCTATACATACATTATACATACCTATACCTACATAGATTACACATACCTACATACATACATTATACATACCACATGCATACATATACATACATACATGCATACTTACCTATACATACATATCACATGCATACGTATACATACATACCTACCTATACATACATACCACTTGCATACATATACATACATACCTACCTATACATACATACCACATGCATACATACCACATGCATACATACTTATATGCATACATACCTATACATACATACCACATGCATACATATACATACATACATACCACATGCATACATACCTATATGCATACATATACATACATACATACCACATGCATACATACCTATATGCATACATATACATACATACATACCACATGCATACATACCTACATATACATACATACACCCGTACATACATACCTATATGCATACATACATACATATATATACATGCCTATATGCATACGTACATATACATACATGCCTATATGCATACATACCTATATGCATACGTACATATACATACATACCTACATATACATACATACACCCATACTATGCATACTTAGTCTAATTTTTTTTTGAGTCAACTGAGTTAGACTGAGTAGAAAATATTTCAATTGGATTAAAATTCTTGAATAGTTGTGATATTTTCAGATAACTTCGGGTTATTACAACATGTAAAATCTTTTATATCTAAACATAAATGTAGTGATTGGTTTGCTTGATCGTTTCTTATTTTTATTATGGATGAGTGAAAATGAGATTTTGTGTTTGTTTGATTTCAGTTTGTGGATTGAGTTTAAATTTTGAATTGATTTTTTGAGTTTTGTCGAATCAATTTTTTTTTTTTTTTTGAGATTTTTACAAAGTCTAATTTTTTTTTTAATCTTTCAAAAAAATATTTTTTGAGTCAACTGAGTTAAATTAGATTAAATTCTAGAATGAATAGTTATGACATTTTAAGATAACTTCGGGTTATTACAGCATGTAAAATAGTTGTTATGATATTTCTTATTTCAATGTGATTTTGTGTTTTATTAATATAAAAGTTTTTAAGTATATGTACGGAGCATGGGATTTGTATATGTACGAGTTAGATGGATGTGTAACATGTATTAGTATATGTACGAGAAGACATAATTACAATAAATTATCGGCACATTATACAACAATTAAGAACGACAAATCCTCAACATCATAGTCACTAAAGGTACGCTCCTTCTTATTTAGTTTCCATTTTTTATTTGACGTTGACTGTGTTGATTGTTATGATCACAATGCTTTAAGACATTTTAGGTTTAAAGCAAAATAATGAATGAATATATATGCCTCAATGGATGGTAAGGATTTTGTAGCTAATGATCCGAAAAATGATGCATGTTAGTTCAAAAACTCATAATTTGGGCTTAACTCGGTCATAGTTTGATTTCAGTTTGTGGATCAAGTTTTTAAGTTTTATCGAGTTTTTTCATTTTGAATTTTTTTAATTTTTTATAGAGTTTAAAGTGTTTTTTAGTCAATTGAGTTAGACCGAGTAAAATTGGATTAAATTATAGAATATTATGTCCTTCGGTTATTAAGGCATGTGAAATCTCTTTTCGTTATTTGCACTCTCTTATCGTTGTTTGAGTATTTTTTTATTTTCGCAATGGATGAGTGAAAATGAGATTATGCGTATTAAGTGGATGGAGTGTATTAAAATGATAAGAAAAGACACAATTACAACAAATCATCATAATCAATTGGCATATGATATTAGGAACAACAAATCATCATCATCAATTGGTCATTATAAGTAGGTTTCTCCCTTTTTAGTTCTCATTTTTTATTTGATGATTGTTGATTGTGATGATTTTTATGATGATGATAATGCTTAAGGACAATTTAGGTTGGTAAGGATTTTGTAGTCATAATGACCAATGCATGTTAGATCTAATTTGATTTATGAATGGCCAATATTTCAATTAGATTACTCGGGCTTACCTCGATCATAGAGTCTAAAGCTTTTTCTTTTTTAAGTCAATTGAGTATTTGGACTATATAAATAGAACAAGTGGATAAGTTTGAGTTATTACAACATGTAAAATCTTTTTTATCTAAACATGGGAATTGATATTTAAATCTTTTTTATCTAAACTTGGGAATTGATATTTTGAGTTTCGTCAAGGTTTGCACTATCTCTATCGTAATAACCTATTAGAAATTTTTTTTTTAAACGAGATTTTGTGTTTGTATAATATAAAAGTATTTTAGTGGGGGAGGTGGTTGCGTTGTAACGTATATGTATGATGGAGCATGAGATTTTTTAATATACTTATAGAATGGGGTTGTTCTTTGTAATAATGGAGTGTATTAAAGCGATAGAGAAGACACAATTACAAGAAATTATCAACACATTATACAACAATTGGGAACGAGTACAGAAATTATCGGTACACTTCTTCCTCTTTAGTTCCCATTTTTTATTTGATGATAATGGATGACATTGATTGTGATGATTGTTATGATGAAGACAACTCTTTAAGACATTTTAGGTTTAGACAAAATAGCGATGGGCCATAATGATCATGCATGTTTAGATCCAATTTGATTTATGAATGACCTATATTTCAATTGATTACATATTCAAAAACTCAAAACTCAAACTTAACTCAGTCATCGTTTGATTTCAATTTGTGGATCGAGTTTAAATTTCAAATACTTCAAACTGATTTCAGTTTGTGATCAAGTTTTTGAGTTTTATGAAGTTTTTTCGAATCGATTTTTAAGTTTCTACATAGTCTAAAGTTTTTTGAGTCAACTGAGTTAGACCTTGTAAAATTGAGTATTTGAACTATTTAAATAGAATAATTGGAACTATATATACCAGTTCTAGAATTAGTTTGCACTCTCTTTAAATATAAAAAGTATTTTAACGGGGGAGGTGGTTGTGTTTTAATGTATATGAACAATAGATTTTGTATACTAACTGAGTTAGGTGGATGTGTATGAGAGAACATGGGGGGGTTGTAAAAAAGCATTTAATGGGGGTGGAATGAATTAAAGTGATAGGAGAAGACACAATTACATGAAGGGTAATGTTATTATATGCAGCCCCAATTTCTTTTTCCATACACCCCTTTTGATTTTTTCTTTTTATATTCCAAATCTACCCTTCCTTGTTTTCCTGAGAAATGTTACCTGTTTCCCAAGTTCCAAGGCTAAGGCTCCCCCGACCTTCTTTTCTTGAAGTCATCTTCTGCAACTCAACTGGTTCAAACTCACAGTCCTCTTTGAAATAATTCATGGATGTTCTTCGCTAATTCGGCGGCTCTCCTCCTCATATCCTCTCCCTCTTTGGATGCCATCAACATCCTCACTGCATCTTCAATGGCAGCTGCTCCCACCATCTCTCCAATTCTTAGAAGATTTGTAACCAGCATTATGTTCCTCAGTTGATCAGAGTGCATTGGCCAAGCTGCCATTGGAACTCTCATGCTGATGCTTAATGTTTTCTATGCAAGAGTTCCAACCGCAGTGGCTCAAGAACCCACCTGTGGATGGGGGGACCAGGATTTCCATTTGTGGAGCCCAGTCTTCTACAACCATTCCCATCCCTTCCACTCTTTTTTCATAATCTTTTGGTAGCCAACTCTCTTATCTTCTTTTCCCTCTGCAAATATGTCTCCTCTGTCCGCTTCTCACTACACCCATATGAATCTTTGCTTACTGTGTTCTAGTCCGACGGCAAGCTCGCAGACTTGCTCATCGGATATCGACGACATCATCCCAAAGGAGACGTAGGAACCGATTTTGGAGGTTGTTTCTCTAGCCACTCCATGCAAGGATGTCATCCAATGCCATTCATGTTGAGACTTGAGATATATAGGATTAACGGACCCAACAACCCAAAGTCTCTTCTTCCTGAGGAATGGTTCTTAAGTCAACATATCAAGAAAATCGCCTTCTATAGGCCTGCACGTATTGAACAGATTGCCAAATGCCGACATCATTTGATGATGACTGCACAAATTCAATGAAGCAATCCTTGAAGCAGCCTTCCCATGAGAGACGGCAATTCAGGGAGTTTGATTTGAATGAACCCTCCCTTTAACCACTGTCATCAGAGTGATAATAGAGATATTTGAGTGGAGAGAGAGACGAGCACTACGACGCGAGTTGAGTTCGAGTCTGAAGACCCGACCCTCGATTGGCCCAACTAGTGTGCATTATAATGTTGCACACACTAACATAATCCTGCGGAAGATTTATGAACATTTCATAATATCGCATGAATAATCAACATACATTCCAAAGCAAACAAGTTCCCACCAATGATTACATTGAGTCAAATACAAGCAAAGTACAAAAGAGGTATAATATTACAAATCTCATATTTGAATATCATTATACAACTTCAATATCCTCACAACTCTCAAAACATAAAAGATCTAAATCAACCAAGCTTTCCACTTGGTTCTTCACTTCGTCCATATCCGACCATCCCTTGGCTCGATCTTAATTATGTACTCTAAACCTGCATACACATCTAGTGAGGGAATTTATGGGCTTAGTCAAAGTGCCCAGTATGCGAAGACAAGCTGAAATCCTTCATCGAAACATTTTTGGACATGCTTCTACACAAGACATGGCAGTCCTGCCACGACTGCATGGCCCCACTTCTACTCGTGGTACCACCTCCACGCATGGCCAAGCTCAAAATGCACCCTCTAAGCAATCGAGCACCAAAGCCAATCTTTCAGAGTTCCTTTTAACGAGTCTCCAACCATACGTTTACTTACATATTCGATTCTAAAATCATATTTTATCATTAAAAGTATCATATACTTTTTTATCTTCTACAGGGTTGTAAAATCTCTCATTCAAATCATACTTTGCTCTTACATTTGAAATTCATATCTTTTCCTCATAAAAGTATCATACTTAATACTCTTCTTCAAAACATCATTGTTTTAGGAAAACTTCATATTACAAATATCATTTCGAAACTTCCTTTCATAATCTCATTCTTATAATGATATCAAGATCAAAACACATATTGAAATCATACGTACATCTTTATTTCCAACTTCCATACTCAATTCATATAAAATACTCATTAATATGCAATGTGCTCATGCCATGGGTATCATGATCCATGTATGCTCTCATCATCCCCCATACCTAGGTGTTTCCTAGACTCACTTACAACCACGAGGAATACTACATTCCCATACTCCTATTTCAATTTACACCTTGGAGTACCATACCCCATACCATCAACTCAACCGGATTCACCAGGGAGTATTACATTCACCTTTACCATCATTCCCATTCTTACATTTCTACATACTAACATTCACAGTCATATAAATTTCAGTCACAATACCAAGGTCTGTCGGAACTGCTCAGCCCATTGGTCTCATCATCTGTGACTACTGTCATTCCCAATTACAACATCAAGGTTTGTCCTAGAACTTGCTCAGCCCATTGATTCATCAACTGTAATGTCTATATCATTCATCACATTACTTAACACCTAAATTAGACCAATGTCCCTCTATTCTATCAACAGTCTTCCCATCCCTTTCCATGTACCTGAGGATGGATGCAAATGACCATACCATGCATGTCAATGCATTCTTTGTCATGCTACTTCTACTCATGTATGTTTCATGCTCTTATTCTCTTTAAAAAAATACAATAATAATTTATAAACCCAAACTATCTCAAGATACATATTGTAACAACCCGACCCGATTCTTCAGGATTTTAGAGGTTTGGTAACAGTAGGGAGAGTGTGGGCTCCATGGTGGGCCCTGGGTTGCCCGGTTTTGAGTTTGGAGACTCGAAAGGCATTTTGGTGATTTTGGATTATTCAAGAATTTGTCATTCCAAAATATTTTAAAATCACACATTTTTCTCTGATGTTCAATTTTCGATATTCAAGTTTTATTAGGTTTTAAATTCATTTATTTTGGAAAAGCAAACTTGATTTTTGAGATTTTTGACTTTTTACATGTTTTGAAAACCTAGACCTAACCCTAAACTTCTCCCCTTCAAAACCCTTTCCTTGTGCCGCACTGTAGCAATGTGCTACTGTGATACCCCTACTCACCAATGTGGGAAAAGTCCCACATCGGTGGTGGAGGGGGAAAAAGTGGGGGATATAAGTGGCCAAAGCCCCTTTGACCATGTGTGAGGCCTTTTGGACCGGGCCACGTGGGCTCGGGCCCAGAAACAAAACCGTACGGGTTTGAGCTGTGTGCGAGGCCCGAAGCGGACAATATCACACTGAGTCAAGCCCTAAGCCCTGTTGTCGGGTCGGGTCATTACAAATATGGTATCAGAGCCGAGTTCAACACTTGGACTGTGTGGGCTTTCCTCCTTCCCTGCAGTTGTTGAGCTGGACCGGGTCGAGCCGGGGACGGCTCGAAGCTTTAGGGAAGGTGATTGTGATACCCACCTCTCCCCAAACCAATGTGGGAAAGTGTCCCACATCGGTTTGGGAGAAGAAAAAATTGGGGAATATTGGTGTAGCCCCCCTTGACCATGTGTGAGGCCTTTTGGGCAGGGCCACGTGGGCCTGGGCCCAGAAACAAAACCGTCCGGGTTTGAGCTGTGTGCGAGGCCCAAAGCGGACAATATCACACTGAGTCAAGCCCTAAGCCCTGTTGTCGGGTCGGGTCGTTACAGCTACAGTGCCGCGTCTGCTGTTGCTTCGGCCCTCCTTCACCTCCTCTTTCTCTCAGCTCTCTGGTTTCTCTCTTCCCCTCCTCCCTCTTTCTCGAGCTAACCCAAAAGCCCCTTTTCACCGCCACCTCCACCTCGCTATTCTCTTTCCCTCTGAAACCGTAAATCCCTCTCAACCTAGCCTCGTCCGCCGCTGCCGCCCCTCTTCTCTCTTCTCCAAATCCGCCGGATTCCATCCTTCCCGCCGTCGTCGGAGTTCGGATTCGCCTGCCCCGACCGCCGAATCCTCCTCCGGTGCTACCAGGTACTCAAGTTCCTCCTCTCTTCTCCTTGATCTTCTTCTTTCTCTTTCCCTATCTCTGGTTTCCTTCCTCTTCCCTTCTTTTCGTGGTCTCTCAGCTAAGCGCCGAGTCAACTCAGTCGAGTCACTGAGTTGACTCGGGTGGGTTCGGTTCTCGGCTTGGCAGCCCAGGCCCATTTAGCTGTTGGACCAACAAACTAGGCCCAGCCCGACTCGCGGATCTGGCCTAGTTCGCCAGATCTAGTCCGGCCCAGCTAGACACAGACCCAACTCAACCAGTTCGGCCCGGCCCGATTCAGGCCCTGCCCTTTTCGACTTAGTTTCAGGCCCGGCCCAGTTTCAAACCCAGTCTCTAGTTTTGGGCTCAGTTTCGAGCATGGCCCAATTTTGGACCCAGTTTTCAGTTTCGGGCCCACTTCAGTTCAGTTTGGACCCCACTCGTTTTCGGGCGCGTTTGTAGTCCATACTCAGTTTGACCTGTTTTGCCCGGTTACTTATCCTTGTGCTCTTGTTTCAACAGATTGAGCCCCTTCAACCCTCAGAATCATTTTCTCACATTGGATTTCAATGACACATACAGGTGAGGGAACTTACCACCGCTTTTAGCATGCATCTCTGCATCTTACTCTATCAAATGTACGGGTACGAAATGAGGCGAATGGGGGTCCTCGGTATTATCAGCCACTCGGCAAGGGAACTGTTGATACCATTATGTGGCGGGCCCCCATCCGAGTGTATTTGTATCCGATGCCCGCAGAGGCATATACAAGTTGATCATCTAATGTTACGATTGATTGGTTGTGTGTTGACATGATTAGGGTTTATTTTTATTGATAATATGTTAAGATGTCAACATGCGAATATATGATATGTGGTGATATATGCCTGATTATGGTGTGATATGTCGTGTTGATAATATGTTGTGTGATTATGTGATAGTTAGATTGAACTGCTAGACATTGTAATATGTTTGGATGTTAACATGCCAGCCCGTGATAAACAATGATGTATACACCTGATTATTATGTGATGAACTATGTTAATAGCATGTGTAGGCATAGAGGTAATTGTACATACATATAACTGACGTATGTGGGATTTTGGTGGGGGCATGGGTAATAGGCAACATCAGGATCTAGAGACTCCCCCTAACTTGTCGGGTAGTTAGGGTGGGGATGTTATGTGGGACTGCAGCAGTGGACGCGTGGTTGGGATTCAGACTCCCTTATGATTGGAAATGGTAGTCGTAACCCCTTGCATGGATCAAATGGTCAGGTCGTCTTATATTTCCCGAATGTACCCATGAGAGAGGACGTGATCTGATTTAGAGAACAAGGTGCTTGGGAGTCCCAGATAAGGACTAATTGGGAAGTAATTATGTTAACCCTAGATAGGCCATCAGGCTGAATGTTGGTTCACCCAAGGTAACCTTAGAAGCCCCTTGCGGTTCCGATACCCGAATGTGTGACGGGTGAGGTGATCCCTGGATGACCGAGTAGGCTAAGGAGGTGTTCGCCCACTCATTGGCCAAGGGACGGTGCTGGTGAGGAACAACTCCCGCCAGTATGCCTTGTGGTCCCTGGATGACCGAGTAGGTTGAGGAGGTACTCGCTTAGGTAGAGGGACGGAGCGGTGAGGGACAGCTCTTGCAGGCATAGTTTGTGATCTCTAAATGACTGAGTAGGCTGAGGAGGTGCTCGCCTAGGTCGAGGGACAATGCTGTGAGGGACAGCTCCCGCTGGTATGGTTTGTGATTCCCTAGATGACCGAGTAGGCTGAGGAGGTGCTCGCCTAGGTTGAGGGACGAAGCGGTGAGGGACAGCTCCCACTGGCATAGTTTGTGATCCCTAGATGACCGAGTAGGCTGAGGAGGAGCTCGCCTAGGTCGAGGGACGATATGGTGAGGGACAGCTCCCGCTGGTATGGTTTGTGATTTCCCGGATGACAGAGTAGGTTGAGGATGTGCTCACCCGCTCATTGGTCGAGTGATGGTGCGATGTGATGTGATGAGATATTCCAGGCTAGGACACTTGTAGGGTGGGGACAGCCTGCGATGTGATGAGATATTCCAGGCTAGGACACCTGTAGGTGGGACAGCCTGTGATGTGATGAGATATTCCAGGCTAGGACACCTGTAGAGTGGGGACAGCTTGCGATGTGATGAGATATTCCACTGCTAGGACACCTGTAGGGTGGGGACAAGCCTGCGATGTGATGAGATATTCCACGCTAGGACACCTGTAGGGTGGGGACAGCCTGCAATGTGATGAGATATTCCAGGCTAGGACACCTGTATGGTGGGGACAGCCTGTGGTGCGATGTGGTAGTGTGTTTACCCGCGGTTATGGTATTGGGGTTCATTGTTGAGACTTGTGTTGTGGGCGTTGATTCACCAGGAATTTATGGGCTCCTAACGAGTGAGTTCGGCCGGCTCACTCGGTAGAAGACCTATAGAATCTTGTGAGGGGTGGACACGTAAATCGTATGGAGACCAGTGTATGGGGTTCAAGGTCATATGTCTGACTATCGAGACTCGGGTGCTTGGTTGATGAGACCATAGATGAGTCTGGTTGGCAGTTCGTTGAGGACTGGTGAGGTGGTTCCTCTCGTGTGGTAATCAGTTTGGGACTCTTGTGAGTCTGACTCTTGGGTTGGTCGTGGTATGTGTTCGGGTTGTCATAGGGGGTCATAGGTCTAGCTGAGGACTAGAGACCCCGATCAGACTGAGGATCAGTCTGCGTACCCGTGGATGGGTGGGCTGTTGCAGTTGGGCACATAAGGGAGTTGCATTGGGTTGGTTGGAGGATGTTCTAGAGGCTCGTGGACGTGGTCCCGTGTGCTAGGGGTAGGGCACATATTTATATGGTCATGCATGTAGACATCCTAGACATTGATGTGTCCATATGATTATATGTAATGTATGCTTGATGACTTATGATGCATGTGTTACCCTCACTGGGCATGTAGAGCTCACCCCTTGCCTCACAGGTACTTCATAGAGGAAGGGTCGGCAGGACCCTCAATCAGACGTTGGGACGTAGAGTTGCAGCTTTGTACTTGTCATGGTTTTATTTTGTACTTGGATGAATGTAATAATGAGTTGAAGCTATAATTTGTAATTATGACTGATGCTTATGATTTTTGATTTATTGGCGGATTGCTATGGTTAGTGTGGGCTGCAGGAGCGGTGTCACCCATTTAAAAAAAAAAGTATATCCGAAATTGTATTGGATCGGTTTTAGGAGTTCGTATCAGTTTTAACGTGCCCGTAGCGGGACGGGTCGTTACACATATCTTTATTTTCATTAAGTATCAAATCATTTGAACACATCAAATTTACTTGATAATTTACTCATACCGTACATATATACTATCGTTCATAATTCCATTTCAAACACATCATAACAAAAATCTACGACAGTTACATAATCATAATCATACAGTTTAAATATGAAATCAAATCATTAATTATCATAAAACAGTGAGTACATAGTTCACCCCATAGTGTTTCAACAAAGTAGGAAAACCTACTTGATTCGTAGTGATTAGTTGATTATGCAACGGTACGTGCAACGTCTGGATTCCTCTCAAGTCCTTCATTCATTTCCATGCATCAAAACATAATATACACATTATTAGCTCTACTCACATTGATCGTCCTCAATTTCTAATCTTTACATGATATTCTCAATACCTAAGGTCTCACTAAGTCTCATGAGTCACTTACTGAAAGCCATTAGGGTCTATGTGAACCCAAATACATGATTACCCTTACATATATAAGACTTTGTAAAACTAGTAAAGTCTCAAGTTAAGAATGAAAGTTGTGAAGTGAACATCTATAGTGCAAGGTTTTTAAATCACAATCCAATGGTTTTGGGGCTTGAAAGACAGTCTTACTTTCAATGGTTTTGATATTGAAAAACAGTCCTAAAACGAACCAGCTAGGGGCTGAAATCACCCCTAACATCTAGCCGATCATGGACTGAATAATCAATCCACATTGCTAATAATTCTGGCTGGTTGAAACCGTGACTCAGCAGAGAGCCCTAAGGAATTGCAATGGCCCATTGTGCATTTTTGTCAAACAGGTGGAGAGCGACCACTTCCTTTGCTACAGCTGCATCAGTTGGTGGTTCCTAGTCCTCTTCAAATGAGGCTTACATAAGTTTGGAGAGTACAAATCACCTCCATGGAAACCAAAGGGGGGGTGTAGTGTTGATAAATTTCCATAGGCTTAATCAAATTTCTTTATGTTTATAATTAAAGGAGATTTAGTAAATCTTAAACCCACTTTGGGAAATAAGGCCACATCTTATAGACCATCCAAATTCTAATACCAACCCCACCAAAGGGCAACGTCTTCTTGCTAGCAGATTGGGTAATCTCAGTTGAAACCATGGAAAGGTAAATTGTTTCTCTCAACAAGGTGAAGAGATACTTTGCCCTACAACACTACCCCCACACAACCATTTTCTCAAACAGTGGGTGGGCAAACCTCATTGGCCATGTAAACATCATTAAATGTTAAAGATTTAAATAGCTGAATTAAACACAATGGAGCAGCAAGGGGGGTGGGTAACAATGAGGGATTTGATCCAATAATTACAATACTTTTATCCTTCCTTTACTTTTTGTTCCCCATTTCGATTTGCCTACCTCGAAATTGTTATTTAAATTAAATCTAAACATCCTAGCATGCTTTCTTAGCTCTGAAATATAATAAAATCACCATACCTCTAAGAAATTTGGGGGATTTCACGAATGAGTGAATCTTAAGCTTGGACTTGAGCCCTTTCTTCCTTCTTGCATCTCTTTCTTCTCTCTTCAGATCTCCTTGTTTTTCTTCTCTCGGTTTCCTCTTCTTTTCCAGATTTTCTTCTCCTTTGACACTTACTGATTTAAATGTGAGAGAATGGAGCAGAAATGGGAGGGGAAGAAGAGATAGTGACGTGGTGTAACGCCCCGACCCAAGTGGGCCCGGAACGTCACTGATTTTTTTTTTTTTAAACAAATCTCAAGATTCTAACTCGGTCGGATCAAAGGTTAGGCCCAAAAACAAAAGCCACACATGAGCCCAATAGATGAACTCAAACATATACCATAAGCCTACCCAAAACACAATCACAAACACATAATTCTATAAATGAGATTTTATTAAATCACAACCAGAGTAGCTACGGAACACATAGTGATTTAATACATCACATCAACACAAGCTAAGTACCACACACGGTACTTTACAAAAACATATGGTTCAAGAAACTAAAAGACGAAGATAGCGGAATTCCCCTCAGTGGGAATCCCAAGGCAACGTAGCAGCTTATCCATCCTAAGCTTCATACGGAGGGTTCTCCTCCTCGGGCACATCTCCTGAAATGTGAGTGGCTGTGAGCTAAATAGCCTAGTGAAGGAAATATAACAATGTAGTCTAATGAACATCAGGTTAGTCAAATAATCAACATTTTCAATATAACTGTTTAAAGCTTGCCAAATTCTCAAGATTGTTCCATGACTGTTGTCATCCACCGTAACCCTAGATACTATACTAACACCAATAGTATTAAGTCCTGACACTGTCAAAATACTCCTTGCACGTACATCACCGGTATACACCTCAAAACCAGTACTAACACACCTTGTTAGTCACTGTCGACCCACCTAGTCCAGTAGATATAATCGACACACTCAGCTCGGCGATGGTTCAATAATAAATGTACGTGAAAGCAGTATCACATAACTCATAATCAACATCATCACATATAACCATCATAAGCACTTCTTACAACAGTGCATCATGTTCAGGCACATGGGTGGGTTCACCAAACTTGAAACCATTCATTGCTCAAGGTCTATTTAATAAACCTTGTCACACCCGGTCCAAAAACGGCAGGTGAAGCGGATCAAAATTTTCTTTTCCAAAAATTTTCATACAAAGTAACAAATATCGCACATGGAACTTACACGTATGAACATATTTATATATATACAATTGTATTAGTCTAAAAGGGATAAAGTCTCCTACCGAAATTTCGACAGAGTCTCCCCTAAAACATGAACAGTTGGGTCTATGATGACCTCTACAAAAAAAAAATAATCACCTGCTCAATAATTACATATCACAACATACTTGACTCCATTCACCAAATACTAAATGCCCCAAACTTCAAATCTTAACTGGAGTTCCCATAATAACATTCATACCTTCATAGTCATTAAACATGGTTTATAGAATAATTACATCAATATTACATATAACCATGTAGAGCAAAATAGCAAAATCTAGAAATTGCAGTGTGCATGAAAAGCAACTAGAAGCATAGACTAAGGTCATCCCCTGGGTCCCTCAGAGCCCCGCCTGAGCGATAGTACCTACAGTGCAAGGAGGTGAGCATCCATAAGCTCAATGAGGAAATCCATGCATGCTACACACACACACGCACCCATATGATGGTGTATAAAATGGAATATGGATACAGCTATGCAAGACACAATGCTATCTAGTCATCCATTGGGAACGAAGTCCTCAACGAAATACTTGTGTATAATAGGAGAATCAATATGATAAATGGACCACGACCCCTAGCAAGACTTAGGGTCCATGACTTACTAAGCGGGAGACTCACGACTGGCGTGACTATGTCTACCTCGCCCTGCATCCCTTCACCTCATGGGTGATTCAGTCAAGCTTAAAGGCGGTCGGAACTGCGTCTAACGAAGCTAGTACCACCCCTATGGAGATAAAAGTATCTAGCTCTGCGCAACCACGCACAAGTGTGTGGAAAAGTCATAAGAGTACCCTACAGTATCAACCCGTAGGAGGTTCACCCTACGACATCAACCACACTGGGACCAAGTCTCCATGGAAAAATACCATTGTTCTTATAAAGTTCACTTAATAGTCTTCATTTATGCTCTTTACCAACTTACCACAATGAGTTGGATTATCACAATATTAGGGATTCAAAAAGGGAAATGGTTAAATCTCATCACCGTTAGACAGAATCCCACATCTTTTATTGGTAGTGGACACAAATCCTACTTTACCCCATTTTTCATACTTCCTCTTAGGATTAACTCAACTAATTGAGTAGAGCATAGGAGAGACAACTTTTACATTGTGACATAAATAAGTTATTCATACATTGAGGACTTACATCATTAAGATAGCATATATAGCTTATTCCATGCAATTTCATACCTTACTCAATTCTCATATTCCTGTTTGACCATGGGAAAAAGGACAACAATATAGGACTGTTTAATTGGATTTATGAGAGTGTCTCTCCTTGCACATAATCCAATTATAATCAATCCCCAATAAATAAATACCATATTTAGTCCTCAGCCTTCTCACCATATCAAATCATAACCCAATTCTTCTCACCTCAACCCAAAGGATTTCACAACAACCATGTTTCCCAAATTCATTCATACACTACATAAAACACAATGGAGATTTCATACAATACATGAAATGCAATATAGAATTCATACATGTTTAGACATCCCATTCATCATTCATAATATACTAATTAAATCTTGTCATGCATATGCTGATGAAGACATCTCAAATAATTTTAATAACTCAAATTTATTTTCCAATCATATAGATAAAAAAATACAGCATTCCTCACCTTAACCTTTTATGAAGTGCCGGGTTGATTTTAGACTTGATCGCTCCCAGGGTTTGGATTAGAAGGCTCTAATCAACACAAGAACACAGATAGAATCCACTTAGTTCAGGTATTTAGCCCTATTTTAAGTTTAAAAGTAAAACCCCAAATTTCCCAAACTCTATCATCTTCCTTTGGTTTCCAAACCCATTTCCAACAAGATTTATGCCCATGCAAATCCCCAAATTGGAAAACCCCCAATATTTTCCATGGAGTTTTCTCCAAATATGGCCCTATTGCCATCACCAACCCCAATCTCACTAGATTTCATGAAAACCTCATCAACATAGAGGAAAGGGAGTAGAAAGTAAAGAAAACCTTACCTTTTAGACAAGAAAATATGCTCCAAAGGAAGCTTGGGGTGATAGCTCTTCAAATCTCATCCAAGCATGAGCCAAAAATCGAATGGGAAAGGTGGGAAGAAGACATTAGGATTAGCTGCTTGAAACTGTTCAAGAAAGGAGGGATGAAGGAGAAGATCGGCAACACTTGGGTTGGGGTTTCTAATACCCCAACTTAAGTTGTGGTGTCGGTCGACTCGACAAACAGGGTCGATCGACCCGACACTATGCACAACTCAAATATTTACTTATTTATTCTAATTTATTTATTTATTTATTTATTTTAACTCATTCTCAACTGGAGTGCTTTCTTAAGGCCACGCGTACCCTGACGGGACCCACATGTGACCCTCACACTACACACAGGTGTAACCCTTATTATTACATCATAAATTTATTAATCTGAAGGGCCGGGCCATTACAAACCTAATTTACACCTACTACAAAGTTAAGTCCCCTCACCGAATTGTGTAGTCTTGAAGTCTCTTTCAATCATGCAAACAAGTGTGCAATCAATAATTGGTCAACATACATAGCATGTAAAGGAATACATACTTGTAGTATTTCAAAATCATACTGCTTTTTCTAAAAATCTCCCGGGTAAATGGAACTGAGTCTCCTACTTGGTTTCTAACCATTTTAAGTTACAATAATCCACAATATAATAATAAATAGGTGCTCAGACCAATTCTCATATTAGTCTTCTGGGCATGACCAGATTGACGTATTGAGATAGGTCTAGATGTACAAGAGACTCAGACCACTTCTCATATTGTCTTCTAGACATGACCGGATTGACGTATTGAGTTAGGCCTAAAGGTCACTCAGTGCCCGACAAATATAACGTCGGCCTGAAAGTGAAGTCACTCAGTGCCCGACATATAGTGTCGGCCTTGAAGTGAATACGTGAATACAATAGTAATACACTATAGCAATAAGAGAAGAAGGGGTTAGTACATTTTTAATTTCTCAAGGGGTATAACCATCACATTAAATTTAGGGTATAACACATGCATCTTAATTCAAACCAAGATTTAACATTCAAAAACTGGGTTCCTCGGAACATGCCTCGGAACCAGGTACTGTGGCTTTGGACTGTCCGAGCCATGGTCTAAACTAGTCCATAGAACCTCGAAACATGGTTTTACTATTCGGATCGTTCGAGGGTCAAGTCTCAGATCGTCCGGAGGTGCTTCTGAACTCAAGAAGACATAAAACAGGGTTCCGGTGGGTTTGTGTGTCTCGGATCATGCCGAGGAAAGCTCAGATCGTCCGGGAGGGGTTCGGTCCTTCCGAACAGGCTTGGGATGTCTCGACAACAGAGGCAGGCAACGGTTAGCCTCTGATGCTTCGGGACTTCTAGCTGAAGCTCGGAACGTCCGAAGGGGTCACACTCAGAACATCCGAAGCACAACTCTCGGACCTTCCAAGGGTCGTCTTCTTCCTCTATCTGCAACAGCAGACAGCGATGCCGAGCGGTGGAGTGAAATACGAATCCAGAAATAGTGGATTTTCTGGATTCGGTCTTCACATCCAACCGATCAGATGGACTCCCCAGTGAGTCTTCTTACCATAGGGAATAGATTAAAACCTTACACTTAGATAAAACATTCAATTTTGACATCAAAACCAAAGTGATACAAGAAAATCCATGTTATTCCTTAAACTTCAAATTGGTTTTACACACTCAAAACTCAGTCAAATTTACTTCTACTTGATTTTAAACCAGTTGAAATTTGCAGATGAATATAAAGGGTACCTTCACTTGAGTTCCTGGTTTGAAAATCCCGACTTTGAAAAAATGTTCCTCTTAAGCTACGGTCAACCGAAAAATTAAAAAATAGACAAAGAGTTGGAGAGGGAGCATGGTCTGGTTGTTCTTGGGTGGATTCACTGGAGAGGGAGGGGTAAAACCAACTGGCGGAGAGGCAATTTATAGAACTAGTTAGGCAATGGGTGGAGGCCACGACGAGTGCTGTATGCAGCCGCAACCCATCGCCCAGCACAGTAACGGCTACAGTAAAAATTACTATTTTGCAGATAAGTCCCTTAAGGGAAATTTGCAGAATTGGTCCAGTTTTGTCAAAAAAATCCATATTTAACTAAAAATATGTTTTAAAAGCTTAATAAATTTAATCCAACATAACAAAAATGTTGGGTTTTAAAAACTCTAATCACCATAAAAATTTGAGGATTTAAAACTCATTAAAGACCATAGATTTAAATAAAATCCATAACTTGACACTATTTACTTGATTTAACTAGGTGTTAAATAAAATGAATTAAAATCCTCATTTTCAAGGTTTTGAAGGAAATAAACTAGACTGTACTAAAAAGGTCTAAAATAAAATGTTTGTTTTCCAAAATTTTCTCATTTTCAAAATCATTTAAAAATATTTATTTCTCCCTTTCGGAGTTTTGTCGGGCGGTTTTAAATACCATTTTCTGAAAGTAAAATAATTCTGAAATCAAAAATAGAAATCTTTGATTAATGAAAATAATATTATCAATAAGTGGTAAATTACAATTTTGCCCCTCCAGCTGGATGAGCTGGATCATTGAGTTTCAAGCTCAGATTGGGCCACACCTGGGGTTTTTCATAAAGCCCTAACCGTAATCTTCGAGATTAACAGGTCTAAGAAGGATCTACTAAACGGACTATGCTTAATTTGAGTCAGGGTATTACACATGGAGTGAAAGAGAACAAGAGAGACATCGGCTGAGAGAGAAGAGAGTAAGAAGGGAAGAATCGCATGGTTTTGTAAAAGGAAAAGGGATCAGTTAGGTTGAGGATGGTTGCCATTTTGGCGAAGGAGAGGAAGGAAAGGGGATCATATGGAGTGATAAGATAGAAGGAGAGGGTTTATTTTAACGTGAATGGGATTCAAGATGGTGTGGGTCTCTAAGGGGCCCACAAGGGTTTGGATTTTATATTTATTTTATCAAATAAATATACATCTATATATTTTAATATATATATATATATATATATATATATATATATATCTCACTAAATAAATCTCAATGAGAAAATAATTTTGATCAAACTACCTTTTACAATAAATTCCACCAAGGGTTGTGGGTCCCATAATCCATCTAAAATTATTTATTTTAATTGAAAATCTAACCTTAAGAAATAAAAATCTAATTTGATATTAAATCTTCCATTCATTTAATTTCACTAAAATAAAGTAACAAGTTATCATAAACAATATCAATTTGTAAATTAGTTATGCCCGTCGCTACTGACCAGCTACTCCGGATCGGGTCATTGCAGATGTTTCTCTACTTCTCAATAGATTCAAGGTCGTGGAAAACGTGTGCAAATGCGGAGATGCAATAGAAGGAGTAGGTGTAGAAAGAAATAATCTGAGTATCTATTGAATATCTAGCCTATTACATGTATATATAACATCTAGCCGACCCTAGGGCTATCACAATTCAAACTGTAACTCTATGTTAATCATAAATCAAATACACCTCTTAATTAGAGGTAAACCCAAACTAGGAATCCTAATTAGATAATAACTCTAATTATTCCAACACACTCCCGCAAGCTGAAGTGCGGATGAAAAGCAAAGGTTGGAACGTGAAGAAACGGTAGGTGAACTGCAAACGTGGCACACTAACTGGCCACAAAGATTTGTTGAAGCGACACACTGATTGGCTGCAAACTCATTGAAGAGTAGCATCATTGACTTGCTGCAAATATGATAGGCCGGAGAATACCTACTGGCGGCCTGAAATAGAGAAAGATTCTCAGACTGACGGCAGTGGCCTGTAAAACAATTATCCAGCAAAACAACGATTGTAATATGCGATAAAGACAGGTAATGAATGACCTGCGAAACAAGGGCATAATAAATGCCAAAACAAGGCTCAAGCCATCACATCGATCAATAAGATTGGAAAGGCCAGCAAATAATAGTTGTAGCCATAAATGCCAGCAAATAAAGGCTATAGCTGTAAAGGCCAGCAAAATAGGTTGAAGCCATGAAAGGCCAGCAAAAAAGGTTGAAGCCATGAAAGGCCAGCAAAAAGGCTGAAGCCATAAAAGGCCAGCAAACAACGGAGACGAATTAGAGTCCTCCAAATAAAAGGAGTGGATGAATTCCATAATAAATGGACATGTGTCTAAAAACATGCCCTCTCATTTTCGAGAAACAACAAAACAAAACGTGAAAGATGTGCTCAAACGAAGGGCAAGTTGCGCCCTTTTCTTCGACTTCAACAAAGTAGGAGGAGAAGGGCAATTTGTGTCTCTTACTTCAAACTCTCCCCCTTTCTTCCTGACACAGGTCTCACAAATCGTGGCGAGAAGAAACAACAGAACACGAATGGTGCAAAACTATATCTGAATTCGACCGTCGATGGCGACGGCAAACAACAAGCATGCTTGAGCAGGGTGCTTCTAAATGGGCAGAATAAGTGGCCAAACAAGCGATGCTCGAACAACAATGGAGGATCGACAACAAGGGAGAATCAGCGCTGTAGCAGAGCGTGTATTTTTTTTTTAAATCTCTTAAGAAAAACAGCAATGCAAATAGTCATTGGAGGGAGATGATGGCGGGAGACTGTCTTCTGATTTCCCTTTTTCCTCTCCTCCTCATCAGGTACTCTATCTGCTTTTATTCTTCACTTCATTGTCTATTTAGATTGGTAAAGTGGGCGAATAAGGAGATTCTCCTCATGCATCTTATTCAGGTTTTTCACGTCACCACTCAAATATCAGAAAAGATGTGTTGCTGCATTTCCTGATCAACAAGGTTTCTTGGTGGGATCAATAGAAGGGAGGGTCTGCAATCAGATCTTTAGACAACAAATCTGCATAAATTGGCTACAAACAACAGCGATGGAGGTGTTGGCTGAACAGATCAGATGACTACGAGGGCTCGCTGCCAAGTGCCTGCTGAAACTTGGCACAAAACGATGCTGAAACGTGGGCACCAAGGCAGAAGAGGCCCATCTATGCAGCAGAACAATATATGACAGCAATAGCAAAGGTGAGGGAAATGGGATCTAGGTTTTAGAGAAAGGAGAACGAGTAGGAGGCGAATCCGCTAGGATGAAACACCGGTGCAATGCCCATCTTCTTTCTTTCTAATTTGTCAAACAAAGTCCCAAATCATAAAACTCAAGCCACCTAGATCTGCAATCAGCGACACTTGGTAAGGCAGTCTAGTTGAGAAAGGTAGCAGGCTGTTGAAATATCTATCATTGATTGGCTGTTTAAAGTTGTTCTATTTCTTAGGCACTAGGAAAGTTCTGTTGCAGCTTGTTAGTAGTGCCAATTATTTAGGTGTTTATTTGACTTAGTCATCTACCACAATTAGGAGTTGTTAACTGTGGGTTGTTTGTTATCTGATTTCATGCTCTTGTAAGGCTATATATTAGCCAACGTTCATATTCAATAATAATGATTAATTCTCCTACTCAAGACTTTTTTAATACATTAACAAGTGGTATCAGAGCCACTCAGGGCCTGATCACAATCATTGAAGCAGCAGCTTGACGTCTTGCAGCAACAAGCAGACATGACGACAGAAAGCAACTTTGTTCAACTAGCTATTCCTTCGTTTTGATGGTCACTATGACCATTGGAGTATGCTGATGGAGAACTTTCTGAGGTCAAAGGAGTACTGGCATTTAGTGGAGCATGGAGTTCCAAGCCTTGCAGAAGGAGCAACACCTGCACAAGCGAAAGAGTTGGAGGATCAGAAACTCAAGGATCTAAAGGCCAAGAATTATTTGTTTCAAGCCATTGACAGATTCATTCTTGAAACAATTCTGAAGAGAGATACATCCAAAGACATATGGGAGTCATTGAAGCAAAAGTATCAAGGTACAGCAAAATTAAAGCGAGCACAACTTCAAGCCCTTCGAAAGGAATTTGAGATAGTTGCATATGAAGGGACGAGAATCTGTAAATGAGTATTTTGCTAGAACTCTTACGGTGGCCAATAAGATGCGCATACATGGAGCAGTGATGGAGGATATAACTGTCGTTGAAAAGATTCTCTGGTCAATGACAGCCAAGTATGATTATGTTGTTTGCTCTATAGAAGAGTCAAATGACATAGACAGTCTCTCAATTGATGCACTTCAAAGCAGCTTGTTAGTTCATGAACAACGCATGAACTGCCATGTGATCAAGGAACAAGCCTTACAGATTTTTCATGAAGGAACCTCATGAGGAAGAGGAAGGGGACAGTGGCAGCCCTTGAGGACGTGGAAGAGGTAGAGGTCGATCAAGTAATTTTGATAAATCAACAATTGAATGCTATCATTGTCATGAATTGGGGCATTTTCGATCCGAACTGTCCAAAATGAGAGAAGGATCTCAATCAAATTTTACTCAAGTAGAAGAAATGTTGCTGATGGCTTACGTGGAGATCAAGGAATCCAATCACCATGATATTTGGTACTTGGTTTCAGCGTGTAGCAACCACATGTGTGGAAACAAAGGATTATTTTCTCAAATTGATGAGACTTTCAGAGAGCAAGTCAAACTGGGAAACAGCAGAAGCCTAGCTGTGAAAGGAAAAGGTAATATCAAAATTACCTTGAATGGAAGTTTGCAAACTATCACTGGCGTTTTCTATGTACCTTGGTTGAAGAACAATCTCATAAGTATTGGTCAACTACAAGAGAAGGGGCTCATTGTACTCATTCAACAACACGTGTGTAAGATTTTTCATCCTACAAAAGGTCTCATTGTTCAGGCACAAATGTCATCAAATAGGATGTTTTCTCTTCACACACAAAATCCAACTCATGACCAGACTTGTTTTGCATCCACCACACCAAACATTGCATGGTTATGGCACAACAGGTATGGCCACTTAAGCTTTAGAGGAACTAAAAACGTTGCAGCAAAAGAAGATGGTGAAGGGACTTCCTCAGCTCGAGTCTCCAACAAAGTTGTGTGAGGATTGCCTGTTGGGCAAGCACCACAGAGATGAATTTCCAAAGGAAATTACATGGCGAACTGCTCAAGCATTAGACCTGGTCCATTTCGATATTTGCGGGCCTATCAATCCCATTTCAAACAGCAAAAAAAAGGTATCTGCTTACCTTTATTGATGATTTCAGCCGAAAAACATGGCCTTATTTTCTACATGAGAAATCAGAGGCCTTTGATATTTTTGTGAAATTTAAGAATACTGTTGAAAAGGAAATTGGATTAAATGTTAAGTGTCTCCGTACTAATCGTGGTGATGAATTCACTACTTTTTGTGAGAAGAATGGCATTCGCAAACAACTTACAGCTGCCTATACCCCATAGCAAAATGGGGTTGCAGAAAGAAAAATTCGCACCATTATGATTATGGTTCGGTGCATGCTAGCACAGAGAAGAAAGTTCCAAAAACTTTTTGGCCCGAGGTAGTAAACTGGAGTGTACATGTTCTGAATCGTAGTCCAACATTCACTGTGAAGAATCTAACACCAGAGGAAGCTTGGAGTGGACATAAACCATCAGTTGAGCATTTTCGTATTTTTGGATGCTTAGCTTTTGTTCATGTACCTAGATCATAAAAGAAGCAAACTTGAAGACAAAAGCATGAAGTGTGTGCTCCTCGGAGTTAGTGAAGAATCTAAAGCATACAGGTTTTATGATCCAATTACTCGAAAAATCATAATTAGCTGAGATGTGGGTTGTGATGAAGACCAAGGCTAGGAATGGAATGAAAGCTGCAGTCAAAAATTAGTTCCTGTTGAGCCTGTTGATTTTAAAGATAATGATGGACAAGCACATGTAAACATGGGCCCTCGTCATGCCACATATGAGGAAGAAATTGATGAAGGAGGGTCCAGACGTGTTGAAGAAGACATTGCTGCCCTCCACCAAGAATCCATGCGGATGAGGCTTCTCCACCAAGACCTCGTGCTGCTGAAGCAAGAAGACAGCCAGCTTGGATGCAAGATTATGTTAGTGGTGATGAGTTTTCAGAAGAAGAAGAATCCACGACTCATTTTGCCATGTACATGGATAGTGACCTAGTAGCCTTCGATGATGCAATTAAGGAGGAAAAATGGAGAAAAGCTATGGATGCAGAAATTGAAGCAATCGAGAGAAACAACACTTGGGCACTCACTGATTTACCTGCAGGAGAGGTCCATTGGAGTAAAATGGATATTCAAAACTAAGCTCAAGGAGAATGGGGAAATCGACAAGTACAAAGTTCGTCTTCTAGCAAAGGGGTATAACCAAAGATATGGGATTGACTACGCTGAAGTGTTTGCCCCTGTGGCTCGACTTGATACAATCCATCTAGTCATTGCCTTGGCAGCTCAACATGGTTGGAATATCTACCAACTTGATGTGAAATTAGCCTTTTTGCATGGAGAACTCAATGAAGATGTCTATGTAGAACAACCTCCTGGGTATGAGAAGAATGAACAAGATCAAAAAGTGTACAAACTCAAGAAGGCACTCTATGGTCTCAAGCAAGCTCCTCGAGCTTGATATAGCCGGATTGAGTCCTATTTCATGAAGGAAAGTTTTAAGAAGTGTCCTTACGAGCATACCTTGTTCATTAAAACAGATGAAGAGGTAATTTTCTGATTGTCTACCTTTATGTTGATGATCTTATATTTACTGGGAATAATGAGCACATGTTTACAAAGTTTAAAAATCTATGATGGAGGAGTTTGATATGACTGACTTAGGAAAAATGAGATATTTTCTTGGAATAGAGGTTGTACAAACAACCAAAGGGATCTTCATTGGACAAAAAAATATGCTTCTGAAATTCTAGAGAGGTTTCAATGGCGAACAACAATCCAGTTCAGAATCCAATTGTCCCTGGAGTTAAGCTGTTAAAGAACTCAGGTGAAAATATAGTGGATGCTACTCTCTACAAATAAATTGTGGGTAGTCTCATGTATCTTACAGCCACTCGACCAGACTTGATGTATGTAGTCAGTCTTATTAGCAGATACATGGAATCACCAGCAACATCACATCTTCAAGATGCAAAAAGAGTGCTTCGTTATGTCAAAGGAACAACAAATTTGGGGTTGTTTTATAAAAAGGAAAAATCTGAGGAATTGATTGCTTTTAGTAATAGTGATTACGCATGAGATTTAGATGATCGAAAGAGTACAACGGGCTATGTTTTTAAACTTAGTTCAGGTACTGTGTCCTGGTCTTCAAAGAAGCAACCAGTGGTGACATTGTCAACCACTGAAGCTGAGTTCATTGCAGCTGCAACTTGTACTTGTCAGGGTGTTTGGCTAAGAAGACTACTTGAAGAATTATGTTGTGCTCAGAAAAATTCAATGGTAATTTATTGTGACAACAGCTCCGCGATTAAACTATCAAAGAATCCGATGATGCATGAGAGAAGCAAACATATAGATGTGAGATTTCATTTTCTTCGTGACTTAGCAAGAGAAAGTATTTTAGAGCTGGTTCACTGTCAAAGTCAAGAACAAGTAGCTGATATTTTAACCAAACCATTGAAGGGTGATGACTTCATAAAGCTGCATGGATTTCTTGGAGTCTGTTGTGAGTCTATAGGTAAACTGATCTTGAGGATGCAGTTTAAGTGAGGATGTTGAAATATCTATCATTGACTGGTTGTTTAAAGTTGTTCTATTTCTTAGGCACTAGGAAAGTTCTATTGCAGTTTATTAGTAGTGCCAATTATTTAGGTGTTTATTTGACTTAGTTATCTACCACGTTTAGGAGTTGCTAACATTGGTTGTTCGTTATCTGATTTCAGGCCCTTGTAAGGCTATATACTAGCCAACATTTATATTCAATAATAATGATTGATTCTCCCACTCAAGACTTTTTCAATACATTAACAGCGGCAACTCAGATCCGTTCTGAGGGCGATGATTTTCTGCAGTAACAGAGTGAAGAGGACCAGGCAACAACCTCTGCTCAGACCCAAATCTATTTCTAGATCTGGTAGAGGAAGGGGTTGTACGGCGCCGGCAAGGAATAAACCCTCAAGCAGGCACAAAGAAGGGCTCAGATATGGCTTGCAGAGACTTGCACCCGGAACAAAGGCAGCGAGAAGTAGATGGATGGGCTGATGACAGTCACCTTTTGTGCACAATGCATCAGAAGAACAAGAGCAGGCGCAGTTGGTCCAAGAATGGATCAGATCTAGAAACGACTAGTGCTGGACCTACTCGGAGTAGGATTGCAGAGAAGTTGTTTTTTTCTCTGTCTCTCTTTCTTTACACAGCAAGAATAACGCGAGATATGGTCCCTCCCTCCCTCTGCTGATGGATCTCCTGTGGAAGAGGGAGAAAAGATGATAAGATGTTTACCGAAGGATCACTCAATCGATACCATGTATGAAAAACAATAGAACCGTTGCTGCAAACAGGCAGCAGGAGCAAGGGGCCTAACAGCAGTCCATCGGTGGCAGCAACAAGAAACGACAGCAATCGACAGGTACAGATCTGGGTACAAAACAAGGCTAGTGGGCTCTTTTGTGCTGTCCACAAGATAGATCTGGCCGACGGTGGTGAGCAGAGGCTAAAGAGAGACAACATGCGCTCGTGGTTCTGCTTGCAGTCAATAGAGAACCAGATCTAAGGACAAATCTGCAAGGCGACAGCAAGGCGAAGGTAGTGCCATTCTGGCGGCCATAGTTGGTCGGTGCAACAACTGTAGATGGGCTAGTCTTGTGGAATCTCTGGTTCAGATGAGACCAGATTTGCAAACAGCAGAGCCCACAAAAATGAATGGCAGCACAGGCCTTTCTTCAATTAATGAACAAAGATAAAGACTGCCAAAAGAAGCAAGAAGTGGCTACAAAATGGGCAGCGCATCCAAGATGCAGATCTGACGATCGTGGGCCTGTATAGACAACCACAACAAAAGGATATCTGTCTTAGTGCTTCTCTCCCTCTCCCTCCCTTCCCTCTGCCGATTATCTCCTCGAGCAGAGGGAGAGAAGAAGACGCTTGTGTATTGAAGGCTCACTCAGGAACGAATTTTGGCTGATACCATGTAGAAATAAATAATCTGAGTATGTATTAATACCTAGCCTATTACCGACCCTAGAGCTATCACACACAAACTGTAACTCTATGTTAATCATAAATCAAATACACCTCTTAATTAGAGGTAAACACAAATTAGAAATCCTAATTAGATAATAACTTTAATTATTCCAACAGTAGGCCTCTACGTTTTCATGAGATGCAATAGATCTGGATGGCATGAGAGGATCATGTACTACAGGACGGGAAGAGAAACAGCCGCAAGAGATCTAAGGAGAGCGGAGAGGGGAGGTACATGGAAGCGGTTCCCCAAAAGAAAAGGAAACGGGAGAAAGAGAGGAGAGAGAACGAAATCGGAAAGATAAAAAAAGGAAAATGATGTAAGGGTAAAATAGGAAAACAAAAAGAGGAGTGTATATAACCCCAAAAGAAAAGGGAACGGGAGAAAGAGAGGAGAGAGAACGAAATGGAAAGATGAAAAAAAAGGGAAAACAATGTAAAGGTAAAATAGGAAAACAAAAAGAGGAGTGTATATGAATTTTTTTTTTGGGGTGTATATATCGCTACCCTTACAAGAAATTATCAACACATTAGGCAACAACAATCGGTTATTATATATACGTCCCTTTTTTTAGTTCCCATTTTTTAATTGATGATGGAAATGGATGATGTTGATTATGATGATGACATTTTAGGTTTAGTCAAATAATGATGGGTCATAGTGACCAATGCATGTTCAATCCAATTTGATTTATGAATGGCCTATATTTCAATTTGATTAAAAAAACATTTAGTGGGGGTGGATTGAATTAAAGCGATAGTAGGAGAAGATACAATTACAAGAAATTATCAACACATTAGGCAACATCAATCGGTTATTACTGCTACATCCCTTTTTTAGTTCCCATTTTTTATTTGATGATGGAAATGGATGATGTTGATTATGATGATTGTTATGATGATGATAACGCTTTAAGACATTTAGGTTTAGTCAAATAATGATAGGTCATAATGACCAATGCATGTTAGATCTAATTTGATTTATGAATGGCCTATATTTCAATTTGATTACATATTCAAAAACTCAAAACTCGGGTTCAACTCGGTCATAGTTTGATTTCAGTTTCTGGATTGATTTAAATTTTGAATTGACTTTTTGAGTTTCATCGAGTTTTGTTGAATCATTTTCTTTTTAAGTTTTTACAGAGTCTAAAGTTTTTCAACTGAGTTAAACCGAGTAAAATTGAGTATTTCACTATATAATTAGAGCAATTGGGTTATTAAGATAATTTTGGGTTATTACGCCATGCAAAATCTTTTTTATCTAAACATAGTGATTGGTTTGCCATGTCTTTATTGGAGTAACCTATTAGGAATTTGCATGATCATTTCTTATTTTCGTAATGGATGAATGAAAATGCAATTTTGTGTTTGTGATATAAAAGTATTTTTACTTGGGGAGGTGGTTGTGATATAAATGTATATGTACAATTGAGCATCGGATTTTAATGTACTTAAGTGAGTTAAGTAGAGAGAACATGGGGTTGTTTTGTGTATAAAGTGAGTAATCGTATTAGATAGGACAAGACACAATTATATACTCCAATCAAGGTAATTTCATAGGCATCGAAAAGAGAACTCATAGATCTACGTAACGAGAATAGTGATTAAAGTGGAAATTCCTTCCACACTTCATATTGAATTTGATATTATTTAAGAGTCGAAATTTGGAAAAATAATCAAAATAATTTAAATTGGTCATTATTTAGGAGAAAATTAGAATAAAGTTTGTAGACTTTATTTTCCATGTTCTTGAAAATTTTGGGATTTTTCCATTTTTTTCAAAATATCTTAAAATTCTCAAATTTGTAATTTCAAAATCAAATTTTAATATCTAAATTACTACAAAATAATGATAAAATTACACAGAACTGAAGAGTAAAACTTTTGTTGATTTTTTAAGTTTTTTTTAATTTTTTAAAGAATAAAATTTGGAGGATAGAGAATGTGTATCAGCTCGTAACAGTCAACAGTGCACCGATACAAGTGTAACGGCGCACCGTACCGATACACCAAATTTTTTATCCTTACTCTAAGGACGTCTTGACATTGAAATATAAGTATGAAATACATTCACTTATTTCGTCAAACTAAAAATTATATTTAGATCATTTTAGATTTTTAAATAACACATATTGACATCTGCTTCGTATTGTCAAATTCGGATTCAAATTTAGATATCCACACAACTATATATTTTGTCATTCTCCTCTATAAAACAAAAATGAAATTAGTTAAATAGTTAAGTTCTAATAAAAAAACATAAATGTCTAGAAATTTTATTAAAAAAAAAGCCCAAAAGACCACTCTAATATCTAAAAGAAACTTATTGATTTCTAATTAATCTTTATTTAAACATTTTTGTATATTTAATATTGGCCTAAAAGTTAAATCTGTCTCCTGAGTTGTCAATCATGACTGAGTCCGACTGACTCATTTGTTGTCAGTTTTGTGATTGAGTCAATCTGTGTGGCATCTTCTAGAGCTTCAAGCTTAATTTGACCTAGAAACCTTAGTTAAAGCTGGCTTAAATATCTTGAATTTCTAAGTGCATTTTGTCCTACGAAGAGCTCTTGTTATCTATCAAATATATCCAAATATTCTTGTGTTCTTGCAATATAAAAAATATTCATTATAGTTCAACCTAATGATTGCAAATGAACACTCAAAGTACTCTCCATCATGTCCAAATTTCACCAACTCCAACTCATAAACACTTGAGTGAAATCTAGGGTCTTCAGAACTTGACGTTGTTCGTCTTCAAAAGTTTCGAAGGTTGTCTCATACCTTGGGTCTAGGTAGGTCCCAAGTATTGCTCCTAGGTCTCCTTCCTAGCTTTTCGAAAGTTATCTCGGATGTTCTGAGATGGATAACTATTGTTCCGAAGGTACATATTTGTGTCTTTGATCCTAACTTCTAAGCTCTGCCTCGAAACACATATGTCCTTGGTTCCAAAGTTCAGTGAGTAACTCAAGTTTTAGGCACTTCTTCGGAACCTGCTTCGGATGTTTCGAACTAAACTCATGTAGGTTCCGAAGTTTGTGAAACTAATCGTTGGAAGGTCAAACTATTCGTTGGAATATGACCGTTGTTTTCTGACCGTTGGGACTTCGAAAGTTTCGAGGTTACCCAGACAGGTTCCGAAGTAAATATCTGTTGGGAAAATCTTATCTATTAAACCAATCATATTTGAGTGGCAAGGATTGATTCTTTTGAGCCATTTTTTTTTCCCCACTTATTCTAAGTATCCTAACCAATCTAAGAGCACTCTCTGAGCATCTTAAGCTCAACCTTGAATGTGTACTTAAGAACTCTCTTGATCTTCCATAAACATCTTCTCTTAATCTTTGGTTTGGCATTCATTGGAGCATCTGTACTTCACAAAAGAGCCAAGTAGAAAAAGACATTAAAGAACAAGCCAAAGCTACTTCAAGCTACAAGAGGCTATTGTTCCTGGTAATATTCTCAAGTTTTACTACTTTCCATTATTCATTATTCATTAACCGGTGTTTTCTTGGTGTATAGGTGTGATCTTCACCCTTGAAGAAAATCAAGTGTTGTATCGGTTTGATCTCTTTTTTTTTTTTTGTGAGCAGTCGAAAGGAAAATTCATTAGGAAAAAACCACAATTTAAATACAAAGAAATGGTCTAAAAGTATTATAGACCATGAGGGAGAAGGAGAAGAAGTAGGAAGAGGAGAAGAGAAGGACATAATAAAAAACATCAAATAAAGTACACTCCCTCCCAGTGGTTGTCAACTCCAAGTTTGGCAAAATAGTCCACCAATTCATTAGCTGATCGCCCAACTTGAGCAAAAGATACTCCCAACTCTCTAGCCAACACTCTCACCTCCCTGATCACATTAGTCAGTCTCCAAGGTGGCTGTTTCAAACCTGAAGCCTATTTGAATGCATTTGCCAAGTCCCCATCAATAATCAAGTTACCTCTCCAAAATCATTCCAAATTGTGAGGGCTCTCTTAATACTAAGAATTTCTGCTTCATTTGAGTCATTGGTCCCCACCGACTCATTGAACATTATGGCACACTCTCCCTTATGATTTCTAAGTATTCCGCCAATACCTGTGGGCCCGGTTTACCTTTAAATGCACCATCTACGTTAAACTTCAAGAATCCTGTTGAGGTGACTCCCATAACTCCTTCTTCTTGACCTTCCGACACTAGTTCATCAAACAACCCTCCCAAGATACCATAAGATCATTGATTTTTAGCCCTTTAAAGTTGGGATCTGCCAATAACAAAACAAACCATCTCCATTTTACTTTTTGAAAAAGGTCAACCTCAGACAAACAGATGCCTTCGAAAATTCGAGCATTCATTTCCTTCCATAAGGACCAAAGGATTATGGTTGGGATTAAAAGACAAGCACTTTTCAATCTAGGCTTCATTTGCAAGAGATATCAAGACTCTAGAGATTGAACGTAAGTATTAGCAAACATCCATGGGATACCCAAACCCTTGGTAGTGCAACACTCTTCCAGGCTAAAGACGACACCCTTTCACCATTGAAAAGTTGACTTTGTTTAGTTCACAATAGAATCCTTAAGTGGTGTACTAGCATGCTAATCTAATTGGACTTCAATAACTTGATTTGGAAGATTTATTGGACCAATTTACAAAGACCAATTCTTAATAGCCTAATACTTTAAAGAAATTTAAAATTCCGCCATAGTACTATTCGCCCCTCCTTTCTAGGACAATTCCAGATATTGACCTACTTGATTAACATTTAATTTAAACAAAACAAAATAATACTTGACAAGAAGTTGTACTATAACCATTTAGTTTATTTAATTTAAAATAGGTGCTATATATATATATATATAGATGTATATGTTAGTCAACCGACCGACTCTTTAAGTCTGCTGTACGGGGGCCGGACTAAGATATATTTACTTCCTCTATCTTTATTCTGTTAAAACTGCTTTAATCTCTTCCTCCATTAAAGTATTGTTCAAACCTGCATATTGAACAAGTGTTTTGCATAGTATATCTCGTCGTAACTGTGCCAACCATTACCCATCTTTGCCCATTTGTTGCCATATTTGGCGTGTGTTTGGGTTGTTTTGGCTTTAGAATCTTAGTTTCGACCTTGGTGTTGGACTGTTGCACTTCGTGCTTCTGTTATTGACCGATATCTCTGCAAAACAACTATTCAAATTGCATCTTTAGACAAGAAATAATGAAGAAAGCAATTAAAAAGATTTTAAAAGAATTAAGAAAAAAGGAAAATAAATCTGATAATGCCTCTTCTTCTACTTCTGCAACATATAGAACTTCTAAAGATAGCTTGCCATCTAGAATATCTAGTTCTTCTTTTCATACTACTTTTAATCCTGAACCTAGAACACATGTTTCAACTCAAATGGTAACAATGGATCTAAAAAATTCTGAAGAAATAAATTTTAAAGATGTTGAACAATCTATTCAAAATTGGACTATTCCTAAGGTTCCTGCTGAACAAATTGATATAGGATCTTTTGAAGATACTTACGATTTTATGATTCAAACTATTAAGGAACTTATTCTTCTCAAGATGAAGCTTATTTATTTCTTCTAGATGATAAAGAAAAAATTGAGAGATTAAAAATGCGATATAATTATTTACACATAGGTCTAGTACAAGTAGCAATAAAGCCATTAACAAGAAAAGGATTAAACATTCCTTGTTTATCTTTTCTTAGGGACGCGAGACATAATAAATTTCAAGACACATTATATGGTTTAGTTTCCTCTAATTTTGCTGAAGGACCAATTTTTATAATTGTATACCTGATTTAACAATTCCTCTAACAAGCCGAAATATACATAAAGCGGTTCAATTAGGAGTTAAAACACAAGGTTTTGATATGGACCCAGGAAGTGAAAACATAGGAATAATGTATAGAATCTATTATAAAGCTATGAAGACTTTTAATTCAAATATAGCTTATAGTAATTTAATAAAAAATGAATGCACTCTTTTCCAGACTGACTTTAGAAATAAAGCTATGGTCCCTCATAGGCCAACACCTGATAAGATCAACATAATAAAAGACTGGAAATGAGAAGAATTATGTTTACCTACTCCAAAAATAGAAACAAAAACTAGTAGTATAATACAACATGATGATGGTACAGTAGAAATAAAATTTGAAGAAGAAAACGAATAAACACCACTTCTTAGATCACATGATCCTCCTATTTATAATACTTATCCAAATTATACTTTTCCCAATAATCAAGATTATGAAAATGTTGAAATTGCTTAACCTATTTATAAAAGAGCCGAATCACAAAAATCTGAAACAGTTAATTTATCACCTGAAGATATGTTAGGCATAGATGTAATAAAAGCCGAAAATATAGAAGAAATACTAGAAGAAAAATTTTAAATTGATGAAGCCGTTTTAAAGGCAGAAATGATGTTTGATCCTAGAATAAATGATTTATTAGAAAAATTTGATATAGAAAAAATTAAAAGATTTCAAGATGCTTATATAAGAGATTTAAAAATTCTAAGAAAACAACTAAGTTTCTTTGAATGGTACGACTTTAATTAAACAAAAATAATCAACAAGAACAAAAGTACTTACAAATGTTAAAAATAAAAATAAAAAATTCCTGGACAACTACTAAAGGAGAAACAATAACTAGCCAACATCCTCCTCAAGAAAATTTTAAGATATCTTCAAGTGTAATAGCCACCCTTATAAAGATGTTTCTGCCATAAATAAGAAAACACAAATTGACCCTGAATTTTTCGCTCATATAATAACTCAAAATAATTTTACAAATTCTTATTTACAAACAATTGCTAAACAAACAACTAGAATAGAAGAAAAAATTGACATTAATCAAAAACCTAAAGAAAATTCAGAAGAAGATAAATTAGTAATAGAAAAAGGTTTCTCTAATCCAACAAAAGTAAACCCTAACGTCATTCTTAAAGTGAACCCATTTCAAATAAATTCCTCTGAAGATGAATTAATAATGCATCTAAAGAACAAATTAAAAAATATAAATGAAAACCCTAATATATCTATGACAAAAATAGAAGACTTAGAAAATCTCGAACTAGAACCCGATATGATAGAGATAAATTGTCACGCCCCGACCCGAACGGTGGGCCCGGAACGAGACTGATTTTTTTTTTTTTTGGGAAAGCTAAGACAACACAAGCATTCTAACTAGGTCGGATCAACAATTGAGCCCAGAGGTCACACATGATCCCAACATGTGGACTCAAACATGTACCATAAGTCTGATACCAACAAAAGCACAACAACGACACATAACATGATCACATAAATCCAACACTGAATTATCATTCAAAACATCATATCAGAGTCACTACAGAAATGCAGTAGTCTAATACATCACATTAATATAAATTAAGTACCACACCCGGTACTTAACAAAAACAAAAGGTTCCAAGAACCAGAAAGCACAGACAAGGGTATTCCCCTCAGTGGGAATCCCGAAAACCACCGCAGCTTATCCACCTTAAGCTTGAAAAAGAGGGTTCTCCTCCTCGGGTTCATCTCCTGAAAGTGAATAGAATAGTATATACACTATAGTAATAAGAGAAGAGGGCTAGTACAATTTTAATTTAATAATGGGGTACTAACATCACATGCAATCCATAATAATCAAACAAGATTTACACTTAAAAACTGGGTCCCTCAGAATGTGTCTCGGAACCAGGTACTGTGACCTCGGATCATTCGAACCACACCTAAAGTAGTCACTGACCTCGGATCATGGGTCTGACTTCGAATCGTCCGAAGATTGGGTCTTGGATCTTCCGAAGTCCTTCCGAATCGATTTAAAATCCGAAAACAGGTCTCGGTGGGTCTGTAAGTCTCGAAACATCCGAAGTGGGGCTCGGATCGTCCGAGTGGGGTTCGGTCCTTCCGAGCTCTGCTTGGAACACCCAACGAGTCAAACCAGTCTCGGGCGTTTCTGGGCTTCCGGTGAAGCTCGGAAAGTCCGAGGGGTATCGGACCATCCGAAGGTCTGACCCTCGGACAGTCCGAAGATCGACTCTCGGACCGCCCGAGAGTCGTCTTCCTCACTGTCTGCACCAGCAGACAGTGACGACAGACACACAGTGAAATACGAATCCGAAAATAGTGGGTTTCCTGGATTCGGTTTCCACATCAAGCTGGTCTGATGGACTCCTCTGGGAGTCCTCTTTCCATAAGGAGAGGTTTGGAGCTTTGAAGCTCACTGGGCCATCCGATTTTAGCACTGAAAGCCCACGGGTACAAGAGACCCATGGTTTTTTTCTTAAACTTTGAAATGGTTTTTCTCACTCAAAACAGGGTCAAAACCGATTTTTTCTTGATTCTAAACCGACTGGAATCGAAAGAGGAACACAGTGGTTACCTTCACTGAAGTTCCTGGGCTAAAAACTTGATATTTGAAAATCTTTCCCTCTAAGTTACGGGTGACAAAACCAGGAAGAACAGAGGCAAAGGGTCAGCTGGTTTTTGGTTTTCAGCTAAGAGCAGAGAGGCTCAGGAGGAAGATAGAAATTTTCTGAGAGTTAAAACAGATGGAGGAGGGCCTCTTTTATAGAGTGCTGGCCGGAGGAAGGGGCCGGACAGCCACTGCATGCAGCTGCATGCAGGTGCGGCTTACGCCCGCTACAGTAACCATTGGGTTGGTTACAGATCAGCCCTCCAACAGTTTTCAACTTGCAAATAAGTCCCTTTATTTGATAAAACCCGATTTTAAACTAAAAGCATGAATTTAATAACTCAAAATCTTAATCCAACCTTACAGATAAGTTGGGTTTTGAAAATCTTGATCACCATAAAAATTTTGGAGTTTAACTCTCACTAAAAATCATTGATTTAAACAAAAATCATAATTTAATACTATTTACTTAATTAAACAAATGTTAAATAAAACAATTTAGAAACCTCATTTTGGGGTGCAAAGGAATAACTAGACCATTCTTAAAATGGTTTAACACAAAATGCTAGCTTCAAAATTTATTTCATTTCCAAACCTTTTAAAATAATTATTTCTCCCTTTGGGGGTTTTGACGGACGGTTTTAAATACCATTTTCTAAAAATAAAATTATTTTAAAATCAGAAATATAATTCCTTGATTAAGGACAATCATATCATCCAATAATAATCACATAATAACATAAGTTATAAAAATAATAACTGAAAGTGGTAAATTACCAAAATGCCCCTTCAGCTGGATTACTGAGCTCACGAGCTCGGATTGGGCCATACCTGGGTTTTTCTCAAAGCCCTAACCATAATCTTGGAGATTAACCGGTCAAACAAGATTATTAAGCTAAACTATGCCTGGTCTGGGGCAGGGTATTACATAAATAAATTAAAATTTAGCAATCATAATAAAAAAAAACCAAACTTCTTAAAACTTGAACAACCTCAAATAATAATTCCAAATTCTTTTGATGGTAGTAGTGTCTATGAATGGAATATAGATGGATTATCAATGGGACAAATAATGCAAGTACTTCAAAAAATGCATATTATGCTAATATTTTAAGGTCAAATAATAATAAAGAAATAGATATTTGTGAATTAATAATATCAGGTTTTACAGGACAATTATATGATTGGTGGACAAATTATTTAAATGATGAACAGGTAAAACTAATAAAAGAAAATGTTAAAAACGATGAAATGGAGAAATATTATTCATAGTTGATGGACAACCTATAAATGATAGCGTAACAAGCTTAGTTTTTAATATAGGATGACAATTTATAAGAAGATATCCTAGACTTGAACATAATATGAGAGATTACTTAATCAATTTAAGGTGTCGATCTATGTCACAATTTTCAGAATATCATGATTACTTTACAAATACTGTTTATAAAATGATTGATTCTTCTAATGTCTTTTGGAAAGAAAAGTATATTGCTGGTTTACCCCCTTTATTTGGAAAGAAGATAAAAGAAAAACTGTTGAAAAATCCTATTGGTGAAATAGATTATAGAAAATACACATTAGGAGACTTACATCAAGTAGTAAATCAAGTACGATTAGAAATCTACAATAATCTAAAATTAAAAAAGACAATCAAGACTAAATAATATTTTAATAAAAAAGAGTTAGGTGATTTCTATGATCAGTTTGATCCCTTTAAAACACAAAGAGAAAAGTTATAAAAAACAAGCAAAAAAATTTTAAAAATAAAAGGGACTATCAAGGTAAACAATCTTATCAATTAAACAAGAAAAATTATAAAAAACCCCAAAATAAGAAATATAAAAAATAAGAAAAACCTGAATCAAGTAAACAAAAACGAACTCCTAAAGATAAATGCTACAAATGTGGTAAAACTGGACATTTTGCTAATACTTGTTATAAAAATAAAAATATAAAATATAAAAAAAGTGTAAAAGCTATTCTAGAAAAATTAAATGAATTAAACTTATCAACAAGTGAAAGTGAATCCGAATGTTCTAATTTTTCAAGTGAAACGGAAAGTGATAACTTAATAAATAAATTAATGGATCAATTTGATACCAATAAAACTAACAAATGTAAAGAAAATTCTGATTGTAAATGCAATATATGTTTAATACGAAATTATGAAGATTCAGATGGTTATGAAGATATAGATTTAAATTCTAATCTAGATTCTGACACTCCTTCAATATATGTTTTAAGCAAAAAAGATCAATTAACCTTGGATACTATTATGGAAATAAAAGACCGAGAAAGACAAAAGGAAATGATTTCTAGAATAATAGAACTACAAAATGAAAAACCTACCAAAACCGTAACAACTCAAAGTATAATCAGACCAATACAAATGAATAATATATATAAAATGTTGGATGACTTTGAAGAAAAGACAAGCCCAATAACAATAAATGACTTACAAAAAGAAGTTAAAAATCTAAACAACGAAATTAAAGAATTAAAAAGAAATTTAGATTTACACAAAATGAGATTAGAAATTTTAGAAATAAATGCTAATATTCCTGTTGAAGATAAAACTGAAAGTTCAAACCCTCAAAACATAGGAAATTTAGAAGACACTTTATTAAATAAATTAACAACAATAATTTATAGAAAATGGCATGTAAAAGTAAATTTAAAACTAAAAGATGGATATAATAAAAAACTAATCGCTCTCCTAGATACATGTGCTGATATTAATTGTATTAATGAAGGAATTTTACCTCTAAAATATTTCGAAGAAACAAAACATAGTGTAAATTCTGCTAATGGAAAAGAGATAAAGTTAACTTATAAAATTCCTAATGTAACAATTTGTAAAAAAGATAAATGTATTCCTAATATATTATTATTTCACATGAAAGGAATATCTGAAGATTTAATCTTAGGAAATCAATTCTTAAATGAAATTGCTTCCTACTTAACTACAAATGACGGGCTTTTAACAACATCATCAGATGGAACTAAAATTATTTTTAAATTTATTTCTCAACCTAAAACAAAAATCATTCATCAAATAAATCGCATAATTGTTCAAAAAGAATCTTTTAAACTTGATCTACAATCTTCAATGAAAAATTTAAAACTTTCTGAACAACTTACAGAACCTCCTTCTTAGCTAAAAAAGAACAATTCGAAAAAACACTTGCTTTAAAATGTTGTTCTGATCTTCCGAACGCATTTTGGGGGCAAAAAGAACATATTGTTTCTTTACCTTATATAAAAGAATTTAATGAATCAAAAATTCCAACAAAAGCTAGAGCTGCACAAATGTCAATCGAACAACAAGAAATGTGTAAAAAAGAAATAATGGATTTAAAAAAGAAAAATCTAATTAGAGAAAGCAATTCCCCTTGGAGTTGTACAGCTTTTTATGTTAATAATGCTGCAGAACAAGAGCGTGGTGTTCCTAGACTCGTAATAAATTTTAAACTATTAAATAAAGTTTTACAATCTATAAGATTTCTCATTCCTAGCATTCAAGATATTTTAAATAGAATATATGATGCTAGAATATTTTCTAAATTTGATTTGAAATCTGGATTTTGGCAAATTTAAATAAAATAAGAAGATAAATATAAAACTGGATTTGTTGTCCCCTCTGGACATTATGAATAGAACGTAATGCCTTTTGGTTTACAAAATGTTCCTTCTGAATTTCAAAAAATAATGACTGAAATCTTTAATCCTTTTAGCCAATTTATGTTAGTTTATATTGATGATATTTTAATTTATTCTGAATCTATTTCTCAACATTGGAAACATTTAGAAATCTTTAAAAAGACAGTAATAAAAAATGGATTAGTCTTAAGGCAAAGAAAAATGAAATTGTTCCAAACAAAAATTTCTTTTGTAGGTTTTAAATTAAAAAATAACACCGTAGAACCTGTTAATAGAGTAATAGAATTTAGTGACAAATTTCGTGATGAAATAAAAGACATTAAACAACTGCAAAGATTTTTAGGATGTTTAAATTATGTCTCAAATTTTTACAAACATTTAGCTGAAGATAGGAAAATACTACAACAAAGATTAAAAAAGAATCCTCCTGCTTGGAATAAATTACATACTAAAGTTGTTCAAAGAATTAAACAAAAGGTCAAAAATCTTACTTAAATTTAGCAAATCCTGAAGCTTTTAAAATTGTACAAACTGATGCCTCTGAAGTAGGATATAGTGGTATCCTTCTACAGAATGAAGCTAATCAAGAAAAAATTGTAAAATTTATTTCAGGAACTTAGAATCCAACACAAGCAAATTATTCAACAATTAAAATGGAACTTTTAGCAATTGTTCTTAGCATTCAAAAATTCCAACTTGATTTGTTAAACAAAAGATTTTTATTAAGAATAGACTGCAAATCTGCTAATAGAGTTAATAATTCTGTTGCTGACTTTTTGTCAAGAGACTTCTTGTAGAAAACATCAAAGAATTTGTTGACGAAGGACAAAGGATTGCAAAGTTATATCTCTACTTTGTAGGGATTGTCTTCTCAATCCTTCTTATTAAGTTTCTGCTTAAACATCTGCTAAAAATCATCCTTGTTATTATCCTAGTCAAATTTTGTCTTCATTAAAATGCAACCTCATCAGAGGCCCCCTAAGGCCTTCTTCTCCTTTCCAAAAAGCCCAACACTTGCAACAAATTATGAACACTGGCTCTCCTTTTTCTCCTCGACCATCAAGGCCTAACATTTATGAAAGACATTCTCTTTGAGGAAATCCTTCTTCTCCTCAACTTCTTGCCCCAACAGTTGCTCCTATTTCACGGCCTACTGGCCCAACATCTGAATTCCAAACTACATTCAATAGATACAATCAGCTTATATATACCCTTCCTGATGTCTGTCATTCTGAATCAGCTACTCTTCAAGAAATTATTCCATTTTGTTTTCCTCCTGGAAATTTTGTCCAAACATCTCATCCTTATCATTTCCATCTTGCTATTCTTATTGAAACAAACAGTTGTGCTTTTGATCACTTCTCTAAAGATCAAAATAAAAATCGTTTTGAAGGATATTTTCCAAACAACTGTGAAACTGCCTATTCGAAAATAAAGATTTTAAAAATTATTTCTGAAGAACAATGGGAAGCCCTCTTTTCCAACATAAGACAATTTCAAAACCTGATTTTCATGATTTAACTTTTAACTATTGGATTATATGAATGCTTGGGAAAATGTTTTATTTTATCAAAATTCTGCTTTTCTTCATTCTTGGTTTATTAAGATAAAAGTTGAGAAAATTGACGAAATTCCTTTATGGTGGTTTTCAAAATTCTAGACTCCTTTTGGAGCTAAAAAGCATGCTCTTCCAACAACTGTTAAAACTGTTTTTGAAAAATATGTTTTTCTTTTAAAAAATGAAAACAAAGGTCACTTTGAATATATAAATCTTGCTTTCGAATGACTGGTCAACCATGATGTTCTATGCTTACTTTAATATTCCTTGGATTTGCAAATGGGTGTTTGAAAAAAGAATGGATTTAGTCCCCCCCTGTTTTATCAAGAAAAATTGAAATTAGAAATTGGGAAAAATTTTAATTTGATGAATTATAGCTTTCGGGGCTGAAATCTGTGAAACACCTGTAACAATTGTAACAGCTGAAACATCTGCAACAATTGCTATTAGATCTAATGGTAATTTTCTAGAAGCCCTTAATACTTCTACAACAAAAGCAACAACTGCAACACCTGCTAACGGTAGCCTCCCCTTTTAAAAAAAATCCTTAACATCTCCCTCTTCCTCTTCCCTTTCTCCTCAGTATTTCAAAAGAATCTCTTTTTACTACTGCTGATATGCTGAAGCTAAAAGATGACTGGATGAAAGAAGTTCTTGCTCAAATTGGAAAATCTACGCAACCTGAGAAATCTGAGGAATCATTCACAACAAAAGCAAAGAATTTTCTTGCTGAAAATCAATTTGCAGCCCTAAAACGTCTACTTGAAGATAAAGAAATTGAAGACGAAGAAAAAACATCTGCCATAGTTAATCCATTCATTTCAGTCAAAGGAAAAAAGAAGAACTAGTATACACGTATAAATACGACATTTGTATTTTATATTGTATTCCGACCAAAGACAGACCACAAAGACAACATTTGCCATCCTGCTTTGAAAAATGAACAACCACGCAGTGAAAAGATACATCCACCGACTGTCAGGGACATCTTGACCTTTGTTGAAATGCTACTCACTCCATCTGCTAACACGTGGCTTCCACTTCCACCGAAAATTGTCGCATCTAAAAAACTGTTTAAATACATGATTTTATCTTCTTTTGTTTCTTTCCGTTAGATGTAAACACATATCCCTTATTTTTTTCCTTTTACTAATCTGTAAACACCTGTCTTCTTCTGGAATTCTCTTGGCTCTTGCTTTAAATGAGACGAAGAAAATGGAATTCTTCATGATCGTCTCATTTATAGAGGCATGAGAGAATTCCAGAAGAAGACAGATGTTTTAGTAAAAGGAAAAAGATAAGGGACAGGTGTTTACATCTAACGGAAAGAAACAAAAGAAGATAAAATCATGTATTTAAACAGTTGTTTATGTATGTTTCGGCTTATTAGAGGAATTGTTAAATCAGGTATACAATTATATATATAGATATATATTTAAAAAGTAATATTTTTTATTTAAATTTTGCATATTAAATATTATTTACTTAATTTAAAAGATCATAAAACCTTAGCACAATTCAAATTAAAAACCTTGTAATAGAAAATAATCAATATATTTGTTGACTAAGACCAAATTTTGTTACCTAATTTTAATCTATCAAAAGTATACATTGTACATAAACTAAAGGATTGATCATCTATTATTATATTACCTGTGTACAGATGACATTGAGTCAAAAGATCTTTCTTTGAACACAAGGCATACTAAAAATCACTTTGATCGGATCAAATTTAAATTAAATCAAATTAAATTACAAATATGTTATTATTTATAGTCAACCTAATCTAAATCGAACTCGTTTCATCTTGATTCATTCTTACCCCTACATGTGAGGCTCACAATGATGTGGAGCATAAAAAAGAAGTTTATATAATAAGAAAACCAAAAGTCATTTAGATTCCATTTTTTCTTATAATTAAAAGTATATTATTTTCTCCTAAATATAAAATTGTCTCAGCTTAAGTTGTGAAGAAATTGTCTCAGTGGAAAGTTTAAGACTTAATTATACACAACTAGAAAAAATAATTGAGTTGCACAAGAAGTTTTAGATTTGATTAGGCTTTACTTAAAAATATCCAAAGTACTTAGATCGAAATTAATATATAAATATTATAAAATATTGAATTTTATAAAAATATTTAAAAGTCAATATATTCAAAATTTCAATAAAATAAATTTAAAAGTTTTATCAATCTTGATAAATATCGATTAAAATGATTTTTTATTAAAAAATTAATGTAAAAAGAAGAATAATGAGAGAAAAACGGTTGTTGGGAAACCATACATCCAAGATAGCACTCTCTTCACACCATTTGAAGTTCTATTAATCTGGGCTTTCACACCAGAACTTCGGCGGGAGAAAAGTGTGAGGGTATTATTGAAAATGTGAGAAAAATCAGTGCAGTGATAGACAATTCTTCGGTGCAAAAATCATCACCCATGAATAAGAATAGATTGAAAATGATTTTTTAATGACATTCGACTCTTGAATGGCTGACTGGATAAAAGCCATGTGTCCTGATTTTAATTATTTAACGTGACTCATAATTATGAATTTATGAGGCGTAACTATAAACGCCAAAGCTCCATTGCATTGTTGTGTCCTCGTTAGGAGTGGATCGAGAGATACTGACGTCTTCAGACAATTTTAAAACCTCCCTAAAACCCAATTTGCTTTAAATTCCCTCTCTCTAAAACCCTTGTATTTCGATCTTGATCTCGATCTCGATGTGGAGAAGGGGATTGTGGGGAAGTTTCTCGAGCGGCTGTAGCACTCAGGGCCCGATTTGGGATTTCGAAGAGATGGCTGTCGAATGGATCCAAGGGTGGAAGCAATAGGAGATTTGCAGCGTTGTGGGGAAATGGTGACTACGGAAGGTTGGGGTTGGGCAACTTGAACTCCCAATGGAAACCCGCAATCTGCCCTGTCTTCGACGGTGTTGGTTACGATAGCCCTATCGCCATTGCCTGTGGTGGCGCACACACCGTCTTCCTCACTGGTATTGCTCATTCCCTTAGCCCTTTATTTTAATTTAATGAATGAATGAATTCATTTGCGGAAAAATCTCTGTAATCGATTGCAAATTTGTGACGCTATGGACCATACTTGACTTATTCCTCTCTCTCCTTTTGGATGATGCATGCAAAAAAAGGACAGTAATCGTTTGAAACGAAAAAGACTAAACACTTAACCCATTTCTGTTATTAGTTAAAAATGTATTTACTTTCATTTTCATGCATCCAAATAGAGACTTTATTTTCATTTTTCAACAAATAAAAAATTGCATTTATTTCAACAAATGCTGTCATCTCTAGGGCATTTGTGAATTGTGGTTGGAAACAATAGAAAAAAGAAAATCGATTGGATTTGGAACCATGCTAGGGTAATATAACCGTTACCTCAGTTATATCATTAAAAAAAAAACTGTTGTCTTACTTATGATAACAGAAACTATGTCTTCGAAAGCTGTTATGTAATGGGCCAGTACATCCTAATCGTATTGAAAACATAATTATGGAGTATCCCAGAGTGAAAAATTGAGACAAAAAGTGATGCTAGCCATTTGATCTAAATACATTGAAATTAATACCCATTTCACCATTGATTTGATGAATCTAATTCTAATGGCTGAAAATGTCCTTTGGTCCTAAGTTTTAATTTGAAGTGTCCAATGGCTAGATCTTCAATGTTGATGGGGCCACTACCCACATAATATCTCAAATAAAAAGAAATAATTTTTGTTACGTTGAGCCTCAATGGGTAGCCTCAATTGGCTTGAGCTTTTAGGACTAGAGGTCTTGGGTTTGACTTCTCCGAGAGTAACCCAATGCACAAGGCTTGCAAGTAGTTTCGTGTATCTATGGGATTAGTCTCACCTCCACATAGGGTGGGGATAGCCATGTTTGTGTACATTTTGTGCTAGAACTGATCCTGTAGGAACTTCAGATGATGTTAGCCATCTCATGGACATGGAAATTTGCATGTAGTGGCCCCATTTGACTAGGGTTTAGGGTACAATGATCGAGTTTTTGGGCCCACTACTGACAGCAGCGCGAGCAGGATCGGGTTTAGGAATAGGTGGGTGGCTCTATTAAAGGGTCAAAAGAGTAGTGGGTGTCACGGTTAAATGGGTCAAAGTTGGAATGACCAAGTGGAGATGATGGGAAGCTAGTGGAGGTTTTAAATGAAAATTGGTCAAAGGTGGTCAATGGGTTCTAAGGCTTGAAACGGTGGCATTGAAGGACTATTTAAATGGAGATGGGTTATGGTTGTTTTCAAAGGTTGTAGTCAAAGAGGGTCAAGCAAGTGGGGGTTTGGGTAATTGGGTGGTTGACGGTGTTGTGTGTAAAGGGATGAGATTTAATGGTTATTAAATGGGTATGGTTAAAAGGTTATTAAATGGGTTTAATAAAAACAAGTGTGGGCAGGATTCGTTGGTGGTGGGTGATGGTAAAGGTGGGTAAAAGGCCAGTTGGGTTGGAGGATGGTACGGTGATGAAGATGGCTGGTTTGGGAAGGGTTAAATCTAGGCGAGATGGGAATAGATTAGACGTTTGGGTTGTCCAAATAGGGGCAGCGATTCTGGGTGATGAAAAGGAGATTGGATCTGGCGAAGATGGAGAGGGTTGTAAGGGCAGCATGTTTGGATCTGACTAGTGGAGTGGAAGAAGGTGAAGGGTTGTGGGTGTGACTGCGATGGTGGAGCCGTGGCCTACGGTTGCAGGCGATGGGGATCTCATGACAGTAGCAACGTTGTTGGGCAACAGGTGTGGATCTAGTTGCAATTGGATCTGGCCGATAGCTGGAACTCCACCGTCCAAGAGTCTGTGCAGCACCGTCAGATGGGGAGGAAGACGACACTGAGAATCTACCCGGAGGGAAGAAGAGAAGAAAAGCCCAAATCTACGGGAGGGAGAAGGAGAAACGGGAACACCCCTAGAGGGAGAGGAGGATGAGAAAACTCTCAACTTTCATTCATCATGTTCAATAATCCCTAATTACATTTTCTAATGAGTTTTTATATTAAAACCCTAATCCTAAAATTTAGGAGATAATAAAAAAACGAAAATACATAATAAATCAAATAAAACTAAAATAAATGAGTTGGGCTGGGTTTTTCGATGTTTAGCTGGGTTGGATGAGACTAGTGTGCTACATCAACTACCTCATGTGATTATGCCTTTCCAACATAAGGAGAGATGTATGGATGTTTCAGTGTGCCAAAATTCAGCTCTACATGATATTGCTAGTTGTTTGGTCTAAATCAAAACTTGTGAACTTTTAACAAAAGGGATAATTACTTGCAATTTTATAAAAAAATTGACAATTTCATTTACAGTAAGGTGTAAAACATACATGTATAATATGTGGGTAGTATGTTGAAGTATTTACAGAAAAGAACTTATACATCTATTTGTGGTAAGGTGTAAAATATAAATGTACAATACATGGGGAGTATATTGAAGTAATTACAAAAAGAACATATACATAATTACAAAAAACTCATGTAAGAGTTTTGTCTTTCCACCCCAATTTTGGCAATAAATCCACAACTCCATTAGCAGAGTGCCTCGTTTGGCAAAATGTGCAATTGCATGCCCTAGCTACTTTTGTAATATAACAAGCTAATGGAATTAAATGCCATGGTGCCTTCGTCTTTCCCTTTGCCCATGCAATAGCGTTTGAAGAATCCCCTTGTCTATTACCCTAGGTTGAGCTCTTTGCAATTCTTCAAGGTCTCTTGGGTTGCAAGTAGCTTTGTTTCATTTGAGTCCTTGACACCAACAAGAGATGGGCTGACTAGTCTCATCTCACCTCTGCGATCTTAAAGTGCTCCTTCAACCCCTTTTGGTTCTAGTTTTTTCGCTAGGAACTTCATCTGCATTAAACTTAAATTGGCTTGTCAAAGATACTTCCTGCCTTTGGCACACCACTTTCTTCACTACCCCACCCTTCAATGCCTACTCCACAATGTCTCTGAAAACTGTTGAAACTGAACTTTCTCAACTGCTTGCACATTAAGAGCCATTTATTAGCCTTGCAATTGTGATCTCGAAAAAATCCTCCACCTAACTCACCCTTGATTCAAAAACCCTACCATTCCGCTCCTTCTATATTGACGATAAGATCACACATGGATATATACCATGCCAATTTACCTCTTTCGTTGAAGGGTCCAGTTTCCTAGCTTTCAAATAAATCACATTTTGAACTCCTTAAGACCCAACCACACCCCAACATCTCCCAAAACTTGTTGCACAAATTTGTAGCAAAGCTGCATGTAGAAGAAAGGCGATCCACTTCTTCCTCCTGATTACACAGTACACATGTGGAGTTGTTCACTTAGGAATTTTTTTTCTTTTATTCAAGTTACTTCTAGTAAGACTTGACCCTCTACACACAATGGAAAGCCTATACCCTTGGTGGGGATCCCTTTCTATACAAGTGAGTGAGTGGCAAAGGAGATGTGGATTACTCATGGGCCTCCTTACTTTAAGGCAAGCTTTGATTGTGAAGTCCTTTGAAGTTTATCCTTTCCAAGTTCTTTGGTCTTTCTTGTTGCTATAAATTCTCATACTCTAGAATTGCTATTCTCAATTTGAAGCTCCAGTAGAACACTCCCCCTCATAGCATTTTTCCACCAATGCTTTTCTGTATGTGGCCAACCTGAAGATTTGCGGAAAGATCTTCTTTAGCTTCCTATCCCTTATTTATACATCTTCCTACCATCTCACTTTATTTCCCTTTTAGAAAATGAATATCAGCCCTTTTGTAGACCTCTTCAATCCATGTCATAGCGCGTGTTGTCTTGAATTGCATTTCATCATTGATGACCCCTCCTCTCCTACCTTTTTTTCTCATCTCCTGTCTCTATCCACCATCATCACCATATTTCAACTCTAAATCCTTGCACCATAGAGCATTCCTCTCCTTTTTGTATCTCTATGATCGTTTAGATAGGAGCACCATTCTTATCCCTTTCCTATTGGAAATCTCATTGAAGCTTCTCCGTCTTCCTCACAATTCTGCCCAACATCTCAAATACCAACATTTAACAATCTCATGCATGATAGTGTGGTTTTAATAAATGTTATCCTTCCTAAGTCATTGGAAATTATCAATTTTACATACAAACTTACTAGTTCTTTCACCTATCCCACCTCCACACCTACCCTTACTGCAACACTCTTGCTGAGATTGATTCTCAAGTCAAACTTACAAGCTCAAAGCATCTCGACACTACCTTAACCCCCAATAGTTGTCCTTTTGAAACTTGGCAACACAACAATGTATCATCTCTAAAATATAAATGAGAAACCATTGGACCTTCTATAGCAACGTTGAAGCCCATAACAGGAACATCAGTCTATCGAGTCGCTCTGTTACTGTAGTGAAGATAAATTGTGAGAGAGGATCTCCTTGCCATATGCTTTGTGTTGCACTAATCAAAGGTGTACATACCCGATACTGAGTAAGAAGTTCCTATAGCACATGATTTGTTGCCTAAGATAGATGGCTACTAGTGCTTGGTCTAGGCATATAGTTGACATTATGTCATGTTTGAACATTCACAAACCCTTTTATGTTAGTGCATCCCTACCCTATAATGGAGGTGGGACTAATCCCAGAGATACATGAAAAGCGTCCTGTAAGGCTCGTGTATCGGGCAAATCTGGGGTCGGTTGAACCCGAGACCTTTGGTTTATTACTAGAGAAGCTCAAGCAAATTGAGCTACACCTGTGTGGGTATCCCACATGTTGCTTTAGGAGAACTTCTCTCCATGTTTTTTCCCCAAATGTTCTCCATAGGATCCAAACTTGATGAGGGGGGTTGCCTCCCATGCAAGTAGCTCCCCTATCTTAAACAATTTGTACGACCTATATAAAGAGGCAAAGCATTCCATGTGGTGTATTCACATTTAAGATATATATGAAGGATATGGAGTCTATCTAGGATCACCAACATTCAGTGGGTAGAAGGATTTCAAGATCTACGAATGGATTAGTTTGCCACTGAAAGTTGCAAGATTGGAAGGATTTACTTATGATTTTAATCATACAAAGATGAATGGCTGAAAACAATTTAAAAGGATTAAAAAATGTGGTTTTTCTATAATGTTTTGTCTAACTTCAATCTAACTGTATTGTTGGTCCCAGAGGAGTCCATGCATGCATCTCAACCACTTTCCCTGGCACTTCCTGTGTTGGTAGCCCCAAGTGGGCCCATAGGCTGGTTTGCAGAATATCTTATTTACAATGTGGACACCCTTGAGTGTTCTGTATGAAAGAGTGCCTTTAATGCTTAATACTTTTAATATTTGTCGGGACTGAATTGACTCATGTTGGGGCTACATCATATATCATAATATTTAAAGATTTTTGTCTTAGCCAAACCAATCCAATTCTTGGGGTGGATGAATTGATCAAATGTAAAACTTTTTAATCTGTGTCATTACATGAACTGACCCCTGAAGAACATATCCTGGTTGGAATCTTTAACCCTAGACCTAGCCTTTGATTGCCACATTTTTTTTTAAAAAATTCTTCTAAACTATGCAGTTCCATGACTGACATCAAGACAGGCCACCCAGTTTTTTATTGTTCACTTTACCACCCCATTGGTATTGAAATGTCTGATAACATGATTCATGGCTGTTTAAAATATGGATAGTTTTTGGAAATGTCTTTTTTCTTTTTGAAATGGATATGTTTAAAATGTGGCCCCTCACGGGGTGGCTCAACTGGTAGACACTTTAGCTCAGGAACTAGAGGTCCCAGTTTCAAGTCCCGTAGCAACCCGATGCATGTGGCTTGCAGGGGCCTGCATGCATTTGGAGTTTTACTCAACATCCCTCGCACTTGAGGAGAGGTGGGGGTCTTGGGTTCTCCGTCGTAGAAAAATGTTTAAAATATGGTTTTTGTGTCACTAGAATGAGCCATTATTAAATATATGATGTGAGAATCTTCCAATCCAAGTTTGTGAATTTAGCTCTATTCATTTAGCATATATACCATTCCAAAAATTAAAATTGTATACTCTATGCCACATAATTGCTTCCTAGGACATGTTTTTGTGACACAAACATAGTCTGCTTCTTCTTCTACTTAGAAACAAAGAACTAATAGAAGCAAACAGGGTCAGCTCCTTGGTGGGATAGTCTTGAGAAATGATGTTTCGCTTATCTTGTTGCCAGATATGCCTTCCAATGGTTGTTGATGTCCTATAGTGTGAGCCCAATTGGGATATCTAGGATTGGAACATTGTTGATTATCTAGGATTGTAACTATCTCTTAAGTAGGTATATTTATCTATTAAAATTGAATTGTATCAACCAAGATGTCTCGAGACTCATCCTATGGTATAAATGCATAGTTCTCTCATGGAATATATTCGCTAGTTTAATGGCAATTCTTCAATAATAACACGTTTATACAATGGCAGATGTTCAAGAGAATTACTATGCTCTTGATCAAATCATAAATCCTACCATGCTCTTTGTAGCCCTATTCAAGAAACTAATCTAGACCATGCTCTTTCTAGCCCTATTGGTTGTCTTCTTATGGTTCCCATTTGATTATCCCTGCTCCTCTACACCTTTTTATGGTCTCGTCCAGGCTTCTTTCTTTAATAATACACGTTCATCATCTACTGTCTGAGCATATTATCATCATCATCTGCCAGTAATCCCTTCTATTTGGGGTCGACATCTACTGTCTGACCCATTCCTACTATTCTCTATTTCTCATGGATTAGAATAATTCGTCCCTGTTTCTATTTGCATATTCTCCACTCAACAACTTCAGCACATTGATCTTGCTACATCTTTCACCGTTGGTCTTGTTTAGTCTTGAACAAGTAGATTGACTCATTTCAGTGAACAATAAAAAAAAGGAAAAAACTAGATTGACTCATTCATTTTCTACATCTAATTATTTTCTTCTCTGGATGGAGCTATCTAGCCCTTGGATTCTCCAAATAAATAAAATTTAAACTCAATATGCACCAACTTAAGTTTAGTATTATTTGTTTATTTATTTTTGGGGTTGGGGTGGGGGGTGCCGGGTAGTGAGATGTAGACATAGTTGTTGATCATCTAAAGGTTGGAACTCTTGTTTATAGATGTAGTTGATTATGAACGGATTGGATCAATCAAAAACATCTAAAATTCATCTGATGTGCTTTATAAATGCATAGTCCATTATTAGAATAGATAGACTGGTTTCATAGCAAATCTCCATTTTGCAACAAGCCCAATATGATCCACCAACTCATGAAATATAATTGACCTCAAAAGTGGCATGCACTTCTGTTTGTAATGATGTTCAACTATTATCATCCAAAAAGGATAATAAGAGCGTGAAACTTAAGAATATGAGTGGGGCATTTGTTGTTTGGATGGATATGAGAAATAATTAGCTACAGGAAGCTTGATCATAATAAGGCCAGGCCTTACATCTCCACCATCCATTTGAAAAGAAATTATATTTCAAAATTTGAAATTTCTTAAATGGATGGTGGAGATGCAGGACCTGACCTTATCATGGTCAGGTCTCGCGTGATAATTTCTCCCCTTCATCTTGTCAAGCACAATCTCTTGTTGTGGAAATGAGTTTAAGTTCTAAAAAAGAAACAAAGTAAGTTGATGTCAACAATCCTTACAAATAAATACATTTAAATTGGACTTATTTTGACATATGTTCATTTTTTTTCATCATATTGTGTTATTCCGAAAATTCTAGTGACTTGGAAACTTGAATAGATACAGTAATGTTGGATTTATTTCCAAGATTTTGTTCTGCCACTATGATATACTAAAAGTATCAACTACTAAAAAACTAGTTTTCCCATGCAAACATCAATATTTCTCAATTTTTATTTTCTGAACTTGTTTCATACTAGAGAAATTATGCCAGATGCGTTTCATGTGCCATATTTTATAACATTTCCTAAGTATGCTCCTCAATTGGGCATTTATTGTTTATCTGCGACTTATTTTAGTTGTCAGTACCATTGTTTTTGGAAAATGGAATTCCTGCATTCAATGACTGATGTACTAATTGGTTATGAAGTTTATTTCTAGTCGTTCTTCTCTACTGTAGATATCTGCTGAATTCTAGGAATAAGTTTGTGAACTGTGTTACATCTTTTGGACAGAGAAGGGCCGTGTTTATGCTACTGGTCTGAATGATTTTGGACAATTAGGCATACCATCTGAGAAAAGTTATATACTTGTATGCTCATCTGTCCCTTTTATATATGTTCTTTTGTTTTGGTGATTCATGCTGTTGAAAATATTTATTCATTCAAAACTTTCTTACGACAGTGTTTTTATTTTCTCATGCCCATTTATTTTCTACACCATGTCGCAGGTAGTAACACAATGCAGTTAACCACACCCTTCAGACTTCCCATTTGTATTTTTAGAAATATAGCTCTCTGTGTATGTGTTTTTTTTTTTTTAACCTGGAACAACTTTCGTGTCATTTCCTATTAAAAATTACATTTATAGTATGAGAGGGCTATACCGCTATACTGTTAGAATTTACCAACCTGTCTTAATTTTTTTTTAAAGTCCTTATAAATAAAATTGACAACTCTTGTCTTTTCCTTCGACTCTTGTATTTGCCACTTCATTATCAGTTCTCTAGATATTTTCAAAGCAGCTGCTTCTTCTAACAAGACTTTACCAATTGGCCGACATACCCTTGTGAATGATGCCTTGGCCACTTTATGAAATTTCTCAAAAATAGAAATAATTTTATTTATAAAAAAGGTTTTTGGATATAAAACGTTGGAGTTTGGTTAATTCTATGGAGGGATCAATTGGATGCTATCTTTACTTGCAATAGAAGCTGTAGGACCTCCTCTGGCCCATGCCAATTCATAATGGTGGAAGTGATATGTTGGGTGCATTGTGGGTAGGGTGGTTAAAAACCAATGCTATTCAATCATCTTGTGTTGAGGTCTTGAATATTTGTAAATTTGCATGACCTGCGCTTTTTCATGGCTCAAATCACAAAATTTTATTTAATTATAATCATAAGATCATCAACGTTATTATAAAAGGCTTTGTCCTATAAACTAGGATCGGCTTTTTGAGTTGAGTTTGGCACTCAACCATTGATGATGTTGATTTTACTAGATGGAGAAAAAGGAATATAGCTTTAGTCCATAGGCAGAATACTATGAGAGACAAGAAAGAGTGAAAGAACATTAATTAGCAGTATTTGAAATGTACAAGAATAGAAAAAAACTTCTATTATAAGGAAAAAACAGAAACAAAAACAAAAACAAGCAAAAAACTACAAAGAGAAGGCATCCTTGTTTGTGCTAATTGGTTAGCATGCACCATTGGCCAATCGATGGATCTTCTCATATCAACTTCCTTTTGTTATTGTGTCTTAGTTCAAGAATATGGCAAGACAGCCTTGAAAGGAAACTGGATGAAGTGCACTAGGACGCTACACATTTAGAATTATCTTCCACTATCACGTATTTACATTAGATAAGTCCAAAGAATCAATAAAAAAAAAGTAACTTTATTGGTAAGATCCCCACAAAACACAGCGTGATGGCCTGCAACAATTGAAAAGTAGACTAACAAGGTGATTTCTTTGTTATTTAATTGATTTGTTTTGGAGTAAAATTTCTCAAGCACCTTTTATTGGTGTTGCTTTACATTCTATTTTTATGATAAAATAATATTTATTTAAATGTCTTCGAATAGTATGCCAAATGCTAAAATCATTTATTTTTGGGATTTTCTAAACCCCATACATCGTACTGAAGTCACATTCTAACACATGTATGTAATGTAATCATGCACCTGTTTTTCTTCTATGGAAGTAATTTGTCTGGATTATTTGGTGTATCGCCTCATAATTGGATTTGGGAAATTGGATGCCATAGGTGAACTATCTAATTGATGCCCATATGGCTCAAACCCTTGATCTTAATGGTTGCAATAGTGAGCACTTATCAACTGTACGGATACAATGTATGTAGAAATTGACAAATTTGGATTCTTCTTACAATTAATTACCTTTTCCTATTAGCAGAGCCCTAGAGATTTGGTGTACTTTTGGAAATAGTAATCTTTGTGTTGAAAGTGATTCTACGAATAGCCATCTCCTGGGCTAGCAATAAGAAGATACCCTGTGGAAATTGATTAACATTACAAGGGACATTAAGAGGTTTAGTAGTCTGGGTGGAGTCACCCTTTCACACACAGACTCGTTCGCCGAATAGTGTTGCGGGCTTCCTAGCCAAGATTGTCATACAGTTACAGAGACACTCTTTGATTTCTTTTTATTAATGTTACTCAGGATGTATGGGGTTTGGGGTCTTTTATCTCATGGGAGCTTTATCTTGGTGGCTCTCTCCACATGTTCTTTTCCTTTTTTTTTTTCTCTTGTTGCCTTGAATAACCCTCTTATTCTAGGCATCTCTATATTTGTACATTCTTTCTCTTATTAATGAAATTATTTTGTCATTGCTTCAAAAAAATTACCTTTTCCTATAAAAAAATCTTTATTTTTTATACCATGCTGACGTAGGACAAGCTTTGATACCAAATTTGACGTGGCACATGTCAAAATATTGGAAACCCCATATCTAAATGATAGATGGATGTCCCTTGTGCGGTCACCCAGAGGAGGATATTGATCATCTCTTTGTTAGTTGTCCTACATCAAGGAGCCTTTGGTCAAATTTTTGAGTCTTTTTGGTCCTAGAGTCAACCTGCGTAGGGGTGGTGGAGTCGTGGGTGTTATCCAAACTTAGCCCTAGGTTGAAGGCAGATCGAGAATTTTTGAAGGTAAGTCAAGTGAGGTTAATGAACTTTTTCGGAAGGCTAAGTGGAGGCTGTGTGTGTGGCTTCTTGCGGGGAAAGATTTCAAGGGGCTCAAACCAATGGATTTTTTGATGTCATGGGAGGGTTGTATGAATGGAGTCATAAGGCATCCAAAGTTCGCTGCCTGGACTCCACCACGTGATATCATGAAAGTTAATGTCAATGGAGCTGCTAAGGGTAAGCCGGGACCAGTAGGGTTAGGAGGAGCGCTTAGGGATCATAGGGGGGTAACTCCATTGGTTTTCACAGAGAGGGCAGGGATTAGAGATTCAAATGAGGCAGAACTACTTAGTATTAGGAGGGTGTTGACTATCTAGAAGGCCTATGGGCATGGCTCACTTGTCATAGAAGGGGACTCGACAAATGCAATTAAATGGGCTAAGGGACTCAAACGTCCCCTGTGGAAACTGATGACTATAGCTAGGGAGATAAGGGATTTATTATCCTCGGGAATGTATGTTTCTTTCGTGCAAGTGAGTCGTACAGTTAATGGGGCTGCAAACTTCTTTGATAAATTTGGAATCAACAACTCAGATTTAGGGGTATTTTAGAAAAGAGCGAGATAGAGGGAGAGAGAATGTGAGAGGGAGAACTAGAGAGAGAGGGAGAACCACAAACAGAGCAACAAAGAGAGAGTATGTGGGACGGAGAGAGAGCTTTCGGGAGAAAAAATCTCTGTGTCAACCTTCCCAAACTTCCATACCTTTGAAGACAATCCCTGAGTCAAGATTGGACTATCTAAGAACTGGTGGACTCCATGGCGATGGTCGCAGGTGGGTAGAGGCAGTGAGTAGAACTCTGGTGAAGACGACTGAGGTTAGAGAGACCACCTTAACTCCAAAATGGACAACAATGATCGAACCGATGATCCTCGAAACTGAACAAAAGGAAATCGACAACTGGTTGTCAAAAACAGTCAGTGGTCTCGCCTCTAGGGATTATTCCTCAAGCAGTAATCAGTCATTTGCTGCTTTAAAATGGCTTTAGTAATACCATAGTCAGCAGATTAGGCAATGGTCACTACTTGGTGGCCTTGCAATCAGAAGCAAAGGTGGAGCTCCTCCTCGAGGACTCACCAAACTCGGGTCTGCTTCATATCCTCATGGAGATGGACGTCATTGACATTCGAGCATAAGAGGAGAGTTTGGGTCCACTGCCTCAAATTCCCATTAGAAGGATGGTTAGAGGTGCTGATCAGGGCCTTTGGGGGAAGACTCTTGAAGCTGCTGGAAATTGAAGATTCCAACCTCAACAAGGAAGATTGCTTCGCCCTATCTTTTTTGTTTAAACTCGGAGCACACGACGAATTATCGGAGGTTGTGAAGCTATCCCTAAACAACATAAATTTTGATATAGTCCTCAAAGTGGTGGTGGACTTGCCTGGTTTTTCCCGTCGGTTGGAAATCCCATCAGAAAATCTTGCCTCTCCAACTGAATCGACAGGGACAAACACGTTTCTCAAGGAGGGACTGACGACCCAGCCACGTGGCTCCCATGTAGCGGGGAGATTGACTCCCAATAGCTCAGCCTATTCTTCTCCCAAGGCGACAACCCAACAGAGTTTATGAGCGATGGGATGGTAGGTGCCGCTGGCACTGCCCAATCGCAGGGCATTACGCATAATTTAAACGAGGCGAGAGAGTTATTGAAGGAAGCAACTGATTGGTTGGCTTCGGTAAAGCCCCAGGATTTGGACTTGGCACAACATGGTCCAACTCGAGAACTGGATCAGATCAAGGTCGAGTGGATAAGGCCCACGTACCTCAAGCCCACGACTTTAGGCCTTTTTCACCGGAGGCCCAGATAACCCAGGCTCAATAGAGCAACCCATCTCTGGTTATGGAACAACATGGTCCTCGACTAAGATCTTTTAGTGACGATAAACAACTGGACGCCCAAGATTCTCCTTTCACCGGCGTCCTTGGTCCAGGGACGCAATTGGGAAACGAAACATACAAAAAGGTTCCAGTTCTCCTCATTAGCCCTTGACCCAGCCATTCAATGGCTGTGGTTATCCTCCTCGAGCCGGCGACAGAAAAATCCAGGCAAAATCTGCCTCCGGCAAGACTTGGAGAGGAAATGGGGAAGACTCCCGTCTGTTTTCCGCTCCAGGAAAAGCTTTCAACTCTCAGGCATCATTCGCCTAGAGAGAACAGGTTCAGTGACGAAAGTTAGGGAGATTGCAATGCAAGTTTCAGTAGAGGGTACATTGGTAGTGGTGTCCCTGGCTTCACATCTCAGACAGAAGCAGAGGTTATGGAGTCACTGCGAAACATGGGCTATTCAGATTCAGATGGAGCTGAGATCTTGAAGATTGGTAGGGCACTGGGCATCAACTTTAGAGATGCAAACCAAGCAGCTCTTTGATTAGTCAAGCTGAAAACAGGGACAAACTATCAGCTTCTTACCTCAAGATCCTCATGCCGACATAGACAGCCCACAACCTTAGTGGGTAAGGACACTTTCTTTAGAAATTTCTATAAGAGGCAGAGAAGACGGGGCAAGCTTTCCAGGGGTATCTGTGTGTCTCAATGAAGGTTCTCTCATGGTATATTAGAGGGCTTGGCCTCCCGGCAAAAAGAGGGGTAATTCGATGGTTCATAAGAAAAAATAAGATAGATATGCTATTCATACAAGAAACAAAAAGAGAAGAAATTACAACTATCTCTGATCAGGGAACTTTGGGGCACTCGGGACTACAAAAAATTTCATAAACCCTCGGAAGGCTTGTCCGCTGTACTGCTTATCATATGGAATCCTTCTTTCTTCCAAGTATCTACAATGCGAATCCGCTCTAGATCCATCTCAGTGCAGGGTCTTATTGAGAGTGAGGGAGTTGAGGCTTGTTTTACAAATGTCTACGGCCATAATGATGAAGGGAAACGAGAAACCTTTTGGGAATAGCTAGATGACAACCACAACTGGTGCTCATCCATATGGTGTGTTGGAGGAGACTTCAATACAATTCGATTAGAAAGAAAAAATGGGAAAAGCCTACACTCGAGGAATGGAAACCTTTTCAGAGTTTGTAACCATAAACGGATTGACGGATCTCCCACTTCTAGGAGGGCGCTTCACTTGGTGCAATGGGCAGGCCCGAACCTCTATGAGTAGGCTTTACCACTTCCTTGTATCTTCTCACTGGAATACACTCTTCTCCACAACCAACCAGCTCAAGTTGTTCAGTCCTATCTCGCTCGACACAGATGAGATAAATTGGGGTCCAAAGCCTTTCCACTTCAGCAAGGCTTGGCTAGAAGATCTCAACTTCGTAGCTTTGGTTAGAAAATGGTGGAGCAGCTTTGACGTTCAGGGGTGCGGTGGTTTTGTTTTATCCAAGAAGCTTGTCCTTCTCAAATCCACGATCTTGGAGTGGGTGAAATCTAATGGCGGACCAATTAAAGGAAGGAAACACTCTTGCAAGAATTAGAAGGATGGAATAGATTGGAAGAGGAGAGAGATCTTGATGATGAGGAGTTATCTTCAAAGAGAAGCAATAAGGCATCATTGTGGGAATGCCTAAGGTTGGAAGAGGTAGAATGGAGACAGAAGTCTAGGGCTCTCTGGCTTAAGGATGGAGACAAGAACACAAAATTCTTCCACACTTGCGCTAATGCTAGAAGAGCCTCTAACATCATCAGATCTATTGTGGTAGATGGAAGAAGAGTTGATGATAGGGAGGGTATCAGAGAGGCGGTCAGGCCCTGCTTCATGTCCATCTTCCAGTCTTGTCCTGGGTACCTGCCATCTCCCATTCATTGCTCCCCCTCCTCCTACGCCTCCGCCCCATCGCCTCTTGCCTTGGATCTGGGTATTTCCTCACCTTTCTCCTCTGTTGTGTTGTTTGTTTTCCTTTTTTCAGACCTTGTGGTGTTTTTCCACTGTGTGGTTTACAGGTCTCTGCGTCGTTGACCGTCGGGCCTTCACTTTCTTCGCTTGGGTCCCTTTCCCTTCATGCTCAGTCCGCATGCTCTGTAGTCTACTCCTTTTCTAGGTGTCGCTTTTCAGATTTGGCGTCGCCCCATTGGTGTGGTTTCAGGGATTCTCTTTCAACTTCCTTTGGATCTTCTTCTTCACTTCTCGGCGATCTTCTCCAGGGTGCTCATACCTCGACCTATGTGAACCTCTTTACTTACGGGCGTCTCTCTCTGGCATCAGCGTTTTCTTGCTTGCTGTCGGCAGATGGGCCCGCTCCCTGTGCTCCCCTCCTCCTTGATCGAGCTCCTCGCTTTGGGGGTCTTGAGTTAGCTCCCTTCCACTCTAGCAGCGGGTTGCTTCCTATCTTCGACATCAAGTCCTACAGTTGCAGCTTCTCAGCTTCTCTGTCTGTGGCTCCTCCGAGCTCCCGCGCCATCTTGCTGCTTGCCGGTCGTGCAGACGATCTCTCCTTATCTCGGGTACATTCATTCTTGCTCCTCCCTTCTTTTCCTTTCCTTGGTTTTTCTCTTCGGTGGGTAGTGCTGACTCCTTTTCCTATTTTCTCGTCTTTCCCTAGTCCCCTTCTTAGACATTGTAGTGACCAGTACCCTAGGGGTCTTGCTCTCCTTTTGCTGAGCTGTTTTCCGCCCTTACAATAGGCTTACCAGACCAACGTTGGATGGAATCTGCTTTGCTAGGATTAGCGATTATAGGGCTTTGTGGTTTAGAGAGAGTTTTTAGGGGAGGAGATTAGAGATGCCCTTTGGAGTATGGATGGTGATAAATCCCCTGGGACCGGATGGATTTAACTTTTCCTTCTCCAAATCATGTTGGGAGGCAATTGGACCAGATTTTCTCAGGGTCTTTGAGGATTTTCATAGAGATGGAATCATTAATAAAAGGTTGAAAAACTCATTCATTACTCTCATCCTAGAAAAAGACGGTCCATTTGAAGTTTAGGAGGATGGGGTGTTGTAGCATATTGGGGGGATGCGATTCATAAAAGATTTTCTTGCAAGATTGGGACATCAGGGGTAGTCTTTTGCATTGTTGTTAAAATTTTGCGATGCACGATTCGTATCTTACTGATTCGTACAATATGATAAGGGGAAAGATTCATATCTATTAACAAATCTTACGATTCCTATAAATAATAGAATTATGGGGTTATTTGGAATGTTAAACCATGAAACCTTTTGTTTTGATGATTTTTAACGCTTGAGTCATTGGACATTTAAGACAGGATTTTTTTTGGGGCCTTTTAGTTTATTATTTACTTTCACAATATACTTGGATCATATACTGAATTTATACTTTTGAGAGCTAGAAGATTAAAATTTGAGCTTCAATTATCTAATTATATAATATTCACTTAATATTGAAATAAAGTTGGAGAATTGCTCATATTATTATCCTTTTAAAATATGTTTTACATTACTTCATATGTTAAATATTATTTAGGGAAAATAGTTATGATTCTACCGTTTACGATACATGATTTGTGGTTCAAGATGTATAATGATTTTACGATATAATTTGATTTTCACAACATTCTCTTTTGCTTGGGATGATGTTATATCATATATGGTTATCATACTATGTGGCAATTTTTTTCTTTTAGGATTTTGATTTAGGCATTCCCATTTTTTTAAAAAAACAAAGGCAGTCCTTGTAGTTTTCACCAATCAAACAATGATGTGTTAAAGAAAAAAGGGAGGAGCTCCTCAGTCAGTACCCTTTTTTGCCATTTCCTTTTGTTAGGTGTATACATTTGTTTAGACCTTACATTATTTTAGTTGACATTCCATCAACGCAATACTATGTATTTTCTACATTTTGCTATAATACTGAAATAGTTACATTCATCCTCTTAAATAGAGGAAAGAATATGCTGAAGGAATATCAACTAAAATATTGTTCAATGTTGTTACAATCGCAATATTCACGGTTCTAATCGTGCGATTCGAATCGAATCGAATCGGTGTCTATCTCGATTCGAATCGGTAGGAAAATCGTAGAAGGGCTAAAATCGTGTGATTCTGGGGTTGACTCACAACTCGTACAAGTCAACCCCTTGAATCTGAAACTCATGCTGGTTCAACTAGAAGCATGAAAAAACGAAGAAGAAAATGCCAGAGAGAGGAGGAAGAAGGGAAGTAGAACATACCTTTCGTCGTAGGTCTTATTTTTTTTCCTTCTTCCCTTTGTTTCCACTTTCTCCTATTTTTCTTCTTGTTTTAGTTGCTGCCATTCGCTGTATTTTTAATTTTCTGTCTAATGTGAGGGTTTTTGTGGATTTCGTTTGTTTTTCTTCCTATTTCAAGTATCCCATGCCACAAGTCTCAAGGCTTTCGCTTTCGTGACTGCTATTGTTACACGAAACTTAAAAATGATTTGTAAGTTTTGTTTTAGACTAGGCTATGTAATATTATTTCTAATTTATTTATTTTTTATTTCCTAGTCTTCCTTTATATAATTTATTTCTCTTTTTAATTAAACATTTATTTCTCTTGGTTTTCACATGTTTATTTTTCTTTTTTTCCTTTTTGCCATCTTTTTCTATTTTTAATTAAAAAACCTTTTTATTTTTATTTTTTTCAATCTTTTGTATCTATTTAAAAAAAAATAAAAATCTCTAAAAAATAACTTTTTATTTGATGAATGCTATTTAAATTTATTTAAATGCCTTTGATTTATTTATTGATTTCTTAAATTTCTTCATACTTAATATTAATATTTAAATGTCATATTAATATATTTTGTGTCTTGTTTGTGGTTATTTATGATAGATAATGTGTCAAATTGGGGATGACAATTATTTGACCGATTTTTTATAATTTATAGAATAATTTTAAAATAATTTAACAATAGATGTTTAATATATTCAGAGGGAGTCTTTGTGGGTTAGAGTTTTGAGAGCTAGGTACAGGTTTGGTGGACAATCGTGAGGAGATAAGGTGGAGGTTAGTGGTTCAGCATTGGTTAAGGCTTAGTCGAGATTGAGTTAAGGAAGGGGGGTGGTAGGCAGCATGTTTAGTGGGAAAATTAGATTCCTAGTGGAGAAAGGTGATTCAAACAGATTTCTGGTCAGTTTTATGGCTTGGGGAGCTACCTTTAAAGGAAATATATCCACGGCTTTTTAGGATTTCAAGGAACAAAAGGGCTTTGGTTCCTTGTTGAGTCGTGAGTTCCGTCGGAAACTCTGATCTTTTGAAGTGGGGCGTAGAGATGATCTTTTAGCACAACTTCAGGAATTTCCTTTGTCTTTAGATGAAGGGGATGAATTGCTTTGGACAGGTGACTCATCAGGTGTCTACTCGGTTAAGTCAATGGTGGATTTGGTGCTAAAAGATCAATTTCAAGATGTAATATCCAATAATATGGCTTGGAAAGGTGTGGCGCCTCCTAGGGTAAAGATCTTTGAATGGTGAGTATTAAAAGAGAGGGTGCTGACTAGACTAGAATTGAGGAGATGAGGGATGATAGGCACAAAAAAGGATATTGTTTGTCCTCTTTGTGTCCTAGAGGAGGACTTAGATCACCTGTTTATTACTTATCCAGTTGCTCAGTGTATGGATGAGCTTGCTCAGCTTCTAAATGTTCCCTGAGTTTTGGATAAAACCTATATGGGGTGTGTAGACTCTTGGTTGTTTGGTAGGATTGCAACCTAGGATGAAATTGGCTTGGTATACGATCCCGGGTGTTGTTCTGTGGCCACTTTGGAAGAAAAGGAATTCAAGAGTCTTGAAGAGAGGTCACTCGATGTTCATGATCTATTTCAGATAGCAAAGTGGAGACTTTGTGTGTGGCTCTTGTCTAGTTCTGAGTTTCAAGGTGTACAACCATTGGATCTCCTGTTGTCTTGGGAGGGGTGCATGAAGTATTCCTGTTGGAAAAAGGAAACTAGAGGTCAGTTGGAGCACACCAGCACGGGGTGTGATGAAGTTTAACGTGGATGGGGCATTGAGGGGGAACTCTGGTCCGGCAGGAATAGGAGGTGTGTTCAGGAATTATGAAGGCCGAACAACGATTATGTTCAATGAATCGGTTGGTATTAGAGATTCAAATGAGGTGGAAATCCTTAGTATTAGGCGAGCTTTGGCCATTTGGAAAGTCCATGGGCATGATAAACTTGTGATCGAAGGGGATTTGGCAAATGCAATAAAATGGGCCTAAGGGTCAAAGCCGTCCCCCTTGGAAATTGTTTACTACGGTTAGGGAGATTAGAGCTTTGGTGACGGGACTTGATGTCTCCTTCATTCATGTTAGTCGTTCAGCTAACAGCGTGGCAAACTACTTTGCTAAGCTGGGATTTGATAACGGCTTCTCAGGAGTTTTCTTCCTTTGATTTTGGAGGATGACCTTTTGATTGTATCTTGGACGACGGGGTTGTTTGTTCTAGTTTTTGATTTGTATATTTGATTGTATTTTTGTTCTTATTGTTTTTATTTTCTGTTAGGTCTATCGTTGTTAGACCTTTTTATTTTAATTGTATTTGTACCCTCTTATTTTATTAATTAAATTACTTTTGTTACTGCTCAGAATATATATATATATATATATATATATATATATATATATATATATTATAGTTTATAGTTTATAGAATAATTTAAAAGAAAACATTATGAATCTTACGATTTTACGATTTCCAATTTACGATTCACACTCCTCGACCGATTCACGATACGATTCGAGTTTGAAAACATTGATCTGAACTATCGCATTACCGACCCATCAGCCTCGTTCGGAGCATTTACAAATTGATTGTGAAAGTCTTGGCTGATAGATTGAAAAGAGTCCTGCCAAAGATCACAGGTGAATCACATGGGGCTCTTGTGGAGGATAGACAAATCTTGGATGGAGTCTTGGTTGCTAATGAAATGGTCCATATGAGAAAGTGGGACAAGAAATCGGGTTTGTTGTTTAAAATTGATATGGAGACAGCATATGATTTTGTGGACTGGTCTTTTGTTGGGTATGTCTTCGATATGATAGATTTTGGGCAAAAGTGGAAAAGGTGGATGAAGGCGTGCTATCGAGGACACATCGTACTCTATCCTGGTTAATGGGTCTCCCACAGAACCATTTTAGCCACTAGGGGCTTAAGACAAGGTGACCCGTTGTCTCATTTCATCTTTACGCTAGTTGGAGAAAGCTTGAACAAACTAGTTGGGAAGTCATTAAGGGCTTTGAATCCTTGTTAGATGACCTCGTTGTGACACACCTCCAATTTGCAGATGACATCCTGTTCTTTTGCGAACCTAAAAAGGAAGAAGTTAAGGGCTTCAAAGCAATCTTGAGGTGCTTTGAGTTAGTGTCGGTCTTATTAGGATTAATTTGGGGAAAAGCACTTTGATTGGAATAGATGAGGAGGACGACCTTCTAAAGGAGTTGGTGGGGAAGTGGGTTGTGGAACAGGGAAGCTACCCTTTACCTACTTAGGATTACCGGTGGGAAGAAATCCAAGGCTGAAAACTTTTGGGTTCCAGTTGTTGAGAGGATAGATAGGAGATTGGAGGTATGGAGTCGAAAATATCTCTTGCTTTGGGGTCGTCTGACCCTAGTTAAGTCGGTGCTCTCAAACCTTCTTATCTATTATCTATCCATCTTTGAAATGCCTGTCGGGGTCGGTAAGAAAATCGAGCATTAGAAATTTCTTATGGGGAGACAAGGAGGCAAAAAGAAAGATTCACCTGGTAAAATGGGAGGAGATTGGTGTGGTAAACCAAAAGGCGAGCTTGGTATCGTCCCCATTCGAGTGAGAAACCAAGCTCTTCTTTGCAAATGGAGTTGGCAGTTTGGGAAGGAAACGGATGCCCTTTGGACTAGGATTCTGACATCCAAATATGGGTTGGAGAATAGGTGTGCATGGGCCTTGAATGATAATGCTGGTAAATATGGGTCTTCATTGGTCAAAGCTTGGTGGAAGTTAAATCGAGGAGACTCTGTAGTCAATAGGTTGTTTAAGATAATATGAGATCACTTCTGGAGGATACTTGGTTGGGGGATGGCCCACTAAAGGATAGATTTCCTCGATTGTTCAAGATAGCAACAAACAAACCTACACTTGTCCAGGATTGTTACAAAATCGAGGGCAATCACTGGTCTTGGAATGTGGATTTCAGGTCACAATTAAGGTCTTTTGAGTAAGAAAGTAGAGATGATTTGATGGCCCAACTGGGAGAGCGGGCAACTCGACGGGCACCTATTTAGTCAAATCCATGGTGAATTTAGTCCTCAACCAGCAACTTGGCGCCTCTATTCCAATCTTTGCTTGGAAGGGTCTTGCCCCACCTAGGGTTCAGTCCTTCATGTGGTGCGCTCTCATGGGAAAAGTGTTAACCAGGATGGATCTCAAAAGGCGTGGCCTGCTGAGATCAGGGGGAGGAGCTAAGTTGTCCCCTATGTAGCCATCCCGAGGAGGATGTTGATCATCTCTTCATTAGTTGCCCTTATGAGAGACACTTGTGGCTCAAATTTTTGAATCTCTTTGATACATCTTGGGTCAAAGACATGCATAGGGATAGTTGGATCATGGTTCATTTCAAGACTTAGCCCTAGGAGGAAGTTGGCTTCGTATACGGTTCTCGCCACAATTTTCTGGGTCTTTGATAGGACATGCATAGGGGTAGTGGGATCATGGTTCATGTTGAGACTTAGGCTTAGGAGGAAGTTGGCTTGGTATACGGTTCCTGCCACAATTTTCTGGACCATTTGGAAAGAAAGAAACTCTAGGATTTTTGAAAGAGAATCCACAGAAGTTAATTATCTCGTCCAAAGGGCTAAATGGAGGTTGAGCATGTGGTTGCTATCGGATAAGGAATTCAAAGGGCTCAAACCCTTCGATTTCTTTGTTTCTTGGGAGGGGTGTATAAGCGGTGGAACTAGGAAAAATAGACTAATGGTCTCTTGGTGCCCACTACAACAAGAGACCATGAAATTCAATGTTGATGGAGCTTCGAGGGGTAAATCAGGTCCAACTAGAATAGAGGTTGTCCTTAGGAATCATAGTGGCATCATTGATGGTTTTCATGGAGTATATAGGGTGAGGGCTTCAAATGAGGCGGAACTCCTTCGCATTAAGAGAGCTTTGACCCTTTGGAGAGCGCATGGACATGGTTCACTAGTGATTGAAGAGGCTTCAGAAAATGTGATTAAGTGGGCCAAGGGTCTTAAATGATCCCCCTAGAGGATGATGACCATAGCAAGGGAAATTAGGGGCCTAGCTGCAGGTCTGGATGTTTCCTTTGCTCGCGTCAGCTGCTTAACAAATGGTGTGGCAAATTTCCTTGCCAAAAATGGGATCAACAATAGGACTTCAGGAGTCTTTAGTATATTAGAGTTGGGGCCTAGGAGTTCTCATTTTGTTTGATTTTCGGCTTTTGCTGCTATATTCCTTTTGTTGCTTTGTGTTTTGGTCTAGCTCATTTAGACCATTCTTGTTTTTGTTTTCTTCCAAACTGATGTTTTGTACTTTTCTTTATTTTAATGAAATTTTTTATGTTACCTCTCGAAAAAAAAAAAGAAAGATTTAGGGGTCTTATTTCTTTGAGCAAGGTGGGACTTGATTAGGGCTTTTTGTATCCCTCTTGTGGGGATATTCTTAGAGCAGTTTGTTTTGATCTTTGTGGCAGTCTAGATCTTATAGACCTATATCATATGATGTAAAGCCTCTTATTGTATTTTTTTTTTTTTTTTAATGAAATCTTTTATATTAACGCTAAAAAAAAGATAGATGGATGTCTAAATGGTAATGCAAAATGTGTATGGTGAATTCCTAAAATGACATGTAACCTATATCCATGATTCACATAAGATGTTAGATAATATATATATTTTTTTGAATGATTGGTAATTATTTCATTCAAAAGAAGAGGGACTCTCCAAACAATTACAAGAAAAAGAAAGCACGACGGCCCAACAAAACTAAGCAAGCCCACTGGCTAGGCCCATCAAAAGAAAAATGATACAAGATAAGCCCAAATCCCTAGCTTATAGGGCGAAGCCCTCACACTGAAGCCCACGAACATAAGCCCAAAACTAGAACCACAACAGGCTGTGGCCCAGACGTGGGAAACAAAGAATATAACAAAAATTATGCAAATTCAAATACACAATCAATTAAAGATATTCAAAAAGAGAAATGACAAGGAATAAAAAAAAAAGATAGAGAAGAAGAAGAAAGATTTGTACCTTGAGTCATATAAGGTTCCTTGATCTCACACCAAGGAGGCAGAACGAGTCTCACCAGATTTGTAGATGGGAGAAACTTGAATTCTTCTTTCATTCATTCATCATTATCATAAAAGTGTCTCTACAGGGCTATTTTATAAAAAAAAAGAAGGAGATTCTTAAATTCCTAGACACAGGTGACTTAAGGTGCACAACGATCTAAAATCATAAAAACAAATACATGTCTATAACAATCTTGAAACATATATGAACTAAAATTATGACACAGATAGAATCTAATGAAAACAAATGCCTGGATGATACTAGATTAATGATTAGATCATTCCAATCCATGAACAAACGGCCCTGATAATGTAAATGTATGGGTCGAATCATTTTTCAAATCTGTTGCTAGATCAACTTAAATCTGGGCTATCCATGGCCGGATCTCTCTCTATTCATGGTCTGATATAATGGGATGGTGCCACAAATCATCATCCAATCATGTTGAGGTAAAATCTAAATTCTGATGCATCCTTTTCACTGGCATCCAATGATGTAGTCATCGCATACAGTATTTTCTTTTTGGGCAGTAACAAAGATCCTTCATTCATAAAAAAAAAGTACAAAAGAACAACAAAAGGAAAGAAGAAAACAACAAATAAAGAATCATGACATGCAATATTGGCATTGCTTCAGTATACTCTGGTTTTTATCAATTTAGCTATTTCTTTGTTTTTGAATTAAAATTTCTTGTGTTCACATTTTTTTTTCTTAGTTGCATTTATCAGTTTAAGCACAACCATGCCTTAATCTAATGAACCCACTGCTTTCAATTCTTAGGTAAACCATGTCAGCCTTTCATTTCAAAATTCAGTTTCAGGTTTTATTTATTTATTTAATGAACTTGTCGTAATTATAGAGCAACCTTTTTTGTCCATATGTACGTATATGATGCTGGAAAGAGTTCATTCAGTTTACTCATGCTATTTCAAGTAACTGTCTACTTCATTCTGAGCTTTGTTTGCTTCATATTCCTGGTCGAATATGGAGTTACTTTTGAGACATTGAAACACTTCTGATGGGTGCTTTCATCATGGGAATATTAAATGGATAGCAGATTTTTTTTTTTTGAATAGTAATGGATAGCAGAAAGTTACTTTTGCAGTTTTGGGCCATTTATTGGAACTACTTATGTCTGTAGGAGCCACTGGAAATATCTGGAATTCCTAATGAAGTAATCAAAATTTCTGCTGGTTACCGTCATTCTGCTGCCATCACAGGTGAGAAAAAGAGGAACCCTGTGAGCTGCTATCATACTGAACTAGATGTGCATGTCACCAGTTAGTTGCATTTGTATTCTGTTGCTTAACTAATTGGGACAAGTGAATGTGACTTATAGTTTGGAAATTTTGTAGTTCTACCCTTTATTTATTCCTAGCACTGGACCACCTTTTTATTGGTAAAGTCATACGCTATTAGACCCTAGCATGCAAATGTGAAATGACTGGGAGCAGACTGAAGTTTGTGCCTGAACTAATTCCTCCATTAGCTGATTGGTTCTTTTGTGAATTGTGAATTGGCATATTCAATGGAATTGGTTGATTCTAGCAGAAACTTACATAGCGGAGAAAGAGCAGAGTATGATCCTTGCAGTTTACAGAAGTGACCCTAGTGTTTCATTATCCAAGTAGTCAGTCCCATATAGGTTTTCCAAACTCTTGATGAGGAGTCCATCAATTGAATGGTAAGTATCTTATTATTGATTGTAGATAATATGTGATAATTTCTCATCTAATGAATGGTTCAGATACTGAAAAGGCAAGTCTTTTCTATAGAAGGATGAAAAATTCAAAATATTGGTATTTGACTACTTAAAGGACTGATGCATATTACTTGTCAATTCTTGCCAATGTCTATTTTCCCCTTTTTTGGAAATTACGAAAAATGTGGAAAAAATAAAAAATATTGAGTGTGGTTTTTTGTTTTTTATTTTTTATACATGTAATTAGGTTATGCTACCTCCATGTTGGGCCCCATTTCACATCTCTAATGCTCTTTGGTCATTATCCGTTTAGTGCTAAGCCAAACTTCATCAATGCAAGGTTGACAAAATTTAGTGTACAAGCTACTCCCCAACTCATAACCACCTATAGTGATGTGATAGACTTAGATGTGACAACATTCTGTCATGGTAGTCAAAGGCAGACCTTAGTTGCACCTAGGCCTTGACCTAGGCTCTAGATCCATTTCATGCCTCACTTGCCTCTAAGGCAGGCTCACTTTACTTAAGCCTAGTTTTTTTTTCCTATGATAAGCCTATTATTAGGGGTCCTAGAAATAACTCATACTAGGACCCCTGATGCCTTGCTTGATCTTTGCACCTTGACAACTATGCATGCTATAAATTCCTTGACCTTAGAAGTGAGATAGCATAAATACACCTACGATCCGTCTCAAAAAAATAAATACACCTACTATGTACCTCATTATCATGGCGACTCACCGACATGTATATATAACTCTCCCCAACAAAGAAAGGCTAGTACTCCCCTAAGTAGAAAAGCATACTATAAATCCTTAAATTGAAATGGAAATGGTCTAAAATTCAAAAATAATAATAATAAATAAAAAATTATGCTTTCTTCAATATTCTACTAGTAGATGGAAATTGGAAGATTAACGAGTAGGCGTTTGTCCAAATCTATGTTGTACGGTTGAGGGTTCTTTGAAATGTATGTTGTACTTATGTAGGACGTATTTCCATCCTGATTCTTCATGGATACTTTTGTTAACATTGTTTTCCAACATGACAAGATATTATCACACCTTTTCTCCTTCTTGACAATTCTTTTGAAACCTAATTAAGATATTGAATTTTTTTTATGTTTAGAGTAAAAATAGAATTTATGTTTTATTAGACATTGTTTTTCAAGATGACAATTGAAGTGGTAAGCAAGTATATGATACATTGTCGAGTGATGGATAATGAGATTTTGACAGGGTGGAGTGGAAACATGTCACTAGTCTTTTGGCTCTTTGCAATTATGGTTGTCTTTAATTTTGTCTTTCAAAAAAGTGAAAATGTAATAACAGAATAGCTTACTGCAAATAGATGGAAAAATGAATATGATGATGTTGATGGGGATGATGAAATTTTTCCCTATGACAAAAACACTATTACCCCTTCTCTTCATTTTAAACCTAATTAAAATATTGAAATATTTATTACTTGATTGTCCAGAGTAAAATAGTGCTTTCTTTTTTATTGATTTTGTTTTATCCCTTATTTTCATTAAAAGTAAAATATTTAACTTATTAGTGTAGCCTAACTTCAAAGAACAACCAAAGAAGTTCGCCCACGAGATATGGATCACCCAAATTCTAAAATAAAATTAAAATTTTGCCACTCTAGAAAATCAAAGCTAGAGAGCGAAGGAAATCGAAATGGATCACCCAACGCTAATCTCAATCCAGCCAATTTTATATGGAGCCCTGGAAATCGACTAGAGGATCCAAAGAAGTTTCACTCAAGGGGAAAAGTCAAAGGTCCTAATCTCACCTAGGTCAACAATTCTCACTGGAATAAAATTGACCTAAGGCTTCAATTTCAATTTGCAATTTACACAATTAAATGCTGCAATAATTAATTTTAATTTACCGAAATTAATTCAAATAATTCACAAACAATTAATTGAAATTTGCAGTCACAAAATTAATTAAAGACAAGAAACTTGCATAAATTCAAACCAAATAAACATTCATCAAAATTATGGAGAGAAAACAAGCTCAAAGCTCTAATTTTATCAACCCAATGGGGTTGGTGATGGCCAAGAACCCACCTCTGAAAGTGGTAGGTCTTGAGTTCAATTCTCACTCCCCCGAAGGGCCACTCCCCGAAGTTTTACCCAGTGTGTGTGGATAGGGAGGTTTGCACATGCCCCATGGATGAGTTAGGTGCTCTAAGAGGCCTGGACATCTTGGTCTTAAAACAAATCTCTAATTTTTTCAATCCAATTTTTTTTGAATGGTAATTTTATCAATCCAAATTCTAGTGTCTACAACCAATGGACCTCCACCTTATGTATAATGGAGTGGGGTCTTAAGAAAGAGGAAAAAATAAAATGTAAAAATTGTCCATGCTTGTGCATCCACGCCTAAATTCCTACTAAGTGATGTAGGACAAGGAGAAATGGTAACTCTAAATGCCTAATGTAGTTCCTAAAATGAAAATAATGAACCTTAAGACTAAAATGGGGCTGAAATTTAAGAATTAAATTAATAACCACAAATAAATCATATAAATAAGCCACAAATAATCAAAACAAGTTCTTGGAAATCTAATATAAATAATTATGAGACTTACCAAGCCTAATTGATGCTCAAATGGGGACCTCTCAAAAGCACGGGTTCGTCGGGTTCCCGAAAGGGATTAATTGGGTAATTGGAAAAGGGTATTAATGAAGGTGACAAAGGCTAAAAGGGCTGTAAGGTGGATATGAGTGAAAGGGAAAGGTCCAAAGGGCCCACAGCAAGTGTAGAGGGGCTGTTTAGATGGAACAGAAGGTATAGGGTGAGTTTAAGGGACATGCGAAAGTGAAAAGAGGGATCTGAGAGCACGTCTAGGCTTGTGTAGAAGGGGCGGCAAGGAAGGAAGGCAAAGGAATAGCAGCAGCAAGGCCATAGGGCCTTTGGAGCAAGTAACGACAAGGGATTTAGAGGTTAGAAAGGAACTGGGGCAAGATCTGAGCCTGGCGAAAAGGACTAAGGCCCAAAGGGGTAGTGGCACTGGAAGGTTCAATAGGGGTGACGGCAACACTTATTTGGTTAGGAAAGGTTGCGACAGGTGTAGATGGGACAAACAAGGTATGGAGACGATGGTAATGGCCAAGAAGGGGCTGACGAGAAGGTATAGGGACAGGGACAGGCCTGGCAATAAATCTTGAGCCCTTTAGGGGTTTGGGTGAGGGAGGCAGGACTTGGGACAGGGAAGGGGTGGGGTGGGGTGGGGTGGGGTGGGGGGACCAGATGGACCATGGTTGGGATCGGCACAGGGATATTGGATTGGAAAGGGATACGGCAGTAAGGCTGTGCTTTTGGGTTCCAAAAAAAAAAAAAAGAGAAAGGGGAAGAGAAGATAAGAGATGGGGAAGAAAAGATAAGAGATGGAAGAAGAGATTAGAGAGATGAATAAATACCTGGATTTTGGAAGAGGCTTCTCACCCTTTCCGTTGGCCTTCTCGCCGAGGTTCCGTGATTTCTCACCACTGTCTACGCATGCATTCTTTTTCCACAGCAAAATTTCGATTCTTCTATTCATTCATCAATCGTACCCTAATGAGGATCAAGAGTATTTATACAAAATAGTGTAAAGAAAGACCAAAATACCCCTTTACATCAAAATACCCATAAATAAACCGAAAATTACAACTCTAACCATGGAATGGAATAAGGAAATAAATAAAAGTTCAACTAATGACAAATAAAATAAATAACGAAATAAAATAAGGAAATTAATGCTAATCTGGTTCGCATCACTAAGTCTCCAAAATTCAATTTTGTAGCCATGAGATTCTAAACACTAGAATGACCTATGGCCATCTCTCCATGTAAACACCTAAGCTTCCTAGTTTTTCTTTTTCAAAACCATAGTCTTTAGGACTTGTACACGTTTTGCTTCATTCTAGGATCACCAGCGAGTTTTGCTTCCTTTGTGCCCCAAAGCTTCTTAGAAAATCCTATCTTCATGGGTTACATACGGTTCTCCTCTCCTTGTACACGCTTTCCCTCTTATCTCTTACATCTTTCTCTCCATCCCACCACTTCATGAAGCCACCACATATGATTATTACATACAAAATGTAGTGAAAAGATAAATTACAAAAATTTATTACTCTCTAAAATTGCTTCTCACGCCAATGCTTGCTAGAAAAATACCCTAGTTTCATGGATCTTGAGATTGCAGTCCATCCCAATTGATTTCATGTGCCCAACACTTCCAAAGTGGAGATAAGGTGACATAGCATGTGACATGGCAAGTGATGTGGAATTCGCCACTCTTTCTTGTATGCAGCAAATGGGCCTCTTAAAGTGGGCTTTTAAGGTTCACAACATGTCTTAACAGGCCCGGACCCATAGCATATCCATACTGGGCTTCAATTTTAGTGCAAATGGGTCCATTAGAAAGCTCTTCTGGCCCTCCTTTTCCACTGTTATTTCTAGCATGCAATTAGGGTCAAAATTCTCCAATGAGCTCAAATGGGTCCCACTATCCTCTAATGGATTTTTATAGTTTTCATTTGGCTTGAATGAGCTTGAGATGGCCACATCACTTATTCAATAATAATGGCAAGTTTGATGAAGTCTATGTTTTGAGATTTAGATGAATCTAACACCCTATACCATGTTGGATTTTGATACATGTATCTTCACTCGTGCAACAGAGGTATAAATTCATTGCATGGAAGTTACATAGATAAAATGAATATGGTTATCAATAAACACCACATTTAGGTTATCATCGAATCCTAGTGTGGGCTGCTTTTTGTCCTAGGCATGCCAATGCATCATGGTAGATGTTGGGGATGGTTCTCTCAATCTTGAGGCCTATCGTAATATTTATAATTTTTTATATTTTATATTTTTACCAGTGTACTTTTTATGTTTTATTATTTAAATATACCAATTTTATGTAAACTTGGAATCACCTAATCATGGCTTAGAATCACCAATGAAACAACACTCAACTACAATTGTAATTTCTATTTTTCATTTGACAAACACCATCTCCGAGCATTGTAATTCTTAAAGATTATGAAGTATAAATACAAAATGGAGCTTTGGTAGGATTTGATTTACTTTTATCAGTTCTAGCTCACTTGTTAGCAAGGATTTTTAGTACTTAGTAGTGTAAATTGATGTTTGGCAAACACGATTAAGTGGGCTAAGGGTTTAAAACAACTTCCCTGGAGGATGATCACCATAGCAAGGGAAATTAGGGGCCTAGTTGTAGGACTAGATGTCTCCTTCGTTCACGTCAGCCGCTCCGCGAATGGCATGGCAGATTTCCTTGCCAAAATGAGATCTTCAATTCAGTTTCAGGGGTGTTTTGTATCTACATGTTGGGTCCTAGGTGTTTCCCTTTGCTGTTTTTCATTTTGTTGGCTATAGTTTTTTTTGCTGCTTTTGGTCTAACCCTTTTAGGCTGTAGCTGTTGTTGTTTTTTGTACTTTTTCTTCCTTTTAATGAATATTTTTGTTACCTCTCAAAAAAAGTTGTATTTCTATTTGTTGTGATGTGAGTAATGTACTTGTTCTTTTACTAATGCTCAAATATATTTAATGTTGTATATATTATATATATGTTGAAATGGTAATTGTAATTTCGTTAATAAAAACAAAAATCACCAGAAGTGCACAAAACAAAGAAAACAAACAAACAAGAAAAAGAAGCTCAAAACCTCTTACACTCAAGAACCACAAAAAAGAAACAAAAAAAAAAAAAAAACCAACACCCAAAGGCTACAACAGATCAATGCACTCTTTCCAAGCTCTAAAAATGTTTGAAATAGAAAAATCTTGGAACTCGTTTAGATTAGAAACCCAAGCTGCACTGTTGCCCAGATTATGATCCAAGAGGAGGGAGGAGGGGGGTGAATTGGGTCTTTTGCAAACTTTTTATTCTTTTTCAAATTACACAAATTCAAAGGCAAGAAGAAAATTGCTATCCTTTAATCACAAGTAAATGAAAAAGTTGAGATGAGAAGGAAAGATTTAACCCAGCGATTTAACGAGGTTCGGCAGCCCGCCTACGTCCTTCGCATCAAGTACACCTACTCGAGGATTCAAATGCACTATGATTCTCTTTCGAGGGTGGAGAAGAAACCGTTACAAGACTCACTTCCAATGGAGGATTGGCCGATTACAAGACTCTCACTTTCTGTGGAGAATAGACTCATTACAATTTCTCAATGAGAAGTAATATATGAAAGTGTAAGAACAATAGCAACTGTTAAATGGTGTAAAAATTGATCTCTCTCAAGAGTCACTCAAATGGAGAACACAAAGGCTCAAGAAAGATTTGAAAGTGATTGGATATTTTGAGCTCTAGGTTCTTTGATTCTCTTTCTCTTAATTTGAAAGTGTTTGGTAGAGATTGAGAAGTTGTTTGCAACTCATCAAGGCCACAATAAATGCCCAAATTGAATTTCTGGCTGTTGGGAGCATTAATGGCAAATAAAATAGCCGTTGGAATGCATTTCATGCTCGTTCAGAAGCCGTTGCTGCAACTTTCGGTCGACTGAAATAAAGTTTCAGACATTCGAAAGTTCTTGAATTTGAACTTTCGATCTTGGTAACGGTCGTCTGATTTTCCACTTTCGGTTGGCCGATATTACTAGAGACTAATAGTCTTACTGTTAGCACATTATCAATCGTCCGTATTTCCATTTTCGGTCGGCCAGTTTTATCAGAGACTAAAGTCTTACTATTTGCACATTATCAGTCGTCCGCTTTTCTATTTTTAGTCAACTGATTTTAACTGAGGCTGAAGACCATTCTGTATAGATTTTGGTCATCCATTCCCAGGGGTGTGGTCTTCCTATATTTTCCCAGTGAATGTTTTTGACAATTTCAAGCCTCTTAAGTCTGCATATAATATACAATGACACATAGGGACTTAACCAAAATTCTAGGGACCTATTAAATAGTGTGTGTTCAAGGAGGTCTCAAGGTCCTAGAGTCCATCTAGAGTATGGTATGAGCCAAGGTGTTCATACAATGAGTGACTTGATATTCAAACACACATGACTAAACATCTAAGACATAGACTTTGATCTTCAATCTTTAGGTCTTTGTGTCTTGAGCCATTTGATCTTCAATGCATTTTGTCTTCCACATCCATTGGCTTTGTGTAGGAGTGCTTGATATCCAATACACATCTCCTATGAAAGCCTTGGTGTTCTTCTTTGAGCCTGACCTTATAATATTATGTTCATATACAAATGTTAGTACAATACGACAATAGTTTTGTAATCATCGAAATCATCCTATTAATCCATGGTTTGAAACCTTGGGACTAGCATGCACATTTGTCCTTAATCCTACTACTGAGCCTCGTGAGAAGTCTCCGCTTGGTTTCGGAACACACTATTATTGTGCTACCCCCAAAGGCTCCAAATAGTGCAAAAATGGCATAATTGTGCTTACTTTAATGTAAATACCTCAGGGATACCCTCGTTATCCCAAAAAAAAAAAACTAGGTTTATGTTTTTTCTTCTCACTCAATCTTTATAGTTGACCAAAGTAGTCCTTGCAGCTACCTTTCTCCTCTAACCAAATGCTTCTATCATTTTTGCAGTGGATGGGGAACTCTATATGTGGGGGAGCAACTCTTGTGGGCAGCTTGGTCTAGGAAGAAGTAATATTTGCCTCACATCCTATTAACCATGTGGTATAGATTAGTTATGTTCTGTTTGCAAGCAATTTTATAGCCTTCCATTGTTATTCCTATAACTCCATTGACCTTTCGAAATATTTTTAGTTATTGCCAATTACAATGCGAAAGGTACATAATACGGAATAGAAATTTCTTCAAATTTGTTTGAGATCTAATGGTACGAATAAATGCAGTTTGGGCATATTGTTGGTTGTTATTTTAACATTCTTTACCATTTATTTTGTCATTCCTTTGTGCTGAGGTATAATCTCTTCTTAATGACTATTAGCCAATGAGTTATTTTTTTTTTTGAAACAGTAATAAATAATTTCATTAATTCAAATAAAGAATGCAAATGAGATAAAACCAAGTATTAGAGAGACATAAGGCCATAAGAAAGACAACTAGAGTCAGTAAGGTAGGTCTATATGTACAATGCTCCACAGGCAGCATAAGATACAACAAGAAAACCCAATCACCCTATACACCCAAATCAAGATCACCATCAGAACAACTCCATTGTCGGTCTTTGTATTTGTACTCTCATCTTCACCAGAAAGTTTTCAACATTGTTAACCAATCGAGGTATGTGTGCAAAGTTAATTCCTCCCCTCCTACAAAACCTCATAATGTCTCTAAGAATGTTTACCAATTTCCACGGGGACTTCTGTTACTAGCCTAGGAGATGGCATTAGCCGAATCACCTTTGACAATAAGGTTACCATCCCCAAACCTAGACCAAATCTGAAGGGCTCTTCTGATTGCTCTCAGTTCCGCTTCATTTGACTCCATAATCTCTTAAGGCTCAGAAAATGCTAGTACCATCCTACCCCTATTGAAATGAATCACACCTTTTATTCCTGTCGGTCCAGGCTTAACCCTTGTTGTCCCATCCACGTTGAATTTACATGAGCCTTGAGGTGGCGCTAACCACTTGATCTTAGGTTCCTATCTTTTCTAGTCCCCCCTCATGCACCCTTCCCATGATAAATAGAAATCCTCTAGTGCTAGTCCAGCAAACTCCTTGCAAATAGATGGCCATCCTATCAATTTCCACTTCGCCTTTTCAAAAATCTCTACTTTAGTCCACATCTTACCCTCAAAGATTCTCACATTCCGCTCTTTCCAAATTGCCCAAAAGATCGCAGATGGAACCAATCTCCACACAACCTTGAGCCTACTTCTAAAGGTCCCCCGCAACATTCTGAAGCCAACTCCTCCACGCCACTCTCAAGACCCACGAGCATCAAAATAGATTCAAGAAGGAACACCATACGTCCCACGTGAAGTGGCATCTACACAACAAGTGGTCCACTGTCTCTTTTTCTTCCCCAAATAGTGGACACCCTTCTGTGATCCCTTCCAGGAGAATACCCCTTCTCCCTTTTCAAAGCTGCCCATGTAAAGATCTGGATCCTAGTGGGAAGTTTATTGTTCAGGCAAGATTACATATAGGCAGTGCAAGGTGGTCCTGCAACATATGTTGTTCTGAGAATTGATTTTATCGAGAAGGATCCTGATGGATCCATAGACCAAATCCACTTCTTCGTCCTCAAGCCACATTTTGGTGTCCCCTAGGAGCCTGATCAAGGTCCGGTGGAGCTCCTCTTCAAAATCCGGTAAAGACCTTCTAAAGGAGATGGCCCATTTTGGAATATCATCGTTTTCATTATAGTATTCTCCAATTAGAGCATCATGATTCAGCGCCACTCTAAAAAGTCAGGGGAATATTTCCAAAAGTGTTCTCCCACCTGCCCATTTTATTAGCCAATAGTTGATGCTCTTTTCTTTGTAAATTAATTCTAAGGTTTATTTGTAACAGAGAAAGAAAAGAAGAATCTTGATGAAATTATTTATTTAGCAAATAGTGTCATGTTTGTTGTGTTAAGTAGGTTGCTTTGTTCTTATACTTCTCTGCCACTCCTCCCTTTCTCCTTCTACAAAGCAACCAACTCTATAATGTATTAGTCATAAGCTTGGTTGTAAGGAGGTTTTGTGTGGTTAGTCAAATATAAACCTATCCAATTTTGCACGCACTTAATACTTCAAAACCAAGATTTTTTTTGAATGGTAAATATATTAATAAGAAATAAGAGGCGGTGTCTTAGAGTAGACATTCTACAATGGAGGCCTCTTGTTGCTTGTAATGCCAACATTTAGACATTAGAATAGAAATGAAGGTGGGGACCTAACGTATTTAAATTCAAGATTTTGTATACAATTTAAACTAAAGGATCATTTGATGTACATCATGATGTAGGAGGTTAGGTGTCATTTCAAAAGTTACAAGTAGGAGACACTGTGGTTAGCCATAAATTTATTATTCAATAATTTTTCTTTAATTCACAATTTTTTGTACAAAATTTTCTGCTTTTAGATACTAATATAAAAGAATTGCGATCATATCCTTCAAAATCACCAAATTTAATCATATTTTTTTTCCTTTTTTTAGATAATGTTTTCACTAGTTTTCTTTATTTAGATAATAATATGATAAAGTTGAACTAAATCCTTCCAACTCTTCCGAATCCCATCTTAAAATCTCTTTTCTGATTTATTTTTTGGACGAATTTTGCCTTTTTTGTCTACCAACATGGAAGCAAATCACAACCGTTTGATGAGTAAACAGGTCAAGATTCATTTAATAGACACCTTAAACTGTCACTTTATATGTAGATAGAGTGGAAGGATAAACTATCAAAAGTTATCAGATGGTTAACTTGGGTCCAATCTTTGATTCACAGATATGGTAACATGGATACAACACTCCTTTTTCCAAAATCTAGGACAGAGATGAAAAAGTTTAACTTTGGCATCACTCAAGTCACTTGAGGAAATAAGCTCGACATCTCTGTCAATCATACTCACTGCAACTGCTATTTGTTTTATCTTTCTAGATTACTAGAATGCTCTTTCAGATCTATGGAACCGGAAAACATCGGTTCTTCCATTTGGAAACTGACAAGTTTGCATGACACTCTAATAGGAGCAGGGGTTAAAAAATCGGATTGGCCGAGATTATTCTCTCTTTTTGTTATTTTTTCAAATATCGGCTTGGTTTTTTTAAAAATTTTTTCTGAATTAAAATAAAAAACAGAAAAACAGGCCTTTAAAAAAATTCTGGAAAAAATATGTATAATATCAGCCGATATGGCCAAATATCGACGATACATCGGTGGGCCCCATCACCGATATTTATTTATTTTGAAAAAAAAAATCATTCCGGACCGATATTTTGAATATCGACGATATTTAAACCTATGAATAGAAGCCCTCTTTTTTCTTATTTCCTATTTCCTGTATCCATATTTGTGCTTGAAACAAGGAATATACATTCTTTTCACACCATTCAAAAAATATATACATTCTTTTCATTCCTAAAATCTGGAGGACACCAGCTCTTACTTATGTTCCTGTACTGTGATATTTCAGTCTTATAGTTGTTATGCTAAATGAGTTATTTGGAAACCCTGTTTAATAGATGGTGAATAGATAGTTGCTTTTTCAATCCTGGAAATATTTAATTTAGCGGTGGATGGAACTTGGATCTCTTATTGGAGGGGAAAAAGGAAATCAGCCCAAAGACTGAGGTAGACAGGCACACACTCACTCCAGAACCAGGGCATGCAAATGGACCACTAACAGCTAACATGAAAAACAGGTTACACAGGCCCAACATGGAAACACCCAACACTGGCCATGCTGCCCGAAGACAGGTAGCTGCCAATGAAGCCACCCACAAACAGCTCACTTTTAGCTAGGAATCAGCCCTCTCATTGACTAAGTGAAGAATGTGACTGACCTCTATCTTCTTCCTATTAATCATATTATTTTTGTCATCGTGTAAATATTTGTTTAAGTGGTTTTTTATCCTTCACTTAATTTATTTTTTATTTTTTGAAATGGTGACATGAGTATCTCTATCTCTCTTATTACTACTACTACTACTACTACTAATAATAATAATAATACCACCACCACTACCACCAATAACAATAATAATAATAATAATAACACCACTACCACCAATAACAATAATAATAATAATAATAACCACCACCAACTGAAGCAGCAGCAGTGACAACAACAACAACAATAAAAATACTAAATGAATAAATAAATAGAAGAAGAAGAGTTGATGCACTTACCAGTTCAACAAGCGCTTCTTTCATTAACTTAATTAGAATTTCTTTTTATTAACCTGCCCAGGACTCAACACTTAAGTCTTTAAGGTTGTAAAAGTAACACTTACCACTTACCAGTTGTTCAACAAGCTCTTCTTTCATTTAATTAATTAGAAAATTTCTGTTAACCTGTCCTGTTTATGTACTTTTCTTTCTGTTTCTTGCTTGGTTATATACTAATATGTAATGGGTGACATTTGGAAAGAAGAAGAAGAAGAAGAAGAAGAAGAGTTGATGACATGACTCGAACCCTTAGTCTTTAAGGTCATAAAAGTAGCACTTACCACTTACAAGTTCTTCAACAACTCCTCTTTCATTGACTTAATTAGAAAATTTCTGATTAACCTGTCTTGTTTATGTATTTTGTCTCTGGTTCTTGCTTGGTAATATACTAATATGTAATGGGTGACATTTGGAAAGACTTATTGATGACATGACTCAAACCCTTAGTCTTTAAGGTTGTAAAAGTAGCACTTACTACATACCAGTCGTTCAACAAGCTCTTCGATACTTAATTAGAATTATTTATATTAACCTGTCCTGTTTATGTACGTTTCTCTCTGTTTCTTGCTTGGTGATATACTAATATGTAATGGGTGACATTTGGAAATGAAGTTTTAAAATCATAACTGTAAGATATGCATTCTATGTTACTTTGCAGGCGCAAACAATCTAGTATCTAAGCCATCTAGGGTTGATTACTTGGCTGAATTCCGTATTAAAATGGTTGCATTGGGTTCAGAACATTCCATTGCCCTTACAGGTGAAGTCTAGAGTATGAACTTCCAAATCTTATGATACAGATTTAGATATAGGTCTTCACATTTAAGTCTTGATATGTGTTGGCAATTGTGAATTGAATCAGTGTCCTGTTTTTGTTATGCATTTTTATGTTTCTTGCCAGATGAAGGAGATGTCTTGAGCTGGGGGGCAGGAGGCTCTGGGAGACTTGGTCATGGACACCAATCTAGCATTTTAGAATTTTTTAAAAACTCAAGGTTGGGTTTGGAAAACCATACATTTCATGGTTAGCAATTTAGAATAAAGCATACATTTTGTACCATGCTGCTGTACCTTGAAATATATGCACACTGCACAATCGTTCCTGTGTCTGGACATTTTTCTTTCTCAACTTTATAGAATATTACTAGGTTTTCTTAATTGATAGATAATTTTTGAACCCTTTATTTGCTTAGTGAGTATACACCAAGGCTTATCAAGAAATTTGAAGGTTCTGAGGTAATTTTCTACTTGTATGTTTCATTCTTTTTCTAACTGCTGCTTTACTAGTTATGTAAAATCTTGGACTGGCTGATCAATAGATTTACCACTTCAAATGGAAAATGTAAATGCAGATTAGAAAGATAGCTGCAGGGTTGTTGCATTCAGCCTGTATCGATGGTAATTTTGTAAACCATATTGCGTTGGCTTTTATTTTGAGATCTATATCCTAGTTTAACAATTCACTGGTATGTGCAGAACAAGGGGCTGTCTTTATATTTGGTGAAAGAACGATGGGTAGACTGGTAGGTACAGTTAAGTTTAATCAGTTTTTACTTGTTATTTTGGTTCAGTTGGTTAATACTTTCTCTGTATACTGATAAAATTTTATTTTCTGTATACGATTTTAGGGATTTGGAGGAACAAAAGATGCAACATCACCATCCCTCATAAGTGAACTTCCATTTTCTCAAGAAGTTGCCTGTGGTGGTTATCACACATGCATTGTCACAAGTACTTTCTTTGGCTTGTAGAAAGCAAGTTTGGCTGTTCAAACTGCTAGATATTGAATGAAAATGTTAAAACCCCTTTTGTTGGCAATTCAGTTTCATTACTTCCATCTTTTTGAAATGAATAGATTAATGGATACTTCGAGGCCAGACTTTTTCAACCAGTTTATTCTGGTTCAATTATCAACCGTTGCTGGTGCAGTCTAGTGGTGATGATTTTCTTTATGAATCAAAAATGTTAAGCTTATCTGTTCTAACTACTAGAATTGTCTGTTCTATTGTTATTGTTGTTATTGTTCATTTTGCATTAAATGAACTTGACCATCTAATTTAGGGAGAAGAGGAAGAACCTCTATATGACGAATTAGTTAGTGAGATGAAAACAACTCAATGCAAGGCTAGATTTTTGGAGGAGAATGGTGGAGTCAAATGGTTTGAAAATTAGTAGAAGAGAATAGATGGATGTAACTTTAGTGGCTAGATGATAGTGAGGATAGCTTGGTAAACATAGGAAACAACTTAGTTGCATATTGTGATAAGTTTAGATACTTGTGCTCTATGTAGAATCTCAAGGAGGTTTTGACTTGAATATAACGAATAGGACAGGTGTGGGGTGACCAAAATGTAGACAAGCCACCCTCGCGGGATCGTATGACCATTTGCCCCGGTCATTGGTGTTTTGTATGATAAAAGAGTCCCCATACGCCTAAAATGACAATTTTATAACAGCTATTAGATCTACAATGCTATATGGAGCTGAGTGTTGGACAACCAAAAAAAAGACAAATACACAATGTTAGAACAATGGAGATGCTTATGCTACATTAGATAGTGGTTTAACCTTAAAGGATGGTTAGAAACTCACACACTAGGGATAGTTTAAAGATAGCTCCGATGGATGAAAAATTGAGAGACTCATTTGAGATGGTTTGGTCATGTTAGTAGAAATCCAAACATAGCCCCAATGCGTGAAGTTGAGAGGCTATGGATCGAAGGCACTAAAGGAGATGACGACCTTTGAAAACACAGAGGGAAGGAATAAAAAATGACATGTTAGACTGTATGACTGATGGTATGGTTTATAATAGGGTCCACTGGAGGAGAACTCATTAAGTCAACCTTAGAGGGTCAACTGGAGGAGAACTCATTAAGCCAACCTCAGATATTTGGATACTAGCTGATGATAATGATGATAAACATCTAATTAAATGCTAGTCACTCAAGACATGTAAGAACTTCCTACATCACTGTCAAAGCCATTTGTCCCGTCAATCTAGGATTGATTCTATAAGTTCTATTTTCCACTGAACCATATAAACATGTTTGCTCTCATCACTCTATTATTATATTTTACCTCTGTCAATCCATATATTGTTAACAGCCTCTCCCCTCTCATTTTACCTAGTATTGCAGTGGACTGGAGAAAGTGCCATCCAAAATTTACAGTAGGAAAAGTAGTGTGTGTGCTTGTGTGTGGAAATGTAGGAAAAGCAAAATACTATCCAAGGAGAAACAAAACTTATGTGGTTCAGCAATGATGTTTACATCCATGGGCAAAATGGAAGATGGCCCTACTATGTCAGAGCAGTGGACTGGAAAAAGTGCCATCCAAAATTTACAGTAGGAAAAGTAGTGTGTGTGCTTGTGTGTGGAAATGTAGGAAAAGCAAAATATGTTAAGATCACATAATACTATCCAAGGAGAAACAAAACTTATGTGGTTCAGCAATGACGTTTACATCCATGGGCAAAATGGAAGATGGCCCTACTATGTCAGAGAGAAGAATGAGAGGATTTCAGTACCTCGTCACTAAAACCCAAAAGGCAGAACTCACTTTTATAGCCTGAGTCTTCAAGGTTGACATAACCCTTTTCCAGAGTACAAGATCCACAAAGAGACTAACCCTTTCTAGGTTGACATAACCCTTTTCCAGAGTACAAGATCCACAAAGAGACTAACCCTTTTTCTAATCCTTTACATACTCAGCGAGAAACCCAACTCTACAATCTCCCATATATAGAAAGGCTCTTGTAAAAACCCCTTCTAGATCCCTAATAAATTGGACCTAATCTCTAAAAGAGAAATAGTCACCTCACATGGATCTGGCTTTCTTAAAAATGGATAACCTAGCTAGGACTATTTCACAAAATTAGAATCTGCGCTACAAAAAGGGAAGAATCAAGATTTTGAAAATAATACTATTTCTTTTTGTTTTTTGAATAATAAGATAATGCTATTTCTGAGCTACAAAAAAGGAAGAATCAAAATAATGCTATTTCTAACACCTAGTACTTGTAATCCTCTCATTCCTTGTATTGGTGCCATTATTTGTCTTGCATATATGTACCCAAGCCATCTAAAGCAGTGATTCAATGGATGTGTTCATCCATCCTCCACTAATCTCTGACCCTCAAGGAATTTTGCTTCCCTGCATGTTATTGCAGTGGCTATCATTTAATTTAGTTTAGAACATGTGAACGTTTAACATATCCTTTTGTTTTCTACAGGTGATGGAGAGTTATACTCTTGGGGCTCAAATGAGAATGGTTGCCTTGGCCTCGGGTATCTGTCACTCGAATAAGTCCACCATTACATGGTTTATGCTCATTTTTATCTGAGTGGTATAATTTTCTATGGATTATTACCTGATTGATATTTACTTTGATGCCAGTTGCACAGATATGGTTCGCACACCAGAAAAAGTTGAAGGTCCATTACTCAAATTCCCCGTGTGTGAGGTTTGTTTCTACTTTCTATATCATTTAAATCAAAGCTGTCTTCTAGATCTGACTTTTTCTTTTCCTGATATCCTCCTCATTTCCTGCCCATTTATGTTAGAACTGAATTATTTGTGCTGCAGGTGTCTTGTGGTTGGAAGCATACAGCTGCAATCTCTGGTAAAAAAACTTCTTTCTGTAAATTAATTCCAAATGAGAAATTCTGTGGTTTTCATATGTACCACCCTACATCTGTTACTATTTTTTGCTGGTGTGTAATAACTCTGTAGTTTTCTCTCTCAAAAATAACGGTGTTCCTTTCCTTCATAACCCCTCATAACTGGGATAAGGCTTTGATTTATGATGAACCATGTGTTGTTGCAAAGAATCTTCAATATTGTATGCGTTTCTGTATCCAATAGAAAGCATGGTGGTCCTGGCAATGTAATAGGTCTGTTTTCAATATTTGAAATTAAACATAATTTCATATTATTTCACATTCATGCTTGTCTAATTGATCTCACATTGAAAATAAGTAGCAGTTTATAAAAGGTGCAAAGTATTTTTGCTAGGACTTTGTCCTTGGGGCCTAAATTCGTAAGTGATGTAGTTTCGACTCAGAAGAATTGTTGTAACTCATTCACCTAGGCATGGCAATTTACACCTTCCACATTTATGCTCTGCAAAAACATACTGATCGAATGATCCTACCTGTTTGGATGGAGCATCCAACACTAGTAGGGTCTGTACCTACTATTCATCAGGCAAAATCAGACGATTAGAGCCATTTAACTTGTATGATTCATCTGATAAAACTGCATAAAGATGGATCACAATCCAGGTGGTTCAAATTGGTGTCTACATCTTCTAGTGTTAGTTGATGAGTGTCAACAGTATAGAAAGACATGAATGTCCAGTGGCCAATATAGGGTCCACACCTAGATTTTAAGCCCAGATGGTATAGTATCTTGCTAGACTATCACTTGCTACACTGCTGCATTTGTTACTATCGATTCAGGGTATGTTGGTTTCATTAAAGTATGGTGTTTATTTGAAGTTGTTTGTCTTGGAATACTAGTACTATTCTCTTTATTTATGGGCTATACAAAGATAGATGGGAAATGTCTATGATAATGTTGATGATGATGATAAAACAAGGTAGGGCTCTGCCCTTAATGGCTTTTGAAATGGATTTTATTTTTTAATTGGAACTTTTTTTATGGTGTATGTGTAGAAAAATAATAATAAAAGAAGAGAAGATGAAGAAGAACACACTGTGTTGGGAAGAACCCTTCTCTCAATTGTATTGTCTTTTCCTCTTGGAGGATACATCAATAAATAGAAAAAGAGAGAGCCAATTAAGGTGGCCAAAAAAGGAAATACACTAGACTGTATCCTTATCCTATACAGAGTATACAATCATACAGGTGACTTTCCAAAATAGGGAATATAATCATGTATCGGGTCCCACAACACTCCCCCTCAAGCTGGCTCAAAGATGTCTAACAAACCCAGCTTGCCAATAACCGAAGTGAGTTGATGTCGAGGAATAGACTTCGTTCAAGAGATCTGCCAATTGATCTTTAGATTGCAGATGAGGAGTGACAAGCCGGTCTTCAGAAATATGTTGTCAAAGGAAGTGACAATCCACCTCTATGTGCTTGGTTCTCTCATGAAAGACTGGATTGGAGGTAATATTGGTAGCTGCTTGATTGTCATAGAACATAATAAGTGGATCAATGGGAGCAAAACCCAATTCCGTAAGAAACTGACGGATCCAAGTAACTTAGCTGTAATATTAGCCATCGCACCATACTCTACTTCAGCACTAGAGCGAGCAACAACAGATTGCTTCTTGTTACGCCAACAGACCAAATGAGAGCCCAAGAAGACGCAATAACCAGTGGTGGAGCGACGGTCATCAGGAGAGCCGGCCCAATCTGCGTCGGAATAGCTACAAACTGAGAGGGAAGACTGTCCTGCAAAGAACAATCCCCGGTCTGGATGAGCTTTAAGATAGCGAAGGATGCAGGAAGACCTCATGAAGATGAGCATCCCGTGGAGCCTGCATGAATCGGCTGACCACACCGGCCGCATATGATAAATCGGGCCGGGTGATAGTGAGGTAAATCAGTTTCCCCACCAACTTTAGATAAAATGTAGGAGAATCAAGAAGGGTCCCATCTGAAGCAGATAACTTTGTGTTGACATCTAGCGGCGTGGAGGAGATCAAGGACATACTTGCGCTGAGATAGAGAGAGTCCTCGAGTAGAACGAGCGAGCGCAATACCAAGAAAGTATCGCAACTGTCCCAGATCTTTAATATCAAATGTGCGATGTAGATATTATTTAAATGTAGAAAGGGCAGCATCATCATTACCTGTGAGAACAATGTCATCGACATACACCACTAGAATCATTACCACAGACTGAAGACGGTAAATAAAGACTGAGTGATCCATTTGACATCTGGAGAAACCATGAGGCAACAAAGCACTGCTGAACTTCTCAAACCAAGCTCGTGGGGACTGTTTGAAGGCCATAAAGAGCTTTTCTGAGCCTGCAGACTGAGGGAGACTCCTCCTATTTGATAAATCCTGGTGGTGGTAGCATATATATATTTCAACTTGGAAGTCACCATAAAGGAATGCATTCTTCACATCTAACTGATGAAGTGGCCAATCATGAGTTGTGGCGATGGAAATCAAGATCCTAACAGAGGTAATCTTTGCCACAGGGGAGAAGGTTTCCTGATAGTCCACCCCATAAGTCTGTGTGAAGCCTTTGGCAACTTAGACGGGCCTTATACCTAGCAATAGATCCATCTGGATTATGTTTCAGAGTGAATACCCATTTGCAACCAATGGGAGATTTTCCCGAAGGAAGAGGAACCATATCCTAAGTATGATTTTTTTCCAGTGCAAGCTAATTCCTCATCCATGGCTGCCTTCCAAGAGGGATCTCGAAGGGCAACGTCAATCCGCTTGGGGATCTTAATGTTGTCCAGAGCGGTAAGAAAGTTGTGATAGGAAGGAGAAACAGCATGATAGGACACAAAATGATTAAGGGGATGAATGGTACATGTACGCTTACCTTTCTGAAGAGCAATGGGAAGTTCAGACTCAGCAGTTGTGGAGGGATCTGGACCAGGGTAGATGGGGTAGTGGCGTCTGTTGGAGGAGGCCTGGGATGCCTGCATCGGTACACCAGAGTAGGCTTCGCAGTGCTAGGTGGAGTAGTGCAAGACGGAGGAGTGGTGACCGGAAGGAGAGGTAGAACAAGAGGGGAGGAGGAAACAGACGGTGCAGAAAAGTATGGGACCGTCTCAAAAAAAGTGACATCCATGGACACATGATTTCCCTGTGACGGGATCAAGACATTTGTAGCCTTTATGAAATGGTGAATAGCCAAAAAAGACGCATCGTACAGCCCGAGGTGAGAGTATCAACAGAGAATTGATGAACAAAGCAGACACACCCAAAAATATGCATAAGGAGGACTATGAATGGGCTTCATGCAGTGAAATAAGGTCAAGGGGAGACTTGTCTAACAGCACCCGAGATGGCATGCGGTTGATAAGATAACACGAGGTTAAGATGGCTTCAGGTCAATATGACTGTGGGACATGCATTGTAAAGAGAAGGGAGCGGGCGACCTCAAGTAGGTGTCGATTTTTGCGTTCTGCGACACCATTTTGTTGAGGTGTAGATGGACAAGAGAGGTGGGATTCGACACCATGGTCTTGTAGGAATTGAATAAAAGAATGTGACAAATATTCTCCCCCATTATTACTTCGCAAAATTTTAATGTGACAGGAAATTGTGATTCAACCCAGTTGTAAAAGGTACGAAAATGATCAAGTACGTCAGATTTATGTTTCATCATATATATCCATGTCATGCGTGAATAATCATCAATAAAAGAAACAAAATAACGAAAGCCTGTTCGAGAGACAGAGGGGGATTGCTAAACATCAGAATGTATAACAGAAAATAATGTAGATGCACAGTCATTTATTGATGGAGGAAAACAAGTTCGACTATGTTTGCCATATTGGCAATGTTCACACTGAAACTTATTAAAAGATAAAGAAGGAACAAGTTTCTTTAACACTGTATCAGAAGGATGTCCTAGCCGGCAATGCCAATGCCATACATCGGGTGAAGAGGAGGTCAAGCAAGCTTCAAAAGCACCAAACTGTTGATCAAGAAGATATAAACCTCCAACTTCATAACCACCACCAGTCACCTACCTCGTGGTCAGATCCTGAAAGACACAGTGAGAAGGAAAGAAAGTGACCGAGCAGTTTAAATTTCGAGTCAAGGCACTAACAGACAATAAATTACGGGACAACTTTGGAACATGCAAAACAGAGTAAAGATCCAAGGTAGGAGTAACTGGAATTGTCCCTTTCCCAACAATATCAGTAGATGAGCCATTAGCTAAGTTGACCTTACCACATGAAACAGGTGAAAGAGAGGAGAAGGGGTTGGACATACCAACCATATGGTCAGTAGCACCAAAATCGACAATCCAGGAATGGTGGGAGACATGATGTGCAGAGGGTCCTAGTACCTAATGAGGAGAAGACAGTATGAGAAGCCTCAGAGGATTGAAGACGTTGCATTTGTTGCTATAAGAGGGCAAATTCTTGCCGAGTCACAGGTGCAGTGTCGCCAGTTTCATCAGTAGGAGCATCAATGAGATGAACTTGTTTTGGTCTGCCATGAAGCTTGTAGCACAACTCAACGGAGTGATTGGTCATTTACAATATGTGCAAAACCGAGTACCTTTCCGCCTTGGACCTCTGGTGTCCCAACGAGTGTCAGAGGATGAATCTTTACCACGGGAAGTAGGAAGTTGAGGAGGTACGAGTGAGTTGTGACCAAGGCTGAACGTTCAGGTGGCATAGGAGGAGCCATAACAATTCGACGTCGGTCATCCCGAAGTAGGGCAAAGTAGACCTCAGCTAGAGAAGGAAGGGGGCATTGCCCAAGCAGCTGAGCACGTATAGGCTCAAATTCCGGATTCAGTCTAGGCCAATAACTCAAACGACCGTTATCGATCAAGTAATTGCTTATAGAGCACAACATCATTAGGAAGCTTAAATTGAACAGATTCAAGTTGATCCAATTCCAACCAACATGTCCGCATTTTTTAATAATACTGAATCAATGAGAGCTCTCCCTATCGGAGATGAGATGCCATCTGATATAACTCATATAGGCGTGCTGAATTGTCACCATCAGAATACAAAGTTGTAATGGTATCCCAAACATCCTTAGTAGTCTGAAGAGTATAGACAGTGCCACGCACATGTTCTTCCATGGAGTGAAGTAGCCAAGACTGGACCAAGGAATTATTGGCTTTCCAAGTGCGATATGATGAATCAATCTTGGCCGGTTCGGTGCTAGTGCCATCAATATAGTCAGACAATTGCTTGGCTTCAAGAAACATTTTGGCGAAGTGAGACCATTGGAAGTAATTGGTCTCATTTAACAAGACGGTTGTGATCTTGCCAATATGAGTGGATTCAGAGGAAGTCATATTGGAAATAGAAGTAGATGACGAAGATCCACTAGAAGAAGATCCGAGAGAAGAATCAGTAGAGGCCATAAGTGTAGATCGGGAAGAAAAATCCTCAACAAAAAAAAAAAAAAAGGCACCGACATCCCTATCAGCAAGAGGAAGGAACTGAGGCTGGAGACGGCAACCGCAAAGGACAGCCGGAAACGATGCTGCAGACCCAAAGGGCGTGGCAAATAGATCTCAGATCTGGTCTTCAAAAGTAAGTTGAGAGCAGTAGTTGATAACAGCAGAGAGGCGGATCAGTGAAGCAGATCTGGGCAGCAGAACAGCAGATCCGATGAAGGTTTCCACAGAAATCTAAGGCAAGCGGTGATGGTGCAGTCACAAAGGGAGAACTGGATTTCAGATCTGCATAAGGAAGGTCCAGATCTGGCGTTGAGAAATGAGGGAGAGATCGGAGAGCACCGAATTTGCACACAGGCCAGCCAGCGAAAGAACGTCGTGGTGTGAATATGAAGAGGCCAGATCTTGACGACGAGGGCCAGCAGAGTGGTGGCGGCAGATCTGGATCAGCAACAACACCGACGGCGAGAGAGGAGAAAGAGCTTCCATTCAGATCTGAGCAGTTCCTCGGAGATGGGTAGAAGGCAGTCAACAGCAGTGCAACCAGATATGCAGCAAGCGACGCGGTGGTCACGACGAGCAGCCAAGTGCTCTCTGGTGTGCAGCAACACAATGGAAAAAAAACTGTGAAGAAAGAAAAAAATCCAGCTCAGATCTCCAGATCTGGTTGGATCTGATCGGGAGATCTGCAGACGCTCCCAACAAAGGTCGGAGGCAGATCGGTAGAGCAGGCGGAAACTGCGGTTGCAGAGAAGTGGCAGCAGATTAAAGGCTGTACCAGAAAGATGCACAGGCAGCCAAAAAAAAACTGAAAAATAAGTTCAGATCTGGAATAAAATTCTGGTATTCACGACGGAAGATCACCAGAGAACCGCAGAGATCTTTCTGGCTGATACCATGTAGAAAAATAATAATAAAAGAAGAAGAAGATGAAGAAGAACACACTGTATTGGGAAGAACCCTTCTCTCAATTGTATTGTCTTTTCCTCTTAGAGGATACATCAATAAATATAAAAAGAGAGCCAATTAAGGTGGCCAAAACAGGAAATACACTAGACGTATCCTTATCTATACAGAGTATACAATCATACAGGTGACTTTCCAAAATAGGGAAAATAATCATGTATTGGGTCCCACAACAGGATGTGCATCCTTCCAAGGCTGAAAGCCTTTAGCCATGGTGTTGAGTCTTGGAAATTGCAGTGTGGTTTAAAGCCAACATTTGCTTTAGTGATCTCTTTAGTGTGTGTCAACCTCTCTATATCATGTTATTAGTACCTAAGATATCTTTAGCTACCATGAGAGCAGTTCTTGCTATACTTTGACAGATCTGAGACCCTTTCAAGGGTATATACCTCAATCAGTCAATTGAAACCTTGCTTAAGGTCATTATCTTCTGTTATTACTTTCTTCCTCATTGTGTAACTGGTCATTATTATTCTGGAGATTGTTTTCTATGTGGTTGATTATCGGAGAGTTTTTCTGCTGTAGTTGTTAGATTTTATTTCGGTAACTAGACCATATCCATCTAACTTGTAGAAAGAGGGAATAATCTTATCCTTCATTGGCCACCATTTGCTGAAGGAGATTGTGAGATCCATTGAACTGTTGAATACTAGGAATTGAAAGAAATCCAACAGTGTGATAATGTCTGCACAAAGTGATATTTGCTTTGGGTATTATTTAGATCTCCAGCTACTGTTATTTACCGTTGGACTGTTTTGGACTTCTATTGGTTGACAAAATTACCAGCAAAAGGGTGATTTTCCCACCCATAGCTGATTGCTGTAGCTTGGGAAGGCCTAAGGTCGTAACCAGGTATAGTTTCATAATTCTGGGTGAATCTAAGTTGGTTTTGAAGATTTGAATCCATAATTCACTACTGATATGAAGCATACTCATGCAAACATTGTCATTGATTAGGTGCATTTTCATATAATCATTGCTCATGGCTTGGGTAGCAAGGGACTGAAAGGCTTTATGACATGAATTTTTTAATGTTAATATATATTGTCTATTATATTGAAATCATGAGCATAGCATCAGGCAGCTAGACCTGGATCATCTAGGTACCAAATTTGAATTTGGTTATTGATTGGACCCAAAATTTGAATCAATAACTATTTCATGTTGTATCCTTTTGAAGCACCATGCAATGATGGGAGAAATCTTTTTCGATGTTTAGAGGCTTAATCCTATTGAACTGGCAAAGCAGGAGTTCATTTACATGTTGCCTCTTCGTGGGCTTTCTATTGCTCCAAGTATAGAGTTGCATTCAAATAATTTTAATTTTTTGTCAGAGTTTTCCTAAAAGTGCTCCCTACATTTTGAATTTATTTGAATGCCCTAAATTTTCATAATTTTAAAAAGGCCTTGAATTGTTGGTAAAAATACTAAAAGGGACCATTTCAAAGAAAAAAAAAATCCTAAAAAGGGCCCTTGATCTTGTTGATTGATGGTCAATCATTGTTTGCATTTGGATGTTTTACATGTAGGCTTTGGGCCTGCTTTGAGATCACCACAACTTAAGGAGTAGAGATATTGAAAAGTACTTTTTTTGATCTAGCAATATCTCGAAAATCAACTAGATCAGATGATCGTAGCTCTATATCTTTAGGCTCAAAAAGTCAACGATAACAAGGAAACTAAATTCCAATCCATTAGTGACTGAGCATTGATATAATTTTTTTTCCTATGTTATATTCTCTTTATTATTCTATTGTAAGTTGTTTGTATACGAGAATTATTGTATGTATCTCACACCAGAATCTTTTTTTTTTTTATTGATGCTTTTTTCGGTGCGGGGGAGGATTGATACAATTTTTACACGTTTTCTTATTTAAAAAAGAAGAAGAAGAGTGAGAGTGCCTTTGATCAAGATCAAATTTAGGGCCTACATAGTAGGTATTATAGGGGAATATGGATGAGAATAGATCTTCATCTGGGCCCCATAGAATACAAATAATTCCAAAAGAGTGATTGACCAGGGTGGTGAAGTTTATTGTGGATGGAGTAGAGGGGGAAATCAGGGCCAATTGGAATTTGGGAGAATTATGCATAATTCCAAAGGTAATGTGTTTGCTTTCTTTTTTGGCCCAGTAGGTGCTAGGAATTTGAATTAAGTAGAGATATTGGCCATCACAAAAGCTTTGATGATCTTTCATGATCATTTCTATGGTAAGTTTTTAGTGGAAAGTGACAAGGTCAATGCTATAAGTTGGGCTCAGGGAAAGAAGAAGCCTCTGATGAAGTTCATTCTCCTTTTCTAAGAGATTAGATCCTTGTTTAACTCTTCGGATGCTTCTTTCATGCTGTGTTCATACATTGGCTAATGGAATGGCTGACTTTTTGGCAAAGCATGGTATTTCCAAATTGGATTTTTTGTTAGACTTTTCTCTACTTTGATTGTGTTTGCCTCGGTTGTTTGTCTACCTTCTATTTTTTTTTCCAATTCTATGTTATGTGCCATCTTAGTCACTTTGTACTATGTTTCTCTTCTTTCCTTTTAATGAAATTCTGTCCGTTATGTTAAAAAAATGAAAAGATAGATTGACCATTAGTCAACATGGTCAAGGGGCTTTTTAATATTTACAAAAGCTAGGAGCCTTTACAATTGTGGAAAACTTAGAGGCTTATTTTTTAAAACAAGTTTAAGATATAAGCTTTTAAAAGAACCGTTGTATTACTTTATAAATGTTTAATCCATGCACCCAAATATCAGTATGGTTTCAATAATATTTACTAAAGTTGGACCTTTTAAAATTGTGGAAAACTTAGGGGCTTTTCAAAAAAATTAAACAATAAGGGCTTTTTAGAGACACCTTTTCTTATTCTTTTATTCTTTTTGAGAAGGAACACCTTCTTGTTATTTTTTAAGAATGTTTAAGCTATGTTACCCAAATATGGCTATGGTTTTAAACTAGTGCTTTGGCAAGAGTTTGCCTTCAAGGATCTTTTGAACACCGACAAATACTTGGTACTAGAGGATTTCAAAAAACCTTTTAGTCAATGGCTGCATTTGGATGAGGGGAAGGAAGGGGAGTGCAATGGATTCTCCTCCTTTCCCTTGTTTGGTATTTACTGGTTAGGGGAAAAGTTCCTCTCAAGCCTACATTTGATTTCTCCTAGAGAGGGAGGAGAAACCATAGTTTCCCCTCTTCCCTTCTTGCTCATCTCTTTACTTGGATTCTCCTCCTTTCCCTTGTTTGGTATTTACTAGTTAGGGGAAAAGTTCCTCTCAAGCCTATATTTTATTTCTCCTAGAGAGAGGAGAAACCATGGTTTCCCCTCTTCCCTTCTTGCTCATCTCTTTACTTATTTTTCTCTTCATGCCTTTCCCTTTAAATTATCAAACAAATACAAGAGGATCCCTCAGTAGGAGAATCCCCTACTCAAGGGAATCCCTTACCCAGGGGAATACCCTTAAAAACTATCCCCATCCAAATGGAGCTTATGTTTAGATCTTGTCCATGAATGGCTATGGTATTGGATTGTGGCAAGGATTGGCTATAGGATTCCTCTAATGCCCATGAATTTGTAGGATAAGAGTGCGTGAAGAATATTTTATAACCTGTTAATAGCTTAGCTGGCATGATTCATGACTCTTTAAAGAATGTGGTTTCTATCTATATTCTAGATAAATGGTGTATCTAGAGTTTAAATTTGTGGCAATTCTAGAATTGGAAGCCTTGAAGGTAACTTGTCCTCTTTTGAACACCCAGTATTTGGTTTGAATTCTCTAATTACTTAAGTATTTATAATCATGTTTTTTGAGTGATGTGGTTCTTTGATGGCTCCTTTCTACATTGGAAATATTGTAAGCACAGCAATTTTGACAACTTTGGATTGTACTGACGCATTTTAAATGCCAATTCCAAGGTGGCAATGTTTTTACTTGGGGCTGGGGAGGTTCACACTGGAACATTTTCTGAAGATGGTCATTCTTCTGGAGGACAACTGGTATATACTCACTTCTTCTGACAAATCTGTAGCCTTGTCCTTGATATTTCATTGTCCTGTAAGACCATTAAGGGTCTTCGGATCACTTACCTGACTTCAGCCAGTTGATTGGAGCACCCACTTGGAATTGCTTCTTCCTAGATGGCAATCTTTTTTCCTTTGTTGTCGTCGTTTTGTTGTTTGGAACCTTTTGATCCTCTCAAAAATAGATGTATTTAACCTTATCTCATTTATTGTGTAATTTCTTTGTTTCATGTTATCATAGGGTCCTATTTTGTAATAATTTCTTAGGAGAAATTATGGTCCTGAACTTGGGATTTAAGAAATGTTTACCCTAGCTATTTTAGGTGGACATTTTTTTCTTTTTCATCGAGTGTTGGTTTCTCTTACATCTTAGTGGCACAATGGTTTTACCATATGCAGGGCCATGGAAATGATATCGACTACTCTGAACCCACCATGATCAGCTTGGGCAAGAATTTGAAAGCGGTACAAGTTTCTTGTGGGTTCAACCATACTGGTGCTATATTTGAGTACTCTGAATCCCGACAATAACATAATCATTGACGTCATCAAGTGACAACCTTCACAATACTTACGAAGATTCAAGTTTTCACTATCCATTTCATATCATACCATTTGAAAATAAATTCGATGTACACTGTATGTATCTACAGTCACCAAATCTGTAAAGGAATGCTACTTCATTCATTTATAAGCTTATGATGAAGCAGAACTTACCTACAGGATGTTGTAATTTCAAGAACCTTATTGATGTATATGTACCATTTACATGTATAAGAGAGGTGCATACGTTGGAGAGATGCAGACTTTGTGTGGTTACAATACCAATAATAAATTCATGTTTTCTTTTGTTTCCATAGTTTTTTATCATCCATGTTTCACTGGTTATCATTTGGATAGATGGACAACAAACTAAAGTACTGAATTAGGTTGTTTTAAGCTAATCTATTTTAGATTTCTGCTACTTGAATGTTAGTCTTTGATCAATTTTTGTTTTAACCATTTGGCTGTGGCCATGGGTGGTATACAGCCATGCAGGGGTGTAAATATTGGATTAAATATTGGATTTTAATGAGATCGGCCTATATCATTCTCTCCTTTTTTTCTTTTTCTTTTGAAATATTGGTTTTTATTTATTCATTTTTGGCCTTTTTATTTTAAAAAAATGGAAATAAAAAAGAAAAGAAAAGAATATCGGTTGATATCAGCTGAAATATAGGCGGAATGAAGCAGGATTTTTTATTTTTTTAAATATCGGGCGATATTTGGCTGATATATATCGGCCATATCGGCCAATATCTAATCTGTACGGCCGTTACATATTGTATCGGCTGATATGCATCAACCCTTAAAAAATGGATGCATATTACCTCTGATGCCATGTAGGTATACAGAGGGTTTTTTTAATACTTCTAATTTTCTGCAAAATAATCACAGCAGCTGCTGGTTTTGCAGTAAATTTTGCGAGGATTGGGCTTATGTGGCTCTATCTTGCCCCTGGATCATAGATAAGGTTTAAAAAAAACATAGTTTATCAGTTTTTACTAGTAAGGGATGATTAAAAAGCCTACTTGTTTTAACATGTTCATTCCACAGTGCATGCATCTTATTCTTTTTTTAAATGAAGAAATTCCAACCCAGCCAAAATTTTGTATTTTTTTTTTTAAAAATCTTTGATTTGCCTATATATTACAACAAAATTTTGTCAAATATTTACAGTTGTATCCTCTTGTGGCAAGTATGCTGTGGCACTTCTCAGTTTCATGGAGAAGGCTTTTGCTGTTGAAGCCAGGGATTAAAAGTTTGTTCCACCATTACATATCGCTGATATGTAGCTCTCTTATTTTTTTTTTTAATTCTTTTTTTGAAAAAAAATATAGAAAATAAGAGAAAAATAGGAAAAAATGGAAAAACTAGAGTGAGCATGTATTTTTTTACAAAGTTTTAGATCATTGAAAGTTAAAATTTTGATTCATCTTAAAAATTTGAATAATATCCTAAAACTTTAAAAAATGTTCAGATATGAACTTCATATCTCCAAGTATTCTCTAGTGACATGTATCTTTCATTACATTTCATAATTTTTTATGGTAAATTTTTTTTAGTTTTATAGAAATGTTGGAATATTAAAAAGTTATACAAAGAGTTTAAAAATTCTAGGCTCTTCATTTAATTATAGAAACATTTGTATATCATTTAATTCATTTTTTTACAAAATACTTGAAAATGAAAAGCACATTAGAAATTTCGGTTTTTATCAAATTTTCAAAAAAAATCTTGGAAAATCATAGGCACCCTACATAGTGAATGACATTAACACCTCCATTAAATTCCATAAGTACTGAATATTATTTCATAAAATTCTTTTTAGAAAAAGCTCGAAACTTGAGATTATCTTTGAGCCAAAATTAAAAAAAAAAAAAATTAATGAGAAAAACAAAAACCAGCATCAGCCGATACTCTCAGTATAGATCAATAAATAGACTAGTATCAGCGCTTCATCCCTTCCCTAAACAGCATGATATGTATGGGCCGACACGTATCACTAGCCTCTGAATTGATATTTATCAGCTAATTATGTATCGGTTTCTTTTTTTTAACTATGGTTGAAACCCAAAGTATGTAATGTACAATTGTTTTTCTCTGTATAAAAGCTGTTAAGCCATTGCTCATGGTTAATATTTCAGCTTGGAACTGGTCGGCGTTATACAGTTTCTTCCGGGCTGGTATTGAATTTCCAAGTTTCACGCCATTCCCCGAGTTATAGATATCAGTCAAAATCTGAAATTTTGGCCCAATATTTATTTTTTCACGTACCTGTATCTGATTTGGGCTAAGGTCCAAATATCAGCCGATATATATATATATATATATATATATATATATATATATATATATATATATATATATATATATATATATATATATATATATATATATATATCGGATTTTTTACCACCGATACATATCGCCTGATTGGATATGTATTGGTGGCCCCACCATTTTATCGGCGATATTTCTTGATACATATCGGTCCTGATATATATCAGGAATATCGGTCTAAAATGTAATTTTTTTATCTAAAAAGGGTGAAATATTAGTTGGGATCCACTCAATTATCATTTTTATGTAAAAATAACACTGTACATTTCATGTAAAAATTCTGTTTTATTTAAATTTTATAATATTAAAAGGTTGGAGTATTTTAAAACACACAATATATGATGATAAAATTATTTATATTTATACCAATATCATTATATTTACCAGTTGTAGATTTTTTTATCTACATTTACTTCATATATAAATTTAAATAGGTAGATAGTATAGTACTCTAACAAACTTAGGTCATCATCTGATTGGATTCTAAAGCAAATGGAATATGAGGTCCCACCAAGTTGGAATAGCAAAATCTTCAAATTTAATGAATTTTAAAAATAAAGTAAAGCCAAACCCTTAGTTTAAAAATTCACCTAATTTTTTTAACATAATAAAAAATAAAACAAGCCTTCTCATTAAAATTTTTGTAATTTTCATCATTTTTTAAATACATCTTAAATTCTCAATTTCCTAACTTAATAATAACATTTGAACATGTAAATCACTGATATTTAATATATAAAAACTTACATATCGTGAAGCCCATAATGTTCTTCATTTCCTGTATTTTTCTGAATTTTTTGAAAAAAACAAAAGAATCGAATAAAGAGAGAAAAATATCAGCGATATATCAGTACGGCTGATATTTGAATATCTGCCAATATATCGACATAAGCTAATTTTTAACCCTGTGATTTGGGTATTTTTGCCATATCCTCGAGAAATTATGTTCTCTGATCCATTCAGATCTGTGAGAATGTTGGATTGTAAGAGTTTTACATAATTTTTGATACTTTGATAAGAAGAGGTGGTACAAACTAACGAAAATTAATGAAACCCAGTTACAATTCTACAATCAAATTCAAACTAAAAAAAAATTACATTAAATTTCTAAATCTGGAATTTTACAAATATTCATTTGAGGGACTGCACTTTATAAAGGTTTTATGAGAAATTTATAACCTAGTTGGAATCACAGCCTCAAGAAGCAAGTCAAGTTGACTAATTCAAACCTTCTTATCCTTTGTTGGAAAAATTGCCCGTAGGAAAGATTACTGCCATGTGGTTTTGAATTTTGACAAAGAAAAAACAAAGTGGGTGGACCAATCAAATGTGCTTTATTGTCTAAAATTCTCTTTAGAAATTCTGTCGCTCTATTAAACTAATGACATCTCCCACTCTTTTCAAGTTACAAGTGGATCCTAAAACTTTGAAAAAGGAACATAAAAAATAATAATTCACAAAAGCCATGACTAATTTCCAAGTGGATCCTAAAATTAAAAAAAAAAAAAACAATTCACAAAAGCCATAATCAAGCACCCATCTTGAAAGTTTTGGAGGAAGCATCAGATTTTTTTTACCAGTCTTTTCCTTTCATATCATGCCCCTATTCCATGTCATGATTTTGATATGCCCTCAATCCAATCGTTATAAGAGTAATTTTCATTATTGAATTAAAATGGATTCCTTCTTGTTATTAAAGGAGTGATCTTTTAGAGTAGAGTGAGAATCAAACTCAAAAGTCTTCTTAAAAATATAAAATTTTCTTTAAATAAACTAAAGATAAAAAAGCCTTTAAAAAATGTCTAAAAATATATTAAATCATTACTGCAGTTATTAAGGACTCACTGTATGCATCCACAAAACTATAGATTTGAGTTGTACACCTATAAAAACAAAATTTGATGCGGGCATCTGGATATGTAATCAAAATCTTAATCTTGACCCTTGCAAATACGTTAGCAATTTAGCAAGCTCGATGCACCAATTGAGAGATGAATGGTTGATCCCAGTGGGTGTGTGTGAGCAGTTTAGTCACTCCAAGCCCAAGATCCAAGCTGATCCAGTCTTGTGCAAGCCTATACATCAGGCCAATCAGTCCTAGTCCAACATGGCCACTTCAATCACTTCATGTGATATGCAAATCTTAATTGTGTCTCAAATTCAGCCAATTGAAGACATTGACGTGTGCTGGCAACTTGGAATCAATCTTAGCCAAAGTAGGATTCATAAAGATAGGCAACACGTTGGCTGTATGCTAATAGGATTTGTTTATTTTTAGAATATGCTATAGTATAAAATTAGTAGTTTATTTCTATTTTAGAAGTAGAACTAGGATTGGTTAGTTGGCAATGTCAAATTCTGTAAGGGGAGGGTCGGCTCCTAATGGGTTCTATTGTCGGTTTGTTTTATTATTTAAAGAGTAGGCAGAGATTATGATGGAGATTTTATGAATAAAAGTTTATTTTATTTCTTAAGAAAACAAGAGTTGTTTTGTGTTATTGAAGATTTTATTTTCTTCTGCGTAATAAACAGTGGTTTGTTATTGTTTGTGGTGGTCGAGCACTGCAATAAATTGCAGTGTCTCGTCGGGAAATCCAGCCAGGTACATGTGTAGGCTTTGGCATTTCTTCTCTGCAGTCTAGTTCTTCAGATCTTTGCAGATTCCCTGATTGTGGGACTGATCCAGATTTGGCAATGTGAAGACCTACAGCAGCTTGCAGATTGCTGCACAAATCACTGCAATCTTTGGATTTAAGCAACAGCGTGTATTGCTACTTGCAGGCGGATCTGAGTGAGTGAAAGAGGCCTAAGACTCCTCAATAGCGTTTGGATTATTGCTTCTAATTTAAGTTGATCAGAACCCGATCAATTATCAAGCTTCCACTACATTTTGAGGTTGGGTCTTTCTTATTTCATAACATTCATATTAGACCTGATTACGTGTTTGAGCTTCCGCAATATAATGGGTTAGGTGTCCTAAATCCTACCTAGCCTACATCAGAATGGCTATCAGAGCTTCAGAGTCATTTGAGACTTATACTTCGATCACGGGTTACTTATGGCAAGGCGTGACCGACTTCGTAGCCGACAAACTGGGAATGGTGACTGGTTTCACTCTAGTTAGAGTCGTTATGCAAGACGCGCCCTAGCAGATGATAGAATTGAATTTTCTAGAGACCACAACAGGCAAATAGAGTAGTTATTAGAAGCATGTTCTTATCTACAGATAGAACTTGCGGCTTTACTGGAAGTTCGCCATCAGTGAGGTCTAGGTACTCCAAATATTCATCTTATGAAGAAAGTTCAGATGAAAGCTTCTACTATGACACGCGTAGGGCAAGACAATCAATCAAACAGCCTGAGAAAAGGCAACGAGCTGTCTGTTTTGTTGATGAAGTAGACACAACTGCACAAGCCGAAGCAAGTGACTCAAACTCCTCTAGTGAGGAAGAGGTCAATGATGTCATGGAGACAGACTCCTTGAGTGTGTAACTCTTGGAAACCGTGAAGGAACATCCAGTTCATAGTTGTGAACCCCTAGTGGCTGACATGCAACAAAGTGGCACAGAGGTTGAGGCCATTGATGAGTTTGTATTTTGTGATGTTTATCCCATGGAAACATTAGGCGAGGAGAGACCTTATGTTGATCCAATATGGGAAGAACACACGAATCAGTTGGCTACACCCATTATCTCACAAATCCTATCAGTTCATAAAGCTACGACAAATACATGTGTAACAAAGGGATGTATCCAATACTTTGAAGCAATTTCCATCCTAAAGCAGGAATTTCAAACACCCAGATACCATCTTGAGCCACAATCCAATGAAAAACAATCTGAAGATACGACAAACATAGGTGACAGAGAATGGTTCGTACAGATTCATACACTGTGGATAGGTGACGGGCATCTTGTGGACTCAAACCACACCATCCTGCCATATGTTGTCCCTATTTGGGAAGGTTATGAGAGAGAGTCCTCCGCACCTACCATTCAGTCACTTTTGGTAGGCGTCGAGATGACACCTCATGATGCACCAACTCCACAGCGAATGGTTACACCGCACAATGTAATTTTGTGTTGGCAAATGAGACAGACTAAGAAAAGACCGCACCCTTCAGTTGTGAACCTCCTAAACTTGAGGACGAGTTTTCTCCCAGAGAGGGAGAGTGATGCGGGTGATGAACACTGTAAAATTACCATTTTATCCTTTAATATTTGATTAGTTAGTCTTTATTTTGTTAATATTAGATATGTTTAATGTTTTTTTTTTTTTTTGAGTTTTGCACTATACTCTGAAAAATACAAGAAATTGGAATCAAAATTGAAGAAAATTGCAGAAAGTGGGCCACGGTGTCAAAATTGAAAGTTTGTAATTTTACCACCTAATTTTAGGATTTATTGTAAATTATTGTAATTCAATTTGAATTATGATAATCACTTTTTTTAGATTTTAATTTTAAAAGTGGTAAAAATTTACAACATACTAAATGGGCCCACTAATCTAGTCTCAAGTCCAAGCATACAGTTAGAAATTCACAAGCCAAAGCCCGTCAAGAAGTCCATGGTTGAAGCCCAATAATATTTGAATTTTGCATGCAAAAGGAGATAATGTGGAAGAAGCATGCAATGGAAATTTCATGCAAAAGCCATGCACATAATTATTTTCATGCAAGATTTCATGAAAAAAATCATTCAAGATAAGTACACGTTGGTAATGGATGGATGGAAGGTGATAGATGTGAAGATCTTGTTCAAACTCAATCACCTCCAACGTGTAATTTTTGGAGATTGGCCACAAGGTGGCAAAGTTATCAATAACGTGTAAAGCTTAGGAGATTGGATTTGTATCAACGTGTACATGGGATTTGGGCCTGATTTTTAGTGGTGTTTTGCCTGGCAAAAAGCACTCTAAACGGCAGTAGAGAATAATAAAAGAAAGAGTTAGCTGATTGTTTATCTCCCAAGCAAAGATAAAAAAGAAAGAAAAAGAATTCGGCCAAATCTATCAAGACACGGATGGAAAAATACAACAAAGCAGAATCTGCTTAATTGGATTGGATGCCACGAGCCTTGCTTGTTTTATCCTCATCTCACCTCTATAAATTGCTGGCTTTGGATACTGGGAAAATCGAACTTGAACAAGGCATTAATGGTGCACTGAGGATTGGAAAGATGAGAAGATTGTAGAGAGGAGAAAATTTCCAAAATTACAAATAAGAGTTGTAATTTATTTATTTTATCTCTTTCTTTGATGCAAAAGTTCCAAATAATTATAATTGGCCAGCCATCCTAACACCTGACTTTTTTGTCAGGAGACACAATGTAATGACCCGACCCGATTTTTCAGAGTTTTAGGGTCTTGGTAGCAGTGGGGTGAGTGTGGGCCCTGTGGTGGGTCCTGGTTTGCCCGATTTTGAGTTCAGAGACTCAGAGAGCAATTTGGTAATTTTGAATTATTCAATTTTCTATCATAATTAAAAGTTTGAAAATCACACGGGTTCCCCTGACGTTTGTCATTTGACTTCTTCGAGCTTTTTAAAATATTTTGGAAATTGAAGATTTTTATTTTTAAAAAAAAAAAAGACAAAAAGAAAAAAAAAAAAAGGTTTTCCAAAACCCTAAACCTACCCCTTTATAACCTTCATTTCAGCAGCACTATAGCTAGGCGCTACAGTGCCGCCGCAGCTGCTGCTGCTTCTCTCTCTCCCATTCCTCTCTCCTCTCCTCTCTTCCTAACCCTAATCCTAAGCTCTTTTTCCCCTCCCTCAAGCCGCCGCCGCCACTCTCTCTCCCTCTCTCCTTCGCTCGGCCACTCCCCTCTCCCATCTCTACCGATGCTCTTCCCTCCTCCTCCTGCTCCCATCTCGTTCGAACGGCTTCACTGTCAAATCCCATCCTTTCCGCCGTCGTCTGAGTTCGGATTCGCAGCCCCTCCTTTCGGCCGAACCTGGTAACCTCTTCCCTCACCTTCGTCTCCTTCCTTTCTTTCATTTTCCCTTATTTTCCTTCTTCCCTTATTTTCCTTCTTTTTCCTCTCATTTCCTTCTTTTTCTTGTTTTTTTTCATGAGTTCCGAGCCAACCTGGTCGAGTCACTGAGTTGACTCAGGTGGGTTCGGTTCTGGGCTTGGCAGCCCAGGCCCAGACCCAACTCAGACAGTTCGACCCAGCCCACCTTCGGCCCGACCCGATTTCAGGCCCGACATGTTTCAACCCAGTTTCGGGCCCGACCCAATTTCTAACCCAGTTTCCAGTTTTGGGCTTAGTTTCGAGCCCGGCCCAAGTTTGGACCCAGTTTTCAGTTTTGGGCCGACTTCAGTCCGGTTTGGACCAAACTCGCTTTCGGGCCCGTTTGTAATCCAAACTTAGTTTGACCCGTTTTGCCCTATTACTTATCCTTGTGTTCTCAGTTTCAACATGCTAAGCCCCTTCAACCCCGGATTCGTTTTCTCACATTGGATTTCAAGGACACACAGAGGTAAGGGAACTTATCACCGCTTTTAGCATGCATCTATACATATTACTACTATATCAGATATGCGAGTACGGAATGCGGCGAATGGGGGTCCCCGGTATTACGAGTCACTCGGCAAGGGAATTGTTGATATTATTATGTGGCGGGTCCCCATCCGGATCTATTCGTATCCGATGCCCGTAGAGGCATATATGAATTGATTATTTAAGGTCATAATTGATTGATTGTGTGGTGACATGATTGAAGTTTATTTTGGTTGATAATATGCTAAGATGCCTGCTTGTGAATATATAATATGTGGTGGTATATGTCTAATTATGGTGCGATGTATTTTGTTGATAATATACCATATGATCATGTGATAATTAGTTTGGACTGCTAGACATATAACATGCTTGGATGTTAACATGCCAACCAGCGATAAATAGTGATGCATACACTTGATTATTATATGACGAATTATGTTAATAGCATGTGTAAGTGCAGAGTTAATTGTGCATACATACAACTAACGTATGTGGGATGTTGGTGGGGGCATGGGTACTAGGCAACATCAGGATCTAGAGACTCCCCCTAGCTTGTCAGGTAGTTATGGTGGGGATGTTATGTGGGACCGCGCAGTGGATGCGTGGTTGGGATTCGGACTCCCTTGTGATTGGAAATGGATAGTCATAACCCCTTACATGGATCAAATGGTCGGTCCGTCTTATATTTTCCGGACGTACCTATGAGAGAGGCGTGATCTGATTTAGAGAACAAGGTGTCTGGGAGTCCCAGATAAGGACTAATTGGGAAGTAATTATGTTAACCCTAGATAGGCCATCAGGCTGAATGTTGGTTCACCCAAGGTAACCTTAGAAGCCCCTTTGCGGTTCCAATACCCGAATGTGTGACGGGTGAGGTGATCCCCGGATGACCGAGTAGGCTGAGGAGGTGCTCGCCCTCTCATTGGCCGGGGGATAGTGCGGTGAGGAACGGCTCCCGCCAGTATGCCTTGTGGTCCCTGGATGACCGAGTAGGCTGATGAGGTGCTCGCCTAGGTCGAGGGACGGAGCGGTGAGGGACAGCTCCCACTAGCATAGTTTGTGAACCCTATATGACTTATTAGGCTGAGGAGGTGCTCGCCTAGGTCGAGGGACGGAGCGGTGAGGGACAGCTCCCGCTGGCATAGTTTGTGATCCCTATATGACCGATAGGCTGAAGAGGTGCTCGCTTAGGTTGAGGGACGGAGCGGTGAGGGACAGCTCCCACTGGCATAATTTGTGATCCCTAGATAACAGAGTAGGCTGAGGAGGTGCTCGCCTAGGTCGATGGACGATGCGGTGAGGGACGGCTCCCGCTGGTATGGTTTATGATTCCGCGGATGACCGAGTAGGCTGAGGATGTGCTCGCCCGCTCATTGGTCGAGAGATGGTGCGATGTGATGTAATGAGATATTCCAGGCTAGGACATCTGTAGGGTGGGGACAACCTGTGATGTGATGAGATATTCCAGGCTATGACACCTGTAGGGTGGAGACAGCCTACGGTGTGGTGTAAGATGATGTTCCAGGTTATGACACATGCAGGGTGGGTACAGCCTGAGGTATGGTATTCCAGGCTGGGACACTTGTATGGTGGGGACAGCCTGTGGTGCGATGTGGTAGTGTGTTTACCCGCAGTTATGGTATTGGGGTTCATTGTTGAGACTTGTGTTGTGGGTGTTGACTCACAAGGAATTTATAGGTGCCTAACGAGTGAGTTCGGCCGGCTCACTCGGTAGAAGACCTATAGAATTCCGTGAGAGGTGGATACACCAGTCGTGTAGAGACCAGCATATGGGGTCCAAGGTTATAGGTTTGACTATCGAGACTCCGGTGCTTGGTTGATGAGACCATAGATGAGTCTGGTTGGCAGTTCGTTGAGGACTGGTGAGGTGGTCACTCCCGTGTGGTAATCAGTTTGGAACTCTAGTGAGTCCAACTCTTGGGTAGGTCGTGATATGTGTACAGGTTGTCATGAGAGGGTTATAGGTCTAGTTGAGGACTAGATACCCCGATCTGACTGAGGATTAGTCTGCGTACCCGTGAATGGGTGGACTGTTGCGGTTGGGCACATAAGGGAGTTGCATTTGGTTGGTTAGAGGATGTCCTAGAGGCCCGACTGACGTGGGCCCATGTGCTAGGGGTAGGGCACCAGTTTGTATGGTCATGCATGTAGACATCCTAGACATCAATGTATCCATATGATTATGTGCAGTATATGCTTGATGACTTATGATGCATGTATTACCCTCACTAGGCATGTAGAGCTCACCCCCTTGCCTCACAGGTACTTCATAGAGGGAGGGTTAGCGGGACCCTCAGTTAGACGTTGGGCGTAGAGTTACAGTTTTGTACTTTGTCAGGGTCTCATCTTGTAATTGAAGACTGTCTAATGTATCTGAATTATGTGTACTTTCCATTGAGTTGGATAAATGTATTAATGAAGTGATGCTATAATTTGTAATTATGATGGTTGCTTACGATTTTTGGTTTATTGGTGGATTGTTATGATCAGTATGGGTTGCGGGAGTAGTGTCTTCTATATATATATATACCCTAAATTGTATTGGATCGATTTTAGGAATCTACTGTCAGTTTTAACGTGCCCATAACGGGACGGGTCGTTACACACAAGATTCGAAAATTTAATGTGAAAAGTCCACTTTACCCTTCACCCTTTCATATCCCCTAAAAAAAAGGTCAGAGCAGGTATACCTATACAGTGAACTGAGCGGTGCACCGCATACCGATCATTATGAAATGAATGGGTTGGAGGCCTTACTCGGATCCTACACAGATGACTGCATTTATCTGCAATTCATCCTCATCGTCATCTCCATCGTCCTCGAGGTAAAGGTCCACCTCATCTGCAAAACCCCCTTTCATAGTCTCTCTCATCTCATCTTCAAGAAAATTGCCACTATTGATTAATTTCTCCGTCCTTTCTACAACATCGATTCATTTTCTGCGTCATTAATTTACTAGGGTTCTTGCTGGATTCTGAGGTCCCACAAAAATCTAAATTTTTTATTTTATAGAGTTTTCTCTTAGTTTAAAGCCTCTAAGTGGAGGAAAGTTGGGATCTATGAATTATTCAATTCACTTCATGTAGAAAATGCTAAATATGAATGGTTTTTTTGGGATCATTCTAGGGCTTTGCTTGGAAATGTAGAAAAGTTTCCAGCTTTGAATGGTTATAGGGGACTCTGTACGGCTCTGACCGGAATTATGGAGAAGGTGTTAGGTTTGAAAAATTCCACTTGGGGTTCTCCAATATTTCCATCTGCAGATTTCTTACAATTTTCTGGAGCTTTCCCTAAAAATTCCAAAAAGGTTCCAGCTTTGAATGTTTATGTAGTAGACTTTGTTGGGTTTCGAATGGAATTGGAGGTAATATGCTGGGTTTGAAGCATCCCAGTCTTTTTTTTAATGGTTTCGAATGGAATTGTAGGTAAATGATGTCATCTGCGTAGGATCCGAGTAAGGCCTCCCACTCGAAATTAGCGGTGCACCGCACGTAGGATCCGAGTAAGGCCCCACCCATCCATCCATTTCAGTGCACCTCTCTGATGTTCTTTTTTAGGAGATGAGGAATGGTGAAGGGTAAAGTGGACTTTTCACATTAAATTTTTAAATCCATGTCTCTCCTGACAGAAAGGTCCCATGTTAGGATGGCAGGCCATTGTAATTTTCATATTCCAATTTTTGATGAAATTCATGGTAGTTTCTTTAGATATATGGTCTTCAAATTGTTTAACATTCTATGGTGATGATTTTTAATTTTATTTTAATTCTTTTTATGAATGTTATGGAAAAAATTATTTTAAAAGTTTTTCGAGGAAAAATAGAATCCCTGTTAGGATAGGTGGAACTTGACTTTTCCACTCTAAGATTCTTTTTAAGAATAATTTCTTTTAGATTTGGAAAACGCAAGTGTAAATTTTGCCCAAGCCTAAGGCTTGAATTGGAAATTTCTGATCTAATGGACACCATAATTTTTCTAATTAGAATTTTAATAAATGATAAACTTGAATTTAGATTTAATTATTCTAGAAGATTTCATAGACTAGGCCATGATTTTATTTTTAAATGGGATAACATGCCACCTTAAATACTTGTCTCAATTCCATTGTAAACTATGTAAATATTTTTTTTTATTCTTTTATTTTATCTATTCATAAAATTCATGGAATGATGGAACTAGGTTAGAACTATTTTATTTGCATTTTAATTTTGCAATTTTAAATTAAATTGAGGTTAGTTAAATTTACTCCACCATTTTAAGTAAATTTATGAATCCAAGGTTTGTGTGATAAAATTAGATCTCATAGTTTGTTAAATTCCAAAGTTAGATAATTATTTAGATATTGGTTTTCTAAATCTAGGATTTGATAAATTAATAATATAATTCCGATGTTTTAGAGATTCTCCATGTTTAGATTGATTCCCAAAATTTAATTTTCTTAAACCACTTTATTTTAAATGTACCAATTTATCTTCTTAGACATATATTTTTTTATTTCCCTTAGGTTCGACCTCACACTCATTCACTACATTATTAATTGGTTCGTGCGCTTGCAAGTTAAATTTAAAACACAACAAGTTTTTGGTGTCGTTGCCGAGGAAATCTTGAAATAAATTGTGTGCCATTAGATTTATGTGTTTCTCGAAAGATTGCTACTTTTAGAAGTCTCTAAATTAGGAAACTCTTTAAAATTAGAAATTTCTATTTTTAAAAGTTCTAATTTTAGAAAGTTTCCTTAAATTAGAAGTTCTTAAACTTATCAATGATTTTGGAATTAATTTAATTTCAGAAAAATTTTAAATTTTGAAACTATGTAATTAGGACTTTCTATTCTTAGAAAATTTCTAATTTATTAGTTTCTCTTTTAACATTTTTTTCTAATATTGGTGATATATCTTAATTTAGAAGTAATACATTTTAAGAAAGTGATTAATTTTAGAAAATTCTATTTTTGGAAATTTTATTTTTACAAAATTGTGTAATTTTTTGAACTATTTAATTTAGGCAATTTCCAAAGTTAAAAAGTTTCTAAATTTAGAATCTCATCTAATTTTGGAAAGTTTCTAAATATGATTCCTAAAACTTTCATGAAAAATTGTAAATTTTGATTGAACTCAAATTCCTAGTCTTGAATTAATTTGGTGGAATTCATTTGAAATTTTTATAGCCTTGAATTAATTTAAAACTTTTAATTAGGTTACAATATTATATTTCTTTCATCTAGTTGTAACTTTACCACAAATGCACATGGACAAGGATCATGCATTTCTTGGATTAAAATCTACACCAAGGCTTGTATTGTTCTATTATACAGGAGTTTTAATTGCTCGTTTAAAAATCGCTGGAAATACGCATAATAGGCTATGGTGAATGCCTAATCATTTTCTTTTAATTTTTATTTTTCTCATGCATTCATATAGATTTATTTAGGATGTTCTTTAGTTATTTTTTTTATTGCTTGCATCGTTAAACTGCTCATGCATTTAGGGTGTTAGTACATGCTAGTTTAGATGGTGTTGTTAATTGCTTTGCTAATTGTTTTCATGTTGCATTGGTAATTTAGGACTGCATTTTCACAATGTCTAAAAAAATAAAATTATAAAATTGGTTCATGCATTCTCCCTTAATAAAATCAATTTAGAAACCATTAAGTAAGTTTTAGGGTTTCATACTCATTAGGAATATTTTCAATCTAAATCAATTTTTGTAACCGATGACTAGTTTTCCTTAAAAAATGGTGTTTAAGGATTAGTTCTATCACCAATGTGTAAATAGCCTAAAGATAAGTGGAGCATAAGCAGATTGCCAAATGCTCCTCCACTTATCTGGGAACTTACCTGGCCATCTTGAGGCTAAACTCTTATTGGAGACTTAGATTATTTGGAGAAAAATTAAGAACAACGTCTAGTTTTTAGGATCCATGTGAACCCAATAAAAATTTAATTGCAATAGTGCAATTCAAATCTTAGACTTTGGCATGATTTATGTGATTTTTGTGTGAGCGTGTGTGATCGTGGTTGTGCATGTGTACCTGGTATTGAGATTCTACCAAACATTTAGTTCGAGTCGAATTACCCGTCATACTACCGATTGTTGCTTCCGAGGCTCAGTTAGGCCCAATCATAGATATAGATAATCCACCATGATCACCACCATCATCACCCAAAATAACCGAAGAACAAGTTGTAGTGAAAACTCTCAGAGATTATTTTTCATTGGTCATAGCTGACATACCTTCCAGTATAATCGTCCCAGCAACCAATGCCTTCTATGGGCTAAAACCAGCCCTTTTACATCTCCTACCTTCGTTTCATGGCCTTGATCGTGAGGATCCATACTTACACATAAACTTCGCCTCTTTCATTTTTCTCTCAAAGAAAAAACGAAATCGTGGCCGAACTCCCTTCCTGCAAATTCCATCAGAACATGAGATCAATTGAGTAAATAAATTCTTGAATAAATTTTTCCCAATATCTAAAACAAATGCCCTCACTAATGAAATTTCAAATTTTGCATAGAAAGAGGGTGAACAATTTTCAGAATCATGAGAAAGATTCAAGGATACATTGAGCAAATGTCCCCACTACTTTTGATACTTGGAGACTCGTGCAATGTTTCTATGATGGCTTAACCACATCTAGCCATACCTTGGTATAGTCTATGAAGAGTGGGGCATTTTTAATACAAAGTCAAGATGAATGATGGAATTTGTTGGAAAACTTGGCGAAAAATTCTCATCGATGGGACTTTTCCAAAAGCGAGATTTTAGTGAAAACACCCAAAAGAGGTGGTTGGTACGAAATTAACAATGACTTTAACGTTAAGCTTGCGATAGCAAACCCAACGAAAAAAGTAAATGCTTTAACAGTAACTCAGGTGATGAACCATCATTATGAATGCGTGCTGAAGTTTGCACATTGTGTTCTAACCTAGGACACATTGCCCAAAACTGTCCCTCCTTAGGATCGAATGCTGAGTGCTCAACCGAGTAAACCAAGGCACTCAATAATTTTAGAAGACAGAAGGGAACCCCTCTCTCTGTTACATACAATCCTAATTGGGGGAATCATCCAAATTTTTCTTGGCGTCAAAATCAACCTTCAGTAGGTGAAGGACCGCCTCAATATCAAGTTCAACCATACCAGCCACCTCAGAACCGTCTTTCCACCCATCTCAAAATCATCCACCCAGCCAAATCAGTCTTATCGATCTGGTCCATCTCAACAATGTAAGCCCTCTCTGAAGGATATATTGCAGCAATTCATGCAGTCTACCCACCAGGCTATGCACAAGCTTAAAACACAGCTTGGACAATAAGCCACAGCAATAGTAGATAGGGAGAAAAATAGATTTCTCAGTAAACCAATCCCAAACCCCAAGGGCCAGAATGAGGTTTCGTCTAATCTAGAAAACACTAACTCCATTAGTACTTTGAGATCTGAGACAGGTAGACAATAAAGTAGAATGCCTAAACAACCGGAAGACCAGACCACTGGTCAATCCAAGTATCAGGATGACTCACTGAGTCCATCCCCAGTCCAAATCGTACAGGATCCATCTGCTAGAAAATCGTATGTACCTAAGGCTCTTTATCCTCAGAGGCTAATCACCAAGCAAATGATGGCTTATGGTGACATACTAGAGATATTCAAACATGTCAATTCCTACAAAGACATTTCTAGCAAAAAATGCAAGTGCACTCTTCCAACAGTCATTCCCGATTAAACATAAGGACCATGGGTGCCCAACCATTACATGCACCATTAGTACATATGAAATTGACAGGCCTTATTAGATCTGAGAGCTAGTGTCAGCCTACTGTCATACTCCGTTTATGAGTAGTTGAACCTGGGAGAGCTGAAACCTACTCCTATCACACTACAATTAGCTGACATTTTGGTGAAAGTAGACAAATTCTACTTTCCGGCTGATTTTGCAGTGCTAAATATACAGCTCGTTCAGAATGAAAGTGGACACATTCCAGAATTCTTAGACGACCATTCTTGGCCACCGCAAAAGTTGGTATACTTATGCTGTCGTTCAGATATCTGACGACAAAACTCAATGTGTTTGGCATATGTCGACAACCTCTCTGCATAGACGATTAGTGCGAGGTTAATATAAACCAAAGTTCTGTTTAGGAGTCCTTCCTTCACTTCATTTGTGATGGCCCATTTGAGAAGATTTTGTCCACTTTTAGCATACAATTCAATGAAAATGGTAAACAAGAAGTGAACGTTATGTTTGACGCATCTTCATATGGGCGAAGGTTCACCAAATTCGAACCTCTCCCCATTAATCAATCTGTTCCGGTCCCCTTTGTCTAGAAGCCACCAAAATTAGAGCTCAAGCCACTCCCTGAGACACTTAAATATTCTTATATTGGACCATTAGACACTTTACATATTATCATAACTTCTGAGTAAGAGTCTAAACTCTTGACTGTTTTAAGAGATCACTGTGAAGGTATTGGATGGTCCATTACCGATATCAAAGAAATCAGCCCCTCTATGGTCATACACAACATTCACTTGGAAGAAAACTCCAAGACGTCAAGAGAACCACAGAGACGACTAATCCGGTGATGCAAGAAGTGGTGAGCGCTGAGATTTTAAAACTTCTCAAGGCGAGTATTATCTACCTGATCTCTGACGTGCATGGGTGAGTTCGATACAAGTTGTACCTAAGTAATTGGGTGTAACGATAGTCAAGAATCAGTATAATGAGTTGGTGCCAACTCGCGTCCAAATAGGTTGGAGAGTTTGCATTGACTACCGTAAGATAGATACTATCACTCGAAAGGACCACTTCCCTCGCCCGTTCATCGGTCAGATTCTTGAGTGTTTAGCTGGTCATACATTCTACTATTTTCTTGATAGTTATTCCAGCTATAACCAGATCCACGTTGCTCCTGAGGATCAAGAGAAGACGACTTTCACATGTTTATTAAGTACGTTCGCATATCGTCGTATGCTATTTGGGTTGTGCAATGCACTCGCCACCTTTCAGTGGTGCATGATCAACATTTTTTCTGATATGGTTGAACGTTTTATTAGAAGTTTTTATGGACAATTTCTCTGTGTTTAGGTATACTTTTGACCAGTGCCTACACCATGTGAGCGTTCTGCTAATCAGGTGCCAAGAAAAGAACCTGATATTGAATTGGAAGAAATGTCACTTTATGGTGAAACAGGGCATAGTACTGGGGTACATTATCTCTGAAAATTGTATCAAAGTGGACAAGTCAAAGGTCAACCTGATCTCTAATCTACCAACACCCCAAACCGTTAAAGAGATCAGATCATTCTTAGGCCATGATGGGTTTACAGGAGGTTTATCAAAGATTTCAGTAAAATTTCTAGACCTCAATGTAGACTCCTAACCAAGGATGCTAGTTTCGATTTAGATGATGAGTGCGTCCAGGCCTTTGAAAATTGAAAAATGCTCTGACCTTCGCTCCAATATTACAACCACCTAATTGGTTTGTCCCCTTTGAAATTATTTACGATACCTCCGATTATGTAGTAGGAGCCGTGTTAGGACAAAAGATAAATCGGTTGCCTCATGTTATCTGCTATGCCAGCAAAACTTTGAACAACGCTCAGCTTCATTATTCAACCTCTGAGACAGAGTTGTTGGCGATCATATTTGCAGTAGACAAATTTCGAGCATACTTAGTGGGTTCGAAGGTCATTGTTTATTATGATTATGCAGCTCTTAAGTGTCTTCTTTCTAAGAAAGATGCTAAGTCTCGCCTGATCCGATGGATCATGTTGCTAAAAAAGTTTGACATCGAAATTCAGGACAAAAAATGTTCTGATAATGTGGTACCAGACCACTTGTCTAGATTGATAAATGAGTTCACTGATGACACCCATCCTATCACTGAGTCCTTCCCTAATGACCAACTTATGTCAGCATCCCAAGTACCATGGTTTGCGGATATTGTTAACTATCTTGCTACCAGTCAAATGCCCTGCATTGGACTAAGCAAGATAGGTCTAAGTTTCTGTTACTAGTCAAAAAAATTATTTGGGATGACCCATATCTGTTTAAACATTGTGCAGACCAAATCATTCGTCATTATGTCCCAAAAGAAGAGCAACAACGTGTCATAAGTTTTTGCCGCCACCAGGCCTGTGGAGGGCAATTCAGCACTAGAAAGACAACTACAAAAATCTTGTAGTGTGGATTTTATTGGCCCTCCATGTATTGAGACACCCATACTTTCTGCGTCTCGTGTAATAGATATCAACGATTGGGTAGTATCTCCCGTAGAAATATGATGCCTTTAAACCCCAACCTAATCGTTGAGCTTTTTTTTTTATATTTGGGGCATCGATTTCATGAGACCATTCCCTAACTCTTTTGGCAATTTATATATCCTTGTAGGGGTCAACTATGTGTCAAAGTGGATCAAAGCGGTGGCATGCAAAACCAACAATCACAAGGTTGTTATCTGTTTCCTTAAAGAAAATATTTTCTCTAGATTTGGAATTCCACGAACCATCCTTAGTGATGGGGATAAGGACTTTTGCAATCGTCCATTTGACAACTTACTGAAATCATATGGGGTGATGCACAAAGTGGTTATTCTCTATCACTCGCAAACAAGTGACCAAGTGGAAATTTCGAATAGAGAGATTAATCATATTCTCGAGAAGACAGACAATTCAACCCGGAAAGACTGGTCTTCCAGACTCATTGATGCAGTATGGGCGTACCTTACAGCTTTCAAAACACCCATAGGAATGTCACCCTACCATCTGATTTATGGGAAGGCATGTCACATTTCGGTCGAGCTAGAGCACAAAGCCTATTGGGCAATCAAAAACTTCAATTTTGCTCTAGACTCTGCATGACAACATCGAAAACATCAGCTGGTTGAGCTGAAGGAATTACGAAATGAAATATATGACACAGCCAAAAGGTACAAAGACCGGATGAAAGTGTTTCATGACAAACATATCTTGAGAAAATCTTTTACAATTGGTTAGAAGGTTTTATTGTACTTTTTCCTGGGAAGTTAAGGTCCAAATGGACAGGTCCATTCGTTGTTTCATTAGTGTTTCCACATGGGGCAATACAGATCAGGCATCCAACGAATGGTATTGCATTTAAAGTTAATGGGCAACGATTAAAGCCATTTTTAGAGTTCCTCATTCCTGAAGAAGAAAACGAGGTTCCGATAGGCGATCTTGTTTACCAAGACTGATTTGAAGACCTATATCCATTCACCCACCTACCCATCTTCATCCCTTCCATTTCCCACACTCACCTACCTCACTGTCTATATCTGAGTCAGACTGAGTCTTTAGTGTCTAGTTTTAGGTTTCCATTGAGTCAGTCTAGCCTAGGATTTATTTCTATATTCCATCTTGCATCATCCGTTGTCCGTCCGCCTCTATGGTACGTCTAAGCCCAAGTTGTTCGTTTGATGTAATGTTTTTCTTGTTTACACCTCGCTAGTGTAGATTAAGGAACATTGAGGACAATGTTCAATTTAATTTGAGGGTATTTGCGGTGTAAAAAAAAAAATGTATTTGTCTTTGTGACCAACAGACGTTAAAGAACTAGATATGAGTCATGCACGTAGAAGGTCGAGTTTTCGTTTTTGCATTGTGTCTGTTTAGAACACAAGTTCCCCCAGACTTGTGTAGAAAAATCATTTTCTTAGCTATGAGGGTGAGGAAGCTGAAAATCCAAGAGGAGCCCCAGATTTCTTTATAGTCAAAGCACTCTGGCTGCAAAGAGGAAAGCTAAGAGGCTAGGAATCTGTCATAAATATGGACATGGAAATTGTAATGGAATAATATCTGATCAAGTTGTCGATTGTGTGACAGCAACAAAATATAGACTCATAAGTGGAAATAGACAGATTTATTTAGATTTTAGTCAAAGGTAGAGTAAGTACAAAAAAACTGAGACTCCTTGGTGTCCAAAGAACCATTGATTTTCGCTTAGGGGACTATAAACTGTCTTGACTATCTGACATTAAACGAGTCATAGTTTCTTTAGACAGAGAGAGGCAAACTTAATCTTTTTAAGGGTAGAGTAAGGAAAGGCTGAGACTCCTTAGTGCCGAAAAGACTGTCAATCTAGGTTTAAGAAAAGCATGTGTCTTGACGATCTGACATAAAAAGAGTCACTTTTTTAGGATTAAGATGTAAATAAAAAATATTATATCATACTTTTCTGAAAATATTTTTATAGGATTTATGCTCGGAAATACCTTTACACAACCATATTAAGATTAGTTCAAAAAGAAAAATATTCATAAGTCGACTGATCACCGATGGAATACCAGTGGAGACTTAGGCCCAGTGAGTTTTAGAGTCATTTTATCCTTCTGAGTGTTATAAGTAAGCTCTTGTTTTTTTGTTGAGTGCATTCAGTCGTTGTGATCTCATTATTCTTTATCTTTGTCATATCACTGAGAACGCCATCAAAATTGAGTTAGTACACTTGAAATTTTCTGAATTTATTTGAAACAAATGAATTACCGTATGGAGCTTGGGGAATGATATAGGTCATTTTTTTACCGTTTGAGCTTTCAAGCCCACCTATTTTAGTCATTTCATCTTGATAGTTCCTCAATTGAGTCTAATATGACTTAATTTCTTGACTAGCCATATCTATCATACCAACTCCAGTTATGGAGTTTGAGCCAGAATTTTATATCTATAACTTATTTTCATACGAGAAAAAGTTATGGAAGAATTTGGGATGGAATTCACTTAAAAAATTATGGTGAAAAAGAAATGAAAAAAAAAAAAGGGATGTTGAAAGATAAAAGAAAAAAAAAAGATTAGAAAATTCGAAAATAAATACTTTGATGAAGTAGAAAAAGTGAAAAAATTAGAGGAAAAATATCCCGATCATATTATAAAGACCTCTAATCTTTTCTTATCAAAGTGCTAATTTTTAGAGTATTTTATCCCTTCTTTGATATGACCTAGTCCTAAGCCAAGTTTCTTTCTATTATGAAGTCCTATTGATCCTAAGTCTAAATAGGATAATTCACGTAGAGAATAGAGGAGGAGAAGTGATGGTGTTTGACTCAACGTTCTCAGGAAAATAATATCCATTAATGAGATCTTTTATTTTCTTTGATCTATGCCATCTTTTCCTAATACATGTGTGAGATATTTTGATTTGAAAATATAAACTACGCTCACATATATCTTGAGAGAAAATAAACTCAAACTTCTGAGTGTTAGTCTTTCTGTGAGATATATCTGGTGAGGTTTGAAGTCAAAGCGTTTCCAATGGTGATTACTAAACTTGTGTGTGTTTAGAAAAAAAAGGCTATCTTAATATTTGGCTAACACAGACAACACTCTGGGTATAAGACTTGTAAAATGAGTTTTAGAATTGTATGATATTTAGATTTTTGTCTATGTGTTTTTGCTAAAATTTTAATGTTTGTGAGTATCATCACTGAAAGCCCTCACGAGACTATAACTCGTCCACTAGTAGTGAGCTAAAGGTTCAAAGGCTTATTGTGTACCCTAAATGCAATCGAGAGTGCCAGCGAAAGTGGTGTAGTTTAGGATTTTTTATTTTTGTTTCTAGAGTTTTTAGGTTTGTTTTGCTCAAGGACTAGAAAAATCTAAGTTTAGGAATATTTGATTAACACTGTAAAATTATTATTTTACCCTTTAATATTAGATTAGTTAGTTTTTATTTTGTTAATATTAGATATGTTTAATGTTGTTTTTGAGTTTTGCAGTATATTCTGGAAAATACAAGAAATTGGAATAAAGATTGAAGAAAATTGCAAAAAATGGGTCACGGTGTCAAAATTGGAAAGTTTGTAATTTTACCACCTAATTTTAGGATTTACTGTAAATTATTTTAATTCAAGCCCATTATGAGAATTTGAATTATGATAATCACTTTTTTAAAATTTTAATTATAAAGGTGGTAAAAAATTTACTAACATACTAAATAGGCCCTCTAATCCAGTTTCAAGTCCAAGCCTATAGTAAAAAAATTCACAAGCCAAAGCCCATCAAGAAGTCCATGATTGAAGTCTAGTAATATTTGAATTTTGCATGCAAAAGGAGATAATGTGGAAGAAGCATGCAATGGAAATTCATGCAAAAGCCTTGCACATAATTATTTTCATACAAGATTTCATGAAAAAAATCATTCAAGATAAGTACATGTTGGTAATGGAAGGATGGAAGGTGATAGATGTGAAGATCTTGTTCAAACTCAATCACCTCCAACGTGCAATTTTTGAGATTGGCCACAAGATGGCAAAGTTATCAATAACGTGTAAAGCTTAGGAGATTGGATAAAAACTAATTTATTTCAAGGTGTACATGGGATTTGGGCCTGATTTTTAGTGGTGTTTTGCTTGGCAAAAAGCACTCTAAACGGAAGTAAATAATAATAAAAGAAAGAGTTAGCAAATTGTTTATCTCCCAAGCAAAGATAAAAAAGAAAGAAAAAGGATTCAGCCACATCTATCAAGACACAGATGAAAAAATACAGCAAGGCAGAATCGACTTAATTGGATTGGGTCCCACGAGCCTTGCTTGTTTTATCCTCATTTCATATCTATAAATTGATGATTTTGAGTACTGAGAAAATTGAACTTGAACAAGGCATTAAACGGTGCACTGAGGATTGGAAAGCTGAGAAGATTGTAGAGAGGAGCAAATTTCCAAAATTACAAATAAGAGTTGTAATTTGTTTTTTTTATCTCTTTCTTTGATGCAAAAGTTCCAAAGATTTGTAATTTTCATATTCTAATTTTTGAATAAAATTCATGGTAGTTTTTTAATAAGAGTTGTAATTTTTTTTTCTCTCTTTCTTTGATGCAAAAGTTCCAAAGAATTGTAATTTTCATATTCCAATTTTTGAATAAAATTCATGGTAGTTTCTTTAGATATATGGTCTTCCAATTGTTTAACATTCTATGGTGATGGTTTTTAATTTTATTTTATTTTATCAATCCATGGTTTGTGTGATAAAATAAGATCCTCATATTTTGTTAAATTCCAAAGTTAGATAATTATTTAAATATTGCTTTTCTAAATCTAGTATTTGATAAATTAAGAATATAATTCCTTAGAGATTCTCCATGTTTATATTGATTTCCAAAATTTTATTTTCTTAAACCAATTTATTTTAATGGTACCAATTTATCTTCTTAGACATATATTTTGTTGATTTCCCTTGGGTTCAACCTCTCGTTTATTCACTACACAATTAATTGGTTCGTGCGCTTGCAAGTTAAATTTAAAACACAACAGCGTGCATCCGGAGATGTAATCAAAATCTTAATTTTGACCCAGGTGGGTACATTAGCAATTTAGCAAGTTCGATGCCTGAGTTGAGAGATGAAAATTTTAAGTTCGATCCCGGTGGGTGTATGCGAGCAATTTATTCACTTCAAGTCCAAGATCCAAGTTGATCGAGTCTTGTGCATACCTACACATCAGTCCCATCAGTCCAAGCCCAACATCGCCACTTCAAGCACGTCATGTGATACGCAAATCTCAATTGTGTCTAGATCGGTTATTCCAAAATTCAAATTCAGCCAATTGAAGACATTGATGTGTGCTCGCAACTTGGAATCAATCTTAGCTAAAGTAGGTGTGTGATACCCTGCCCACTGATGTGGGAGTTCCACCTCGGTGGAGAAGGAAAGGAGAGGAGGGTTTATATAAGGCCAACCACTCTTACTTAAGCAGAACACATTTTGGGCCGGGCCATGTAGGTCCGGGCCCAAAAAGCAAAACCGTGCGGGCTCGCTTGTGTGCGAGGCCCAGAGTGGACAATTTCTTATTGAGTCAAGCTCTAAGTTCTGTATTCGGGTCAGGTCGTTACAAATTTGGTATTAGAGTTGAGGTTCTACACTCAGACTGTATGGGCCTTTCCTCCTTCCCTAGAGTTGTTGAGCTGGACGGGTCGAGCCGAGAGCGGCTCGAAGTTTTAGGGGAGGTGATTATGATACCCTGCCCACCGATGTGGGAGTCCTACATCGGGGGAGAAGGAAAGAAGAGGAGGGCTTATATGAGGTCAGCCACTCTTACTCAAGCAGGATGTGTTTTGGGCCGGGCCATGTGGGCCCCGACCCAAAAAGCAAAACCGTGCAGGCTCGCTTGTGTGTAAGGCCCAGAGCAGACAATTTCTTGCTGAGTCAAGCCCTAAGCCCTATATTTGGGTCGGGTCATTACAAATTTGGTATCAGAGCCGAGGTTCTACACTCGGACTGTGTGGGCCTTTTCTCCTTCCTTGGAGTTGTTGAGCTGGACTGGGTCGAGCCGGGGGAGGCTCGAGGCTTTAGGGGGTGATTGTGATACTCGCTTGTGTGCGGGCCCAGAGCGGAGAATTTATTGCTGAGTCAAGCCCTAAGCCCTATATTCGAATCGGGTCGTTACAAATTTGGTATCAGAGCTGAGGTTCTAAACTCGGATTGTGTGGGTCTTTCCTCTTTCCCTGGAATTGTTGAGCTAGACAGGGTTGAGCAGGGGGTAGCTCGAGGTTTTAGGGGGGATGATTGTGATACCCTACCCACCGATGTGGGAGTTCCACATCGGTGGAGAAGGAAATGAGAGGAGGGCTTATATGAGGCCAGCCACTATTACTCAAGCAGGACCTCGTTTTGGACCCGGCCATGTGGGCCCGGGTCCAAAAAGCAAAATCTTGCTGGCTCGCTTGTGTGCGAGGCCCAGAGCGGACAATTTCTTGATGAATTAAGCCCTAAACCCTATATTCAGGTCGGCTCGTTACAAATTTGGTATCAGAGCCGAGGTTCTACACTCGGATTGTGTGGGTCTTTCCTCCTTCCGTGGATTTGTTGAGTTGGACCGGGTCCAGCTGGGGGCAGCTCGAGGCTTTAGGGGGGGTGATTGTGATACCCTACCCACCGAGTCCCACATCGGTGGAGAAGGAAAGGAGAGGAGGGCTTATATGAGGCCAGCCACTCTTACTCAAGTAGGACGCGTTTTGGGCCTGGTCATGTGGGCCCGGAGCCAAAAAGTAAAACTGTGCGGGCTCGCATGTGTGCGAGGCTCAGAACGGACAATTTCTTGTTGAGTCAAGCCTCAAGTCTTATATTCGGGTCGGGTCGTTACAAGGTGTTGTGCAATAAAATAATTTTATATTTATTTTACTCGTAAGTGGATGAACCATTCATAATATAATAATATAAGTGCAAGGTCGAACCCAACAAAATTATAGAAAATATTGGGTTAGGTATTAGCCTACATCAAAATTACAATACAAGACAGTAGAAGTCACATTATGAACTTCTTATTAATTATTAAATTCATTTGTGTATTTTATAATGTATATATTCAATATATCTAATTTAATTTAATAAAATTATTATTTTAATAAATAAATATATTATTGAAAATTTAGAATTAAAATAAAATCAAGAAAGCCTCCTAACTCGGTTAGCACGTGTCAGTTTTCTTGTCTGTGTTACGTCAGCTAAGTATTGTCGTGAAACGTGCAGTTTTCTTGTCTGTGTTACGTCATCTCAGTATTGTCGTGAAACCAACGCCGCGGTACGTGGCAAGATTTTCTATCCCTCTTATCTTCTTCTTCTGCTGCTGACGCTGACTGGTTCCACTCAAGCCCTCGTTCGCTTAGCCTTTTTACAGTATAAATAAGTACGCCAAGGTTATCCTCTTCATCCACAATTTCCATTTCCAATCCACAAGAGAAAGTAAGAAAGAAAAAGAAAAATTATGGGGACAGAGGGTCAGGTTATTCGATGCAAAGGTATGCAGCCAACATTTCTCTTCTTTCATCGTTTGATTGTTTTTCATTGATCTTAGTTTGCAACACAAGTGGAAATAAAAATCATTTACTAATCCTATTGTTATTTTTTTCTTCCTCTTATTTTTTCTGTTTTTAATGGTTCTTTTGTTTATTCTGAAGTTGTGTTGATCATCATCATAGTGATTATTTTATTTGGAATTGGCTTGAAATATAATACTTTTATCGAGTATTTAAAGGGAATTTGTCTGCCTATTTGCTAAGGAAAGAGTAACTGTGTACTTTTGATTCTGTCTGGTTATGGGCTCTATTGTTGGTTGGAAGAGATGATGCCGTCTTGTTTTTGTGGAGACGTGATTGATGGCATGAAATCGGATTCTTTATTCTTAATCATTGATGAATCTCAATATTGTCTCTCATCGATGACTTTAAACTAACAAATTGTAGCCCTTTCCATCTCTGGGTTGCCTTCACCATTACCAATTATTTGTATTCGACCAATGCGTAAAAAGTTTAGAGTTGATGGAATGCATGAAATTAGGGTCTTTATCCTAAATCATCGATGAATCTCAACATTGTCCACTCTACTGTGGGGCTCACAATTGGGTGGGATCATATGAAGGGCATCTCCTTCTATTCACCTGATGATTTCTTCACCTTTTTATTGTTTTGATGGATTGGGTCTTCTTTTTTTTTAAGTTGAGTTATATTAATTTGTTGATGGTTTTTTCATTAAACGGTCGGGTTGAATGCTTTTGTAATAAGTTGTAGCTCCGATCAGCAATTCTTAGAACCTCCCCCTCCCCCCTCTGGTTTTATTGGTTTGATCAATTGGGTTTCTTTGTATTTGGGTTCTATTAATCTATTGATTTTTTTCTGTACCGATCGGATTGATCACTTCTGTAATTGGATGTGTGCAAACAGCTGCGGTTGCATGGGAGGCAGGAAAGCCTTTGGTGATAGAGGAGATAGATGTGGCTCCACCACAGGCCATGGAAGTCAGAATGAAGATCCTCTACACCTCTCTTTGTCATACAGACGTTTACTTCTGGGAAGCCATGGTAATTTGATTACTTCAAAAGTCTCAAATAAAAAGAAAAACAGAGATGAAGAAAAAAAAGAACAGATTTTTCCCTTAGTTTTTTATTTTTAAAGACCTGCAGACACAATTGATGGGTTTTGGTGCCTGAGTTGCTCTTGGATGTTGTGAATTTTCAGGGACAGACACCCTTGTTTCCTCGGATCTTTGGTCATGAAGCCGGAGGGTATGTTACTTCACTCCATCCATCACATTAGTTTTCTTCGCTTTGGTTATATGTTGCGACAATGATGTAAAGCCAATTCTACATTCTCAGTTCTATAATGTATGACTTATTAAGTGGAGTTGGAATTTTGTGGAACCAGCAAGATTCTCTAAAGAATTCCATATTCACTGAAAATGGAACTCTAGAGTGGGAATTATAAATTTCCACAAACATTCAATTTGAATGGATATACGAAATTCCCCTTCAACAATGTTACTATGAAATTCCTAATGTTGAATCACTTAGATTATAGATTCTCAGATTTCAACCAATAATGCCTAGTCTACCAAACACAGGAGGCCATTGCAGGAATTCTCCAAATTCTAGGATCAGAGTTTGAATGCTAACTCTGAAATTTGCAAAATTATAAATTCTGCCTGAATTTTCCACCAAACAGACCCTAATTTTGGATAGAATCATAGGCTTGCAATATCTTCTGCTTGCATTGGCTTGATTTTATCGCTATTACTATTTTGTACTTAGGATTGTTGAGAGTGTGGGAGAGGGTGTGACAGACATCAAACCAGGAGACCATGTCCTCCCCATATTCACAGGAGAGTGCAAGGAATGTTCACACTGTAAGTCGGAGGAGAGCAACATGTGTGACCTCCTTAGGATAAACACAGATAGGGGTGTGATGATTAGTGATGGGAAATCGAGATTCTCCATCAACGGGAAGCCCATATACCATTTTCTTGGCACCTCCACTTTCAGTGAATACACTGTTGTTCATGTGGGCTGTGTTGCTAAGATTAACGAGAGAGCTCCTCTTGATAGAGCATGTCTTCTCAGCTGCGGCATCTCAACTGGTCAGTAACGCTGCCCTTTCTTCTTCTTTTTTAAATGGAGTAACTCTGCCATTTGATTTACTATTCATTATGGTTACATTGTTTGATGTGCTCCCAACATATCTAAGCCTCTTATTATGAATTTGGTCTTTCTTCTAGGTCTTGGAGCTGCATTAAATGTCGCAAAACCAAAAAAGGGTTCAACAGTTGCTGTCTTTGGACTTGGAGCAGTAGGCCTTGCAGTGAGTCTCTTTGTTTTCTGTTCTTGTCATGATAATGTGCATTGCTATGTCATTCTAGATAAATTTTGTTTTTCTTTCTTTTTTCTTGGTGTAAATTGATTTTTGATATTGTTTGATTAGGCTGCTGAAGGAGCAAGGATTGCAGGGGCTTCAAGGATCATTGGTGTTGATGTGAACCCAAGTAGATTCCTTGAAGGTGATTGCTAATGGAACCCAGTTTCCTTTCAATTGCATTGCAAGAAACTTTCCATAATACTGTGCTTCGAAGTTTTGCTCTCCTTATATTATTTTGTTTGATACATGTTTACTAATAACAGTTCTCTTTTTGCTACCAGCCAAGAAGTTTGGTGTCACCGAATTCGTGAACCCAAAAGACTATGACAAGCCAGTTCAAGAGGTTTGGTTTTCAATAGACAATTTTTCATGGAATGAGATTTATGTTTGCAACTGATGCCATCTTTTTGCTATAGAATATGAAAATTATCACTTTTCAGTTATTTGAAAAGGTCTTGGATTTTATCAGGTGATTGCTGAGATGACTGGTGGAGGAGTGGACCGTAGTATTGAATGTACTGGGAATGTTGATGTTATGATATCAGCATTTGAATGTGTTCATGATGTAGTTTTCTGCTCATCCTCTCATATTTAATTTTATTGCAAATCTGAGTTCCATTAATGTATTTACATCAGCACTGATGGCCTAAACATTCTATTGTCAATGTTTCCAGGGTTGGGGTGTAGCTGTGCTGGTTGGTGTTCCTCACAAAGATGCTGTGTTCAAGACACATCCCATCAATTTGTTGAACGAGAGGACTCTCAAGGGAACCTTCTTTGGGAACTACAAACCTCGCTCTGATATTCCTTCCGTTGTGGAAAAATTCTTGAACAAGGTGTACCCACATAGATCTTTGTTACTCTCTGTAATTATAGGAGAATTTATTCCCCTCTCTATTGCTAGTATGGCAATCTAAGTGATCCCTAAAATCCAAAGCCCCATCTAAGTAGTTTCTATTAGAAAACCATGACTTGATAATATTTTTGAGGTAAAACTCACTTTCAAAAGCTAACTGTTGAGAGAAGGGTGCCTCAAGTGTTATATGGAGTCGTTGGTTTTTCGAATTAACCGATTTGTAGGATTTATGTCACTTCACACTTACCCTCACGTGCAACTAGACCCTATGACTGTACATGGAACCTGTTCTGATACCATGTTAAAAAACTATGACTTTATAATATTCTTGAGGTAGAACTCACTCTCAAAAACTAGTCGTTAAGAGAATGGTGCTTTAAGTGTTATATGGAGTCATTGATTTCTCGAATTAACATTTCACAGTTTCCCTCAAACCGGTAGCCATATTAATGACTAGATCCCCTAAATCATTGAGAGAAGGAGCTGTCAATCAACACCCTCTGCTGCAAATTCTATTGTCATTTGATAACATCAAATTGCAATCTGTATTTAACCTTGCTAAACTCATTCATTCAATGGCGCAGGAGCTTGAGTTGGACAAATTTGTCACACATGAAATCCCCTTTGCTGAAATCAACAAGGCCTTCGAGTACATGCTCAATGGTGACAGCCTCCGATGCATCATTCGCATGAAAGGTTTTCCCAAAGGCTTTTCCCCCAGTGAAGACATAAACGGGTTCATGATTTGCTGTGAAGCAACAAAGAGTTCCCAGTGTTGCTGAGTCTCTGTTATTATAACATTGAATAAAGTTTATGTTTGTCCGGTTAATGTTTAGTTGTGTTTTACATTGATCAAATGATGCCTAATGTCCATGGTGTTAGGATTATTAGTGGAAACAACAAATAAACGCAATTAAACACAGCACACCACAAAACAAGATTTACGTGGTTCAGCCTAACTGTGGCTTACGTCTACGGAGCGACAAAAATCTTCATTATCAGATAATAGAATACAGGTACAATATAATGAATAACTCCACCGAGTTTAGAGCTCAAATTCAAAGTCTCGAGCCCTTTGTACACTCTTCTTACCACTCTTACTTAGAAGAACCCATCTTCTATCCCACTCTCTTCTATATGCTTCTTGCGCTCGCCGAACACATCTCGACATGCTCCCCGAATGCAAGGCTGCGTCTTCCCATTTTGTGTTCTCAGACACACTCCAAATCCATGTTGAGTGCCTGCTTATATAGACTATTGTTGCACCATAATAGAATACCCACGTTGGCTGCCAACCCATTGTTGGCCCATACGCCTAGCAGCTTAATATTCTTGTTGCACACCAGGAATATCTCTAGATCTTGCCATGTATCCCACTTTAGCACTTGACGAGATTTCCATCGTCCTTATTATTTCTCCTCTTATTATTAGCCCCTACTAATTAGGAGTTCGACCGCCAACTTCCCATGATTTTCTGAGAGAAAATCACGGGCTTCCCTCTTTGTGGAATCGAGTCATATTCTTAACAATCTCCATCTTGATGAGAATTCTCTAACTTCCAGAGACGAACTGTGACAACTAACCTCCACTGACATACATTGCATCACAGCTCCACCTACTCCACCTCAGCAAAGGTTGCTGCCTCTCCTTCATACAGCACGTCTCTAGCCGTGTTTCTCTCTGGAAACTGTGCTGGTTGTACTCAGCTCTTTCCTGCATGCGATGAACGATACTCCCATACAGCCCAATTTATTATGTGCCTCCAGCACGAATACGCTACACCTCTCAGTGTTTTCTTTTCTCTCTGTGCAGAGACTGGCTGGCTGCACTGTCGTCTCACACGTCTGCCGTGTACAAAAAATACCCAGCCCTGTCGTGTGTATCCGCCTGCAAAGGACCCTCCTTCGATCGGTGCTGAATTCTCACACACATTGATGCCTTAAATAAGGAAGCCTCCACCATTTTCTGTATCCGTGTTCCTATTGGATCTGCTAACAATGTCCCAGGTCATCTTATGAACACACGCTGGCCGTCCTTTCTCGATTTAAAATCCAAACAGATCTGGCGCCTCTTGCCTGCCAAGCTCCACCTCGTTCTGCTCCTCTTGAAACCCAGTCTAGTGACTGGCGGGCAGCAACACACCTTGGTACACATGTGACTGCTCCTTTTATCACAGATCTGGCTTGACACCAGTTGTTAGGAATTATTAGCAGAAACAATAAATAAACGGAATCAAACAGACGCAGTTCGGCCCTGCCTTAGCCTATATCTACGGAGCGATAAAAATCTTCATTATGAGAGAGAATACATATACAATATAATGAATGGCATCTCCAAGTTTAGAGTCCAAATTCAAAGTCCAGAGCCCTTTGTACATCCTTCTTTTTACTATTCTCATACTTAGAAGAACACATCTTCTGTCCTGCGCTCCTCAACGCTTCATGCGCTCCCCTAACATATCTCGATGTGCTCCTCGAATGCGAGGTTGTGCCTCCTTCCATGGTGTGTTCCCATACACCCACGGTCTCCATAGTCCTCAATCCTTTTAGACTGTCAACCCTGTTGAGTTAGACCTTGCAAAATCTGGTCTCTATGGTCCTCAATCCTTTTAGACTGTCAACCCCGTTGAGTTAGACCTCGCAAAATCTGTCCTGACATGTTTATCTGACCCAATATGACCCATTTAATAAATTACCGACCCAATGGAAACTCGTTTATCGATGAGTAGATCCAACTAACTCAAATATTCCCATGTTTATATGCAATGCATCCAACCATACGAGGTCTACACAAAGTAGTCTTGGTATATGTAATGTGTCCCGCTAGAAAGGACCCTTTATGAGGTAAATGGGTAAGCTGACTTGAATCTAAATAGACCCAAGCTGTCATAATCCAAAATTAATCCGAACTTAATAAGACCCGATCTGACCTGAATCCGAAGACGATTAACCCAACCTGCTGCTAGGTCTACCCTGAGCGGGATCCTGATTGTAGAATGTAGATTACCAGTTGAAGTCGAGCAGCAGTTGGGAATTAGGATGCAAATGTACAGTGGCAGTTGGAGCTCAGCCGCTTTGGGCCAAATATGTGCGACATTTTAGGGCCATATTTAACTAGGATGTGACAGGCCCAATAGCTAAATGTGCAGGATCTTGAAATTAGCTGCTTACAGTTCTTCGTTATAGCCAGGCCTGGGAAATTTAACACAAACAGAAATAGGGAGGTTGTGGGTTCGAGTCTTCCATGGTTTAACCTTTGTGTGTCCTAAGGGTAGTAAATTCATCCGTGGAGATTTTAGTATGATTGTGTCTGAGTTTCTCACACGTAAATCCCAAAAAAAAACTTTAATGAGCTGGCCAAGGTTTGATTTCTGGGACCTTGGACTCAAAAGGTTCTGCCTTGCTGAGACCTTCAAGAAATGGAATGGGTTTGGACAAGATTTGGCATTGTTGTCTTGATAATTTACAATGTCGGTAGATTCTATTGTATTGATTGTTTCAGAAACTCAAATTTTGAACTAGAAGTGACATTTAATCACGTCAGTTGTCAAGTAATTGGGTGTGTCTTTCTCAGTATGGGTAGAAGATGTATAAAACTCGTCAATTTAGTTAATGGGTCACTCTCTGTAGAGTTATTCGGTGTGTATAAGTAGAGAGATTTCTACATGCCTCGAGGATTAGTCGAGTGCTCTAAGAGGTCTGGAGAATTTAGTCGTAAATGAAACTTGATTAACTCAAAATTAATTAAAATCAGTTTAAACATGCTTGTCTAAGCACTTGTGGGTCTTTGAGCTATATTTAGGCCATTCAGTAGGAAAACGGTGCTGAATTCTGCAAGTTATTCTCGTACAACTTACGGACTCGGCTAACTTAAAATTCAAATTGATGTTTAAGTACGTGATTTAAATGATATGGCTTGTAGATTCATTAAGAAGACACGTGTCAAAAATGAAAAAGAATGTTCTGATCATTCAGAGGCACATACCATCAGGGTCCCTTCTTAGTAAGGGGAATAATATGTATTGGCCGTATGTATGTATATGATCTCGGTTGATATAACCGATATTTTTTAAAGAAAATTGATTCCTTTGTGGGCCCGGCCAATATCGGTCAAATACTGGCTCAGATATAAGCCGATATTTCTGAATTTTTTTTTTTTTTTTGTAAAACGAGTTTTTTTTATGTCCATATTGACTGATATCTCGTTTGGAACGATTTTTTTCACCAATGCTTCATAGAAATATGCTGACCAAACTGAAGCCCATTAAGCCTACTGTGGGGATCCCCTTACACCATGGGCCTAACATCAATGATTGGATATTACATAATCTCTTGTTATATGAATGAATTTTATGCTGTTAGAGTTTGTGAATAATTTCACCTTCTAAATTTTGGTGGAAATCAATGTTGTAATTTTATCTTGGAAAGCATAAAAACACTATTTATTTTTGAGGGGGACAAGGATAGTGCATCATAAATTAAATTGTTTTCCAAATTCTATAAAATGTGAGGTGGGCTTTAACAATTTTGAAGGGACATCCCCTCCTCCCATGCCATTTTGGACTTTAGGTCCTTGACCCTAGTATCTATTTTGATAAGTTAAAATAGCCAACTCTCATTTTTTTTTCATGCCTCTACATCACCCTATAATAATGTGCTTGATTATACATCAATGGATCCATCTCTGGGAGTTCTAGCCACATGAGTACTAAAGGTGAGTCCACCCAATCCAGAGGAATATCATATACAAGGGTTAACTGAAAGGAGTTGGAGTGATGGTCAAACTTTAATTCTCATTCTACCTCAAAAGATCATTCTCTGTAGAGTTGTTTGATTTATGTGGGTAGGGTGCTTAAAGAGACTTGGACACGTCAATCTTAAAAAAAAACATCTATTACTTTTTTATGATAATTTGACAACCCATATCGAGCCTTTTAAGAGTTATGGTTGGACACTAAGTGGACTCAAGTTTGGACTCAAATTGTAATTATAGAGTTCAAATTTAGATTGAGCGTGTATGAATTAAAATTATTTGAAATAGAATTTAAAATCTAAAAATTAAATAATTCGACATATTAACCTTCAGGTCTTTGAATTCTTATTCAATTTAGTTATAAATAAATTATTATTAGTTTATAATAGTAAATCGTAGTTATTCATCATTCAATGGTCCAAGTTTTGGTAAAATTTTATCATTTAAAATTAGAATTTTATTTTAACACAGAGATCATCAGCTCTAATCTCATTACATCTATTATATCAATTAAATTTCAAAATCCTTATCTCATTCTTAATCAATGCATCATATAAAAATCAAGTTAAATAAATTAAAATTAAAATAAGCTATAAATTTTAAATTCTATTATTCGAAACAACAAAACTCAAAATGAGATAAATAGAGTTTGCTAAAAGGAGAAGAGTGAAAAGAAAGTGCATAAAATATTAGAGTTAAACTCAGAATAAGAATAAACGAAAGATATTTAATTATGATAAAGATCAAAAATTTAATTACTCATCATAGATTATTAAATATCATAATTAATATAAAAATATATACTAAATATTACATGTTCTTATGTTAAATCTGAACTTTAAAATTGAATTGAACCTTACAAAATGAAAAGTTCGAGCTTATCTCAAATTTATATTAAGCTCTCCAAAATAGTGTAAACCTTTTAAATTTAAGTCAAATTAATCATATTATACCTTAATTAAAGATTCATTACACTATAATTTTCTTGATGAGTGATGATTAGTCGTAAACCCTTTAATTTATATCACATATTTGAATTTATTTTTATTTTTTGTAAAGTGGGACTTTCACTAAATTCATTGTTATGAAAATGGTAAGTGAAAATCATTTTGTAATTGTTGTATATGTATTTTGTGCATTAATAAATTGAATAATATTTATTAGTTTTTAAGGTGAAATTAATTTTATAAGTGCTTTTAAAGTTTAAACCAATTGTTTTAAACGATTGGATATCATATGGGTGGCAATGTAGACATTCAACTTTTATTTTAGCAGATATTTGATTTTAAAATTTTGTGTAAAATTATTATTTTACTTTTCAATTTTTTAAAAAATTGATGTTCTTTCGTACAAAATGAAAAGGTAAAATATAATTTTATATAAAAATTTAAAATAAAAAATTTCTTAAAAAGAAGTTGGGTGTCTGGCTACCCTATTATATACTTATTATAAAAGGGAAAAGGAATGTTCCATGATTGCATATAAAGTGATAAAAGGAAACGGATAAGGATGGATAGGGAACTTTCGTTCTCTTCACCGGACGAAGAAGAAGTTTCGTCACTATTTCTATTCGGCGGCCGTCTACCAACCGATGTGGGCTCCACCACTTCACGACAGACGAAAGATCATTTTCATTTGTTATGAACGACCCCACCACGCGGCACGCTTGCCCCGATACGGACAAGGGAATCGCCACGTGTCAGCTCTCACATTAAGAATCTCAAATTAATCCGTTCTCAATTTGTCATTTTTTTTCCTTGACTTCCATTCTAACTCAATTCTTTTTTTGATTTTGCATGAAATTACTTTTAATTAACTTTTTAATATGTATTTATTATAAAGTTTATATATACTTATGAAATTATTCTCATCATGATTAATCTTTGAAGTATGTATAAATCTCTTAATCTGCACACGTCAAATAAAAAATTAAAGAGAGTGATGACTTTTATACTGAGAGAAGTTTGATTCCAAGATCTCTCAGAAACAAAGGTGAGAAATGATCATTAAACTAATCCCTCAAGATTAATTAATCATAATTTATAAGAATATTTACCAATAATTATTTTTACTCTTAAAAAACCAAGAATAAATATGATCCATTAAATTACACTTTTGAGAGTATAATATTTTTCATAATAATCAATCTAGTATAATTTTTATTATAATTGAATGAGACTCACCATTTAAAATAATGGTCCATCAAAATACTTAAATATTTGAGATCCTAATGAATTTTAATTGTTAAAAACTTATACACGTGGGGTTCAAAATGTATACGATCTTTATCATTGAATATGACAAATTGCACTAATATTAAACTTTTTCCGGGTCAAGAAAAGCAAGACTATGTCAATGGTCCCCAAAATAAAATAAAGAGAAGAGAATAAATGGATGTGATCTTCCATATTTTTTTAGTGAGAAATCTTATCTACATTGGCACCCTCCATGCAAAATTATTGGATCATGTAGCAAATGCAGGGCCTCTGTGTTTGGATCCAATGGTGGACAGACCGTACATTCCATTAGGCTCGTGATCCCTTGAATTGATGTGAAAATTTGAATAAAGAAAGTAAAATAGAGAAAAATGTTAGGTCAAAGATTCCTTCTATACTATTAATATAATATTATAGTTTAGTTCTTTCAGTATATGTAACCCAGTGGTTACATTTGTCTTGGGCATTTTCCAATGAAAATTTATTGTAGTTAAAGTATCCTTTATCTATTGTATGTGACTTTTCTTCTGGTCTCTTCTGTGCAGAGGAGGATACTCCAAAAATATTCTTTGAGCATTTTATTTACATACACATGTAAATATTGTCTTAGTTATTATTTTTCTCGTACTTTGTAATAATTGAATTCAGAATTTTTATTTCATGATGTCAATTTCTAATAATCGTTCCAATCTCAAATAGTAAAAAATCTGTATAAAATTTTCATAGGTGATATCAATTGCCTTCAGGGCACATTAGATAAAGTCATGAGAGTTCAAATCTAATACCTCTCACTTTCTGAGATGAGAGATTACCAGTTGAACTACATATATGTAGACTATAAAAACTAATTCTTATATAAATATTTGGTGCAATAATTTTATAAAAATAAAACATATATGTTAGAAATTAAATTCTCTTTTTATGCTCTTCTTTTTATATCATTCTTGAGTAAAATTACGAAATTAGTAATGTAAGAGGTGATTCTACTCTCTACTATGATCATCAATCTATTTACTTACTCAACAAAATCCTAATCCTTTAGACAACTGCTACAAGATTTAAAATGGTCGAAGTGGCTTGATTTAGCCTTACTTAGGAAACACATCCGAACTCAACTCAACAACTTCAAATTAAGTTTTTTTTCTTTTTTATAATCAAAGTGTTTAGCCCTTTTATAGCATTCAACTAATCTTTTGAATATGTGTAAGTCTCTCTAACCATATTGAGTAACTCTATAGGATATGACCTTTTAAGATAAAGTGAAAATCGAATTTGAAACTTTTATTTTCTGAGACGGATTCTTAATCATTAAAATATTACACTAACCCCTTTGGATTCAAATTGAGTGTTTGATTCATTTGATAAATGGGTGTATTCAACCAATACTTAAAGCAAGAAATGTCTCAGAACTTAAGTCACTTAATATAATCTGAACTTAATTTGAGTCGATAATTTTTCAGATGTTTTTTTAAATCCAATATTAAATGAATTTTATTGTAGTAGATATTAATAGCTTCTCATTTTTTAAATTGCATGAATAAATCATAAGCCCATTCTAAACCAAATTTAGGGACACCATTCACGTTTTATGAATTTTGATTAGGCACTATATTTATACGATATAAATTAACAAAAGTAAAACCATATTTCATATGAAAATTCTTCTTAACATCATTTTTTATGAAATATTTTTCTTATAAAATTTATATTATTCATAAAAAGTAAAAAATAAAAGGTACCTTTAGAAAAAACGAATGAAAAAATGGTATCTCTTATTTTAATATTGAAAAAGTGCTTTTGATTATATTATATTATTATATATGGTTTAGTCTTAACAACGTAGACAACAGCCACTAGAGTATTATATAATTTAAAGTTATCCACAATTCACTGGTTGTGTCTGTGTCAGACGCAGGTCCTACTTTTTCTTAATTTTTTATTTTCTGGTTCTCTGGCAGTGTAAACAGCACATTGATGATGTTGTAATTTTAGACCCCATCTGGGGCCATTGACATTCAATTTTTTATTTTTATCATTATATTTTGGACTTCTTTTAAAGATTCCATTTTAAAAAGTTTGAATTTGTCATTTAATGGGTCCCATAGGAGACCCATATTTTTAAAATTCTAAAAGTGATATAAATTATTTTAGTTAAAGATGTTAGTAATTTTTTTTTCTAATTAATGTGTGAGAAATTACAAGATATTCAGTATAAAATCTCCATAGATAAGCCCACTAATCCTATGACACACCAAGATCAAGGTATGATTTTCGAACCTCTAATCTCCCACTTCCTGAAAAGGAAGCCAATCAGTTCAACTCTACTTACAAATAAATCTAAGATTTTCAATATAATGATATAAAAAATCATTTAAAAATATTTTCTTTTAAATAAATAAATTGATAGTTGATAGGGAGCTTAATTTTATCTATTAGTTTTTCTCACCTTAAGTCAGATTATCATACATCTTTAATAAGGCAAATTTCTTTCAATTTTATATAACAGCCCCCAAGTCTAGCCAGAATTGGCCGAGTCCTATTAGAAATTAGCTGAAACTAATAGGACTTGGATGAGCAATGATGGGAATCAAACATGATCCAAGTGGATCCAAGTTCACTGATACTGAATTTTAAATCTCTGATTTGAAAGAGTTGTACTAGTTGACCCTCAATAATCCATATAAAATTTGGTATCTATTATGTTAGATTGTCAGATTGTTTTTTATTATTTATAATTGTAATTAAGGTGATAAGACATTTTTATGAAAATGTGATTATTATCTCTTTTTATATTTTATGTGTTTTATAACTGATATTTTACATTTTAGAGTTATTTATATATTATTGTATTTTTAATTAATTAATATTCTTTATGATATTATGCTAATGTCGTAGGTTTAATCAAGGTTAACCACAATTGAACCTCAATTGAATATTATCTAACCCAACATTTTTCTAAAACAGTTTGATCCACATATTAATTTTTAAAACATTAATAGAAAGATATTACATTATATTCAAAAATAAAAAAATTAAAGTTGATTTGATATTTTTTTCATTAGTCTCTAAAGTCTAGAGGTGTTCCTGAGTAGGTTTTGGCCGGGCTATACTCTATAGCAATATGAGCCCTTTATATATAGAAGTTTGAGCCCATCTAAAGCCTATTGGGCTTTTAAGGTTAAAGTGTATACTTGCCTGTTTGCAAAAATATTAAGCCCATGCTATTCCATTTGAGGTTGTTAGTACCTCATCCATTCAATCTCAAAATTAACGTGATAAGTTACAAGTGGACCAAATTTGAACTTAAAATTCAATAACCACTTGATTTTAGTGGTCAAGTCACCAAGCGTCCATGTCTTAATGATTTTCTAAGGATGTCTGATGCCCCACCCTTTTCCATCGCTTAAATCAGAGTTTTTGTAAATAGAAATAGAAAGAAAAAGACGGAGTGTCATGACACAAGTCGAGTCCGATCCGAAAACCCGACCGTCGACTGGCCCAACCTAGCACATGTGTGGTATAAGCCCATGATGACATTTTGCACGTGCTAGCACAACCTGCGAAATATCTAAACATTTAACATTGCATGACTAGCAAGCCACCTCTCAAAGCAAGAGTAAGGAAATTCTCAACATTAACATGAGTCAAATATAAAACTGAAAGTACTAAGAGTCAAATATAATATTGCATTCTCCAAAACTGAATATTCTTACAAACTACATTGTTCTCAAATTCCGAAAAATCAAAATAAACTAGGTTATCCAAGCTTCTCCTTACATTCATCTCGTTCATGCTCGACTACTGCGTGCTTTGGGCTAGCCTACATTCCTTGAATCTACATGTACATTTAAAGGGGGAAATTTATGGGCTTAGTCAACACGAGTAGGTATTCCAACAAAAAAAATGTGCACTAAAATATGTCATACCAAAATAATATATATACATATATTCTCATGATTAAAACATTGCATATTATTAACAAAATATGTTTCTCAAATTTCATTTATTTCAAAGTATCAAAATTACATATTCAAATCATACTTCTTTTCATGATATAAATCTCATATTCGAAATCATGCTTAGTACCTTTCTCAAAGGATTCACAGTAGAAAATCTCAGGCTTTCTCAAATGATCATCATCCAGATTTCATATTCAATTCGTATCGATGCTTATCATGATGCAACATGTCATAGGTGCCATGAAGAATGTATGTCCTTTCAGGCCCTATAATATACAACCAATAATTTAACCGGAATCACCGGTGGAGTGTTGCCTCCATGTCATTACTATTCACACTACCAAAGTCTGTCCGGACGATTTAGCCCTTTGGTTTATGAAATGTAAATTCCAACATTGTAACCATGACATCAAAATATCTCAGAACCATGCAGCCCTTTGATTCGTCAATTTCCATTTCCATCTGAAATCTTATGAGACCAAAGTTTATCTGGACCATTCAGCCCTTTGGTTCGTCAAATACCATTCACATCCCATGCCATGTGCATGAGATACATGAATGCAAATGTTCTTGTATCATATATTCTAAATCATCTCATATAATTCATATGATCTCAAATCTTTCAAAGATAAACAAAGTATTATATACTCAAAGTGTTTCAAAACTTCATTTAGTAATAACATTATTCTCATAATTGAAATCTCATGATTTTAATAGAAACTCAAATCATATTAATAGTCAAGTTATTTAATTCACAACCATAGTGCTTCAACAATGTAGGAAAACCTACTTAGTCTAAGGTAATCAGCGAGGACAAACAATTCACGAAGTAGATTGGGCAATCTTGGAGTTAGTCTCGCATCTTCATTCGTTCACATGTGTCAACATATAATTCTCACATCAATTATAGTGTAAAAACCTTCTAATTTAATTTATGAAAATCTTCTTTAAGAGTCATTTGGCGAAAGTCATTAGAGTCTAAATGACTCTACATGTGTGTTTTGTCCTAACCAAGGGTAAAATAGTCATTTTACTTGTAATACTCCATTTAAACATAATTCATGAAACGCCAAATTATTTAAAGTCACTGATGTATTCTTTAGCAAATCAGAATATAGTAATAAAATACTCATTATTAGAAAATAAAATTTCAAATCTAGTGAAGATGCCCAAAACTAGCCTTTTTAATTTTGAAATACAAACTGCGCACTGTTTTTGTAAAAATCATTTCGGGTTCTTTTAGGTATCGGAATAACTCGAGTAAATACTCTTTGGAAAACTGTTTGATAGTAGAATACACGAAAAATATTAAAAACATCTAGAAAATCATTTTGCAATGTTTATAGGTCCATTTTCGAGACTGATATGTAAAAATAGTTTTCTATCCTAGAACTGTCAAGTTTTTACAAAATTATTTTGGGTACCTCCCAATGTCCGAAAATTGCGAATAAATACTTTTTGAAAACCTTTTTCATAATAGACGATCTGAAAAATAGTTACAAATTCCCAAAAAATCATTTTGAGATTTTTTTGGATTGATCTGCAGAAACAGTTTTACCATGAATCATTTTTCCAAAGTTCATCATAAAATATTATTTTCTTAAACCCTTTTTTCTTACAAAAACCAGTAAATAAAAGATATTTAAATATTTAATGGAGTTATAAAAACACTGTAAAAGAAAATATCTAAACATCAAGACATTTTAAGTAGAACTTCTATTGTAAGTCTATTTTATGAAAATACTTACTACTTTCTATTATCTCTTCATTACACTACATTTTTAGATTCTCTCCATGGTTTCTTTGATGCAAGAACTTAGACGAAGAGATGAAACATTTTAACATCTAAATCAAATAACCAAGAGGGTTAGGGAACCTAGTTGTTCAAGCTCTAATCAAGTCTTCAAGTCCTTCCTTCCTTTTTCCAACCTCCAAGCTTCTAAGAGAGATTTGCACTAAAGAGAGGAAGTTGAAGAGAAATTTCCTGCTTTCTCTCTCTTTCTTGCTTAGATTTTTAGAGAGGAAAGAAAGAGGAGGAGCATAGAAGAAGAGGAGGGAGGAAAAGATGTAAAGATGAGCCCTAACTTTTCCTCCTCTCATTTTTGTTTTTTCCTCTACCTTATCTTCCTTTTGTTTTTTAGTTAAAAAACAAAAGCTAAGGGTGTGAGGTGGAGAACACTTATTGGTCCAAGTTAAAGGTGGGGTGGTGAGGTGGAGAGCACTTATTGGTACAAGTTAAAGGTAGGGTAGTGATGTTGTTTTCATCCTTATCTTGTCATGTGGTATGCCACCTCATCATGCCTTGCCACGTCATCACTGATATGGCATATTCGCTACCTCATCGACTTATCCCAATTAATTAAATTCCACATCGTCACATGGTTTTTAAATTAAATTCTAATTTGATTTAATCATCATTAATTTCATTTAATTTATTAGTCACTTATCTATTCTTGTTAATTAATCTCCAATTTTCCCATCAATTTCCAATTTGATTTCAAAACTCGAAATTTTATTCAAAATATTCTGAGAACATTACATTGAGTTACGGGGTTGAAACTCCGAGTCATTATAGGATGCCTCATAACTTTGATTATTAAGATCAAGTGATTATAAATTGAGATTTGAATTCAAGTTTGGTCCACTTTTAGCTCGTCATGTACACTTTTAATCTTAACGATAAAATTTTAATTAAGCTCAAAATAATTTTAAAAAAGGAAAATCGACTAGGTATATACATTCACCGATACACATATATGATGGTTAAATGGGCCAAAAGAACAAGATCAAGTGTTTATATAAATGGACTCAAGAATTTAGCTCCAACCTTATCCATCACACTAATGCATATATTCAAACCCACTCATTTAGGACAGATTTAGGAAGATTTCAGAGTGAATGACAACGTTCTTAACTGTTAAGATATATTAAGATATGATTTAGATTGTATTAAGATTATGATTAGTTGTAATAGATTTAGAGAGAGATTATGTATCTCTCTCAATTAGAAAAGTAGGATCCTCAATTATCTCTCTAGATATTGTGAGAGATTCACTGATGTATTTATATATTTTGTTATCATTCAATGAAATAAACACAACAAAATATTCATTAATAAAAATCCATAAGAAGAGACCACTCACTGATTGAGTCAAGAGGCCCTACAATTGACCATTTATGACAAGTGTGTGGTGCCCTAGTGGGAGTGTGGGACAACATTCTAATCATTGCTTACACTAAGAATCCACCATTATTAGTGATCAGAACTTGGAATCTTATCAAGTTAGAAAGTGTGTTCTCCATTTGATCATTCCTCTTATTTCAATACATTATTATTGCAGATCATTCCAATCTTGTACTTAAAAATCAATAAAAGATGTGTTTTAGTTGTTTAATCATTTTCTTAATCACCATTTAATGGCGTGGGAGAGCTTCTCATCATCAGTTCATCATCTTCTCTTGTTGATCCATCACTGTCAAGAAGAAAAATGACTAATGACAGCAACACATATCAGACACATGTTTCTATTAAGAAAATGGTACATCTATCCTTGCCATCTTTCATGTTCTACTAATTAAGGCTTAGAATAATATACAGATATTTTAATTTTTTTCCGCTGTATTCAAATTACAAATTTGAAACAGAGTCATGTTTAAGTTTGGCAGGAAATTGTTTAAATAGCAAAGTTGAATAAGGCATGCTTAGCCGTTTTAGGTTTGAAATAAGTCAGTCATACGAGAGAGACATATACCTACTCGCCAGTATTTTGTATACTGGTTGGTGCCACTCATTTAAAAAATATCTCCAATTTTATTAAGAATAGTTAAAAATAAAAATAAAAAGCACTCTTTTTTTTAAAAAAAATTTAAGTGAAGAAAACCGCGTAAAATCTCCATAGGTGATATCCACTGTCTTTAAGACACACCAGATGAGACTATGGGAACTCAAACTTGACACCTTTCATTTTCTGACATGAGAGATTACCAGTTGAATTAAACTCATGTGAGTTAGAGTTTATTGAAAATTAGGGGTGCAGTCTGCTTGTTTTTAATTCGAGTCATACTAAGATCATGCTTTGCATAATTTTGAATTATAATTATATATAAACTATTTTTCTATCTATTCATTTGATTACTTTTTTTAAATAAAGAGTTATATTTATAGATGTTTGTTTACTTGAAATAAGCTAACACAATGTACAATATATATGAATTCAAATTTCTATTTAAATATAAAGGTTGACCTTCCAATTTAATCCAATCGAATTAGCTACCCTGAATTAGAAGTGGGTACTAAGTTCACTTATGGGTGAAGAAGAAGAAGATGGAAATGTAATTTGGATGAAAAAGTAATAACCTAAGTTTAATATGTGCAAATTAGAATTAAACTCTCAATTCAAACTGCTTCACGAGATTGTATACTTGATCCAAAACTTTAGATGGAGAGATGTGGGAAAAAAGAGGAGAAGATAAAAATAAATTTGAAGTGAGGAAATAGAACTTAATTGATGAAAATTTGATTTATAATGATGATGATAAAACCTAACTCTAAATTAAAACTGAGGAGATTCGATTTTACCAATGTTATAAACACCGAAATATATTTCGCGATGCCGCTACACATTGACCATAATTCTAAAATTCAACTGATTTTATCCATACTCATTGCCCACGTTGATTTGTTGGAATGAAAACATGAATGTACTTTGAGATAAAATAATAATGAGTGAACATTTATTTAATTTAATGGACACATAAAAGATAAAATGAATAATCTTTTAATATACCTTTCTATGCCTCTCTATTTATTTATCACAATTTATTACATTGTATTCAAATCACAAATTTGAATGAGCTATTTGGCGGTTTGGAGTGAAAGCATTCAATTCACAAATTTAGATAAGCCATTCAACGGTGAATTCTCTCTATCCAATAATATCTTGACCCATGCATTAGGGCACACTGCCAATAATATCTTGACCCATGCATTAGGGCACACTGCACACATACTATTATTTTGTACAGTACATGTGAGTAGACCACTTGAAGTGTACATGGTGTATCAAAACATCAATTAAATGATATTTTAAAAGTTAGAAACTTTAAAAATAAAAAAATAATTTAAATTAATTAAATTTCAGAGAAATTAATAATACAACTTGATTGATAGACTAAACTAATTTTTGGCGAGTCCATCTAATTAAGTTGAGACTCTTCCGATGACCCTTAGTACCTCAATAAGTACTGTCTCACGCTTGGGTGCACAAACTAATGTTATACACCCTAATGCACAAGTAATTATGAATGATTTGTTGAAATGAAATCATGCCTCGTATTTTGTGATCATGGTGTCCGATTAAGAGAGGCACTGGACTAATCCTTGAAACATGTGTAAATTTTTAAGAGTGGCCCTTTGGTTAGAGTGAGAATCAAACTTACGATTTTTATTTCGTGATATGGGTTTTTGACTATCACTTTAGCTCTTTTAGATTATAAAATCATAAATATTAAATGTATTTTAAGATAAAAATAGTGATAAATGAACATCCATTTGATTTGCAGGACCATATAAAAATAAAGTGACTGGTTTTTTTTAACAGAACTCTCTTTCCCTGTCCATTTATTTATCACAATTCATCAACATCGAATTCAAATCAAAACAGTGAGTCAACCATTTTAAGGTCTAGACTCTAGAGTGAATGTATTCAAATCACAAAAATTTGAATAAATCATGTTTAGTTGAGTGAACTTTGACTAATCACTCCCTTCTTGGCCCATGTTGAATCCTTGGAATAAAATAATATATATAAAAAAAATTTGGTGGATTTAAAAAAATAAATTGAATGTTTGAACGACACCTTTATTTCTTCTCTTGCTATCTCAAGGCGCCAGGCTTTTTTGAGCTTTGAGAGTGGGACCCAATACATTAATGAATAATAAAGATCCCAACAATTGTTTTGCTATTCATGATAGTCCAATATGGGCCCATTGGGCCATGGCAACTTTTGTCCATACCACCCAACCAATTGGTTGCCACTTACCTGTTGTCCATCGTTTATTTATTCAACTTATTGACTTCTTTATTCAAAATTCTATTAAATCGTATCAATTTCTTTAATATAAAAATTTCCTTAAAAAATTGACACAATATACAACTGATTTTTTTTAAAATGCAAGATTTGTATATTTTCATCAGAAAATTACAATTATATATCAGCCACCTAGATAAATTTGAAATGGGCTGTTGCAGTGAGATTCAGGTTTTTTAAGTCGAATCAAAGATTTCTGTGAAGAAACCTATGTTCTCATACTTAAATACAATCTAAGCATGAAGAACCTTCTAATAAATTTAATTAGGTTGTGAAATTCCACTTTAATTAGATAACAAAGAAAGAATGCAATCAATGAAAATTAAACCCATGATGCAATTGAAATAACCCCATTTATTCTAATTAAAAAAAAAACAATTCAACACAATAAAATTAATTAAATTCAAAAAGGAAAATAAATCTCACCATGTGCTTTATCTTTTTCTCTAATTTCTCACTTATTTCTCCTATGCAATCGCTGATTTCTTGCTTGTCTTCGTTGATAGGATTCTGGCTTTCTTCTCTTATTTCTTTTCATTCATTTCTTCCCACTATCATTTCAGCACACGATTCTTCCCCATTTTCTCGGATCTTTCTTATTATTGCAGCTGGCGTCTACTGGTTTCTCGGGTCAACCTTAGTTATGCAGATAAGATAATCGCTGGATCTACTTCGTTTTTTAATCTTCTTTCTTTCCTACTTCTCATCAGAGTTATTCGTTGGTTCATTCCTCCATTTTTCCAATTTTCCATACCTAATTCTTCTTGAATTGGTTTGCTAATTGGGACTCCTTTCCATTATTCTTTATCTTCATCCAACATAAAAATCAGCAACACACCTAATGGAAATCAACCTTACGACCTTTGGAAATTTTCCAAATTAAAATCTGAGGCCCACACATCCTTACTAAATTCCAGGGTTACAAATCTCGGCCGGCTGTACTGAGATCTCGTCGATATCTGTCGATACACATTTATACAGCTGAGATTTGTTGGAAGAAAATTAGAAAAAGAGAGATATATCAACTGAGATCTAAGATACTGAGATATCAGCGATTTTTTTGACCTGGAATATTCTAATAATTTTGCATACTTGGTGAGGCCCATATGGTGGTGATGTGGATGCTAAGGAATCTTTTTGTGAGCCAACTGAATTAAGAGAATTTGGGTTTAATTTCATGGACTTTTGAGGCCCAACTCATCTCCAAATGGGCCCAAGCACATACATTTTCAAATGGGCTTTATGTAACGACCCACCCCTATGAGGCGTGGCTGTTTCAACACAACTCGGTTCGGTAAGATATTGTCCGCTTTTGGACCCACAAATGGGTGGGGCCCTCACGGATTTGTCTTTGGGCCAGACCCATCTAGCCGGCCCAAAATGCATCTTACCTTATGGAGGTGCTTATAAACTCCCTTCGTTTTCTCTCCATTTCTGATGTGGGCCATAAATAAGCCACCACACCGCCCGATACGTCGACCTTGCTTGATGTATCGCCTGCCACCACCACCCTATATATCAACCATGCTCGATGTATAGTTCCGGACTCTGGGCTGGATCAGGGTATTACACTTTAATTCTGTCGCAAGTGGTCCATTAGGTTGTGTTTGAGGTCCTTACTTCTCTTCATCAATTCAAGCATGAATTCGGTTAGCAAACTCATCAATTCTACCTAATTGGGCCAGCTCGTCCTTGATTAGACTTACGAAGAGTTCATCTTCAAGTTTGTGGTTAGGCCCCTCATGCCTCAACTCAAGTTGACTGGTGCTCTTAATATATAATGTGTAAAACTAAACACTGTACAGTCATTTTTCATGTTTATATATCTTGTAATATAAATTTAAGTTGAGTTGAGCTTGAATTTTTAGGCTTTCTTCATCTTGGATTAAGTTGGAATTCTCGTATTTTAAAATTTTAATTTATAGATGTATAACATTCAATTAAAAGTGACTAACGAGATATGAAATTATATGAGAAAAGTATTTATTATGAATGTACTCTATTGATGAGCGAGATAAAATTATGAACACTTTTTTTAGATGAAAGGTATTCCTGAGATATTTTACCCAATAAAACTAATCTCTCCAAACCTACATTGTCCATGAAGTCCTTAGGTATGAAAGCTATCCATTTTAAGTCTTTTTCCTTAGTAATTTATTTTAAATTATATTGTACAATTAAAGACTTATGTGAACTAAGTTTTTAATAAATGTCTGATGTCAATAGTGTCTTTTCATATTGTGAATTGTACAAAGGCAAGGTGGTATTCACTCCTTTGTGAGGCCCACATGGACTGCATGAGCGGACTCTTTCAAATATCTAAAATTGAATATGGGATAAGTATGAGAAAATAAATTTGTACTGTTACTTCAAGAATATTTTATTGGGAATGCCTTATGCTATCACATCATTGTGGTAAATAATCAAGTTAAGCTTGACCTAGTTCTTGAAGAAATTTATAAATATTGGTCGATAGGTATTGTATTGGCTGATATCAGTTTTTAAAGACTGAAATATATCAACCGATACAATAGATCGACGACATCGGCCGATATTGTCGATATCTATAATATTAAGATTTAAAAAAAGAAAATTTTAATATCGGCCTTGGGCCAACTAATATTTTGCCGATATTTGTAAATATTGGTGAAATATCGGCCGATATTTTATTTTTTTAATTTTCATAATTTTTTACAAGGTTGTCTTTCAGTTTTTTTTATTGTTTTAATTCATAAAAAATATAAAAGAATCGGCCTGAGATTTGGAAAAAAAAAAGAGGAGAGAGAAATATATATATATATATATATATATATATATATATATATGAAATGGTTCATCGGAGAGAGAAACATATCGCCGATATATAATATAGTATTTTTTGCAACATTAATATAATTCATACTAAAATTAAATTAAATAAGAATCTAATTTTCTAAGTAGATGACCGAAGAGAAAAGGACCGGTCCAAATTCTATTTCCATAATTCTAGAGAGATTTTTCAAGCAAAAATTGTATTTTAAATATTAAGTGAATTATATACTCTCTCTGTCTCAAAATATTTATCTTATTTCAGAATTTTTTATTTTTTAAGAATAAAGTAAAGATAGCTTTGATTTAATGAAAATATAAAGGAATACAACAAGTAATTTGGAATAATTTTAAAATTCATATAAGGCAAGAATTTTAGGACAGAGAGTATAAAGAATGATTAGAAAATTATTTTATTAAATTTGAGTCCCATTTAGTTATATTAACTTTTATAATCTTAAGACGTTCAAATTTAATTGCTATAAAATTATTAATTTTTATAATTCATCTTATAAATTATAAATTGATTTTTTTTTTTAAAAATTATATCATCAAGTCATCTTTACTTTATTATCCAAGCATTCATCAAAATAGATAAATGTTCATTCTTGTTTTTGAAAATGGATATTTCGGCCTTCTCAAAGGTCTCCCTTCTTTGCTGGCAAGAAAGTATAATTTTTATAGAAAGAAAGGACCTTCCTATTTCCTAACGGCTCTCTCGGTTAACCCACCCAGGGAAGATAAAGTATAAACTCTCCAAAACGAAAGATAAAATTAAAAAGAATCCGGCTGTATTTTTTGCGAAGCAGTAGGCAGTAATGAGAATGATTCGTTTTCTTTTTCATACACTTGTATATCAGTCTCCTACTGAAAATCTGCAACCAAACGCCCAAAGCTCACGTGGATCTCTCAACTGAACTCCATTCCCTTCTTAACTTTATCTGCTTTTTTTTTTTTTTATAGCTTATATATGTGAACAACTAATACTGCAACTCTCCTTCCTAGCGTTCCAGAGGAAGAAGAGGAAGAGAAAGAGGCCCCTTTTTTGGTTGGGTGATTTTCTTTTTCAGTTTCCTGAGATGGGTTTGTGGTTTTTTGGGATCTTCTTGGGCTTGGTGGCTTTGGGTGTTGATGGGTACCCAGCAGAAGATCTTGTTTTGAGATTGCCTGGGCAGCCAAAGGTGGATTTCAGGCAGTTTGCTGGGTATGTCGATGTGGATGAGAAGGCAGGGAGGAGTCTCTTTTACTACTTTGTTGAAGCCGCTGGGCATGCTAATAAGAAGCCCCTTACTCTCTGGTTGAATGGAGGTTGGTTTTTTCTGCCACTGTTCCAATGCTTGTCTTTTTCCTTTCGTTTTTTCTCTCATTTTCACATTTGGGTTGTGAAGAATAATTTTCTATTATCGTCGACCTCATCATCGTCGTCATCATTCTTTTTGAAGTGATGGAACACGGCATTAGAGTCGTCTTTTTGTTCTATTTCTTCTGTTACCCATATAGTGTTTCAATAACTCTTCCGAATGGTTTTGAACTACCGGTTGTCTTAGCTAGTTTGGGTTTCGAGTGATAGATTTTATCGGTAAGGTATGATTTCCTCCATGGTTTTTACTGAAGTTGTCAGCTCCACTTTGATCTTCATGTTTTGAAGAAATTGTTGTGCTTATGTCTCTTTGATTGAACGTGTTGCTTTATAATTTAGGTGATCGTTTAATTTCACATCAGTATAAACAGGTATTTGATTGGGTTCGGGCCTGGAATGCCTTTATTGTTGGATGTCGATTTTCTCTAAAGTCTTTTCCTTCTCATCGTTGTCATTGCATAGCACCGTAAAGTGTTAGAATATTGGCTCGATTTGGCTCGGCCCAATTTGGTTTGTTTATGGCACGGTCCAATTTCTTTCTCATTTTGTATGAAAACTATATATAGTGAGAGAAGATGAGAGTGTTGTGGCTTGGCTTGGCATTGCAGCCCCTCTCGGGCAACCGAGAGTTTGTATGAGTGTGAGCCTGCATTGTATCCCCTTCTCAGATTTAGTCGAACTTCCCTGTGCTGCCCGTGGACATAGGCCTTTGGCCGAACCACGTAAATCGTTGTCTTCTCTCTTTGAGTGATTGATTGTTTTTCTTTGATTTCTTACACTGATTTTGAATTAAGCACAACAGTAAGTATGTGGCTTTTACAGTTAGACAGTGTGCAACTTATCACAAGTCTTAACCTAAAAATCCCTGTAAGGAAACTCAGGACATGATGAAATGTGTAGGGAGTTGGGTCTGTTTATACTGTTTGAGCCATGAGGTGTTATCAGCTCACATATGTAATTTTTAAGTTCAAGGACCATATATATTTTTTCTGATCAAGCAATGAAGTGTATTACACTTTTGTGAATTAAAATTTTTCATTTTTATAAATAATATTCCTGCAGATTGAATATCTGTAGCTTGAATCGTTCATCTAGATGATACATCTCCTTATGGGTTTAATTTTGTAGTAATATTTTCTTGTGAAAGAAATGGATGTGCTTTTCAATTTGTGCCATTTTCATGTACTCTGTTCAGTTCAGAACAGAAACTATTCTATTTTCATCATCATCATCATCATCATTAACTTTTTTTTGAGAATCAAACCATCATTGTTATTTCAAATGAAGACTTTTATTAGTAGACAAGGAGAATGCCTTGAGATGAGTTGCCCGTCCAGAAAGATACAACAGGAACCAGCTAAACATCAGCTAGGCTAGCAAACAAAAAATAACATCAGCTAGACAATAATCAGAAAGCTAAACAAACTATTAAAAATAAAACCCTTACCCAGATAGCATGCTTCTTCCAGCTTTTGTTAGTTCATCAGCTAGTGAACACTCCTAGATATGCGTATATGTAAGTGAACAGCTGTAAAGGAGTCCCCTTCCATTTGATCTTAGCACTCCAAGATTTTGCCGATCTTTGCACCCATGGAGGAGAGATGTATATCTGCTTCATTTGCATCTGCGGCTTGGAAAGGAATAGAGAAAGAATAAACTGTGCTTCCCCTAAAATCTGTAATTGCTCCCCCAATTCCTGCCTGTTCCTTGTCGGTGGAATAGCTAGCTGCCATCGAAATTATGTTTATGGTAATCTTCAGGATTATTTTTCAAAGATGCACGACTACAACTTTCTAAATCTGTTGTTGATACTCCTTTGAATAATGGAAGCCAACTGAAAAATCAAAACTCTAGTTGGTTCTTGAATTTTCCAAAAGCTTGGATCTATTCTGGGCTCTTCCATAAGTAAGGTGTAAGTAAAAGATGGGATTTTACACTAAAGTTACCATTTCTAGCAAGCAACCAGACCCTATAATCCTTTTGGTGCTCAAGAATAAAGATTGAATTCAGGGGGTACAAAAGAGATAAGAGCTCATCAGACCCTTGCACTTAAGATTTCTTCTGAAAGTAGGAGACCACTTAAAAGCTTCCGTTACTTCTGTCAGCATCCTGAGAGAGAGCATTCTTTTCTGCAATGCATTATTCAAGAGATTTTGAAATTTGACAAATAAAGGTTTGTCTCCCACCCACAGATCAATCCAGATTCGGACCTGAGATCCTCCTTGGACTCTGTATCTAGTCCCAGTTAGAGAGAGAAACTGATACACTAGTGATAGAATCCCACACAGCCGAAGCAGGTCTAGCAGACTTCGTAATCTTCCAGCCATCATGAGATAGGTGTTGATGCAAAATAAAATTTAAATTGTCAGCCGAGGTTATATAACAATATCACATTTGTAGTTCAATGTCACAGTTTAACTGTTGGCATATCCCAACACTAATGAGTTAAGACTAAGACTGGCATGTTGTGTAACGACCTGTCCCGTTAGCATAATATTGTCCACTTTGGAGCCCATACACCCTCACAGCTTTGCATTGAGCCCAAGTGTCACACTTAAGCCCAAAATGGGTTGTCCTCGAAGGGAGGAGAAGTTAGGCTTATATACTCCTCTCCACTTTTTGTCCTAGACAATGTGGGACTTTGTGCGCACTCTCTATGGCACAAATCTCTCATGGCTGAACTCTCACATAAGCACCTTCCACTGGTGCAGGCCATTACATGTTGCTCTGTTGCTGTGAGAATGGCTTTCTTTGGGTAGCTTTTTTGGCAAGAATGTCAGTTGATTCAGCCTTGAACGGGGTGTCGTTTAGCCCTTTAGATTCTGAATGTTCTTTTTAACTTCTCTCTGATCTTATCATCTGACTTTTTCTAATAGTGAAGGTTACTATTATCCGTTCTTCCATCAACATATATGACCATGAAGTTAAAATGGAGCAACTGCACATGGAATTTTCTCTCTCCATTTTTATTCAAAGCATTTCTTCTTTTTTAAGATTTTAACAGTTACCACATGAGCAATTTTTTTCATTCTTCATTCTTTTTCCCTTCATAGAATATTAGACTATTTGATCCATGTGTTTCAATCAAACGATTTTGTTTTCAGGCCCAGGTTGTTCTTCAGTTGGTGGGGGCGCTTTCACAGAATTGGGTCCATTTTTTCCCAGAGGAGATGGCCGAGGCCTTCGGATAAATAAAAGTTCTTGGAACAAAGGTCTTATCTACCCATGTTGGATCAACATAGCTGCTTTCAAAAGAATAGCTTTTGTCGTTCTTCTATGATTTTGTTTTTTTCTCGTTGGAATATCTTTGAATGTTTATTCAACTTGGCATACCTTTCACCAACACAACTGATTTGACATTTGTATTTTTTGCAGCATCAAATCTTCTTTTTGTTGAATCTCCTGCAGGGGTGGGGTGGTCTTACTCCAATAGAACATCTGATTACTATTGTGGAGATGCTTCTTCTGGTAGGTGGAACAACCACACTCCCATTTTGTGCTAGAACAGGAATTAGAATTTTCAACTCCATCTATTCTATTGTTAGATGTTGATTGCATATCAGTAACTGTTGTCTGTTGTTTTTGTGGTTAACAAATATTCATAATTTTTGTTAGTAAATCATATATTTGAACTCAACCGTATGGTCATATTTTTCTTCTTTGCAGCCAATGACATGCATTTATTCTTGATGAAATGGTATGAGAAATTTCCCGAGTTTAAATCAAGAGACTTGTATCTAACAGGAGAAAGTTATGCAGGTCTGTTTGATGGTAGAAGCATTTTATAACTTGATGGTATTTTAACCCTTCATTGATTAGTTTTCTGACATGAGTTTACATATTATAGGGCATTATATACCACAGTTAGCTGTTGTTCTGCTGAATCACAATATGCATTCAACTGGTTTCAAGTTCAACATTAAAGGAGTAGCCTGTAAGTAAAATTGCAGATGTATTGGAAAAAAACCTAGTGTTGGAACAATTTCGTTATAACAGTGCCTTGATATTGTTTTATTGGAAATTGTTACAGTGAAAAAACACAAGTTGTGTAAGATTCAGGATTGAATTCAGTTGAAAATTTAATATGGAAATAATCTATTATTCATGCTTTTCCAGATTTGTTGTTAATGTCTCTGTTTTCATCTGTTTGACAGGTTGGAAATCCTCTTCTCAAGCTCGATAGGGATATCCCTGCAACTTATGAATACTTTTGGTCCCATGGGATGATTTCTGATGAAATTGGTCTCACTATCATGAACCAATGCGATTTTGATGACTATACCTTCAGCACCCCACACAATGTCACCTTTGAGTGCAACAAAGCAATTGAAGAAGCAAATCAAGTGGTCGGGGATTATATTAATAATTATGATGTGATCCTTGATGTTTGTTACCCGTCAATTGTACAGCAAGAGCTGCGACTTCGGAAATATGTATGTATTCCATTTTGCTCAAAGTTTTATCTGTTATTCCAGTATCATTTGTAAGGTGCAACTTGGGTTGCTTCAATCCAAACCATAGTGACCTAACCAAACTTCGGTAGGGTTGGAGCAATTTAGGTTAGGGTTGTGGTTTTCAATTTGAATTGAAGGCAGTGTTGGGCTTTGGTTGAACTTGACCAAACTGGAGTTTCATACATTATGTACATGTATGTGAAACTAAATACCATTGAAAATGTAATTTACTCCAGTATCTGTGGTTTCTTTCTTGTCAACAGTACCAAAATGCAGTAGAAATTTAAACTAGATGTGTTATTGCTTTTGGAAATCCAAACTAAAGCTGCCAATTTGGTTGAACATCAATCCAGCCATGCTTGAAATCATGTTCATCAGAATTGGACAGGGTTAGGTTAGGGTCAACGGTAGTAGAGGAGAGTTGCATGTGGTTTGAACTCATCCTGACCTAAGTTGCAACTCCAATTGTCAATTCTAATACCTTTCTAGTTCTGTTTCTTTAATTTACTTTGATAGAGTGATTATACATATAACCATCATTGACTTCTTTGAACTATTAAATTATTCCGTATGGGCTTGGTTCATGTGTCACCAAATCATCTCTAACACGTACGTAAATTGCAGGCTACTAAAATTAGTGTTGGGGTTGATGTCTGCATGACTTATGAAAGACGTTTCTATTTAAACCTTCCAGAAGTTCAGCATGCTCTTCATGCAAACAGGACTAGATTACCATACAGTTGGTCAATGTGCAGTGAGTAGTATTCTAAGTTCTCCTAAATGAGTGATTTGTCAGATCTTCTGTGCCTATGCTTTAAAATCACATGTAATTATGTGCATGCAGAGTTGAAACTAAATCCAGCCAATTCCTTACAAATCCAATAGTTAAACGACAAATGGGAAGCACTTGCTTGTGCCATATGTCTTACGTCATAGCCATGGGCAATGTGGGTTTAGGTTGACCTGAATCCAACTAAACCATCCCAGACTAAGGTGGCCTGGCCCAACCTTAATCTAATATGAGTTCAGCCTAGGTAAAAAAATGCTGATTCTAAATTAAATACAAGCTGGCGAAAGTTCTCCTAAACCGATCTGGAACCCATGTATTATTCTTTGCTTTCACACTAGGGTTGCAACTTGGGTCACGACGGATTGGGGTAAGCTTGGCTCTAGACCTATCCAGCCTCTATTACTCTCAAGCCCAACCCTACCAACCTTAATTTGAACCTGATTAACCCAACTTGAACCCAGGTGAGAGAGAGAGAGAGAGAGAGAGAGAGAGAGAGAGAGAGTTGGGCCAGTTGGGCTTCAGTTGAACTGAACCCAATTTGCTACTGTAGTTAACCCAAATCTGACTAAAAGTGCAACCTGAATCTAATTCGGATACAGGTTACAGTCTGGGCCAAAAAGCCCGACATGAATTTAAATTCAGGAGAGGTTAGGGTTGCCTCTCAGCCTGACACCTTGCTTGGGTGGCACCAGTGATAATTTGTGATCAAATTGTACAACCTCTCCTTACAATTTGATCTTTGCAAATTTATAACCTACCTTCCCATAAGACCAGCTTGTGATGGAAATTACTTCCAGTGGAATAGCCAAATATCCAATACCAGTTTATTTCTGCCTGTTATGGTTTTCTTGCAGTGGTTGATTTTCTTGTATCACCCATCTCACTCTAATTTTGAAATTTAGTAGAATGAGAGCAGAATCAAAACCATCAAAATCCTTTCTGCCAATTAAATTCAGCTTGAGTGATCAGTGATCCACAACTTCATTTCTTTTTAAAACTTCTGTACACTAGAATTGTGGTTAGGATGATATAATGACTGAATTCTTTTCTCCTTTATGATTGGCACAGTTTAGTAAATTACAATGGAACAGATGGTAATATCAACATCCTTCCCTTGCTTAAAACAATAATCCACAACGGTATACCTGTTTGGGTTTTCAGGTGAGCATTTCTTTTACACAGACAATCCTTTTTATCAATCATTAATTAGAAAGAAGCATCATTTCGATAGTTATGTTGAGCTGCAGTGGTGACCAAGATTCTGTTGTACCCTTATTGGGCTCTCGAACGCTTGTTCGTGAACTAGCACACGACCTAAAGTTCAAAGTAACAGTCCCTTACAGTGCTTGGTTCTTCAAAGGCCAGGTATACTTACTTTCTTCTTTTTCATGAGCATTCCTACACTCACTACCCATGATCCACTGCATTAACTGTTTGATCTGAATGTGTTGTTTTCATTTTACTTCCTCTTGTGCTAAGGTCGGCGGTTGGGCAACCGAATATGGGAACTTGTTGACATTTGCAACTGTAAGAGGTGCCGCTCATATGGTACCATATGCACAGCCACAGAGAGCATTGTTCCTGTTCAAGTCACTTGTATCTGGTAAAAGATTGCCAAACACAACAACTCCTTCCATTGATTGAGAAGTGCCTCAGTAATCTAAAATACTGCAAAGCACAGAACTCATCCAACCATTGATTGAAATTTCCTTTTTCTGTCCATCTTCAGCACCGCACAGTAACCAGCGGTTCACTGTATTTCAAGATATTGACATTTTTATTGCATTGAATAGAAATAATCTCATCTTTCCTTCATTGGTGAAAAATGCAATGCTCTGGGTATGTTATGTCTTGAGAATGTTGTATTGCATGGAGAATTACTGTTAGGACTGGGGTATCCAGCTCAAAAGATTAGCCTATTAGGTGAAGTGACCTTCATAAATCATTATGGGACTCATTCACTACCCCAACAATCTCCCATCGAATGAGACTTGGATAGCACGTTGCTGGCCATCCCATTCGCCTATTAAGTCATCGAGATTTGCTTGATATAGTGCTATTTCCGTTCTCGATACTTACATTTTTATTGCCTTGAATAGAAAATAATCTCATATCTCCTTCATTGGTGAAAGAAGCAATGCTCTGGGTATGTGTTATTTGGTGTAGAACTTCCGCTCGTTTATGTCTTGACAATGTTGTACTATGGAGAATTACTGTTAAGACTGGGTATCCAGCTCAAAAGGTTAACCCATTAGGTGGAATGACCTTTATAAATCATTATGTGACTCATTCACTGCCCCAACAATCTTCCATCGAACGAGACTTAGATAACACGTTACTAGCCATCCCATTCGCCTATTGGGTCATCGAGATTTGTTTGATATTGTGCTATTTCCGTTCTTAGTGCGAATAATGGGATTGTGGGAGGTGTAATTGATTATGGGATTGTGGGAGGTGTAATTGATTAAATGAAGGATGGAGTCTCCTTCACTCAACAGTCTTATTTCCGCTTAAGGTATGAAGTCACTCTCATTTAATTATAATTGAACATGATGTTAATTAAGCATATAAATATTTTAGAAAAACTTCATACACTCCATGTCCGTGTCTTGGGGGAGAGGGGTTGTGTGAGTTTTACTCAATGCGTACTTGAAGAGAGGTGGGAGTTTTAGAATTTTTCATTATGAAAAAATAAAAAAACTTCATACAGTATTTACTCTAAAAAATAAAAAAAGACTTCACTACGTGAGTTTAAAACGTTGAGAACAATTGTTATTTTGGGCACTAAACGGGTCAAATTTTTTATTAAAATATCGACACATTTTGCCTCATTTCAGTCCCACATTACTTTTTCATAAAAAAAAACCTAATCTATCACCAAATTTTGGCCAAAGAAGCATTCATCCAAAATTTCAGTCTATGTCAATAAATCCCCAAAAAGTACAAAATTTGCATATTGGCCTATAGAAGATCCAATAGTTTTGCGTTCCTTTAGGGATGTATGTGGAAATTTAAAATTCTAAAAAGTATAAATTATTTGATACAAAGTAAATGGGTCTTGATGAAAATGTAGATTTGTTTAAAATTTTAAATTTGGATCCACATTAAAATCTAATATTACTTTGCTTTTATGCTGATTTGGGTCAAATCAAATCCAAATATAATAATTTATTAACTGAATGACAAATAATGTAAATAACAAATCAAATATTCATATCTTTATTATATAGCACCAAAGTAGGTTTCTATGATTATCTTTTTCAACTTTTTTCCTTTAATTTTTACTATTTATGTGGTCTATGCGAATTTTTTTCTTAGAATGGGAGTTTGACAGTTTGATTTTTACTTGACTTTGCTTTTGTCAATAAAAAAATTGAGACTGTTAAGATTTTTGATGAATTTTGAAAGATTTCAGTTTTGAAAAGATTTTATGATTATATATATAAATAATGGATTAGGGAAACAAATATCAGCCGATACGTATCGTCTCAGCCGTACAATAGAGATATCGGCCAAATATTCATTTTTATCCTTTTTAAAAATCTGATATCGGCCGATATTCGCTCATATCGGGCGAATATCGGCAGATATTCTCTCATATCAGGCAAATATGGGCCGATATTCTCTCATATCGGGCAAATATCGGCTCGATATTTTCGATTTTTTTCTAAAACGGCCCTTCTGTCATTTTTTTTTAAATAAAAAAATAACCGATATTTAAAAAAAAATAGAGAGAGAAAAAAAAAATGCTGATATCTCATCCGTCCTGAGATTTGTTTCCCTGGGATGGATAATGGAGCTGTATCTGTGTATATTTTCAACTGTGCCTTATTCAAGGACAAGGTTTTATCAGAAATTGAATTTGAAATGATGGGTCAAATGTGGATTTGATTTTTGCATTTAGGAGTCCTTCACATTATAAATCTTAATTTAGATTAAGCACATGTAAACTATGCACTGCTATAGTGAGATAACTATAAGTTCAGATTATCTCTTGCAGTTTATCAAAAGAATCTCTGGTTTAACTAATCAAATTTCAACATATAAGTAAATTTAAGAGTATTTTTCACTTTAAAAATTATAAACATACCTCTAACTCTAATGTGACAGAATCTGATTAGTTGCATCAGGAACTCTGGTGGAATCCATTTTCACTTAGATTTTCGTTTAATTTGCAAGAAAATTTTCACTTCCTGTTGTGAACTACACCTACTTGTTATCGTGTTAAATTATTTAAATCTCTCTAGAATGCGTATTTTTTTATGACTGAGGTGTCCATGGCCTCTTAGTGTACCGAATTAGACCTCTGGGTATAATGAAGCCTCTTTATATTCATCAGATAAGACTACAGGAATTGACCCTTTGAAGTGGGATATGATTAGAATTCAGGATTCTCACTTTCTAAAACGAGTTTCTCACCGACACACCAACCCTTTGAAGTTCTCTTCAAAATGTGTATTACCATGTAAAATCTACCAAATATATGTGACCTCCCATCTGTAGCTATCAAATAAACTAATCCATGTTTTTGTGATTCTACTTGTTACACCGTCAAACTCTTGGAAGTATTCTTCATATGGTTTGCCTTGCTCACGTTAGTTACGTGTGCTTGAGTTTTCTTAATATATGATTTGTTTACTCTTATCATAGTCAAACCTTATTCATTTATCCATTATATTGATAGAGTATAAGGTAGAACATGCTTACGTGTTCCTCCGAAGGCCTGTTATCGAAAGCGTTGGTACGTCACTTGAAGGAGGGTTTAGGGTTTAGTAGAGTTGTATTTGATGTTCTCCTCCGTCATCAGGAAAAAAAAAACATGCTTATGTGTGAGAAAGTATGTTTATAGCTCACACGACTACACTAAATAAATTCACAATTTTAAAATTTAATCCTACAATTTATCTGGGTTAAGAGTTTTTTAACTTAGCTCGTAATTGCATTAGATTCAAGCATGGATATTTATACCATACTTTTTTTTTTTTAAGATGGATATCTCCACTCTGTATAAAAGGTGAGACTAATTTCAAGAACATGTGTAAATCTCTCAATTCACACACACTAATTTAGTCAATTGAAGTAATTTCATGAAAAATGTCTTGGAGGAGTTGAGCGTGAATCAAATTCAAGAGAGAAAAATAGAAATTTTAAATAAAAGATATTTTACGATGTATAGTGTAGTAAAATAGTGTAAACATCAATTCCTTTGTACATTGGCCTTCCTCATGCAACTGAGAATCAAGCCGGGACAAGAGTGTTCAATGAAATTAATTACATCACTTCAAAATGTCAAGAGTCATTACAAAAACCAGTTAATAGGGCCTCTTTAGTGGTAGATACTTGGAAGTATAGAAAATGGATGGTGAGAGTAGACCCACTTCTTCACACTAAAGCAACAATTCCTTGCTAATCTTTGAAAAATCATAAATAAATGACTATTATTTTATTTTTTTTTCCTATAAAAGAAACATAGAGTTCATGGCCAAATAAGGACCCTCAATTCATTGATCTTTCATCTAAAGCATCTATCTATTCACCACCATGTCTCTCTTGGACAACAGCTACACTTCATATTTACATTTCTTTCCACCACCACCACCACCACCATCACAACCTTCTTCTTCTGCTTTGTATTCCCCTTATATCCCACCACCTCCTCCTCCATCACCACCTCCACCACCATTTACCTCAGGCCATAATGCTCCACCACCACCTACACCAAGTTATTATGCCCTACCACCACCACCAGCAGAAAAATATGTTCCCTCACCTCCTCCACCGCCACATGCACCAGGTTCTAATGTTGCACCTCCTCCCCCACCAACAAAGACACCAGGATTTTATGTCCCAACACCTCCTCCTCCACTGACAGCAGGGTATTATGTTCTACCACCAATACCACAAACACCGGGTTATTACGTCTCGCCGCCGATGCCACCACCCCCATCAAGCAACCATCACATAGTTATAATCTCTGTATGTGCATCATTGGGTGGGCTCTTCTTCCTTGGATTGCTCTCTGCGGCATTTTTCTGCTGCATCAAGAAGAAAAAGAAGGAGATGATTCAAGAATCTGATATTGTAAACATTGATGAACATATAAAAGTCGAGGAGGCCATCATCTCTGTCCCGGATTGCAAACCAATGGTGGTAGTATCAGTTGAAGAGGACATCCACATTCAAGAAGTTAAGGAGGATGAAATAATTGAAGTTGGGCATCATCCCAGCTTACATGGCATTGGAGCATTAGCTTCTCAAGCAAAGCCTGGTTCCTCTGCGAATGGGTAAATCAACCTAGCCAAGTGAAAGAAGAATCCAATTACTAGTCAAATATCACAAATAAAGATTTCATATATTAGTGATATTTATATAGCATGCAACTTTTTTATCTGGTTGAATAATTATGCAAAAAGCCTACTGGTAACTTTGTGGAACAATTGATTTTTTTTCCAGGTTTCCATAATCTAATGATCATAAATAGCATGAGAAGGTTCATGTTTCATATTTGTATATAAATTGTTATGGTAGTCAATCAGTCTCACGTTAGAAGTCTAGTATTAGATTTAGGGATTTATAAAGACTTGATCATTCCATCTAATATGTTATTATTTTGGGCTAAATACGCAGATCCTATTAAGTGGTATTAGAGCGAAGTCTCATATGTTGACTCCAGAGATACCACCTCATTTGAAGAGGGAATTGTTGGGACCAAAGGTTGAAATATCGGCCGATACATATCGTTTCGGCCGATATGTATCGGTTTTTTAAGACCGAGTAATATCGGCCGATATGATATGTATCGGCCGTACAAAATGAATATCGGCCGATATGGCCAATATTCGGACCTCAATATCGGTCACCATATCGGCCGATATGTACAAATATCGGTATTTAAAAGTTATTTTTTTTATTTTTTTTTTAAAAAAACCGATATGGTTTTTCACGGTTTTTCCACGGTTTTCCACTGTTTTTTGCGGTTCTGTACAGTTCGTCACGGTTTTTCCGATACGGCTTTCACGGTTTTACATGGTTTTTTGCGGTTTTTTGTGGTTTTTTGTGGTTTTTCACGGTTCGACACGGTTTTGCACGGTTCTTCACTGTTTTTTCACTGTTCCGATATCGGAGGAGAGAGAGGAGGAGAGAGAAAATTCTCGGCCGATATTGCGGCCGATATATCGGTTTTGGCGATTTTTTGACCCCTAGTTGGGACATCAAAGGAATCTCATATTGAAAATACAAAGGGAGATTTAGAAATTTATAAAGAACTTGGCCACTTCACCCAATCACATTGGTATAATTTCTTATTTTTCTTTTGAATTTACGTGTGGGAAACCGCATGAAATCCAGCGTAAAGCCTCTATGAGTGATACTCACTGCCATTAGGGCACACCAAGTGAGACCATGGGGTTGGAACCTAGCACCTCTCACTTTCTGAGACTGGAGATTATGAGTTGAGTTCCACTAGAGTCATATCATTTCTTTTATAGAAGATTTGTGCACTCTAAATAAATTTAAGAGACAGTAGATTCCTCGACTTGATCGGATCTTGATTTATTTTATTTCAAATCAAATTCATATTCTTATTTAAAATATATATTTATATGTGCATAACTTTTTTTCATCGTCAGATTGAAAATTTCCATCCTATAAATTTCAATGTTAAATGCTATCTATGATTTATGTTCTTTCTTAATTAAAAAAAAAAAAAAAAACTCTTGTCTATCTATCAAAAAATACGGTGATGGAATATAAATATTTTATTGTATCTATAAAATTGTAGATTTTACCTTTTCTGTCGATTCAAACATTCACTACACCTTACTCATAAACTGTCAAGAATATAATTGATTTTCATCGCCCACTTTAATCAATTCATTTTTAGATGACTAAATTTTGATTATTAAGGTAAAGAGTTTAGATAATGACATTATCGACGGCATAAAATATCATATTATATGCTACTAAATAGCATTATTAACTTTCTAACCTTTCAATTTTATGTGTGTTCATTTTCTTCAACCTAAGGATTTAAGTACCATTCTTACAATCTGATTTAACTCCATGCATATAGCCTAACATAACCAAATTTGGATACAAGTTTTCAATATATTTCAAGTTTTAAATTTTAATATGAATTTTTAAATTTTAATATGAATTGATATATTAATTAATGTGAGACTTTTGTCACTTACACACTATACTTCCTCTTAAAGTCATTCAAGAACATGTCCTCTTTTCTTCAAGCTTCAAGATCCCATATACCGTCTAATCTAGCTTTAGACTATTGATTAAGGCTGCATTTGGATGGGGTAATCCACCGTTATTCTTGTTTGGTAATGGAGGGGTGAAGCCCTCTCCTCTCTTTTTGAAAATCCTTTAGACCATGAGGCTTTACAGAACACCCTTACCCCTCTTTACTCCTTCTCTTACACCTATGGAGTAAAAATATTTTAAAATATTTTTTGATTGCTGAATATTCTTTAATAATTATATTTCATAAAATTTTATTTTTATTTTTTATATTATATAAATTTAATAAAAATTATTAATTCTTATAACATTATTAATATGTCAGGTTATCCCTACTTACAGTTACCAAATAAGATTTTTTTCTCTAAAGATAAGTTTTAATTTTACCCCTGTAATTACCAAACATGATAAGGACAACACTTACATAAAGGTAATCCTTCTTCAAAGGTAAACTCTGCTCAAGAGTAATTCCAAATAACCTCTATAAATTTAACCCTCATTCCAATCGCAGCCTAAGAGTCTTTGGAAGTAGGAATAAGTGAAGAGATACAATTCCTCTCGTGCTTTGTTCGTACAATTTGTATATTTAAATTCAAATCATGAAGAAGAGTTATGGAATGGAGTGGACTGCTTATAATTCTCTATTGGTTTATTTAAGTAATCTGTCATCGCAAGGATGGTCTGGTTCTCGAGGTAAAATCCCACATTTTGAACTCAGCATCGGATCCAGGCCCGGTGTGGCCATAGACGAAGTAGGCCAGGGCCTAGGGCCCCCCAGAAATAAAGGTCCAGAGTAGGGGTGGCCTCACTTAAAAAAAAGGCCCACACTGCTGTTAAAAAGAGGTCTTAGAAGGTAAGGAATACAAGAGGAAGAGAACAAGTGAAGTAAGGAAAAAAAATTGAGAAGGAGGAGCAGGTTTCCATAAAATTGGACTTTGGAATTTGAATTTCTCTTATTGGGTTTCTTTCTTTGTACTCTTTTTGTGGGAAGGAATGGAAAAGGGTAGTTTTTTGAGTTTTGGAGTTTATTTTTTTTCAAGTGGAACGGGAATAAAGCAGGAGGTAAATCTGAGATTAAAGTTATAAGAAGAATTGGAATAAAATGAGAAAAGATCTTATAAACAGATAATATTTTTTTTTAAAATATAAATATGTTAGTGGTTTTTTATTTAGATTAAGCAAAATATTCAAAGCTTATTTCAAAATATACTAATCATTTCATCATTAAGATTGTAAGAAATAATTGTAAAATACCTGAGTTGAGAACTTCTATTCCATCTTTGATCTCAATGTTCTCTCTCGTATAGCTTGCTCAATTATTCTTCTTTCAATTAAAATTGAAAATAAGGATACTTGTGTCATATTATTATTATTTTTAAAAATTATTCTATTTTTCAATTTTATCATTTCACAATCATTTATATTATAAGGGTTTTTAATTCATTGTATATAACAATACATCTCAATTCAATTCTACCAATATATTTTTTCAATATATCAAACTGTGACTTTTAATTACAGATCTTTAATAATTTGATAGAATAATAGAGGAAATTGCAACCTTTCAATTCTCATACTTTCATGCTGCCAGACTTTATTATTATTTAACCTTTCAATTTTAGTTCATTTTAATTATTTTTTAATTTTAAAGGTTTTGTTTTAAAGCTGTAGGTCTAATTTCAAAAAATTAGAAATTGCCCCAAGTTAAAAATTATGTGACTTGGGCCTCCAAGTTTAATTCGAAAAAATTAGAAATTATTCACAAATCTCAGAACCGAAATCTAAGGGCCGGACATGATCGGATCCATCCTCAGATATTAGTTGTGATCACACTAGTATCGTCCTACACAGTAGGAGGATCAACTTTTCTCGTGTCCAACTACCCTTCCATGTTGTGTCTGTACTTCTGTACTTAGCGATGCAAATCTTGTTTTTCAAGATTGGGTTGGCAAGTTTAGTGTCAAATTAGTGAGTTAGGTGAGGCTGAGTTAACCCACTTGTTAAGTTTAAATTACCAACTTGACTGCACTCAATAAATGTATTCCACCTGTGATCAATGTAACAAATATCTCTGATATTTTTATTTTTATTATAAAAATATTGAAAAAATAACTTTTGCACACTAAAAATCTGAGTTTAATACGTGCAGTTTTTAACAGTAAATTCTTGTTAAAAAGACGTTTTTTTTATCATAAGAAGAGGTAAATTTCCGTTAAAATCGTGAGATTTTACCGTTAAATTCCGTTAAAAACGTTTGGGTCAAGTATATATTTTTTTTATTTCTGAAATATCTTCTATATTTTTAAACTCCAGCCACATTATTTATTTATTATATTTATTTTTATTATTTTTTAAATATTATATTTTCCACGAGATTTTTCCGTTAAATTTCTTATAAAATTCTTAGAATTTGAAAATATCCCGCTATTAACAATTACCGTTAATATCTCGAGACTGAGATTTATGACAATGCTTGTGACCACATGTATGGGGATTCTATAGATGATATAATTAACAAAACTTTTTAATAAATCAGTAAAATTTTGTGAGATGAGCTAAAAACTATTAATGTTGTGTGATAATCAAATTTTTAAGATTTAAAATTACAAAATTAAAATATGCTGAAATGAAACTCAAATTTTACTTATTCACAATCTTTGCTGTTTTCTAAACAAGAGACTCAAGGAGACTACCTAAAAAATTTATTTTAGTAAAGAGCATCACTAGGGTCAACTCTGGCTATAAGCAGCTTAGGCCGCCTCCAAGGGGCTCCAAAATTTCAGGGGATATAAGAGTCCCTCAAAAAAATGATACTAATTACAGTAGAGCCCGATCTTATGATTTTGCCTAGGCTCCTGACATTTCAGAGCATCTCAGGGCCGGCACTAAGCATCATCAACCGTAACGTAAGCTTTATATTCTTAACTTAATTTAATTAAATTAACAAATTGAATAAAAAATACCACATCTAATGATTATGTCAAATATCGTCACTGTGAAATTATTCTAGCCATGGATTATTGAGGGTTGATGAGTTAAAACGAGAGTATTTTAATGGATAAAATTAATGCATTTGATAGTTGACGAAGGATAGTTCATGACTTCATGTGATTGTAAGATTAATTACAAGTTGTGATTACAGTCAAGTGAAAGTGGCGCTTTTCAACGAAATTAAGCCAACCATTCTAGTGTTTCGTTTTCTTTACAAACTAGTTATGCACTAATAATAATAATAATAATATTGATGGTAGGGGTGAAACTTGGGCTAGGTTTTAACCTGACTCTTGACTCGAGAAATCACTTGGCTGGATTATTATTATCAGTATGTGATGTTGGCTTGTTGGGCCTGTTTGTTTCTTTGTATTCTTTGATCTTTTGGTCATCTTTTATCTGCCTTTAGGGTCTTTTGTTGTAATGTTTGTTTTTTAAGCTGATTAGCTTGGCCCGGGCCGTGGGTGTTCTTGTGTACTCTTTTGGGCCTTTTCTCTTTTAATGAATATACTAGCCTTTTATTTTTAAAAAAAATCACTTGGCTGGATTATGTAATTGTAAATTTAGGGTTAGGTCAGATTGGGTAAAAATCGATATGTAATTCAGGTCGAATTGGGCATACAAATTTAAAATCGACTAGATTCGACTCGATTTTCAGAAAATATAAAAACTCTATTGCTGACTAGTTTCCTCCAAATTTAAGTTAAAAATGGGTCAGGCGGTTGTTTTAGCAACTCGGGTCGGATCAAACTCAATAATTTTTTATATAGATTGAGTTGGATTTATTAAACCTAGTCCAACCTGCATGAATTTCAGCCTTAATAGATGGATATGAATTTCCATGTTTATATAAGGAGTGGGACTCAATTTAGGGATTGTTTGGCTTTAGAGATTTTAGTCAAAATATGGTACCAGTATTTTTTTTGGTTACAGGGACATAAATTTACTGGGCATTCTAGTAAAAATTAAAAAAAAAAAAATGTACTGAATCACTTACCAGATCACTTTCATTTATCTAAGTAAAACTTTTTTTCATTTAGAATAACAAATCGGTTTACTAACCGGATCACTTACCCAATAACTGATTTTTTTTTTTAATATTTTTCAATAAGACAGGTGCAGGGTTTAATGGATAATACAGTAAAATCTGTTTCGAATTACATAAGACACGTGGAAGAATTGCTACCCAAAAATATATAAGTAAATTAGAAAAAAATACTCAATTTTTTTAAAATGATACCATTCTCACCTGCCCTTCAATTCCTGAAAACTTGGGTCCGCCACTTACTTTTCCCCGCTATTAATACCCAACCTACTTTTCTCTACTTTCCGCGCCAAAACCGTCTTCTCCTCTTCCTTACCAAACTGAACCATTCCTAACCCCCAAATCCTTTTCCCCCTTCTTCTTCTTCTCTGAGATCGACAATGCAAGGAGGGCGGATATTGCTCGAAGAGCCCTTACGGCTCGTTTCTGTTCTCAATCCTACTAATCCTGTACTCTCTCTTTCTCTCTCACTGACACACGGTACAATTTGAATTTTTGTGTGAAAAGATTACCACTGTTTGGGTCGAGTGCATTTGCTGGTTTTCTCTTTATCTCATTTTTTTTAGGATATTTTGAAATAAGTTGTAATATTTTTATTTGATCTGAAAAAGTTCCATGATTTTTATATATTATGGAAATTTTTACTCATTTTATAAATTATTTGAAAAAAAAGAGAAAAGACACTCTGTCATTCTTCTTGATATGCTACACAAATTTCAATAATAATAACGAGACTCTGGTGTTTTGATAAGAAGTGGCATTAGACTTGTCATAATTTAAGTGGTGAAAAGGTAGACAATGTCTCCGTGCATTCTCTATTTTAAACATTGAACTCTAGCATAGCTGTCAGCCCTATCTGAATATACAAAATGAATAGACACTTTTTGAATAGGTAAAATATCAAAATTTATCTGGATAGAAAAGTTTTAGTCATCTAACGTAAGGCTATGAAATTTATCATTAAGGCTGAAAACCAAATGGTTAGACATATATAATACTGAATATTATATTTTGGCATATCTAAGTATGTCCTTACATTTTGTATGTTAGATGAGGCCTTAACCATGCTATATGCTTATTTAAAATTACTACATTGAAATCCATGAAGTGTATGTTGATTGGGATAAAGAGGACTCTTTCCAAAGATATTACAAAAATATTGGTTTTTCTTTTCAAAATATTATAAAAGGATAGTGACTGAGGCACTCCTAATTTTGATATAAGAGGCAGTCCTTGTATAAATGGTGACATGGATGTAAAAAGACAATGGAAGTGCCTCTTTATAGAAAAAATGGGAGGCATTCCTTGTGATTGTAGCTTTCATTCTCTTTCTATTTTCTGTATTTGCACCTCTTGTGCTCTTTATATATTAATTAATGAACCATTTCAAAAAAAATATATATATATATATAAAAAATGGGAGTGTGTAAACCAAAACCCTTATAAAATAATGGGTTATTTTTCAAATTAAGCAAAAAGCTTGAGTATTCTTTCAAAATTTCCTCTCTTTTTTAATTTTTTTTTAGATTTTGAATGTCCCTTTCAATAAGGGAAGCCTTGGCCATGCTTAAGCTCTAGACTTGTTTTGAGCCTCTCTTTGTGCTAAGGTGGGCTCATTTTAAGTAAAGCCTACTTTAAAAAAAAAAATATTATATTTTTTATCTAACAGTGATTAGATATTTTAGTTAATATGAATTATTAGCTCGTAATGTTTAATTGAAATTTATAATTAATATATGATATTGTTTTGTTTGTTTAGAATGTATATTTGTATGATATGTTCAGAAGCTCAATTGCCAGTAAGTTTTGGTGTGTTGGATGAATCACATTGTAATTTATTAAATTGATGTGATAAAGATACAAATTGATGAATATGGACATGTCTCTAGCAAACTTATGCTCATGCTGAGGCATGCTGCTTTGCACCTTAGGCTCTAGAACCCTTTGTCCCTTTAATTGCACCCTGAACCTTTAGTTCTATGTCTCTGTTTCTGTTTTTGATTACTCTCTATCTTGTTAGCCAATCCTAGTTGCTATTGGTTTGGATACACTGCATTTTTCTAATGGCTTCTTCTACAGTTGTCATCACTTCAAAGGAGAAAGGGTAAGGGTGGTGTCATCCTCATGGAAAAACATGATGGTGTGACCAGCCTTCTACATTTGTTTTACTGATTCTCTTGTTCAACATTATTCTTATTTTATTTAAGCCCCTTCCATGATCAATCGTAGGACAATAGAGGATATGGTTTAGATAGGATAGAATGGAAGAGAAGAACTTAAAAAATAGACCCTAAATAGATGGGATAATGGCTCTGATGGTGATGATGATGATGGTGATTAAAGTCCCTTCTATGAAATGGCAAGGCCCTGAAGCCCCTATTTTAAATCAAATTGGAATAATATTATTACTGGGCTGAAATATCAATGAACTTGCACGCAGGTGGCATTTGTTCATGCTATCTGTTATTGAGTCAGCTCAATGGAGTTGACACTGTGTGATCATCTATATACCCGTCTGTCAGAATAGTTTCAGCTGAGCAAGTCTTCTCAAAATGTAAATTTGAAACCCGTTGCTGGGACATCTATGAGATTGGGAAATTGATCATTAATGGTGAGCTGTGGGATGGGAAGGTCCAACATGAACTGGGATGGTACCAAAACATCACAGTTGGAAGAGCACACCTATTATCAGTGTAACTTTTCTCCATTAAATCTCAGGCAGTTAAATTAATCTCTGTCACCAGGCAACCAGGATTTTTTTTATAAAAAAAAAATTAATGGAAATGTAACTCAAACCCGATCAGCATGTTTTTTGGGCCAAATGACAAGGAGACCTTCCTATGCACCCTATTATGATTGATGCTGATCTTTAGTAGGCTTTAAGTCTCAAACAAGAAATTGCATTCAAGCAATGGGAGGTAATAGAATGTATGTGTCTATTTGATTCCAAATGTTGCATTCTTTCTTCATATACATTTGTTAAGGGTTTTTTTTCCCAATAAGTACTTCAAAAATATTGAAATAATGGTGCTCGTTCAAATGTGTAGTTTAGCTTCATATTCCATGCATGAATGTATGTTTATTGTGAGTCCTGTTTTTCTCTTCCATCCTGCATTTGTCTTGTCTACTTTCTGTGTTTGTTGAATTTCTAATTGAAATACCTGCACTTCTTTTAATTACAAATGTTCTTATGGTCTCAAAATGTGCAGACTTTCTTCCCATCATTAACTAAAATTGTGGGGACCCTTGGACCGAAGTCACGCTCTGTTGAGGTGATTGAAGAATGCCTGAGGGCAGGAATGTCAGGTAATTTTATAGTTTTCTCTTTTTTTTTCAGGATGTATTTCTAGTCTCCCATCATTAGAATTTTAGATTAATGAGGCTGTTTTTTGTTTTGGCAGTTGCACGTTTTGATTTCTCCTGGTTAAATGATGAATATCACCAAGAAACTCTTGAAAATTTGCGAGCAGCTGTAAAAAATGTTAAAAAGCTATGTGCTGTAAGTTACTAATTTGTCTTCAATCTCCATTTCTACTGAAACTCTTCTGCAGAATTTCATGGAGGTTTCTACAATATGAATGCCCTGAGTTACATGATTTTCATTACATTAGCCAGTGCCTAAAAATGCGTCCGTAAGAGAAGCATTTTCACCCTTTTATAATTAGGGAATTAAGTTGCTTCTATAGTCTGTTTCATGTGTTTCTGTATTTTTTGTTATTGGATATAGAGATATATTGGCATCTGATTTAGCACTGCAGGTTCTTCTTTAGAGTTTTTCCCCATTTTCATGGATATTTAGTTGTATCTATGTCAAAACAAAGATATGCATATGTGGGACCGATTGGAACCAAGATGGTTCCACAATTTACAAAAGGCATCACATTTTAACAAAATCAGAGAGCAGAAGGTCCTTCAATTTCAAATCTTATTTGGAAAAAGACAATGATGTTTTCTACTTCAGCTTTCATTTTCCTCTGTTTGTTGAAAAAGCATAATTCAATGAAAGAGCCCATTGATTCTTGTGCAAAAGGTGGATATTTCTCTTTAAATGCCAATTTGCAAAGAAACCACTTTCCCACTGGGGAAGGGAATAGGAAAGCTGTTTCCTCTCCCTCCATCTTTTTTATGTGTGGAAAATCACAAATATGGCCTGCGGTAATTTTTCCTCCTCAAAGGCCCATCCAACTATTTCTTGTCAGGAGAAGAGATTGGAAAACAATCTCAGCACTGCCTATGTGCTCTGGCTTCTGTCCAACAACATCCATTTCCTTTATCGGTTTCAAATCTACATCTACAACCTTAGGTGTAAATCTGCTTATGGAAATCTTAGGAGTTGTTTAGCACTTGGGTATGACATGGACACATCATGGTTAAGCTTCTAAGATATAATGGACATGTCACACATGTTGCCCATTTTCAAGTGGAAGCTATGGAAGGTCTCCTTTTTTCTTTTTATTATTATTATTTTTTGAAACCTAGGGAAACCTTGAGCCCACCTTGGCGGTCTGTAGTCATGTTGCCAAGGTGTGCTTACGCCTCGCCCTCCTAAAACCCTGGGGGGGGGATACCCCACACCCACATACAGTGCCCCCAGTTAACGCCACCAGGGATTGAACCTATTACCTCTCACTGAAAGTAGTGGGAGGCAACCAGTTTAGATACCCAGTGTTGGGTATTTCCTTGTTTTTTATTTTATCACAATATAAAGCTTCTCATATCCTGCCATTTTTATTTATTTATTTATTTTTGAAATGGTTACTATATTAATATGGAGAAAAGAAGCACCATAAGTGCAAATAAAAAACAAAGAAAACCAACCTCCACCCCATAACACCCACAAAAACTTGAAACAGGAAAAAAAGGAAAAATACAACTTTATAACAGAACTTTATGCAAGATCAATGCATTCTTTCCAGGTTCGCAGGATATTAGCCCTGGGTATATCCAAATTTCGTCAAGAGAAGAGGCCCATGATGCGCATTTAGCTAAAACTTGATTAGAAACGGTCTGATAAGATTCTGCCAAATTTTTGAATATTATTACATTCTCACCAAAGACTCCAACAAGTGTTGAAAAGAGTAAGACAGCACAAAGAGGAGCGCTTCGGAGACGCCACAAATATGGGTTGCAGCTGGGGAAGGCTTGGCTCAGGACTAGGAGTTGGGTCAGAGTAGCGGTTTGGAGAAGGAGATGAACTGGGTTGGGTTTTGGCTTGCTTGGGCTGGGCCTAGAAATTTGTAACAGAGCCAGTTGTAGAACCCGGCATGCAGTGGAGTTGGTGGCACGTGCAAAGGTTGTTGTCAATTTAAAAGGGGAAGGGAGCAGATTAGGTTAGCAAATTGTAGAGAAGGACTTCCTTTCCTTCGCAAGATTATCAGACATGGGAATGCTCCGGAAATCATAAAGAGAGGAGGCCCAAGATGCGCATTTGGCGAAGATCCGACTTCTAACAGATTGCAGAGTTTTTGCTGAGTTCTTGAAAACCCTATTATTGCATTTCCACCAGAGACTACAAACTGTAGCAAAGAGAGCAAGACTCCACAAAGAGGAGCACTTGATGGAAGTGTTGACTATCTCTCATGCAAAGGAAAGCTGGGCAACTGATGCATGCATTGTCCACTATATCCCAAAATGGTCCAAAACAAAGTTCCAAACTACCGTAGAGGAAGGACAATGGATGAGAATGTGGTCTACATTCTTAGAGGCTCAGATGCAGAAAGGGCACTCATTTTTGTTCTTCAGGAATGTTGAGTGTCGTATTTTACATTTCTAATTTTCTACTAATTTCACCTTTTTTTTTTTCTGCTTTATCTCCATGAACTGTGGAATTTTCTTTTGGCTTATAAATTTGGAAACTTTTGACCATTCAAAAACAGGAGAAGAAATATTTTTGTTTTGGCATTGCGGTTGAAAAACTTGTCTTGCCTTTCTTGATGTTATGGATGATGAAAATAAATATTCATCAGTCACAGGCCATTGTTTTTATGTTTTGCATAATTATCATGAATTATGTTATAACGTGATCTTTTTGTTCTAATCATTATTTTCCTGATGCAAATAATTGTCATTTGATTTGTTCTAATATAATATGCAATTCATTGTGTTTCCAGGTTATGCTGGATACTTTGGGTCCAGAGCTCCAAGTTTGCAATAAGACAGGAAACCCTATTCAGTTAAAGGCTGATGATCATGTTACTATCACACCAGACCTTTCAAAAGAACCCTCTAATGAGGTTTTACCAATCAATTACTCTGAACTAGCTAAGGTATGTTCAGATTCGATCTGAAGGTTTTATACAGGAGATCAAGTGCTATTTTTTATGCTCCTAGTTTAGTAGGCCATCTTGATCTGTGAAGTAGTGCCAAAACTATTTGAAATTTGTCTGGAAAGAACATGTGCTTCTATTGTCCTTATCCACAAGATATGAGTTATCATCCCTTCAGTAAGTACAACTCTTAAAGAAAATAAGCAATATATTAGCCCACTTCTACTATAGGAAACTGGAAATTTGAATTTGGTGTGGCTTCAAGACATGAGTCTGAGGGGCAGATGGTGTTCTGAGGGATGATAAGGGAGCAGCAAAATAGTAATTTCGGTTGGTTATAAGGATTTGAATAAGGCTGATGCATTAGCAGTAAGAGGCTCAGGCGGTTAAAAAAGTATTTCTGGGAAAATACATTGGTAGGAAGGATTCAAGAAATGAGAGCAAGGGAAAGAGCAAAAGAACCAGTAAGATTTGCTTCTATTTTTTATGACATTAGGGGTTATGTAGTTCTATGTCGCTTCCTTTCCACATGGTGGTAAAACAGATGCAGTGACCACTTCACAACTAGCCACTTGCACTCGTGCCTTGTCTAATGCCAGTGCAACTTCCAAAGGAACTGCAATCTTGTTTGTATTAACTTGGTAGTGTGACTGTGGTTCTTTGACTTAGATAAGAAGTATATTGCGATTTGAAGATTTCCTTTTGTTGGTCTCCTTCAAAGGGAGGTTGAGTAACAAGATAAATTTTATTAAATCAGCAAATAGGAAGGAAATGTACAAGTATATGTACTCCAGATGCATAATCAGTGTCTCATTAGAAGTGTCTTCGCTTCTAGAGAATGCCCCTGTTATTCTCTCCCTTCTTTGATATAATATACATACACACATGCATGCAGACATTCATACATGGATATTTATTTCTCCCAGCAGTGAAGCTTCTTTATTTTACTAAAATCGAATAAAATACTAATTATTTGTTATAACTTTTTTTAATCAATTTGAACAAATTTTGAAAAATGCATTTTGATAAGTAAATCGAGTTTTATGAACTGGAGAACTAATCTATTACTATATCGGTAAAATACATAATTGTTACCAATAATGAAATAATTTTCATTTCACCATTAAAAAAAATGATATAATGTTCATTTCACCATTAAAAAAAATGATATAATGTTCATTTCACCATTAAAAAAAATGATATAATGTTCATTTCATCCATGCTCACAATATGTTTCCTATCTCTTCCTTTCATTTATTTTCCTTTTACCAACAATTGTTTTATGAAACTGTAGGCAGTTAAGAAGGGTGATACCATCTTTGTTGGGCAATATCTTTTCACAGGAAGTGAGACAACGTCAGTGTGGCTTGAGGTGAGGACTTTGTTAAGCTCATTTTGGACAAGACTGATAACGATAATATCTCTCAGCCTATTCAACAACCTCCGTGACATGTGCAGGTGCTAGAGACTAATGGTTCAGATGTTATCTGTCTCGTGAAGAATAGTGCTACACTTGCTGGCTTTATTTTCACCATGCATATTTCCCGAGTCCACATCAATTTGCCTACTCTAGCTGAAACTGATAAGCAGGTACTTCCTACTTTATTTTAAATTAGACTTATTTTAAATTAGAAGATTACTCTTCTAATTACTTTTCCCAAAAAAAAAAAAAAGATTACTCTTCTAATTTACAGCTTATTGCCAAAAGTAAGTATATTATTTATAATTGCCAGTGATCTCTCTGTTTCTAATAAATCTTAGTTGTTGTTTTACATTGCTCAAAAACCATGCCTTATTGTTTGATTTGTAATTTCAATAGGTCATTTCAACTTGGGGATCTCGTAACAATGTTGATTTTGTTTCCCTCTCATATACCCGTCATGCAAAAGATGTACAGGAGGTAAGGTTAATGCTTAAGCTATTTTTAGAGCAATTGTAGTGAGGATGAGGTGCCATTTTCTCTAGGGAGGCTGGTCATCTAACATGGGCTGGATTTTACATGGTTGCGTGGAATGTCTACAAGGCTATATGGATGAGAGTATTCTAGGGATACTCCCCCATCTAATCATCATATCTTTCTGAGATGATCCATAAAAAAATCAATGGCTTATAAGATTCAAAATTTCAATGTCCAAAATCCCAAGGCTAGGAAGATAGGCGAGGATGACATTTTACGCTTTTAATGCCTGTCATTTTCTAAACATCCCAACCAAACATGTGTGGTCCACTTGAGAAATTGATGGGTAGTCTCCCTAAATAAGGAAGCATAGGCAGCCTCCCTAGAGTTTTTGTTCTTATGTATTGTTATATTGATACTTGTTATTCTTTGAATCTTTTCAATAATCATTTAGTTCTGTTTCCCAAATAATTTCACATTATTAACTTCTGATTACAGTTTAAATGGTATGCCTACAACAATTGTACATATAATTCTAAACAGTAGCTATCTATGTCAATAGTAAATTGCAATTAATACCTTATGAAGTTGATTTATCAGATCATCTTTGTTAGGTTATTTCCTTTTATCAGATGGTAACTGTTAACGGGATGATTAAAAATGGGTCCAGTACATTATGTTGAGAGGTTACAAGTTGAAGGTGCAAAGAAGAGTTGAAAGGCCATCATAAACTTGTATAGGAGGAATAAAGAAGACATGATAGGTTGGGGTTGTGCCGTTGTGGTGTGGAGGAGGTTATGGTTTACATTAGAGTCAAGTGGAGAAATAAAACATGCACCATTGATGAATGGGAAAGTGGTGATGATGATCATGATGATAACTGCCGACGAGATACAAGTGATTCCCAGTAGATACATTTATGCTGGATAAACCACTTTTTTATTCATATCTTGCATCGAGAGCTTTCTTGGTCTTTTTGGTGTTAATGTTTAATGCCAATATCTATCATCCCTCATGAAGGCATCGTCTGTTGGATTGTTAATGATTAATGATTCAGTAAATTTTGGATTTTGGGCAATATAAAATTACTTAATGACTCGATAATACATGAGAAGGCGAAGTTGTTGGAAATTTAAGAGAGAATCAGAGGGTGTAACTTTGTGGCTTCAAATGAGATCTTTGAAGGTGTTAGAGAAATACCTTTAGAGAACCACAATAATGGGGTTCCACAAACTCAAATTCGATGATGTGTCTTTTTTAAAGGAATTAGAGGACATCAGACGGACCACAAGCAAGCAGAGAATTGATATGCACTTCCTCCTAAGAGATGACTCTCTCAAGTCTGTGGGATCCCATGTTGCACATATTTTTTGACTTGTCTGACACTCACATCCAACATCTCCGTGCCAGATTTTCATGGATAGCTTGTGGCTTTTTTATGGATTCTTCAAATACTTCTAACATTGTTTTCCAAGATGAAAAGAATATTATCACACCTTTTTTTGAAATCTAAGATACAAATATCTTTGTCACTTAATTGTTTAGACTTTAGAGTAACACTGGGTAGATTATCTTTAATTGGTGTTATTTTCATACTTCATTTTTCATTTAAAATAAATTTAAATTTAAATTTATTTCAATATTATGTTGCATCCAAGAATCTTAATGTCAAAATCCAACGCATTGTACCAGTGTTGGGTTCTGTTGCTCTTGCCTGTACCCATGCACAGCTGTTGGCACAATATTTTCACAATTTGACCTGAAAATTTGTATATATTGAACTGAATTTGAAATGTAAATGGGCACAATGACTTTAAGCATTCAATCAGCTGCTTTGGGAGGCTGTCTCCAACACCCCTTTTACGCTTTACGGGTATAAAATATCTACATAGTTTTCATGTTTGAGCTAATCTTGTTGACTGACATTCTATGCAGCTAAGAGTTTTCCTTAAAACACACAATCTCCATGAGACTCAAGTATTTGCCAAAGTTGAAACTGTTGAGGTAAGAGAAAAGTATTTGACTTGGAAATATTGCTGTTGGGAAATCTTAATTTACTTTTTTACGATACTTTCTTGATATTTTCTCTCTCTTTTTTTTTATTAGTTCTCGTATAAAGCACTCTACTTATAACAATAATTGACCAGGGTTTGGAGAATTTTGATGAGATTCTTCAAGAAGCAGATGGCATTATCCTTTCTCGTGGGAATTTGGGAATAGATCTTCCCCCTGAAAAGGTTGGGAGTATTTGATATACATGATATCTTAGCACTTAGTTATTTTTGTAGTGCTTGTCATTGCATCATCACATCATGGAATCATTTTTCTCCTCATGATATATGCATATTTTTGGTGCCTGGTTGGTTCATCTTTTGATTATAGAAGGGTTTAGGACCATTTAGTTGTCTTGGAGAAAAATAAGCTTGTATATTTCTAGAAATGCTCTGGTTGTCTAGCCTCTTTAGGGTAAAAAAATGCTGCAAGATGTATCATCTAACCAGGGTCAGAGTCGGGGATTCCTGGATGAAAGGGATTGTTTTTCAGTTTTTCCTTCTCTTAGAACTTCACTATTTATTGTAGAGTGGTACCAGCAGATGTTCATTCTTCTAATCTCTGTATTGCAGGTATTCCTTTTTCAAAGATCTGCTATTCATAAGTGCAACATGGCTGGGAAACCTGCTATAATTACTCGTGTTGTGGACAGTATGACTGACAATCTACGCCCTACTCGTGCCGAGGCAACTGACGTGGCAAATGCTGTCCTCGATGGTCTTTAGATTTCTGAGGCTTGAATCTGAATTTATTTGTTAATATTTTTTTTGAGATACCTTGTAATCAAAAGTTCTCTATGTACAGGTACTGATGGAATTTTACTAGGTGCGGAGACACTTCGTGGCCTCTATCCTGTTGAAACAATAAGAACTGTGGGCAGAATTTGTGCTGAAGTATGTCTTTGGTTCTTTTCAAGTTAAGGCATATATTCAATTGATAGCATGCATGCTAAACACTTGAACCCACCCTATACATGTGCATGTGCTCAGACAACCATGTTCACATTCTTCTAGCCTGAAGGCATGATCACATTGTGCGTAACTGTGCATGTGCTCACACACTCATTTGTTGCTTTGCACATTCTTCTACTACGTTGAAATTGTAAACACATACAAGCATGAGTGCCATGCACAGACGCATGTTGGGCTAACATGCAAACTCACACACAGTGGTAGGGGGATTGCTTCAGCCCATTTGCATGCATGGAAGATGGTTGACCAAATTCTCTTTGCCAACTAGTGTTTTGGGGCTGTGATAAGAGAAGTGCAAGTGTGCCCCACAATTTGGCTACCGTACCACATCAATTTTCTGTGAATTATTTTTTCATTTTTTATGAGACTTGGATAACTAAAGACATTTTCATCTTCTGTAGGCTGAAAATGTTTACAATCAGGCTCTTCATTTCAAGACAATAGCCAGATATGTTGGAGAGCCGATGTCACATGCAGAATCTGTTGCTTCTTCAGCGGTACTTAAACTTTTTTATATGCTATTATCCTTCAATTTCCTATCTTCCCAACAATGACTGAAATGTAATTTATATGCTGATCTGTTTCCCTTCTTTTTTTTCTATGATCAATGATGTTTTCACAAAAAGGTTCGCGCCGCAATTAAAGTCAAAGCTGCTGTCATTGTTGTGTTCACTTCATCGGGGAGAGCCGCATGGTATGCCTTTCTTAACCCTGAAAAACAGCTATTATTTCAGCCAACATAAAGTTAGGCAGATGAAGTATAATTTCTTTCAGGTTGGTAGCAAAATATAGACCCATGGTGCCTGTTTTGGCTGTTGTAATCCCACGGCTAAGGACAAATACATTGAAATGGAGTTTTTCTGGCTCGTCACAGGTACCACAATGTTAACTTCAGTTTATGACTCTCACAGGGATAATTCGGAAAATTTAGAAAATTTTAATATAGCCAAAAATACTAACGTCATAAATTTATGTCGATGATGATAATACAGGCCAAGCAATGTCTTGCAGTAAGAGGAGTCTATCCTATCCTGGCTAATCCTAACGTTGTAAGTAATTGAGAACTTCATGATCTGAACATCTGCTTGATGCATAAGATTTATTTGGTGGAAAAATAGCTTCTTGCCTTTAGGTTTTTTTTTTTTTTTAAATGGATATCCCCACCTCACATTGGAGGTGAGATTAATCCCACGAGCATGTGTAAACCTCCCAATCTACACATACTGGTTAAGTCGATAAAGAGTAACTCTATGGAGAGTGGTCCAGAGGGATTTGAGCATGAATCAGACTCAAGACCTCTTTTCTTGAGAAGAACTTCTTGTAACTTTTACTACTAAAACTGCCAATGATCAAAAGCCCTTCCTTGTTCACCTTTAAAGGTTCTCATAATCATAATAATGATAATAACATTGAAGCACTTCGCAACTCAGAGGAGGTTGACCTAACAGTCAAGAAACTCCCTTCATGAAAGGAGGTCTTGAGTTCGATTCACGCTCAAACCTCTCGGGCCACTCTCCATAAGGTTACTTTTCATCGTTTGAACCCAGTATATTTGGTCATAAAAAAAAAATTGAAGCACTTCGCTATTGCACTAATTTAAGCAATCAATTGGAAGTTCGTAATTGAAGTATGAGATTTGCCTCCAGAGCTTGCCTTATTTACTGTGGCTAACTGGTATATGGTTGCTTAATATTTTCTTTTCTGTAACAGGCCAGCAATGTTGCTATTCATGAGGAGTCTGGACTCGCGCTAGCTCTAGATTATGCCAAGTCAGTGGGATTGGTCAAGCCCAATGACTTGGTTGTCGTCTTCCAAAAAGTCGGGGACTCATCCGTTGTGAAGATCATTGAGCCTCAATTCTAGAAGCCAAGCCCCATAAGCATGTACCTTTTTCATTTCTTGTTTTGTTTCTAAATTTTGGCTATCAACTGCTACTTTTCACCACTTCGTCCTTGGAAATTTAGGCATTCAATGGATTACAATTTGACCAGCCAGCCTTAAAACCAAACATGTAATTTACTATAAGATTTGAACATGGTGAAGTATCATAACGTCTCTTCAGTTCATAAGTGAAGTTCAGTCCCGATGGCACTTGCCTGTCATGTTTTCAGGCGGAAATAGATTGGCCGGGTGTAATCTACTGCAAGTCTACCTGAACAGAATTGAGACAAAAACATTGCATTTTTCATTTTTATGCATTTATTCATTCTGGTTCGTGATTTCTTCTCATCTCTCGTTTACTTTTTGCCTTTTGAAAGTCACAAATGTAGTAATTGTTGATTGCATAGATGGTTCCCAGGAGTGGTTCTTCACAGATGTTACTGTGAACGAAGTTATAGGTTGAGAGTACTATCACTCCATTAGCAAGTTTTGATGTAGTAATAATACAAAGTTAAATCGAAATAAGCATTGAATAGAGAAATGCAGTAACTCCCCCTCAACACAAAAAAGTGCTACATCTATTTATTTTGTATCCGACATTTACTGAGAAATTTACTCCTATAAATGCAGCATCTTACAGGCTTCTGTGATACTGGATACCCATGTTACCCGAATGGTAAATAGCACATCATAATTGTATGTGACTGAAAGATTTTGATTACTGTTTTATGCAGTGATTTAAAAATGGGTATGTATCAGGCTCAACTCAGCAGTCAAGATGCAAGGTACAATAAAGGCACTAAGAGAACCTGAAGGTTAAGGTCTAAAGCACAAGTCTAAGCGCGAGCCTAATTATGTTGTACACGTCTCTTTAGATACTTAAAAATACATATGGATTTGTCTTTATTGCATCAATTTTAGCAGAATATAACGATCTACTCATCTAAAGCACCAAAATATATGACAGTTAAGCTTCCAAGCACAATATAGAAGCATGTATTGTATTATATAATTAAATAGATATATCTTAACATCATTGATGTAACTTGTACGGTGTATATGATTTTACTATTTTTTTATAACATTTTCATGAAATTGAATTGTAATGGAAGGTATGGGTAATTATGCATTAAAATGCATGAATTTTATATTAAGTATTCTCTAATATTAGTTTTCCGTTTTTTAATTTTAAAATATTTTATTTATATCATTTTTCATTGCAAGGGTCAAATACTCTATAAATTTTTTGTTATTTAATCAATATATGCTCAAAATGAGTTTTCCACTTCTTCCCATTTTTCTCAATTTTTCAAAATGATTTTTCTGTGCCCATACTATCCTATCGGATGTTATTAGCTGATACAATACACATCAGCAATACAGCTAATACGGGATCTTATCGGCCCACAGAGTTTTAAACCACTGATTTACAACGATGGTCAATTTGTCTATGATCTTTGGTTTAATATGATGCATCCATTCACTCTTTAATTGCACATTCCCAAATTACAGGCTTTCCATTGGATTCGGCTTGGTATCAGGTTTAATGGGAGCATGGCATAGTATAAGCACAGCATAAACCCAGCCTGTTTCCGTTCACTTTTGCATGTTAAAAATGCAAGTTTATCATGCCTGTCGATTTTAACGGTAAACTTTCATTAAAAATGAGTTCTTATCACAAGAAATGGTAAATTCTCATTAAACTCACGAGATTTTACAGTTAAATTTCCATTAAAAACGCTTGAACTAAATATACATTTTTTATTTCTGAAATATAATCTACATTTTTAAACTCCGGCCACTTTTTTATTTATTATATTTTTTACTCCTTCCACCCCATTTTAGTTGTGCTATTTTAAAATTTTGAATTTTTTAAAGGACTCTCAAAAGGTTTATGAACTTCTCTCCAACATCCTATAACTCTTCCAATAAAGAAGAGATAGATAGTCAAAGTAGATACATAGAGAGAGAATCAAAATGACATCACACAACTAAATTGGGAGAGAGGGAGTATTTTTTAAAAATATTATATTTTCCGCGAGATTTTGCCGTTAAATTCTCGATAAAAATCCGAGAATTCTAAATTATCCCGCTATCAACAATTGCTGTTAATATCCCCTGACATTTGTGACGATGATGATAACAAAGATCTGATACCGTAAGCGGAAAGATTTACCTGTACCTCATTTATTGGGTACATATCTCTTTTACTAAAGCAAAAGATAAATGTATCAAGGGCCTCAATTTTAGGATCAAGTTGCCAAAGATTAAACCAATCGTACCTATATATGAAGACTCATCATGACAGAATCCATTGGGACATTTACTAATATATGAGGGGGGTCAGCATTTGGATCTAAAAAAGATGGGGCCAACTTGACAAGACAAGGTTGGTCGTCAGCATATGATATTTTCAGAAATGAAAAATAAGAAATGCCTAAACCCAAGGGGGGAAGATCACACCAGATTTTGCCAGTTGAAAATGGAGCTGAAAACCATTTTTTATTGAAATTTATTAAAGCCACAATAGTTTATCTAAGGAGAAACTGCATGGACTATGGCTAATCCAGTTTAATTACAATGATAAGCCACAGGCAAAGCAATTTCCTCTTAGAAGTCTACACTCAACAAGAACATGAGATTTCTGGTTTAGAGCCAACAGAGGAAAACACAATTTGGATAGCATAGAATTAACGTACAGATACACAATATTTAGAGGGATACATACTTTTAAGTCCTCTTGCGCAATCTTTTGAGCATGTACCATAGACAAACTGCAAAATCCCACTACAACAAGGGGGAAAAAAAATCCAAGAGTAAGCATTTCAGTCAACAATACAAATGAAATACTACATTAAATGGGAATCGGATGGTGTTTGTAGGAGTCCAGAGTGTCAGCTAACAAACAGCAGCAACATGACAATCTGTCTAATTAGGATCCCACAGATCCTAATAACAATGACATCTCATCTCTCTGGGAAATTTGGGTCCTGTATTACTCTCTACAAGTAGATCAGTATTACCATTAGAGAAAGAAAGAGAGGTTTTCAATGAAAAGCCAGCCTGAAGAAAACCCATGCAAATGGATCTTGACATCTCATTGCCTGTGATAACTCTGCAAGTGGAATCCTGATAAATTTCAGAAGCTGATTTGCATGGGGCATTTTGTTTCCTTCCAACCATCATCCATATCAATCTCATTCACAGCTTCCAACTACCCCATGTCACTGGTACTCTATAAATTTACCCACTCTTTTTTTCTTTCTTCTTTTTATTATCTCATCTTTTCTTTTTTTCTTCATCATCTTTTTTGTTTTTAAATGGTAACATGATTAAAACCCACAACCTCTAAGGTTGCATAGTGCTTACTAACGTGCCACAGCAAATCAAATTCTTTAATCACAAGCACTAACGTGCCACAGCAAATCAAATTCTTTAATTAATCTCACCATATCCAAGCTGACATTTTCAGCAAAGAAATAAAGGGATGTTTCTTTGCAAGCAGACCCAACCCACCAATCTTTTGCTCCAAAATCAACAAAATTAAGAAATCTTGGACCACCAAACATGATATGGATAAAAAATAATTCTACCCATGTAAACCGATCAATAAATCATAATGAGAATTTCAAGGCTCTCCCGATTCTCAAACTTCATTTCCTCTGTTGTTCTCCAATTCTGGTTGCATCAAAATCTCTGTTTTTGGCGCCTTGGTGGAAACAGACATGGTTTAATACCTCTTTCAACAGGTAATTGAAGTTATATATGATTATAGGGAGTTTACCAACAACGTTCTATCCAGTCCCATCCTTCAATCATGGGGCAATTTAATGTGATGTAGGGTCCTTCCTCCACAACCAAGAACTAGAAATCTCCAGAAGTAACCCCCTCCCCTCCCTCCCTCTCTCCCCCCAACCCTTCCTGTCCTCTTCGATCTGAAAAAATAAATAAAGGAATGACACGCAATTAATACCTGAAGGGGAAGATCGATGCTTTCAGATCTGGTTCTCCAAGTCCTTGAACCCATCCTATTCAAGAAATGAAGAGTTCCGATGCAACTGAGATTATGGGTAGCGTGGAGGTTGATTGGCATTTGAGATCGCATGTGGCAAGGCATGATGCCAAGGACCCAAAGCCCCTTAGCAAGCAACATCCCACATTGCTCAGAACTCTAAAACAATATATTTAGGATTAACAAATATATACATTTCGGATTGTTATCCTTCAAATATATATATATATATATATATATATATATATATATATATATATATATATATATATATATAGGATTGTTAATGTGTTATCTAATTCTAAGGTTTAGATTAGAAGTTCGGACACGTGGTTGGTTTCATTTTAAACAGTTTATTATCAGTAGATAATTTTGAAGCAGTGTCCGATTTGAACGTGTACATTAACTTCCTTTTTTTTTTTATTGATAAGAGAGAATTATGAGTTGTCAAGACCTACCCAAAGGCTTTTTTCATAGAAACCCCCATCCAAGGCATTGGGAAGGACGCACCACATATCCAACAAAATGTACAAGGGAAGCATAAACAAAATCAAAGCATCTTTAGCTTATAGCTGATACCCCAAGAGTTGTTCTTCCTCACCACCTCAAAATTATCTGATGCCAACACCTGCTAGATAATGTTGCACTTGTCTGCTTGATCCTGAAAAGCACAGAAATTCTGGAGGTGGTGGTTTTATCCTCAAAAACTTTTCTATTGCATTCTAGGTACAAGCTTCCAAAGGGATTGACCTTTCCTTGAGAAAGGGCCAGGACCCCACTCCTCAATGAGAGCACGGAATGAAAAAGGGAAGACTCGATAGATGGAAGAGGAGAGGAAGGACCAAATAGGGTAAAAAATGGGCATTTAGGAGTAGGTGATCTACCGATTCCTCATCCTTCTGACATAGAAAATACATATTGGGCATGGTAAAAAGCCAAGCATTAAGGTTATCACTGGTACTGATTTTATTCAAGCAAGCTATCCAATAAAAACCTTTGATTTCAAGGAAGTGACAGATTTCCAAATGGCTTAAAGGGAAAACATGAAGAAGAGAGTTTAATCAAAGAGTAGATAGACCTACTAGAAAAGGTCTAGCTATATTCCTTTCTCCAACCCATTTACCACACTCCCCAGCTTGAAGAATAAAATAAAACCAGAAATTTGTGAGAATAGAGCTTCTAGTTGGGGGATTTCATGATCTGTGAGATATCTCCCAAAGGATAGGTTCCATATTACATTAGCCCCAAAGAACTTTAATAAGCTTGTTTTTCTAAGTAGAGAGTATAATTTAAGAAAGGTTGTTTTCAATGGTTGGTCACCTACTCAATCTTCAAAGAAACTGATTTTGAACCCATCCCCTACAACTAACTTCATTCCTTTCTTGATTATGTCCTATATACAGTGTCTCAATGTACCCAATTTGAAAACATCCCTCCAAATTTGGGTCACACCTCTATGCTTCACCCTCGTCAAGAACCATCCTCTCTTCAACAACCAATATTTCAATTTTATGACTTCCCTCTATAGCTATTCCCTCCCCCCCTCCTGCCCCGCGACCCCTCTCCTCCCCCCCCCCCCCTCCCCCCCCCCCCCCCCCCCCACCCCCACCAACCCCCCAACACTCTACAAAAAAAAAAAATTCTCCACCATAACTTTGCAAAAAGAGACTAATTCCATCCACTACAATTTGCAAAAACGATGCCACCATTCTCCATTAGAAGGTTTACATCTTTCTATTTCACCAGATGCATTTTCCCTTTAATCCCCACTCAGTCCCAAAGAAAATATAGTTCTTCAAAGTATTTTTGCTACTTACACTAAGATCTGGAAAAGGAAAGATAATAAATTCAAGAATCAAAGTGGCCTTGATAAGCGTTAAGCAGTTATTGAAATACATACGGTTTTATATAAGGGGCTAATTTCTCTTTGAATCTTTCCATGATAGGCTTCCATAAGATAGGGATCCTGGATTGTGCCCAAATGAAAGCCCAAATGTGGAACAAGAGGTGGTACCTTGGTAGAGTTGATTGAGAAGGATATCCTCTAACCTATTGTCTGTGTTGATCACTCTTGTGAAAGCACTTTTGGCGATGCTCATCCTTTAAACCAAAGATTACTTAAAAGCATTTCAAGATTTTGAAAATGTAAGTAGTTGCTCATGATAATCTTTGCAGAGCACAATTGTGTCAACTGCAAAGTGGAGATAAAAGATGGCTAAAATAGAATTGCCAATGCAAAATCCCCTAATTAAGTCTTCATGTACAACCTTCTGAAACAATCTAGAAAGACCTTCCATGACAATGGAAAAAAGAAATGGGGAGAGAGGCTAGCCTTGCCTTAGACTTCATGGTTCTTCAAAGAACCATGACGATTGCCATTCACCAAAATGGATATAAATGGAGTTGAAATGCATTCTTTATCTACAAAATCCACTTGGTACCAAATTTGGATCTGTATAAATAAGATTGGTTATTAAAATTTTCAGTGAGTCAAATACTATGGTTGAGATATGCACAAAATGACAAGGACAATGGTGGATAAAACTATATTTTCGTTTGATCATTTATGCGTAACGATTTTGGACCATGAAAATTTTATTGCTATAAATCGTTGATTTTTCTTGGCCCATATTACAAAATTACAATGATTGGATAGAGAAGTTCCCGTTAGTTATCTTTATCCAAGGAATCCTCGACCCACCACCCACAGTTCAAAATATTAGTATCAATCATCATATTAGTCCCTAATTGGCCAATGGTATGCATTGCCAGTCATACAGGTTTGAACTAGTGTGAAATTTCAAAACCCCCTATATATAAACACACAAACACACACACACACACACACACACACACATATATACATATATATACATATATATATATATATATATATATATATATATATATATATATATATATATATATATATATATAATTAATCCATGATATTGAAAAAATCATGGATTGTAAAGTTTGTTTTCAATCTAACCCATCATATGGGAAATTACCAATCCACTTTGGGTTATTGCATCGTTGTATGACCAAAACTATAATATTTTTTGATAAATTTGTTCATTTTGATATCTACTCATTCTAACATTTCTTTAAGTCCAAAGAAATGTAAATCAAAATGACTAATCACTATATTAATTCACTCTAATTTCATTTTTAAGCAATATGAAGTACTAAGTAATTAATGAGTCGAAAGCAAATGCCACTAGTAGCTAAGCATTAACAAAGAAGTTTAACATAAAGAATTGGAGACTTCAACAGAGTACTATGCTAATACTTTGAGAACTGGAAATGTGACAATTATAGGTATGGTGCAAGTCCTACCAAAAAATAAAGGTATCGTGCAAGTTGGATGGGCTGGGTCATGCTCCAAGTCAATTGCTAGGGTTTGCATTACAAATACAAGGCCTAAACTTAGAACAGACCCAAACATGCCCTAATCGTTTTAAATCGGCTTGGGTCCTAAAAATAAAGGCCCAAAGCGGATGGGTTTTTGGGCCCTTTCTCAATTAAACTTCTTCCTCTCTCGTTCTTTTCAACGTCAATCCCAATATCGTTGACAGACCATTTTAGATATGACAAAAGGTTGTCTACACATTGGCATAAGTGTAATTCCAAGTTCCGTTTAGAGATGTGGATGATGAGTGGTGGATTTGAATAAATTTAGATATTAGGGATTAGGTTTTAGTTTAGTTGGATAGTTAGGATTTTAAATTATTTAAATTAAAGTTTAAGTTAATTAAAATATCATAGTAAACTATTTAATATAAATACTATAACATGAAATGTATATATTGTACATCATGGGCCCTCAGGTTTAAATTGTGCTTGAGGTCTAAATTTGCAATGTTAGGGTAAGTCCATAAAATGCAAGGCCCAAGAAGAACGTAATTTTAAATCAGGCCCTATTTATGAGCCCAAATTGAACTCGAGCCCTGGCCAAGTCAACCCAAGTTTAATCTTTTTTAGGTTGGGCCCAACCCAAGCTGTGCTCCTACTGATAAGCCTGATAAAAAAAATGTTTGGAAATATGAAAATAACTAGAAAGAAATAGAAAAAATGGCACTTCACCAAATACATCAAAATTTGAGCAATTTAAAAATTACGTACCTCCATAAGAGCAAAAATTCTAGGTCTGTTCCTTCAGAAATAGAAACTCTCATGGATACGACCCAACTGGCAGTGCCCATCCCTTTGACTTGGGTGTCTCACCAGAGCTTCCCAAGCTGATTGTTTTATGAAAACCAAAATTTGTGGTTTCATCCTCCAACTAAACCCATTTGGGAACATTCTAACAGGTCCCATTACTTCCACTTTTTGAAGTTTCACTGATTAGGAGGATTTCTTGATGATTGACTGAACAAGTTCAATCCCTATTGATTTTTTACAGCAAAATTAGTAAAGCTTGCAATTCCTCTACTTCCTGTAAGGAAACCAATGGTAAATTCGTCCCTTACTAGAGCAGTTTAAACAAGCTAGTTTTTTGAAAGGAGTTTAAACATGCCATACAGTCAACCAGCACATTATAATAAATGATTCTTTTTCTTTTTTCAAGCAGTTCTTAAGAAAATACAATGCAACTATTTATATTGTAGAAGACACCAGGCCATACTTCAAATAAGCCTTCAAAATCAATTGGAAAACTGGGAGTATCAGCAGGAAACATTTTAGTATATGATTTGCCAGAGCAGCAGGAAGCAGCAATAGCAGCAACGGCAGGAGAAAGCAGCAATAGCAGCAGCACATTAAATTACTGAAGAAAACAGCAGAACCATTCTGTTAATTTCAGTAACAGACATAGTGCAAATGGAGCAGTCTCATAGAAGGAAAAAGAGTGGGAAGACCACAATAACCACTGTCCCGTAATGAATGACAAAAAACATCTGTGTTGCTTCAGTTATAAAACATGAAAATTAGCATGGTGGTTTCTAAATGTAGAGAATGACACTGTTAAAGCATTACTTGAGAAGCCAGAATCAGTAGGATTGAAATAAATGCATAATGAAACGACACTTTGGACTGGAGATCCTTTGGGGGCATATACAGTCAGGGCAGGGACAAAGTTGGTCTTCAGCCTAGCAAAAGCGTTGATGCCCCAGGTCTTCTAACTTGGAAGGGTTTGGCGCCACCTAAAGTCCAGGTTTTTGTGTGGTGTTTGTTAAAGGGTAAAATTCTCACTGGGTTGGAGCTTAGGAGAAGGGGCTTACTTTCAGAGGAATCTAACCATACGTGTGTTCTTTGCAAAAATTATGAGGAAAGCGTGGACCATCTATTCTGCAAATATTTGGTAGCTAAGGACCTTTGGGGTAGGTTTGTAAGGTTGTTTGGATTAGGTGCTGAACAATTTGATTTTGAGTTTGTTGGCTAGCAGGTCTTTTTGTCCTTTTAGAGGGAGGGGAGAGTGGCTTGGTACACATGTTCGGCGGCCATTCTATGGTCCCTGTAGAAGGAAAGGAATGCTAGGATTTTTTTAAAATAAGGATAGGAGGCTGGATGAGCTGGTTGAAAGTACTCAATGAAGGGAACTCATCTGGCAAAGATGAGATGAATACCCCTCCCCCCTCCTCCTCCCCTCCCCTTCCACTTCCCTCTTCGCAGATTCCTCAACCTCCCCGTCCTGCTTCTTTCAATCATTGGGAAGAAACGAGAAAATCTTCATTTTCTCTTTACCTCTCCAATCTCCCTGTCCCCTTCTCTAAACTAGGTATCTTTAATTTGTTTAGCTAATGTGGGAGGATAGTAGACAGTTTCATACTTGTAGCTGAGGATCCAGGCAAACACAGGGGTTTTGCTTTCGTCCGTTTTAAATCAGAGCTGAAACCCTTTCGTGCCATTGTGACGACAATGTTAGATCCTTCCGAGGTCAGAAAATTTCAGTGCAAATGGCGAAGTTTTCCGGGTCTACTCCGAAGGAGAATGCCCCACCGGTGTCGTCTCCACCATCCAACCCGGGTCCTCATAGCCTTTGCTCAAGTGGCCTCTGCACCAGTTTGGACAGTCATCTCGGGCAAAGGGAAGTCCATCATTCTTAGCCAACAGCTAGTTGATAATAGATCTGATCAGTTGAAGAAATGCCTTGTTGCTACTTTGGTGGCTTCCTCAACTGAGATTCCTTCCGTTGGAGATTGCTTAGCTGATTGGGAACTGCCTTGGGTATGTATCAGTTAGCAGGATGGACTCCACCCATGTCCTCTCCTTTGAAGTGGTTGAAAAAGCTTCCCTCTTGTTGGGAGAATTTCTAATTCTTCGAAATTCTCTTTTTCCTCTCTAGTCTTTTGGCCAGCTGATCTTGACTCAAAATCTGTTTGGTTCAGGGTTCTTTGGACTTCCCCTGAGAGCCTGGTTTCTAGAAGCTCTCCAAGGTATCAGAGTTTTCCTCGGCAAAGTGATTGAATTGGATCCCTTCACTTCAGTTGGAAGACATTTTCTTTTCGCCAGATTCAGATTGGTTTGGTCTCATCATCTTCAAAAACTCAAATCCATCCCTTTGAAGGTTGGAGAAAAGTGGGTCGAGTTGGGTACCTTGGTCGAATCTGACCTATCCATCCCCCCTTCTCCTCATGCGGTTGGGTTCGGTGGACCGGGGTTGCCACTAGCTACTGCACTCCATCCGGTCCCCCAACTCTACGTCGTTGCAGGTCCACCTCTGATATCTTTTCCACCAAATCAAGGACTACTTCGACCTTCTCCGTTTCATAAACCTCTGCCTCAAGCACCGGGCCTGTGTCAACAAACCCATCCCCCACCCATCGCCTCCACTCAAATGCAACTTTCCCCTCGCTCTGCACCTCCTCCCAATAGTTCCTCCCTCTCCAGCTCTGGAGAACGTTGGTAGGCCGATCTATCCCTTGGGAAGAAGCCTCACGTCGCTTGACGGCCCTCCTTCTTCGACGTATAGAACAGATCCGATGACCTCAACCCCTCCGTTGATTGGCCGCTCCACTGTAGTCAAAATCTTGACCAATGCTGGTCAACCTTCTCTTGATCCTGCTGACAAATGGCAACCTGCTCCTGACAATCTAATTTCTCAATCTGGGGCAACCAACTGCAGAAGCTTCTGTCCTTCCCCCGCTACGACGCCTACATTCCGGGCCTTCCTTTGCCTCTTATGGCATGGCTAAGCATCTGTTTTTCTCCCCCAATCACATTTTTGTGCCTTTGCAAGGAAAAACCCCTTTTTTATCCTATCATGTGGGTCATACCACTAGCAAGTATCCCTTTTCAACCTTATCCCCTCCACTTGATGTTTCCAGAGTTCGCTATTCTCCCAGGTTTGGGCTAGGCGCACCATTTTTTGTGCCTGACCCATCCCCAGCCCAATTCCCTGCCCAGGCCCAACTCCCACACCCTGCTCCCACCCATAACCCAACCCATTTGTCCTGACCCAGCCCATGTCCTCAGGCCTGCCACCTTGACCCAGAACCTCCTGATAGTCACCTCAGCCAAGGCCATTCTCCCTTATTTCCCCGCCAGCCCAACTCACCGGTTCCGCCTTCCCTAGCCTAACTGAGAGTAGTAGTCCCCTTAAAACTAGTTCCTCACATCCAGGCCAGTTCAAGATTGTTGATGAAATTGTTCCAATTGTGCCTAGTCCTTCACCCGCAGGTCTTCATGTGGATCAGCTACACTTTCCTGAAAAGCAATCATCTGCAGTAGGTATCGAATCATCTAAGGTTATGCTTCCTCCCCCTGCTCTCATTCAGGTGACGCTGCCAGAAGCTCCTTTCCATGACATTGCTCGTCGTGACATCACATCTGGGGAATCTATCCCTTCGAGCAACCACTCTTTGATCCGATTGGGGCCTTAGATCATCAGTCAAGATTCGAGCGACTCCGTTGCCTCTAGCCCGGATGCAAACCACTTCACTGTTGGAAATTCATTCCCTTGGTGGCAAGTGGGGTAATTGTTGGTGCCTGTGTGGAGATTTTAATATCATTAGATTTCCTCAAGAAAGAACGGGCATTTCTCAATCTTCATCATCATGCGGCAGTTTTCTGATTGTATCGCTAACCATTCGTTGGTGGATCTCCCAGTGTCAAGGGGTGAATTCACTTGGTCTAAAGATCACGATAGCTCTTGCCTCTCTCGCATAGATTTCTTGTTTCACCTGAGTAGATAGAGACTTTCTCCGGCTTCCATGTTACGATGTTCCCTAGGCCGACTTCTAATCATTAGCCTTTGGTGCCCGATACTTTTGACGAATCTTGGGGGCCATCCATTTCCCTTTAAGTTCTGTAGGATCAATGAAAAGAGTTTTAAGGATCTAGTTGCAAATTGGTGGGCCGAATGCAACCCGACAGGTCGGAAAGGCTTTATCCTCTCCGAGATACTCAAATTCCTGAAAGGCAAGTTGAAAAGTTGGCGCCATTCGTGTTTTGTGTCCTTATCCGAATCTCATGCAACCCTCCTAAATGGCATCAATCAAATAGATATCAGTGTTAGAAAACCAATACTTGATAACATTCTTGAGGTAGAATTCACTCTCAAAAGTTAGTCGTTGAGAGGAAGGTTTCCCAAGTGTTATATGGAGTCATTGGTTTCTCAAATTAAATGATGTGAGACTTTTTGTCACTTCACAACCAGTGAGCAATCGGGAAACCTTTCTTAAGAAGATCATCTGTTGCGGCAAAATCTCCAAGATCAGTATCGTGCAAGTGTATCCAAGATGAAGTGAAACGGAAGCAGCAGTCCCATGATTGGTGGATTAAGGAAGGTGATAAAAACACAATTTTTTCATGCCATAACCTCAACTCACAAGCATGTCAACCGTATTTAGTCTCTCCATTGATGACACTTAGGTTGTTGACAAGGACAGAGTCAACTCCTCCATTATCAACTTTTATCAAGATCTATACTCCGTCAACCCTTGGGAGAGACTGCCTATCATAGGCTTACCCTTCAAGACTTCACTCACACAAGATGTTTCCCATCTCGAAAGACCTTTTTTTTCTGAAGATGAGATTAAATCGGTGGTTTGGGATCTTGGTGAGGATCAAGCCCTGGGCCAGGCGGGTACCCTTTAGCTTTCTTCAAGATTTTCTAGGAGGTTGTCAAGCGTGAGTTAGTGGATTTTTGTGAGGAGTTCTTCCAAAGGGCCTGACTGTCCAAGGATCTCCAGGCTACTTTGCTTGTCCTTGTCCAGAAAAAGGATGGGGCATCTTCGCCTCAGAGATTTTCGGCCCATCAGTCTCTTAGGCAGTCCATACAAGATCCTAACCAAGCTTCTTGCCAACAGATTGAAAGTTTTCGTGCCCAACTTGGTATCTCTGTTTCAGTCGGCTGATGTTAGGGGTAGGCAGATCATGGAGGTTGTCATCATTGCCCATGAATGCATTGACTCCCAACACAAGCCAAACAGGGAAGGGAGAAAGCTTTTGATATGGGAGCTTCCTTCACTTCGTCCTCTCCAGTATGGGATTTGGAAGAAAGTGGTGCATCTGGATAGCTGAGTGTGTTTACACAAACTACTTCTCAATTCTCATTAATGGCTCACCGGGAGGTTTTTTTCCACAGCTCCCGTAGGCTTCGCCAAGGAGATCCCCTATCTCCAGCTTTGTTCATTATGGTGGGTGAAGCTCTAAGCCTCCTCCTCTCTAGAGTAATTGATCTCTCTCCCATCCGAGGATTCAAGATCAGACACTCCTCCCTTTGAGTTTCACCATCTGCAGTTTGTTGATGATACTACCATATTTTGTGAAGCCAGTGAGAACTTTGTTAAGAACCTGAAGGCTATTCTCCGGTCGTTTGAGTTATATTCTTCTTTACATATTAATTACTTAACGAGTGAGATTTTCGACGCCATTCTTAGTGGAAACGAGTTATCCCTCATGGCCAGTCTGATGGAGTGTCATTTTGCCTCACTTCCTTCCTCTTACTTGGGTCTTCCTGTATGTATCGAGACGCCAGGTTTCTCTCTGTGGGAGCCAGTGATTGTTAAATTCAATAAGAGGTTAGCTTCGTGGAGAGCCAAATATCTATCCTTTGGTGGGCGCATAACTTTGTTGAAGTCGGTCCTGTCAACACTTCTAGTCTATTTCCTCTCCACTTTCCAGTGTCCTAAGGTTATCATTTCCTTTGAGAAGATAATGAGAGAATTTCTTTGGGGTAATCAGACAGAAAAGGAAAAGGATCATCTCGTGAGCTAGCAACAAAGTTTGTCTTCCTGTAGAAGTTGGGGGTCCTGGTGTTCCGTCCAATTAAGGAGATCAATCAGGCTTTTCTATCCAAATGGTTGTGGTGGCTTGGGGCTGAAGATGATAGTCCTTGGAAAGATCTTTTGATTGAAAAGTACAGAATTTGGAATCGTGGCAGGGACATCAATCTTGCACCGCGAAGAGCTTTAGGTACGTGACGGGCTATTTGTGCTTTTGTTGCAAGGACTGAACAAGGAATCAGATTCAAAGTGGGTTGTGGGAATCGAGTTCGATTTTGCACAGACACTTGGTGAGGCTTCTCCCCCCTTGAGGATCAGTTTCCTTCTCTTTTTCGCCTTACTCTCTCCCCTGGAGGTTTCATCTCAGGTTTCTACTATCTCTCTGGTGGTCAAATAGTTTGGGATCTTTGCCTCCATAGAAATCTCACCGACTCAAAAGCGAATGATTTTTCTTGCCTCCTAAAGCTACTTTTCTCTCTTCGCATCCGATCTCAAGAAGAGGACTCGGTGGAATGGTGGCCTCACCCCTCCGACTCCTATTCAATTAAATATTTCTACTTTAGAGCAACAAATGCACTTTGGATCTAATAGTTAGCCCAGTGATCTGGTCCTCAAAAGCTCCCCCTCGAGCTATTTGTTTCTTTTGGACTGTGGGATTCGGGAGAATCCTTAACCAGGATAACCTCCTAAGAAGGGCAGGACCCTGGTCAATGAATGCCTTTTCTGTCTTGCGTTAGTTGGGCTTATTCTCCACTGTGCTTTCTCTTCTTCGGTTTGGAGTTTGGTTTTGTGTTATAGTTTTGGCTTTCAATGGTCCATGCCAACTTCTAATGCTCTTTTATCCTTCTTATGGGAGATCCCTCACATTTCCACTAAATGCTCGTTGATGTGGTGTTTAGCCCTTTTTGCCACCATTTGGAGTTTGTGATTGGAACAAAACAACCGCGTCTTCAGGGATAGCGCCGAGCCCTCAAGGTATCTTCCAGTGAATTTTGGCCAAATGCACTGCATGGGCTTCTTCTCTCCCTAACTTCCAGGACTTCACTATCTCGGACATCTTGAGAGCTTGGAAAGAGTGTCTTGATTTGTATTAAAGTCTAGGCTTTGGGTTCCTGGTTTTATCGGGTGTATTGGGCTCTGGGCTTAGCCCTTTTGCTTTTTTCTGTTTGATGTACTGTGCACTTATGGTGCCTTTTCTTTCTTTAATTAATATATTCACCATTACCATTTAAAAAAAAAAGGTACTCAGTGGAGGCTTTTTACTTGGTTGTCTATAAGCAGGGTCTTTAAAGGAGTGTTGTTGGTAGATTTTTATCTTTGGGAAGGCTGTTTGAGAGATTCTTTTAAAGAGCACGCCCTATGGAGGTCTGGTGATGTGGAGCACCATACGAGTTTCCATATTTAGATTTAGGATTTCCAGCTTTTCATGATTGTATTTTTTCTTTCATTTATTTGTTTAGTCCATTAGTTGGATTAGTTTCGTTTTGTTTAGGGAAATTTAGTGATTTTACATGTAATTAGGGTTTTCTAGTCATTGGGGGTACTTTGGTCTTTGTTTATTTGAGGGTACTTCAGTCTTTTTCATGTTTTTAAGTCATTATATATATGATATAACCCCTCCATACGGAATTGACACTTAATGAATGAAGGATTATTGAAGCAAAAGAAACTCCTTTGCTCCATGAAAATTGAACATCCCCCATGGTGAGAAATCAAGGTTGCCGTGGTGGAATTCACAAAGGCGAGAAGCCTTCCTTTATTTTCCATGTATTTTCTATCAATCTTCTCCTCTCTTTTCTTTTCTTCTTCTCTCTATCTTAGCCATACCCTAACCGAACCGCCATCCTCTTGTTGTTGTCCCACCCTTTTCCCATCTTGTTGCTGTCCCAAAATCGTCCTATTGTTGTCCCAGACCTGTCCTAGAACAACCCCTGTTTACTATCCAGAACTCGCCCCAGAGCTGTCCAGATCCGTCCTGACCCGTCCCAGATCATCCAAACTCGTCCCAAATTATCCAAAACTCGTCCCAGACCCGTCCATTTCATTTCCTGGTACCGCTACCCTTCCTTCATTTGGTTTGGTAAGTTATATAATTGTTTACATTTGATTTCCAAGAATTGCTTTAATTATTTGCAGTAAATTTATATTATTGAACTGTAAATATTAATTATAATTTAATTTCAGGCCATTTTAGATTTAGGATGTATTATTTTTATCCCCTTTTAATCTTTAGGGAACCACATTAAGCATTTAAACCCTATCCCCTGTCCTGCATCATTTCGTCGTCTCCTTCTAAGAGGGTTTTCATGTTTAATGTCGAAGGAGCGGCTAGGGGTTAGTTGAGGCCAGCTGGTATAGGGGGTTTGGTTCATAATTTTTACCCATTGGAATTAGAGATTCTAATGAGACTAAATTGTTAGGAATCAGAAGACCACTCTTACTGTGGTGGGAGGACAGACAGGGGCTGGTGAGCTAATTATTGAGGGGGATTCGGAAAATGTAATTAGATGGGCTAGTGGAAGGAAAAGACCTCCATGGAGGTTGATACCAGTAATTAGAGATTTGGGAATTACGTTCTTCGTTGAGATCTACTAATGGCATTGCCGACATTTTGGCTATGCTAGGAATGGATGGAAGTGAAGCTATTGTAGGCCTTTTTTTTTATTTTTAGTCTATTCTTTGGGGTGATCCTTTTCAGGGATGGCTTTGTTTGATCTTGGAAAGTGTGGGTATAAGCCTCTTATACCTTTTGATATTATCGTTGTACTCTTTTACGTCTTTAATAAAATTTGTTATTGTTTCAAAAAAAAAAAGTAAAGAAACAACATTAAAAAAGGATATATTTGATTGCCAACTTGTCAATACAATTACTATGGTTTTTATCAGGTCAAGGATGGGTTCTTTTTCAATGTTCACTCAGATCGTATTAATGTTTATCACTTAGTTAAAAAAGTGCTTTGTATAGTTCAGTTACAACTTGACCTGATGTGCAACAATTGGGTATTAAAGGCATCATTAGAATCGTAGTTGAGAATCAACATATATTAAATAGAAAATGATGCGGAGCATTTTGGAGCATATGATTCTATCATTTTTATTTTTATTACTTATTTGATTTGATGTATTTTTTATTTATTTATCTGAGGGTATTTTGTTTTATTTTACATTTAAGGGTATTTTCGTCATTTTGTTGGTGTGTTTATTATAAATACATTGTAAGCCTCTTTAGGGCAATCAGTTTGATGAATGAAATTATTGAAGTTTTCTTCCGCTTGTGCGACGAAATACTTGAGAGCGATTCCTTTGGCGTGAGGCCCTTCTTCCTCTAAAACACATTCTCTTGCCTTCATTCCTTCCCTAGACACCCTCCTTCACTGCCGTCACTCCTAAACACATCCCCTTGGCTGCCGTAACCTACAACTAAGCCCTTTCCTTTGTTTCGTGACTTCTTTTTTCCCAATTGTCTTCCATCTCTTGCACAACATTGGCCGGACCCACCTTTTGTCATTTATCCCACTCCATTTACTCATTTACCCCTTTCTTTTATATTTTATTTATCATGTGCCACCCATCTAGCCTATCATTAGCCGTTTAAATCCATTTACGACATCCTATTCCTAGTATTTGCATGTTTATTTGTGGTAAATTTTATATTCATTAATTGCATATGTTAATTGGGATTTAATTTCAGCCTATTTTAGTTTTATGGTGCATTATTTTCATCCCTTTTTATCTTTAGGTACCACATTTAGGCATGTAGGGTCACCCTATTAGTTGTCCTTCATCAAATTGGTATCAGACCCAGGTTCAAGGTGTTTTCTTAAACATCCACGGTCTTAGATTTACATTTAGTAAAAAAAAAAATTAATTAATTAATTAAAAAAATATATTATTTTTACTTATTTTTGTCGTCATAGCGTCTAGCAAGGTTGGGATGTTTTCTTAAACGCCCACGGTCTTAGATTGCATCCTTTTTTTAAAAAAATAAAAATAAAAAAATATTGCATTTTAAAAAAAAATAAAAATTAAAAAAAATTGCAATTTTTTTTAAAAAAAAAAAATCAATTTTGTTATCATGGCATGTAGAATCTAGGACACAACATTTAGAATCCTCTAAGAGTTATGTCAGGAGAACCAATGCCACCTTCGGCTATTCAACTCCTTGCCCAAGTAGAATTCGTAAAAGTGTGACCGGCTTAAAGACTGATGTGGCTGATTTGAAAACAAAGTTTGGAGTACCTTCATCTACACCGCACACTCACATATTGCATGCTGAAATTAACTCTCAAATTAATATAAGCAATGAAGAATATAAGTTTGTTGTAGATAATCATTGTGGATCCAAAGAATCTGATGTGGATGATCATGCGGAGGACCTCACACCTTGTCTAGGTCAAAAACCTTCACTTCTAGACCCCACCCCACATCAGCATGATCCTGTCCCACATATTGTCCTTCCTGACCAGCCTATTGGCCTTCCGGACCCACCAACAGCTACACCATTGGACCCAACCTCACCTCATTGCCTTGAGTCTCTTATTAGCCTACCTAATCCAGTAGATGACCCATGGTCTGCACCTATACAACCTACTCAGTCTGTACCTTCCTCGCCACCTAAGAGAAAAAATAGAATTTATCCTGGTAGAGGAAGATGTTTCCATCACTGCTACAGGACACCACCTATATCCTGTGACACGGAATACTAAGTCCATGACTGGTGCCACTTGGTTGACCGCGAGAGAGCTTCAACGACTTGCTCCGAATCTACTGGAGAGATCTCATAATCTTGTTTCAACGGAGGAGTACATTGTTCACACTTTTCTACTACCGACACCCAGAGCTGCTCGTGACATCCACTTTGGTTTCCGAGTATACCATCGATGACGAAGGAGAGCTGATCCTGAATCCTCATTGTGCCTCGATTGATACCCTGCTTGGTTGACATGTGAAGACCTCATGTGTGCGTGATTACACTATGAAGACCCCACACTGAGAAGACGCGTGCGTGAGAAGATTAATGTCTTTTCATCTGTTTGAACTCGAAATCAAATTCTTTTCAGATGGGGAGATTGATGCGGAGCATTTTGGAGCATATGATTCTATCATTTTTATTTTTATTACTTATTTGATTTGATGTATTTTTTATTTATTTATCTGAGGGTATTTTCTTTTATTTTACATTTAGGGATATTTTCGTCATTTTGTTGGTGTGTTTATTATAAATACATTGTAAGCCTCTTTAGGGCAATCAGTTTAATGAATGAAATTATTGAAGTTTTCTTCCACTTGTGCGACGAAATACTTGGGAGCAATTCCTTTGGCGTGAGGCCCTTCTTTTGGCGTGAAGCCTAGCGTGAGACTACCATCCTTCCATCTTCTTCAGATACTTCTTCTTCTTCCTTCTCTCTCTATTTTCTCTTCTTCTTCTCCATCCTCTTTGTTTTCCTTTTGATTTCACAAACCCAACAGCCCTTTCCAGTTGCCTCTACCCCTAAGGCCCCTTTGGGTCCCGCCACCCCTTCCCTAAGCCCCTATTGCTGCCATGAACCATTAACCCTCCCCCTGTAAGTCATTTTAAGCCCTCCTACACTGTTGTTCCTCATCCCTTTCGCCAAATAGCCATCGTCCTTGCTGCAGCAGCCTCTAAAACCCATTGTCTTGCCTTCATCCCTTCCCTAGACACCCTCCTTCACTGCCGTCACTCCTAAACACATTCCCTAGACAACTAAGCCCTTTCCTTTGTTTCATGACTTCTTTTTTCCCAATTGTCGTCCGTCCCTTGCACAACATTGGCCGGACCCACCTTTTGTCATTTATCCCACTCCATTTACTCATTTACCCCTTTCTTTTATATTTTATTTATCATGTGCCACCCATCTAGCCTATCATTAGCCGTTTAAATCCATTTACGACATCCTATTCCTAATATTTGTATGTTTATTGGTGGTAATTTTATATTCATTAATTGCATATGTTAATTGGGATTTAATTTCAGCCTATTTTAGTTTTAGGGTGCATTATTTTCATCCCTTTTAATCTTTAGGAACCACATTTAGACATTTAGGGTCACCCTATTAGTTGTCATGCGTCAGAAAAACTTTCACCAAATCTCAGAGTTAACTCTATGAAGGGTCTTTGTGCAATCTTTTAAACCAAAATTTCTAAACTATGAGAAACTAATTAGGCACATAAAATGAGCACCTCAATCTCACATGATAGAAAATGTGGGCAAGACAAAATCATTCTAACAGACCTGGAAAATTTGATGCAGCACTAGCAAAATGGTAGGATTTCATATCAGGGGCATCACACTGCAAATTGAGGCTGACGGGTGATAGAAACGGCAGTCAACTCGACGGCAGACTCCCCGAAGAAAATCACGACAAACTTCTACTTGGCCATCGTTCACCTGCAAAGAACAAAAAATGGTAAATGAGTTGCCAGATCACTAAAGATGCAAGGAAGTAGAGAGCAAGGAGAAGGAAAAAAGACTAATGTATAAACTATAGTAAAATTAATATCCAGAGAAGAGAAAGGACAGTATAAAAAGTATTAGTCAAGATAACTGATAAAATGCACCTCAGTACGGTGATCAGGATGGGCATATTTACAGTATAGACGGAGACATTTTCTCTCGAGGAAGTCCTTGCACACAGGTAAAGTTCCGTGATCTGTGAAACATCATTGTATTAGCAAATGAGAGAGAGAGAGAGAGAGAGAGAGAGAGAGGATACTATGCCCACATTGAAACTACCAACACAAGGTAACAATTAACAAAATACAAACTTACTGCTATTTGTTCATAAGCCTAGATATCAACCTATTTTTTATATAGACATTTCCCGCTAGGTTCCATTAACAAAAGAGAGAGAGAGAGACAGAGGATACTATACCCACATTGAAACTACCAACACAAGGTAACAATAAACAAAATACAAACTTACTGCCATTTGTTCATAAGCCTAGATATCAACCTATTTGTTATATAGACATTTCCCGCTAGGTTCCATTAACAAAAGAATTACTTGCAACAGAAGTCACTTTCATCATGAGATATGTCCACAGGCTAACAAAAAAGTGAGAGGGTATAAATGACTACAATTATATAATAACACTTACCCATGTGCAGGGTTCTTCCAATGTCTCACCAGCATTCCCAACACATTTCACAAACCTCAAGAAGGAACCGTGGTTTACAATGTAAACCTTAAAGAAGGTAGTTGAATAGATAGTATTTTACATTGGAAAGATTCAATGCACGGGGAAAACTACAACTGATGGCACATCCAGTTGACATAATAGCAGTAATCAAAGTGTCCATTTGGTTCTCTCCACTTTTTATAGGCCAACTATTGACGATCACATTTATCAAGTGACCCTTTGTAATACAGATTGTACATTTTTAAGTGACCAACAAAATCCACATGAAAAAAAAAAAAAAATCAAAATGGTATGATACTATGATCATTTTGAAGTGACTCTTTGGAGACATAAAATGTATAGTTGGCCAGTGAACCAAAGAGGGATGTATTGAGCCCTTTTAAAGAAAGCTGCTCTAAAGAACTCATTTCATGCACATTTCTTTTTTCTTTTCTTTTTTTGAGCGGTAACAAAGAGAATATTATTAAAGAAAAACATTCAGTACAAGAAAAAGGCCTAAAAGGTATAGACCATCCAGAACAAGAAAGAAAAACAAGCAACAATAAGAACTCAAAGTCAACAAAAACTCCAAGTGAGCACGGAGGTCCATCATGCATAATCCAAAAAGCCCCTTCTTCAAATGTGGAACACCTAAAGATATGAACAAAGGAAACCTCTAGTCCCCTAACCAGTGCCTGATAACCCTAACAGTGGTAATCAGTCTTCAGGGAGGTCGCTTCAAACCTTTCGCCCATTTTATGGCATTTACCAAATCTCCCTTTATAATTAATTTACCACCACCTAGACCTACTCAAATGGACAAAGCTCTCCTAATACTAAAGAGCCCAGCTTCATTAGAATCTCTAGTCCCTACTAATATTGTGAATACCACGGATGTCTGGACATTGTGATTCTTGAGTACGCCCCCTATACCCACCGGACCCAATTTACCCCTAGAGGCTCTATCGACATTGAATTTCATGACCCCTTGAGCATTTCACTCCAAACATGATGCAACACTGAAACTCAAGGCACAACATTTCAGACAATAATGAGGAAGTCTCCCTAAGAGGTCATGAACATGCAAATCATCCAAGAAGATCTCATTGCAACCCATATCTTATGAAAGCCATTAATTCATGGCTTAGAACAGTTAATGTCCACTTCCAACCTCAATAAAATTTCTAGAATTTTATGGACTCGAAAATTTTCTCAACACATCGTATTAAATTTCGACTTCTCTAGTTATTTCCAATAATGGGATTACAAACTTGCTACCATTCTCTACACTTGGCTTAACAAGAAAACATTGTGAATGATATCGAGTATTTCACAATGCCAAGAATTGTATTGGAGCATCAAGATCCTTCTCTCAATCAAAAAAAAAAAAATCCTAAATAACATGAGTTGAGGCTGCAACTTCTACAATTATGATAGTCTAAACTTGTGAACTCGAAGGTTTTAGAGCAGTAGACTTCTTGGGAAGGTTGCCTTAGCAGGGGGGCCAAAGAAATACAGAGTCCAAACTCCATGGCATCCCCCTCAAGCAGGTACCTTTAAATTTAATGTCGATGGGGCTACCAGAGGAAAACTAGACACGGCCGGTATAGGAGGTGTGTTGCGTGATTGGAACGGGAGGACATCGGTAGCTTTCTCAGAATCCATAGGACAATGAGATTCTAACGAGGTAGAACTTATCAATATTAGGAAAGTGTTGACCATTTGGTCTTCAATAGGAAGGGGCAAATTGATCATTGAAGCGGACTCTACAAATGCAATGAAGTGGGCGGCAAGGTTAAAAAGACCTCCATGGAAAATGATCACAATAGTAAGAGAAATTAGAGCGTTATGTTCAGGAAGAGAGATTACTTTTGCCACGGTCAGGAGATATGCAAATGGGATCACTGGCTTCTTCACCAAAAGTTGGGTGGATTCTAATACTACTAGAGTGTTTTATCTATGAGATCTTTTGGAGAGATTGGGTTTTTGCTTCCTTTTTTTTTTTTTTTTTGAATGGTTAATATATTAATAAAAAGAGCCACCAGAGGTGCAAATATAAAAACAAACTGAGGCAACAACAAAGAAGCAAAAACCCAATCCCAAGAACACCCGCAGGACGCACCAAACTAACAAGCAAACTCTACAAAAAAGAACTGCAATGTCAATAAAATCTTTCCAGGCTCGTAAGATGTCATTGGTAGAGATATTTCTGAATTCCGAAAGAGAGGAAGCCTATGAGGCACACTGGGTAAAAACTCTTCTCAAACTGCTTCACTTAATTCAGCGCAATCCTTAAAGATTCGGTTGTTATGTTCCCACCATAAGCTCCATGCTACGGCGAAAAGAGAAAGGCGCCAAGGGGAGAAGCATTTTGGAGGAACCGAAATAATGTCCCAAGCATAAAATAGCTCGGCCACAGTAGTAGACATAAGCCAATGCACACCGAACTTCTCTAACACAGAATTCCAGACTGCATAGGAAAAAGAGCAGTGTATGAGCAGGTGATTCGTCTCTTCAGAAGCCTGAAGACAGAGAGGGCAGGCATTGACAAGGATTCTTCCTTTTTTACGCAAATTGTCTTGGGTCAGAATTTTCCCCATACCGGCAGTCCAAAGGAAGCAGATTGCATGAGGCAGAGCTTTGGAAGTCTAAATACCTGGGTTGACACAAGCCTGAAGAGCCACCCGATTGTTCCAGTGGAAGAAAGACTTTACAGAGAAGCAACCAGTCCTGTTCGGCCACCACACAAAGCAATCCTCAGTAGAGAATCGGATCTGGTAGGAAGAAAGGATGAGAAGAAGCTCAGAGAAAGCATCAATCTTAGAGGCAGAAAGGTTGCGCCGAATCAAGATCCCAAACAACCTGACCATTGCAAATAGAGTAGGAGTCTGAAACACCATCTGGCACCTGAGATAGGCGATAAATAGAAGGGAACCAAGATGCCAAAGGGTTTTCTTCTGTTAGAAGGCATTATTTGTACTTTTGCACTCTGCTCTTTTCTTTCTAGCTATCTTGGGGTTTATGTCTCTTAGACCCTTTGATGTCATATTTTTTCTACTTGTCACTGCTAAAAAAAAAAACTTGCAAGCTACGGGCTCTTTTGAGTATCTAAAATTTATTGAAAGCAAGCCTTGCAATAAATCTGCATGTATAAGACAGGAACAAAAAACAGAAACTCTCCACTAATGCGACAATGAACAAAGGCTAGTAAAATTATAAGGCTATACATGTGAGGCACAAAACACAGAGAATCAGATGCTTTATACAAAATTACGAGGTTATACGCACCAAATAACATACAAGATACAAGGAAAAATCAATTCTTCTAGAACATACCATTTCCAGATTCAAGGTGAGAATTGGAATACTTTGTAGGTGCTCCATATTGCTGCAAACAAAGCACATCTTAGAAAGACAAGAAAAAGTTGCATGGAAACAAAGATGATTTTTATTCTCTTAATACCATTAAAGCTAATACACCCATTTTCCATTTCTAAAATTGTTATATTTATCTCCATATTCCACTCATTTTCCCTTTATTCAGTACAGTGCTCAGATTAAGTTGAAGAATAAACTGATCATGCATTCATGCAGTACCAATCAGCACAATAGTTTAAAGAACAACCAGGCATTACAGAAACAAATAAATAATAAAACTGATGAAGAGTATGCAAAATTGGAAGCTACTAACAAATATGCTAGGAGTGACAAAGGAACATAACAGACACACGACAAAAGGAAATTCAAGAGCGTGAGAAAAGCAAAGGTCCCAAGTGCTACACTTTAACACCATTTCCTTAGACTTCTGGTTTCTGATCATTTTCCTGTTCTAATCAACACTGCCATCATCAATTGGGTCCGAAGCCTTTTCAGGTTAATAATGCTTGGCTTGAGGTGCTGGGATTCATGAAGATGGTGAGGGGATGGTGATCTCAGTTTCAAGTCCAGGGTTGGGCATGTTATGTGCTCTAGAAGCTTCAGACGTTATAAAGCAAATCTTAAGGAATAATAGGTCAGTCTCCATAGTTGTGGAAGAGAAGAGGAGGGCGCTTAATGAATGGGATCGCATCAAAGAGGAAAGAGTCTCACTTACAGAAAAAAGAAGAAGAAAGAATTGAAATATAGACTGAGAGAGCTTTTGAAAAGAGGTAGATTGGAGGCAAAATCTCAAGGGTTATGGCTCAAAGAGGGGGACAGGAACAAACAATTCATCCATGTGGTGGCTAGTGCAAGACGAGGAGTCAGGCAAGTGCAAGAAGAAAACTCAACACAACAAAGCACAGGTACAAAACAGGTGTTAGATTAGAAGAGCTCTTGGTGATAAATAACGAAGTCAAGGATTACTTTAGCAAGCTATTTTTAGCATCTTGATGTGACAAACCTCTTTTGGATGCCCTATCCTTTGAAAGAAATGAGGATGGGTGCATTGTTTGGCTGGAAATGCCTTTTGAGGTAAAAGAACTCAAAGAGGAGATAGATGGCTTCAAAGGAGACAAGGTTCCCGGGCCTAATGATTTCAATTTCAGATTTATAAAGATGTGCTGGGTCTCCATGAAGGTGGTTTCAGAGTTCCATAATAGAGGGATTTTGAACAATGCAGTTAAACTCACTTGGATTACTCTTATCCCCAACAGTCCAAAGGAATTGGCTCACTGTAGACCGATCAGCTTAGTGGAATGCATCTAAAACCAAGTTGAATGCGTGCGGTGCAGGTGGTAATGTTGGATTCCAACGTGGGTGCATGTGATAATGTTGGATTCCAACGTGAGTGCAACGCATCACACTTAGCGATCCAAAAAAATAGGATATGAGGAGGACACAACACCATATTTAAGTAAGTTTAAATATAAAATTTATTTTAAATGAAAACAAGGTATAAAAATAAGTGAGAAAATAATGTAATAATTTTATGGGTGCAAGTCTCTCTCTCAGGTATCATGGAGAAGGGTTGAGAGCAACAGGGAGCGGCAACAAGTTGGGAGATGGCCTGGCAATGAAGATGGTGACGGATTGCAAAACGTGGCTTACAAGTCTCGGAAGATCCCAAGGAGGTGGAGGTTTGATCACCTTTTTTTGTCTAATCTCCCAAAAAGGGTGTCAACAAATTAGTTGTTCTCGGTTTTCAACAAATGGGTATTGGTGAAGGATGTGTCTCATAAGACAGATGCAAAAGGAAGAATCTTCGTCCTTCTCTGGATGGCAAATGGACTGCAAGTTAAGAGGGTAGGTAGTTCTAGGCTTGAATTGGTTACTGGTTAGAGGGCCACAGGCTGCTGGTGCAATTATCAAGTCGTAGTTCAATTGAAAGGGAAATTCATGAAATTCTTTTCAGAGAACAAAACATGGGCTGTGCAAATAAAACTAGGAGAAGGGGAGGGAAGGGGAGGGAGGGATCATTGGGGATAGGTATGTGACGTAAGTTTCATTTCAAAACAATGAAGAAATAACAAAATAACAGTGCATCTTTACCTGATGTACTCCATTTCGATGAGTTGAAACATGAGAGTACCGACAAGTTCTGCGTTCACACTTCCCACGTAAAAAATCCTGGCAAACCTTTCATAGAAAAAGAATCATATGATTTTGAGAAAAAAAACAGCCCAAGATATAGATGTTGTTTATAGGAGAGAAAATAAAACCATTTGTTCATCAACAAATGGAGCTATAGCAATATCTTCTTAGCAAATTAAAAGTGATAAAAATAGCATCAGCTACACATTATAGACTATATAAATAAATCAATGAACATATCAGTAAATTGTTCTAAAAAGATTGAACATGACTAAAGTACCATAAAAGGGAGCAGTATGACCGAGGCCAACTCTTGTTTTTTAGTGATCTGGTACTGAATGAAGTACCCTTGTATTTATTGAAATACTACTTTAGAACTTTGATGTGGAAACCTAGAAGAAAACATTGGGGTATTATTTCTATGCTTGAAGTCATAACATGGAAAACCAAATAACCAATATGACTAGCTTGAGCTTGGCTTGAATGTCAAGCTGAACGAAGACAAAGCAGCATGAACATAGTTCAAGTTTTTTAAGTCAAGCCCAAGCCTAACCTATCAAGCTCGGGCTTGGCTTTTCTTCCCAAAAAAAAGATAAAAAATAAATTGATTGAGGATTCAAACACTATATTTTCAATATTTATTATGTAATGTAAATACAGATACATGCAAGTATATATATATATATATACACAGATCAATAAATAAAGACATCCATCTTACACACCAGGTGAGCCAAAATCAAGCCTAGCTGAATCGAAGGACCTAACTTCGGCTCAATTTGTTTATTCATGAGCTGAGCTCGAGGTTAGCCCCATTTGACCAACCAGGCAGGGTTGCACCTTGAGCATGGCTTGTTTGTTCACAAGCCAAGCTCAAACTAGAGTTTAATCCAACAAAGCTGAGCTAGCTTGCATGCCAGTTTGGCTTGTTTATGGCCCTATTTCCAAGCAAAGAAGGAAATAAAAAAAAAAGTGATAGTTCCATCTTTACCTCAGGTTCTGCACTGCTTCCACGAGTTGACACATGAGAGTACCGACAAGCTTTGCGTTCACACTTTCCACGTAAAAAATCTTGGCAAACCTTTCATTTAAAAAAGGAAAAAAAGAAAAAAGAAGATCACATTGTCTTGTTAAGGGGGGAAGGGAAACAAGTAGTGACAAACAAGTTGTCAACAAGAACAAAAAAGAAAAAGCCATTCTCATCTAGAAATGTAGGTATTCTGCTGTTTATTAGCAAATCAAAAACAACAAACGAATAGCATCAATCCCCTAACCACATTACATGCAAACATAAATAAACAAACAAACAAAGCATTAGAACAATCGCATTAGGTTTCATCACTAGGAAGATACATATCACAGCTTACATTAATAACATACAGTAAATTGTTTTGTAGAGAGTTAACATGACTTTAGTGAGCACAATTCTTTTATCTCTTAATCAGTGGCTTTATTGTGATTTAAACAAATGAAATGATACACCCGCACATCTAATTCTATTACTGTGCGCACCTAGGCATAGGGCCCACTAAATGGGGTGGTGATGCGTTTGTCGAAAAGGTCTTTTGGTTGAGTATGTGGCCCACCAAAAACCATGTTGATTCGATTTCAAGCCATGTTTTTTTGAGCTCTCCAATATTGTATCACTTTTAAGTTATTTTTTAATTCCTATACTTTGTGTCACTTAAAAACATGATTGATCTAATCATGGTAATTTTTGGTGGGCCAATTACTCAAGCAAACACTTCCAATTGACCCATGACAAGCCCATTTGGTCAGTCCCATGCCTAGGTGTGCATAGTATATTGTGCGACCCGATGTGCAAGTGACTGGCTTTTTTAAACAAAATATAGTATCTCTCGAAATATTGAAGTCTCAACATTTCGACATGGGAACCCAACACAAAATACCGGAGCATCATTTTTGTGATTGGGGTCTTAAACAGGCCCAACAGAGATAAGGCTAGCTTGAGATTGGCTTGAACATATATGGAGCCAAGCCAATATAGGGCGAACTTGAGTTTGGATTGCATGTTTGTTTAGTCAAGCTCGAGCTTGAGTTGTCAAAAGTTAATTGAACATTCAAACTCATATTTCTTAGAGATCAAACTGAGCATAGTCCATTTTTAGCTTTCAATGGTGCACATCAAGCATAAGCACGAATCAAGCTCAATCCAAGAAATATGCAGTATATGAGCAATATTTACTATATAATAAAAATATATAACATACATGAGTACATAGATCTAAAGCTGAGTTCAAGTCCAGACAAGACAAAGGAACTTGCTTGGGATTGGCTTGTTTATTCATTAACTGAGCTCGAGCTCAGGCCTAATTTAGTCAAGCCAAGAAGGGCCTAGCTTGAGCATAACTTGTTTATGCACGAGCTGAGCTCGAGGAAGAATTTAATTGAATCGAGCTGAGCAAGCTTGCTTGGCTTGCTTACAACCTATTTCCAACCAACAAATGGAAATGACAAAGCTTTACCTCAGGTTCCACATTTCAGCGAGTTGAAACATGAGATTACCAACAAGCTCTATGTTCACACTTCCCACATAAAAAATCTTGACAAACCTTTCATAGAAAAAGAATCACCCCATTTTGATAAGAAAAAGGAAGCAAAATAAATCAAGATATGACATTCAAATTGTCTACAAGAACAAAAATAAAGTCATTCTCTCATCAATAAACATAGTCACAGTGATACTTGTTAGCAAATTAAAAAATGATATATGAATAGCATTAGTGCCCCTTCCTTGCCAGCCCTCACAGGAAAAACAGACAAACCACGAAAGGAATACATCATTCATATTAGGCTTAATCACTAGGAAGTTAATTTTTTTTTAAATGAAACAAACGATTTGTATTACTAAAGGGAAAGAATATACAAGGGAAAATGGGAGAAGCAAATAAATCAGTGAAGTTACAGATTATAGCTCACATGAATAAACTACTGAATATATCAGTAAGTTGTTCTATAAAGAGTGAGCATGACTTCAATATTGTAAGAGATTGTAAATGAGAGCCCAATTCTTTCGGTTTTTAGCAGGTATATTGTAATTTTAACAAAGTATAATTGTATTTCTTGAAACATTAGAGTCTACGATTTTGATGTTGGAACTTGGAACCTAAAAGAAAATGTTGGAGCAATATTTTTATGATTGGCATGTTAAAACGGCCCAGACAGTCAAGGACTAGCTTGACTTTGAATATTTTTCGGACCAGGCTAATAGGGGGCCAACTTGAGCTTGGGTTGAATGTTTATTGAGTCAAGCTCAAGCTAACCCATCAAGCATGAGCTTGAATTACCAATAGTTAATTCAGCATTCACTCTCATGTTTGCTTAGAAATACAGAAAAACATGTAGACAGCCAGTACAAGCAGTCAAGCATATACACATACATCCACATTACGCAAGCTGAGCTTGCCTAGACAACCGTAGGCCCTAACCTCTCTTTTTTATATGGGGGTGTGTGTGGTGTGTGTGTGTGTGTGTGTGTGTGAGAGAGAGAGAGAGAGCCTGTGTAAACCGCTTCGCAAAAGCAACGAAGGTAGAGATAAAGGGCCTAGCTTGGGCTTAGCTTGTTATATTGCCTGAGCCAAAGGCAAATTTAGACTAGGGCCTAGAAAATGAGCCAAACTCAAGCTCAGGCCTAGTTTAGTAAAGCAAGAAACGGCCTCACTTAGCATGACTTGTTTATTCACAACCTGAGCTTGAGCTAGAGTTTAATCAATTGACTTGCATGCCAGCTTGACTTATTAATGGCCATATTTTTTTTTTTTTTGAAAGTTAACTTCAATTAAAGAAAAGGAATTTTCAAGCAACAATAGGAAATAACAAGTCGTAGTTGCATCTTTACCTCTGGTTCTACATTTCCATGAGATGAAACATGAGAATACCGACAAGCTCTACGTTCACACTTTCCACGTAAAAAATCTTGGCAAACCTTTCATAGAAAAAGAATCATATCATTTTAATAAGAAAAAGAACCAAAACTAACAAGATGTGACATACAGGTTGTCCACATGAATGAAAAATAAAGACAATCTCTCATCCACAAATTAGCAACATGCCTAGCATCAAAGAACAATTGTATTAGGTTTCATCACTGGGAAGATGCCCCTTTTTGGGAAATTGTCCTCTATCCAACACACAAATATTCTTCCAACAAAAAGAAATTAAAAATATAAGGTTTCCTACATGTGTAGGCATAGCACATGCCTAAAACTAGTGTTGTTGGTTTTTTTAGATGATATAAGAAATTTTTATTTAGAGAGCGAGAGAGAACAAAGTGTTACAAGGAAAATGAGGAAAAGGAAAAAAAGAATGGAAGAGAAGGGAAGAAAAGAGAGAGAGAGAGAGAGAGAGAGAGAGAGAGAGAAAGATAAATTCCCTGTGTTGTATTTCTTGTGTTTAATCGAAAGAGAATACACGTATATATAGAATACAGAGAGCAAATCAAGGTGAGCAAAAAAGAAAAAGAAGATTAGTTACAATCAATGCAATCTAAAGGTCACATGCACATATAAAATGTGAAATACTACAACATTTACAACACTCTCCCTCAAGCTGATGCGAAGATATCTATTAAGCCCAGCTTGCTTATGACATTATCAAGTTGTGATCAAGAGATGACCTTGGTGAGCATATCTACAAGTTGATCCTTGGTTGCAACTAAAGAGTGAAAATCTGATCTACAGAAACATGATAGCGAAAAAAAAGTGACAATCAACTTCAATATGCTTTGTGCGCTCATGGAACACAGGGTTGGATGCAATGTTGATGGCGGACTGATTATCACAAAACACCAATAATGGTCCAAAGGAGGCAAACCCCAACTCAACTAGAAATTGTTGGAATCATAGTAATTCACAGGCAATATTGGTCATGGCACGATATTCAACCTACGCAATAGAACAAGCAACAACACCATGTTTCTTGCTACCCCAAAGATCAGATGAGATCCCTAGAAAACAGAATATCATGCAGTTGAACGACAATCATCAAGAGAGCTAGCACAATCAGCATCTGATTAACTATGAATGGCCATTTGAGAATGGTGTTTATAAAATAATCCTCGTTCAGGATGAGCCTTAAGATAACGAAGAATCCAAAGAATAGCTTGAAGATTGCCATCACCCGGGGCATGCATAAATTGACTTACCACTCCAATAACATAGGATAAATCTGGCCTGTAATTGTGAGATAAATAAGTTTACCCACTAGTTTATGATAAAATGTGGGATCATCTAATGGAATTCCATCTAAGGCAGAAAGCTTAGTATTGACATCAAGAGGAGTGATTGTTGTCTTGCATCCAGAATTTCCTGCATCCTGTAAGAGATCTAAAGCATATTTTCTCTAAGAAAGAGAACGCTCTTTAGAAGAAGAAGCAACCTCAATCCCGAGATAATAGCGGACTGGTCCCAAATTTTTTATATAAGAGGAGTGTCATAAATGGTCTTTGAATGCAGTAATAGATGGACATCATTTCCAATAAGAACAATATCATCACCATAAACAACAAAAAGCATCACAATAGAGTCAACACGGTAGATAAACACAAAGTGATCTGTCTAACAGTGAGAAAACCCATACTCCAATAAGGCATTACTGAATTTGTCAAACCATGACCGTGAAGACTACTTGAGACCAAAGATAGCATTCTTGAGTTTGCAGACCAACCCTTGCTCCCCCTGTTGCACAAACCCGAGAGGTGGAAGCATGTAAACTTCTTCTTTTAAATCACCATGGAGAAATGCAATGTTTGACATTTGACTGACGAAGAGGCCACTGATGCGCGGCAACAATGGATATCAAGATCCAAACAGATGTGATTTTGGCCACAGGGGAGAAGGTCTCCTAATAATCAATCCCATAAGTTTGTGTGAATCTAACTCTTTTTTTGAATAGTGTGTGAATCTAACTTTATATCGAGCAATTGAACCATCAGGATTATGCCAGGGAGTGAAAACACAGTTGCAACCAACAGTAGTCTTTTCTAGAGGAAGAGAAACCATCTCCCATGTATGGTTTTTCTCCAGTGCTACCAATTCTTCTTCCATTACTGCCTTCCAGGAGGGATCCCAACGAGTCATATCAATCCTCTTAGGAATATGAGTGTTGTCAAAGGCCGTCAGGAAGTTGCAATAAGATAGAAAGACAGAATGATAGGACACAAATCGATCAATAGGATGGTCAATACATGCACGTTTACCTTTCCGAAGGGCAATAGGAAGTTTGGGTTTAGTAAGAGAAGGATCTAAGCCACTAGCAGATGGTTGTGTGGCGTCATGTTGAGCAGCGAGCTTATGCTTTCTCCTTTAATAAACAATAGTGGGCTTGGAATTTGCAGCGTCATGTTGAGCAGCGAGCTTATGCTTTTTCCTTTAATAAACAATAGTGGGCTTGGAATTTGCAGGACTAGCAGCATCAGTTCTGAGAAGAGGAAGAATTGATAGAAGAGAAGAGTTACACTTAGTTTCATCAAGATAGAGAACGTGTTCAAAAATTGTGACATCCATGGAGACATACGTCTTACCAGTGACAAGATCAAGAGACTTATACCCTTTATGCACCGGCGAATATCCCAAAAATAGACATTTTATAGAACGTTGGGAGAGTTTAATGCCAGATAACAAATAGACAAAACAAGTACATCCAAAGACATGTAAAGGAATGGTGGAAACATGTTTGTGCATAGACACAATATCAATTGGAGATTTTTTGTGCAATACACGTGAAGGCATGCGATTAATTATATAGTATGAAGCTAAAACAGCTTATGGCCAATATGACTTTAGTACATGCATAGTAAATAGCAAACAACAGGCTACCTCAAAAAGGTGACGATTTTTCCTTTCGACAGCACTATTTTGTTGAGGTGTGTAAGGGCAAGAATTTGAGATTCAATTCCATAGTCCTGAAAAATTTGCAAAAATAGAAATGACAAAAACTCCCCCCCCCCCCCCCCTTTTTCTTTTCCTTATCACTTCGCAAAATTTTGATATGATTATCAAATTGGATTTTGACACATTGATAAACGTGCAGAAGTGATAAAAACCCTCAGATTTATATTTCATCATGTATACCTAAGTCATACGTGAAAAATCAACAAAAGTAACAAAATAACGGAAACCAATAAGTGAAACAAGAGGAAACATCCAAACATCAGAGTGAATAAGAGAACAAAATGTATAAGTACTTTTATTAAGTGATAGCAAAAAAGAAAGTCTATGATGTTTGCCATATTGACAACTTTTACACTCAAATTTAAAAATGACAAGAAAGGAACCAATTGCTTCAAAACAGTATGAAATGGGTGCCCTAAACCGTAGTGTACCACACATCCTGAGAAGAGGAGGTAAAACAAGCTTTAAAGCGGTTGCCAACTCGAGGATCGAAAAAATATAAGTCGTTGGCTTCACAGCCACCATTAATCGTTTGCTTCGTGGCCAAGTCCCGGAAGACACAGTGGGTAGGATAAAAATTTACTAAACAATTCAATGACTTAGTAAGGGCACTAACAAATAAAAGATTGCAAGATAAATAAGGAAGAAGTAAGCCAAATGATAAATCAAGAGTAGAGGATACAGAGATAGTCCATTTACCAGCAATATCAGTAAATGACCCATTAAATAACTTAACCTTACCAAGAGAAAGGATGGAGGGCAAAAGGCGCAGTACCTGATTGATCTGTAACAAAAGGGGAACCTCAAAGGATTGAAGATTCTTCAGTTGCAGTTTATCGTGTTGTAAATGCGATATGAGGAGCCTGCTTAGAGGAGGACCAACCATGAAGCTTAAAACTGGAATCCACAGATTGATTGGTCATTTCGCAGTACGTACAAAATCGGGTACCCTTCTTCTTTTGTCCTTTGGTATCCTGTCGGGTATCAATCGGTTCATTCCCTTTAAGAGAGAGGCCTGGTTAGAGACAAGAGTCGACCGATCAACAGGCACAAAGGCAAAAGACATAACCAGACGACACCTTTCATCATGAAGTAATGTAGAATAGACCTCATTGAGGGGCCGAAGAGCGCTTGCTCAAAATTTGAGCTCGAATAGGCTCAAAGTCAAGATTAAGACCAGCCAGTGAGTGAAGGTGCGTTGTTTCTCAACATATTGCTTGTATAATAATGCATCCACAGGATGCTAAAATTTTATAGTCTCCAACTGATCAAATTCCAACCAATAATTGCGCAAATAACTCCCCATGTCGAAGATGAGCAGCATCCTGATATAATTCATAAATGCGACCTAAGTTATCATCATCAAAATATAAGGCTTAGATTGTATCCCATACATCCTTTGCAATAGGTAGTGTATATACCAACCCTCTAACATGCTCCTCCATCGAATAAAAGAGTCAAGTTTGGACCAAGGAATTATTAGCTTTCTATTCCTTGTATTTTGGATCATCCTTTGCAGGCTCAAGGGCAGTACCATCAACATAATTAGTCTTTTGTTTAGCATCAAGGTACATTTTGGCCGAGTGAGACCATTGAAAGTAATTGGTTCATTTAAAATGGTAGTGACGATCTTGCCAATACAAGCTGAATCAAAAGATATGCTACCCATCATGTTTGAAGAATCAGAGGAGGCCATATAATATGCAAAAGAAAGCAGATCTACTACAGTAATCAGCAAAAAGTTGGCCCCTCAATCGGCACCATTCAGTTGGATGAGAAAGAAAAACAAGAGCGACTGAGTAGGAGCAGATAAAATGGTAATCCGGCCCTAAGACTCCAAATTGAAACAAAATCTGGGAAAAAAAAAATCTAGATCCAAGATGTATAGCATCAACAACGGACAATATTGCACCAATAGTGGGCCCTACTGTTAACGAAAGGGAGAGGAAGCTGAAGAGATGAAAACTAGGGCCCTGGGCGACTCCAATAGTGTTGGTTCTAAGGAGAAAGAAGGCTCTTTGCAGCAGATCCGAATCTTAGAAGCCTAAAAATATTGTTCTTGGCGTCCCTGGACGCGAAAACGAGAATGAAGATAAGGGGCCCCACAATGCACAAACGCTAAGAGGATATACGTGTTGTATTTCTTGTGTTTAATCAAAACAGGATACACGTATATATAAAATACAGAGAGCCAATCAAGGCGAGCAAAAAAGGAAAGGAAGATCAGTTATAATCAATAGAATCTAAAGGTCAAATGCACATGTAAATGTGAAATTACTAAAACATTTACAACATAATTGCAAAAAAAGATCCACCTACATAAGTGATCCACATCCAATGACCCCACACCCACTAGGGTCCTACACTCCACAATCACATGACGCTCAAAAGCTAGCTCCCCTTCTTCCCTTTTCTAAACTTATTCATGTAAGAAGTGCATTTCCTAAGAAGATAACTATTAACATAGCTTTCTCTAGCCAACTAAGGCCGCCTCCATGCTCCTCATTTTCAAATTCAAATCCCGGCATCCGGCTTAATTTTATCATTTAAATCACGCCCTACGTTGAGACACCCCTCTTCAGTAAAGCTTGAAGGTCAATCTCCCTTATTTCCTTGGGTAACTCCGCTTGAGCATGCGCATCACTATCTACTAGGCCCATCCAATTATTTCTAAGACCGTCTAATGTTGTCAACAATTCTAACCCCGAGTAAGAGGTGACATCCTTCTCTAAAATATAATCTGGATCAGTGGCTCAACCTAAAGAAGTATAAACCAAAACAGGCTCAAGCCCAAGATGACTAGACGGCCCACCAAGTGCAGGTCCAATTGAAGAATCGTTTCGTCCAGAGGAGGAACTAATACTAGCTCCTTCCGTAAACCCACCCAATGCATACCTCCCATACGGAACAAAGCCAATAGGCCCACTCCCCACGTGTGTGAAAAGGGAAGGTATCCAATATGCATGAACCAAACCCTCCTAGCCTATCTCTTGAGACTTTAATTTCATTGCTCCCCTAAACCCCCTTGCCTTTTCACGCCCTCCTCGAGAGGCCCCAAAGGTTCCTCCCTCCCCAGCTTTCCTCTTCCTTTGGTTTCCCCGACAGTAGTTGCACCATACCCATGATGCCACGTGTCCTATGTGCCTATCCTCTTGCCAAGGCCCTCTTTCTTGCTCAAATTCGAAATTCAAAAATCAGACGCCCACTCACCCACCACTGACGATGATGATTTCAACGGATTTAAAACCACATGTATGCTGATATCAACCACACTCATTCCACTAATGGCTACAACATTTACTGGACCACAAGAGGTTGCAGGAGACCTACCTTGCCATAAACAAAAAGACATTGAAAAAAAAAAAAAAAAAAAGTCATCACACGCATCTTAATTTTACTAATTCTTTTAGAAGGTCTGACTTTTCTTACAAGGACATACTAAATGAAAGAACATATAGTAAGATCTTTCAAAAAGAAAAAAAAAAACACCATATAGTAAGATCATAATGACAATTCCTATATGATTGCCATGGCTTATATTCATGCAAGAGAGAATTACAAACTATACAATGGCATGGCCTTCAGTAGCAGAATGGTGAGCAAATCTACATTCATTTGCTTCTTTTGAGCATCGACCCCGCAAAAAATCCCTACAGACCTAAAATAAAACAATACCAAATAATTAGTTGAAAAGAAAATTAATAACTTAAAACATGCTAGTACCAAGACATTGATAGAATCTAACAAAATGGGTAGAGATTGAGGCAAAATAAGAGAAAATTGTCGTTGTCTAACATCCTCATTCAAGTTTTACATATCTTAGTCAAGTTACTGCAGCCGAATACAAAAGTACTGCATTGGCACCTAAAATTTTCACAAAAAATGACTCTCGATGACATTTTTTTTTTTTTTTTTGAGGTCAACTCTCGATGACATTTTTTTTTTTTTGAGGTCAACTCTCGATGACATATCTAAGCCTCAATGAGTTCATCCCACATGAAAAACCAAAATCCATTAATAGCAAGTGAAATCCATAAAGGATCGAGTTGATTTTGGACCTTACATAGTTGTGGGATCGATCAAAGGTGGGCAGGAATGGATCAAAGATGGGCTCTAGGGTTTGATTGAAGCCTTATCTCAATCCAAAGAATGCTCTACAACTTACAGATCACTAGCCCGATACACAAATCAAAGATGTAGTGCATATCCGACCTAGTGATGATCGGATGATTGAAGCCCATGCGTCGTCTTAAAGACTGTTCAAGTAGCTTTCATGTGCAACTTATGGATTTTCTTTTGGAGACATATCAAAGCCCACCTACAATGATTCGATGATTGAAGCTAGCACATAGAACAGACTTTTGCCTATAAATACCACATTCTTGGGGATTTTGGGGGTCCTCTGGGGGAATGGTACCGACTCTCTTCAAGAGGGAAGAACTTCACACTTGGGGTCTACAACTACGTAGATCCAAAGTTACTGAAACACTTTGAGTCTACAACCAAGTAGATTTAGACTCTTAAAATACTTCAGGTCTACGATTGCACAGACTTGGAATTCCAATATCTTCTTTGAGTATATGATTTCTAGGCATGTTTATGGGCCTAATTCAAGCCATGCTTTCCTCTATCTTAGCTTGGCCCATTTTGAATATCTAAAAGCTTGTGCTTCCCACAGTCTATCAAGCTTTCCAAGGTTAAAGCTTGAGGCCACCCATTTGGAGAAGTATTAAGCCCAAGGCCAACCATTTGAGACTATAAAAAATTCAACCGTTCAAATTAAAAGTGGACATGATGAGCTACAAGTGGACCAAATTTGAGAGAGAGAGAGAGAGAGAGACTACATAAAGACCCTCCCACATTTGGTCAATTCAAGCCTAAGAAGTACCAATACGGGTATATGTATCCGATACAGGAATACGGTAAATTTTGAAAAACTATGATACGGGTGTGGCGGGATACGCCGAATTAAAAAAATATATATTATATATAGTTAAAAAAATCATTTATATATATATATATATATCAACAAAATAAATTCAGACATTTTCAAAATAAGAGAGCGGCGGCACCTGCAACTGGAAGAGAAGAAAGAAATGAAGGGAAGAAAAAAAAACTACGGCGAACGGTATATTCTCTTCTTCCTCTTCTCTCTAGCTTTTTTTTTCCCCTCTTCTAGCGAAATCAGATCTCTCTCTAGCCTTTTCTCCTTCTTTTCCTTCTCCTCAATCGCACAATGTAACGATTGACTGCCATTGCATCGCACGATCTGCAAAACGACATCGTTTTAAGGGGAAAATAAGGGAAAAAATAAAAAACGCGTGTCTATGTGTTTCCTGTCGTGTCGCGTACCGTATCCTCGCAATACGTGGCATATCCGTATTTGAAAAAATATTTAATTAATTGGGTATGTATCCGACACATATCCAAGCCGTATCCGTGTCGGATACGTACCGGACACAAATACTCGAAGGGTGGTGGCGTATCCGTGCTTCATAGGTTCAAACCATTTCCTCAACTACTCCGCATGAATTAAATACATCCCCAATTGACACTCGTTCCCTTTTATGCATATTTTAATCTTCAATTCAAGAAATCACATTTACCCTAGCTCTCCAAAACCATTAAATTTTGAACTCGAAAATCTATCTCCATGATCAAGCGCTAGAGTTGAAACTACACCTTATTCACCAAATGACATTCCCATTCACTCACTCCCCAGTGATTTGCATGCATTTGGGGGGACCTTGTAATTTTTTTAAAGTAAAAAAAGTGAGGTCGCTATTTCATGAAATAGACTCAATATCTCTAGATCATTACCATCAGTTTATGTACAAATTATTCAGTATAATCATTACCACCGGTTTAGAGTATTTGCAGCTAGATACGGATACCAAGATGTCGGAGGATGGAAATTGGGGGAGAAGGTAGAAAGGTTTGGTTCATCGATAGTAAGAGCATGGTGGAATGTAGGCAGCGGAGGTAGTCAGTTGGGGCGGGTCTTTCAAGACAACTTTAGACTGATGGTGGGAAATGGGAATAGAACTTGATTCTAATTGGATTTATGGATGGGGGATAGGTGTCTGAAGGATGTTTACCCTAGAATTTTCAGGGTAGCGAGGGATAGACAAGCCCTAGTCAAAGATTGCTACAGACGGACGCATAACACGATCTCTTGGCAGCTGAACTTTTGCCGAAATTTGAGAGCTTTAGAACAGGAGAGCTTTGAAGAATTAAATCAAAGGCTGAAAACATTCCCCTTGGTAGTTGAAGAGGATGGTTTGCTTTGGGTGGGTGACTCCTCGGGTGTGTTCTCTGTGAAGGGGTTAGTCCACTCAACCCTACATCAATACAACGAGGAGGAGCCTATTGTGGACCTGACCTAGAGGGGCCTTGCTCCCCAATAGTACAAACCTTCATGTAGTGTGTTCTAAAAGGCAAAGTATTGACAAGGGCAGCACTCAACAAAAGAGGGTTACTTGGGGCGGATAACAACCTCCATTGCATATTATGTGGCCATAGGGAGGAGGATATAGATCACTTGTTTGCTAATTGCCATGTGGCTAGGAAGTTGTGGGCAAGCCTCATAGATATGGTGGGGTATCGTAGGTGTTGGGTTGAACATGTGCAGGAATCGTCCGATCATGGATTATTCGGCATTCTAATCCCAAGATAAAGGTGGTCTGGTATACCATGCCATCAGTGGTCCTATGGACGGTGTGGAAGGAAATGAATGCTAGAACATTCGAACTAAAGGAAACAGAGGAGAATGATCTTATTCAAAAGGATAAGTGGAGGATTTACACATGGCCACTGTCTGGAGTAGAATTCATAGGATTCAGAGCGGTAGACTTCCTCACTTCTTGGGAAGGTTGCCTTAGCAAGGGGCAAAGAAACAGAGTCCAAACTCCATGGCACCCCCCTCAATCAGGTACCTTTAAATTCAATGTCGATGGGGCTGCCAGAGGAAAACCAGGCCCGGCTGGTATAGGAGGCGTGTTACGTGATTGAAATGGGAGGACGTCGGTAGTTTTTTCAGAATCCATAGGACGACAAGATTCTAACGAGGCAGAACTTATCAGTATTAGGAAAGCATTAACCATCTGGTCCTCAATAGGAAGAGGCAAATTGATCATTGAATGGGACTCTACAAACGCAATGAAGTAGGCAGCAGGGTTAAAAAAAAGACATCTATGGAAAATAATCACAATAGTAAGAGAAATTAGAGCCTTATGTTCAGGAAGAGAGATCGCTTTCGTGGCAGTCAGGAGATATGCAAATGGGGTGGCTATCTTTCTCGCCAAAAACGGGGTGGATTCTAACACTACGGGCGTGTTTTATCTATGAGATATTTTTGGGAGATTGTGCTTGGGAGGGCATTATTTGTACTTATGCACTCTACTTTTTGTACTTTGCTCTTTTCCTTATGGCCATCTTGAGGTTTATGTCTCTTAGACCCTTTGATGACATCCTTTGTAAATTCTTTCATTATTAATATATTTTCTATTTGTTGCCGCTCAAAAAAATAAACATGCTAGTAGTATTCTGCAGGATAAATTTCGTTTTGCTGTTCATACAAATCAAAAGGAATGACACTAAACATGATTTGCATGTGCTGGAAAACAAAAAAAAAAAAAAATTAAAAGCAATATTTACCGGTTCTTCTTTTACTTCCTCTATACCACTTGTTTTCCTGAGTATCCTATAAAAGGAAGCAATGTGATTTAGTGCAGTTCCTAAGCACATAAAATCAATCATTTATACTCCTTTTTCCTTCTTTTTGTCACTCTTGTACTTTTTTAATACAGTTGTAGTTACTGCTTCAACAAATTTTATATTGTAGTGGCCTGCCTCCCAAACATCTATTGGAGCCACTTTCTTATAAGACTTGAGGTCCTTAGAAATAATGCAGAGGAAATTCATCATGGATCAAAAATATTGAGAAAAAGTCAAAGTGACTGGACTGGAACAATAAAATAGCAAGTGACAAAATGAGCCAGGAGATTCATTTGGTGGTGACATTGTTAAATAACTGCACAGGAATTCTTGGGCAATCACATCAAAGAGCTTAGTGGCATCTCCAATTCTGTTTGGTGGTCCGTTGTTTGATAAGGAAGCCAAGTGCCTCTTTCAGTATCATATTTTGTTATTAGTTTGTATAGATGTTTGTAAATTTTTATCTATCTCCTTGCACTTCTTGTGTCGTCTTTTTAATATATTCATCTATAATCAATTAGGCATTAAACAAAGAACCATAAGCAACCAAATGATCTGAGGAATATACGCTTGTATATGTGGTGGAGGATGGTAATAGCGACATGTTCTTCCTCGAAAGCACTGATTCCGGAGTGAATCTGCACATGCTGTTACTTTTTCCCTAGAAATAGACAGTTAAAGCTCATAAATTTGTACACATTAAATGAGCAATCTGATATAAGACAAGAAGATATGATGTGTTTAGACGAGCCCAGCCAGAAAAAGGCCCAGTTCTGGGTCCAAAATCCTATTATCCATAACCAGATCCAGACCTCACTATACATAATTGGGCCTATTTTGCAACATGCTACAACAATATGTAAATATTAGAATATTTGGTTCCACCAGTCCAATCAATATGTAGACATTTTATAAAAAATGTTAGACTGTTTGGGTCCATTGGGCCTTGGGCTCTGGATCCAGACCCATTATTATTGGACCAGGCCTAGACTTGTCTTGTCTCCTGCCTGACACATTGATGCAAGCAAAAATACCCCCAGGATTGGAATGAAAACATTATGAAATGAACACAAATTATTAAAAGGCCCTAACAAATATGTAAACATCATCAGAAAGTCAAGTGCAGAAAATTATTCTTAAAAGAATAAAACAAAACCATTTCATTTGATTCAATAGCATGTATCTAAGGGTTGGACTTGGATGTACCTTCTTACAATGTTGTGCAGAGATCATGTAGCGCTTCTTTCAATTCATTTACACTAATATTCTTGAAATAAATCTTTCAAAAAAAAAAAATTTCTTGAAATAAAATTGGGATTCTTCTTCCAATAAAACACAATGGGTTTCTCTTATCCAGAAGAAATTTCGCAGTTCTCAGCAAGCTGATGTTTAGGGGATGTATACATAAAATGAAAAGTTGTATTTAATGACCAATGATTGAGGTGAAGCCACTTGGCACCAAGTCCAACACATACTAGATGTAAAAACTAATGTAGGTATCATAACATAACCATTGTAAGGACGCTCAACTACATAAGAACGAAATGTAGAGCCTAAAGTTGCTTACTTGCCCAAGTGTCTCAAGTTTCCATGTAACAACCCTTATTCTTCATAGTAGGACTAGCTGCAAGTTACTAAACTAATGGAGTGAATTTGCATTAAGAATTGCATTCGCTGTTTATTAGAAATAAAATGTTGTCTCGCTTCATTTTGATTCCTTGGTAAGAGGAAAGCCACAAGTGAGGACATAATAACAAAAGAATAAACCATAACTAGTCAAGTGCAGAGCCCAAGACTACAATCCACCATGCGTTGGTAGGCTCTCAATCCGGCATAGTCATCATCCAAGTCAAATAAGCAAGGTCAAAGCATGCATATCCAAATTTTGTCGTGCTGCATTTGTGCCATTGGAATAATGGATACTTAATTTTCAGGACATCTCAGTAGTAGTACTTTTTTTACCAATATCTTAAACACCAGATTAAATCAGCCGGTTTGGCCAAGAACCCGTCTTAGGAAGTGAGATTTTTGAATTCGATTCTCACTCCATTTCAAAGGGCCACTCCCCATAGAGTTACTAGGTGTGTTGGGTTATAGAGACTTGCACATGCCCCGATGAATAGTCGGGTGCCCGGACACCTTGGTCATAAAAAAACCATCCAATTTCAATCTTTTACACATAAATTGATGCATTCACAAATGCCATCAACAGATTAGAATGTATGGAAAGACAACGATAAGCTCAAATTTGCATTTTCAGGAAATCTGAAATGACAAAACTCCGTCGAATTACTGAATTCATGCCCAACTTGCGTGTGCATTCCATCTTTTTTGAGCATTTTTTTAGTGCAAATTCGAATTTACCATCATTAGATCCATTTATCTCACATATTGGGTCAGCTTTCTTAGTGCTACTTTTCCACTCAACCCCATCGACAATCATGTTCTCCAACATTCCACAATCTACTATGTCCTTTCTAACTACACTAATCCATGGCTTTAACAGCGCCCACCCCCTTCTCCTAATACCTTCTAGTTGTAACCTACCGTTCTTCATACTGAGGTTGTTGCTGGTCTTCATTCTTAAACCATGTTCCCTTATCTTTTCTTCCATTGCAGCAACCTTTAGGCTTCCAAAAATGCAACCGTATCTAGGTCTATATAACATGCCTGCTGAGTGTGCCAAGTTCATGCTAAGGTGTTGCTGAGTGTGTGCAGTTGTAGGAGATTTGGATAGAGATCAAATCAACTCTAGATTATCAGCATTTAGTTTGCTTATTTAGAATTCTCGTTTGAATTTGAATTCATCCCTTATCTAGCCCATGTAATCAGCCTAGAATCTTTCCATGTAATCAACCTCCACCTTGAGGAGGAGCAATCTCTTTATTTAAGAGTAAGCAATTAATAAAAGAAGGTATGCAGAATTTTATCTCTAAAAACTAAGTCTAAGGAGGGTGGGTTCCTCAAAATAACCCAACAGTTGTTTAAGGAGGCCTGGGATTCCCTCGAATCAATCCCAATTAGTGTGTGCATCTTCTTTCTTCTCCCTCTAAACCCATTCTCTCAATCGTAAATCGGTGGGTTGTGTTAACCCACCCACGATACTCAGTTGGCTCGCTGCAAGGTATCAGAGCAAGGTTTCCTTCAATGGCCGAAGATACTTTCAACACTCAGTTAGATGAGATGATGTATCTCTTGAAGGAGGCGATAGAGAATCATGACAGACATTTGGACGACATGGTAGACCAATTGACTGTGATGGATTCTCGTCTGGAGATGCTCTCCACTCGCATGGCACGACTTGAGTTTCCACGATTTGATGGGACTGTGAGTTGTTTCTTGGATGTAACTGAAGAAAACAACATTACCACTGGAAAGATATATAGGTCTGTCACTGACGGGAAAAGGAAATGTGTCAATCTTGGAAAAACAGTCCAAGTGGTTCCTCACGTCACTGAATCCATTAAAGACTGGATTGAATCTATATCAATTATTCCTCTTGATGGAAAAAAAGGTCCAACAGATGTTTGTGTTATAGAATTGGGTGGAACTGTGGGTAACATTGAATCAATGTCATTCATTGAAGCATCACGTCGGTTATCATTTTCTGTAGGACAGTGGTTTAAATTTCGCCTCATTCATGTTAGCCTTATGCCAGTACTAAGTGTAGTTGGAGAGGAGCGCATCGGGAACCTGGTGAAGCAAAGGGTTAAAGCCATGACCCAGGTGCAAGGGAGCGACTCAATGATTGAAGACGATTTTTGGAAGTTTTACCATAAACATCGGGTCAAGGTACCAGATTTCCTCCCCGTGGACGATGTTGAATTCGAGCCGGGAGGAATGTAATGTGCCTGTTGAGTGTGCCAAGTTCATGTTAAGGTGTTGCTGAGTGTGCAGTTGTAGGAGATTTGGATAGAGAGAGAGAGATTTGGATAGAGATCAAATCAACTCCAGATTATCAGCATATAGTTTGCTTATCTAGCCCATGTAATCAGCCTAGAATCTTTCTATGTAATCAACCTCCACCTTGAGGAGGAGCAATCTCTTTATTTAAGAGTAAGCAATTAATAAAAGAAGGTATGCAGAATTTTATCTCTAAAAACTAAGTCTAAGGAGTGTGGGTTCCTCGAAATAACCCAACAGTTGTTTAAGGAGGCCCGGGATTCCCTCGAATCAATCACAATTAGTGTGTGCATCTTCTTTCTTCTCCCTCTAAACCCATTCTCTCAATCGCAAATCGGTGGGCTGTGTTAACCCACCCACGATACTCAGTGGGCTCACTGCAGTCTATATCAACTCGAATTCTAGCAATAACAAATTCGAAAGAAAAAAAAAACCCACGATTGCGATGTGCGAGAAAAGATCAACTGAACTGCGGCAACGGGAAAGAAAGGGTGAAAAGGTGGGAATGGAAAATACCGTTCAATGGAGACAGAAGAGTGGGGATGTGCGAATTTGCAATCTATCGCAGGGCGTTTGCAGAGATTCCTTAGGAAATCCTTGCAGACCACGACAGAGAGGTCGACTCTCCTCCTCGTTTTCGACCTCGATATTTCAGAGTCGCTGTAATCTTCTTCTTCTTGGCCGTGAAAGTGGACTCTTGGACTGGCGCTTTGAGAAAGAGATCTTCTGCGTTTTCGATAGTAGTGATCCGCAGCCATTGCAGAGTTGCAGAGAGAGTGAGAGAGAGAGGTGTTCTTTTTGGAGTCGGAAGTACCGTCGTCGAAGGGGATATGATCGGACCCGTGTACCCGACCCATATGATCGGATCCGACTACCCGACCGGTAACGTTTTAGTACTATTAAATATTAATTCGGAATACAATAAGTAATTAAATTAAATGAAAACATAATCTACAAATCAGGGCAAATTGAGTACCTGATACGACGTCGCTACAAGCTACCATATTTGCTATTTATTATTATACAGTTTCCCTCTTCTTTTTATTGAAAATATATATACACTTTATAAATTTTCTGTTGTAAAAAAACATAAATTTCATAATAATATTGAAATAATTGAAAAAATCATACAAATTTCCTAAAACATTGAGCTCTTCATTTAATTCTATAAACATTGTATATTATTTTATTATTTAAAAAACTCTAAAATGAGAATTATCGTAAAAAACTTTTTTCATTAATTTTTTTAAATAATTAAAAAAATCAGATAGACACCTTACAAACTATACCAATCACATTAAACATCTCCATTGAATTCCATAAGTACTCAATATTATTTTATGAAAATATTTTAAAAAACTCAAATTTGAGATTATTGATGTGAATTTTAAATTACTCGCAAGCGTACGAACCGATTTATAGTATAGAGTATGAGTGCGAGGTCGTACCCAAGGGAAATCTACAAAATATATGTACGAAATAAAAAAATCGCACTATTTAAAAATGATGTGATTTAAGGAAATAATTTTCTAAAACATTTAGTTATAATCTTAATTTAAAACAATGAATAGTTTTGATGAATTTTTGAGAAAAAGAAAAAAATAAATCAAGAATAAATTTTTTTACATAATCTACAATGAAATCGGGTCAAACATCCATGCGGCATATTATCCAATTTAAAAAGAATAAAATCACGGCCTAGACTATGAAATGTTCTAGAGTTATAAAATATAATTCAAATTTATTTTCTATTAAAATCCTAATTAGAATTTTTATGTCATCCTTTAAATTAGATTTTTTTCAATTCAAGCCTTAGGCTTGAGCGGGTTTTATACTTGTGTTTCCCCAAATCTAAAACAACTGTTCTTGATAAGAACCTTAGATTGGAAAGACGGCAAGTCCCACTGATCCTAATAGGAGTTCTACTTTCCTTGAAAAAAATTCTAAAATAGTTTCTTACATAATATTCATAAAAAGAATTAAAAATAAAATACAAATCATCACTATTAATATTTTAATAACTGGGATCATCATAAATCTAAACAACTGCCATGAATTTTTATTAATAAATTGGAAATGAATTACAAATCTTTTGGACTTTAAATAAAAATAAAATAAAATAACTTACAAGAAATTATTTATTTTTCTCCTGTCTTTCGTCGTCCAATTTCAGCCTTCAATGTCTTGCCCGGTTCAACTTTAAATGGACCCAAAGCCATCAATTTATAGGAGTGAGAAGAGATGAGATAAGGGACCCTTCAAATTCAACCAAGATAAGGGATCCATTCAAATTTAAAATTTCTCTTTGTAGAGATCGGTTAACTCCTTTATCTCCTTATCTTTGTTTCTCCTTATCCCTCTCTTTCTTATCTCTCCTTCGGTTCAAACTCTTTTATCTTTATCCCTGTCTTTTATTCAAATCCACTATCTTTTATCCAAATCCACTGTCTTTTTCAAACGCCGAATTTTGCAGATAAGACACCATCATTCAAACGAAATTCACTGGTCCCGCTTGATCTTTTGGACTTGGATCCCATACTTGGACTTTTATCTGGCCCGGAATATTGGTGGACTTTGGCTCATTGACTTCCAATTGCATGCTTTGTCTTCAGGCTTCAGATTTGAACAGTGGGTCCATTTGTGTGTTTATAAATTTCTACCACCTTTACAATGTAACATAGTCTAAAAAATATTATTATAATTCAAACTCTCATATCCGGATTTGAATTATAATAATTTACAATAATTCCAAATCAAATTAGGTGGTAAAAATTATAAACTTTCAAAAAATAGGACTATGGCCCACTTTTCTCCATTTTAATTCATTTTTCTACAAATACACTGCAAAACTTGAAAACTCTATTAAACGCATCTAATATTCATAAATCAAAGGCTAACTAATAAAAAATTAAAGGGTAAAATGGTAATTTTCAGTGCTCAACAAATACCCCCAAACTTAGATTTTGCTAGTCCTCGAGCAAAACAAAAATTAAAAACTAGACATTCAAATTCTAATTTATACCACTTTCGCTGGCACTCTCGATTGCATTTAGCGTATGCAACAAGCCTTTAAACCCCTAGGTTACCCCTAGTGGACGAGTTATAGTCTCGTGAAGGTTTTCAGTGATGACACCCACAAACATCAATTTTGTATAGTCTTAGTTTCAGATTCGGCAAAAACAAGTTCATAAAGATTTAGACATCATACGATTCCAAAATTTATTTTATAAGACTTATATTCGGAGTGTAGTGTGTGCTTAGCCAATATTAAATTTAGTTTTCTTTTCCAAATAGACACAAGTTTCGTACCCAACATCGGAAAATACGCTTTGACTTCAAACCTCACTAGATATCTCTCAGAAAGATTAACGCTCAGAGGTTGGGTTATTTTCTCTCAAAGGTATATGTGAGCGGAGTTTGTGTATTCAAATTCAAAATTTCTCACATATGTATTAGAAAAACGGTACATGACAAAGAAAATAATTGTTGGATCTCATGAATAGACGCCACTTTCCTGAGAACGTTGAGTTATACATTATCATTTTTCTTCCTCTATTCTCCACATGAAATACCATATTTCAACTTAAGATCAAGAGGACTTTTAATAGGACGAAACTTGGCTTGGGATGGGGTCAAATCAAAGAAGGATAATAAGACTCTAAGAATAAATATTTTGATAAAAAGGTTAGAGGTCTTTAAGATATATAACGGGATATTTCTTCCTCTATTTTTTTTTTTTCTTTTCAGCACTTTTCAAAATATTCATCTTTTTTTTTTTTTTCCTTTCTTTTCCATATCCTTATTTTAATGTCAGGATGTTCCCTTTCTTTTTGTGCTGTTTTCTTCTTTTACTTTCTTGTGCCCCTTTTTTTTTTTTTTTTTTGGTATCATCCCAATTTTTGTCATCTCTAACTTTTTTTATGAATAGGTCAAGATATATTTTTAATGAGGTTCAAACTCCAAAATCGGAGTTGGGTTTGGTAAATATGGCTGATCAAGAAAACATGCTAACTTAAAGGCTCAACTGGGAACTATCAGGATAAATTTTTGACCAAAGAGAGGTAGGCATGAAGGCTCAAACGATCCGAAAATGGCCTAAATCATATCCTAAGTTTCATATAGTGATTTCCTTGTTTTAAATAAAGTCTAAAAAATTTCAAATGTACTAAATCAAATTTGATGGCGTTCTCAGTAATATGACCAAAATTGAAGAATGATGAGATCCACAACGACTTAATGCACTTCAGAAAGAAAAATGGATTGACTTAAATCTCTCAGAAAAAATTGAAAGGCTCTAAAGCTTACTGGGTTAAGTCTCTACTAGTATTCCTTTGTTGACTACTAGACTCATGAAAATTTTTCTTTTCTAACTCAATTTAAATATGGCTGTGTAAATTTATTCCGAATATAAATCCTATAAAAATCTTATCGAAGAAGTATGATATGAAAATTTTTATTTACCTATTAATGCTGAAAAATCACTTAGACTCAACAAATCTTTTTTTTTTCACAAGGGATAGTCTCAGTGTTCACTTACTCTTCCCTTGAATTTTTTTTATTTTTATTTTTATTTTTTTTTTATTTTTTATTTATTTATTTTTTGACTCACAAAAACTTTTAGTGGACTCAATTTTTTTTTTTTTTTTGACTCAACTAGTGTATCCCATTTCGATACTCCAAACTTAAATTTGACATTGTCCTCAATGTTCATTAATTCACAGTGATCAGGTGCAAATTAGAATTTTTTTGGAACAGTGTTAATTAAGGTTTAATTGTATTTAAAAGGGTTAACTCATAATGGACCTAAAACAAGAATCATAAACTAGACTGACTCTAGACTGACGGACACAACAATTGACCTAAGATGGTGATTATGGTGATTTAGGTGACTTTGGTGGCTCTATATAGGGAAGAAATGGTATAATGGTCAGACTCTCCTCACCATGGTTACAACGATTGGGTTCTAATGTAGGTTCTAACGTTGAAATTACCATGACCCCACAAACCCTACTGTCGCCAATAATGGATTGATGACTGACTGGATGTTCACAATTTGGGGACTCAATTCTAACCAATCGCTAGGTCGAATGGCATCTCCAAACACTCATTTTCACCAACAAGGACAAAACAAGACCAAAACAAATTCAAACAAAATAAATGACCTAAAACTAAAAATAAAAACCTAAACTAACCTAGGTCTCTAGACTGGCTCCTACTTTTCTTTCCAAATAATCTAAGTCTCCGATGAGAGTTTAACCACAATCATGGCCAGGTAAGTTCCCAGGTAAGTGGAGGAGCACACGGCATCTTCTTAAGTTTCCACTTATCCTTAGGCTCTTTACACCTTGGTGACAGAACTAATCCTAGACACCATGATTGAAGAAAAAATATTCACCGGTTACAAAAATTAATTTAGATTGAAAAGGTTCCTATTGAGCATGAAACCCTAAAATCTAGCCTAACGGTTCCTTAATTGATTTTATTACGAAAATGCATGAACCAATTTTACTAATCTTATTTTTCTAAATATTGTGAAAATGCAGTCCTAAATTACCATACAACATTCATAGAAATATGCAAACATTAATAAAACAATCTAAACTAATGCATGAATACTAACAACCTAAATGCATGGACAGATTAAATGCAAACAATAATAAAGAACACCTTAAATAAATCTATATGAATGCATGATATATATAAAATAAAAAGAAAAAAAATAAAAACTCACCTTAGCCTTTCATGCGTATTTTCAGCAATTTTTTTTCTTTTTTTTCAAGCGCGCAATTTAAAGCTCCTTAGCGTGTTGTACATATCTCCATTGATTTTTAAGCGCGATATAATTAAAATTCCTGCAAAATAGACAATAAAAGCTTTGGTGAAGATTCTGACTCAAATAAATAAAAAATAAATAAATAAATAAATAAGTAATACTAATCTAAGTGCACTTCTCCTAAAATTACAACTAATGGAAGGAAAAAAAAAAAAAATTAAATCAAGGCAGACTTTATTTAAAAAAAAATAAATTTTATTTTTTTTTTTAAATTTTTTTTAATTTTTTTAATTTTTTTTATTTAATTAAAAAAAATCCTAAGTTAGATGAAATTCTAAATTAAGACATATCTGCAGTATTAGATTTATTTTCAAAAATCACATAATTTAATAGCACATAATTTTATTTCGAGATTTCCCCGGCAACGGCGCCAAAAACTTGATGTGAATTTTAAATTACTCGCAAGCGTACGAACCGATTTATAGTATAGAGTATGAGTGCGAGGTCGTACCCAAGGGAAATCTACAAAATATATGTACGAAATAAAAAAATCGCACTATTTAAAAATGATGTGATTTAAGGAAATAATTTTCTAAAACATTTAGTTATAATCTTAATTTAAAACAATGAATAGTTTTGATGAATTTTTGAGAAAAAGAAAAAAATAAATCAAGAATAAATTTTTTTACATAATCTACAATGAAATCGGGTCAAACATCCATGCGGCATATTATCCAATTTAAAAAGAATAAAATCACGGCCTAGACTATGAAATGTTCTAGAGTTATAAAATATAATTCAAATTTATTTTCTATTAAAATCCTAATTAGAATTTTTATGTCATCCTTTAAATTAGATTTTTTTCAATTCAAGCCTTAGGCTTGAGCGGGTTTTATACTTGTGTTTCCCCAAATCTAAAACAACTGTTCTTGATAAGAACCTTAGATTGGAAAGACGGCAAGTCCCACTGATCCTAATAGGAGTTCTACTTTCCTTGAAAAAAATTCTAAAATAGTTTCTTACATAATATTCATAAAAAGAATTAAAAATAAAATACAAATCATCACTATTAATATTTTAATAACTGGGATCATCATAAATCTAAACAACTGCCATGAATTTTTATTAATAAATTGGAAATGAATTACAAATCTTTTGGACTTTAAATAAAAATAAAATAAAATAACTTACAAGAAATTATTTATTTTTCTCCTGTCTTTCGTCGTCCAATTTCAGCCTTCAATGTCTTGCCCGGTTCAACTTTAAATGGACCCAAAGCCATCAATTTATAGGAGTGAGAAGAGATGAGATAAGGGACCCTTCAAATTCAACCAAGATAAGGGATCCATTCAAATTTAAAATTTCTCTTTGTAGAGATCGGTTAACTCCTTTATCTCCTTATCTTTGTTTCTCCTTATCCCTCTCTTTCTTATCTCTCCTTCGGTTCAAACTCTTTTATCTTTATCCCTGTCTTTTATTCAAATCCACTATCTTTTATCCAAATCCACTGTCTTTTTCAAACGCCGAATTTTGCAGATAAGACACCATCATTCAAACGAAATTCACTGGTCCCGCTTGATCTTTTGGACTTGGATCCCATACTTGGACTTTTATCTGGCCCGGAATATTGGTGGACTTTGGCTCATTGACTTCCAATTGCATGCTTTGTCTTCAGGCTTCAGATTTGAACAGTGGGTCCATTTGTGTGTTTATAAATTTCTACCACCTTTACAATGTAACATAGTCTAAAAAATATTATTATAATTCAAACTCTCATATCCGGATTTGAATTATAATAATTTACAATAATTCCAAATCAAATTAGGTGGTAAAAATTATAAACTTTCAAAAAATAGGACTATGGCCCACTTTTCTCCATTTTAATTCATTTTTCTACAAATACACTGCAAAACTTGAAAACTCTATTAAACGCATCTAATATTCATAAATCAAAGGCTAACTAATAAAAAATTAAAGGGTAAAATGGTAATTTTCAGTGCTCAACAAATATCTTAGAGAAAAATTCAAAAAAAAAATATTGATTAAAATATTTCAAGAATGGTCAAATTTTTTATTCTTGAGAGATATCTGCTTATTATTCTAAAGTAAATAAAAGATTTGTAAAGGGTGTTTTTTTTCCTTCTATTACCGAAAAATGATGTATATGTGATCGTTTTCAATGTTGAATCTAATACTGTTTTTAATTTTTTAATGTTGTTTTTTCACTTGAAAATCTAATAGCATAGTTAGTATACCATTTTGTACCAGTAGTGCAAATCTCGGCCGATACGAGAGATAGTTCAGGTTTTGGACGTCTGAGATATCTCGATCGATACGAGATGTATCGGTCGTAGAGGTGAGATCTCGGCAGATATGATCTAGATCTTGCTATCTCGATCATACATCTCAGTCTCAGCCGAGATTCAGCCAAAAAAAGAGAAAGAGAAAGAGTAATATCAGCCGATATTGTGGAACCGAGATATCGGCCGAGATACCGAGATCTCGGCCCCACCAAAATTTGGGCCCCTGGTTTGTACAGTGGATTTTGGGTGTTTTGTAGACCACCCCTTTTTGTATTCTTGAGACGTTTGCTTGTCATTCTAAAGTAAGTAAAAAATTTGTTAAGGGTGTATTTTTTCTTTGTATACCCTCAAAAAATGGTATATATATGCTCGACTTTTTTTACAGTGAAGGTATCCACACCTTTTAGATCATTTGACCAATTCTCAGGGTATGTCAGGGGTTGAAATCTCAGTCGATATGGATATCTCGGGATTTCCACGACCGAAATATCTCAACCGATATGCATAGTATCAGCCACAGATAAAAAAATTCGGCCGATACAGCCAATTTTTATTTTTTATTTAAAAAAAAAACAAATATCGACTTGGGCCCTGTCGCTATTCGTTCGATACAGGCAAATATCGGCCGATATTTATATTTTTAAATTTTTTTTAAAAAAACAGCCTTCTTTATTTTTTAAAATAATTTTTTTCAAAAAAAAAAAAAAAACCACCGAGATTTTCAAAAAAAAAAGAAATGAGTAGAGAGAAAAATCTCGGCCGAGATCAAATATCGGCCGAAAATTCGGCTCAGCCGAATTTTCGACCCTTGGAGTATGTGCAAGCCTCCTTATCTAGACACACTGAGTACTTTTAAAGGGCATGTGCAAGCCTTCTTATCCACACGTACCGAGTACTTTTACACGGATTGTATATTTGATCGATTACAATGTTACATCTAATATTGTTTTTATCTTATTTTTAATTTTGTTTCTTCACTTGAAAATCTAACCACATAGATTTAAAGTGGACTTGATGACCTACCATAAAATCAAATTGAAACAAAAATTCAAATTTTAGCCACTTGATCATAATGGTCAAATTTGAGCTACATCCTTTGAAAAATTCAAAGACGCCTGGTAATTTTGTCCATTAAGATCAAGTGGTTAAGAGTTAATTTTTGAGTTAAAAGTTTAATGGACGGTAGACCATCAATTCTACTTTCAATATGTATGATCATATTTTAAAGTGAAAAAAAAAAACAAGTAATACCCTTTTTTGACTATATATAACTAATTTTATAGATGGTTTACAATCTATTCATCATTCACTTATGTTGCTCATATCATTCATTTTTAAAATTCTAAGCTCCTTTTCAATAGTCTTTGTGGATGAAGTTAATATCAAATGATTAAAAGTATATTGAATACAATAAATTTTAAATTTGTGTCATTTCAAATCGTAACATTATATTTATGATTTAAAGCTTTCTACTTTCTTTTATGAATTATGATTTAATTAAAATTCTTCATATTTCTCCTCAATTTTTATCGCACAATAAATGCCACTTCAATCATCACACAGACAAAGCACGTATTTTTCACCAGTTATTGATAAATATAGATTTAGAGCGAACTCAACACAAGCTTTGGTTAGTTTAAACTTAAAATATTAACTACATTAAATTAAGATATTTACAGCATCATTTTTATTATCTCTAATACATATTAACAAGTTCTGCACTAAGAGTCATGTCAACTCTAACCCAAGAGAATTTTACTTAAGAGCTATTATTATTATTATTATTATTATTATTATTTTTATTATTTTATTGTTATCATTATTATTAGTTACTGATTGGTTATTTTGAATGTTATGTTTGGATTTGACAACTTGATTGAGCTTATAATTCTTTTTTGTTGGGTTGAAGTTTATTTGTAAATATAAAAACTTGGACCTAAGCTCAAAATAATTTTGATTTTAAGTCTAAATAAAATATTAAAACCATTATTGCTACTGTGCTAATAATAAATTCTCTTATTTTTGTAATTAAAATGATAAGTTGTCATGAAAATTTCCTGTAGTTACAACCTTTGATGCCGCTTGTGTAATTTCATTTGAAGAAAACTATGTAGTATTAAAAGTCGCACCAAGCTAACACACAATCCATGTGAGTTAGGTTAGGTAATAATTTATGTTAAGTTTGTAATTGATATGGCATTAAACCTTGCCTTTCTGAAATTTGAGTGGAAAGATAATCACTGCTTGGTATTTTGTGTGCAAACTATTTTCTTTAATTATTATTTTTGTGAATTTTTTTTATTTGACCAAAGTGTTGAGGTTTCTTAGAGCATCCGATTAATTTTCGAAGTATGTGCAAGTCTCTTTATCTACATAGACAGAATAATTCTATGGGAGTGGCCTTTAAGGTGGAGTGGGAATCAAAGTCAGGACTCTTGTTTCCCGATTAGTTCCCGATCATCACTCTAACCCTTTTAGGTTTTTCTCTCAGTCTCTTTATTTGATCCATAATTGAATTCTCCAATAATCCGTGAAGGTTGGTTTGGCGGTTAGGAACCCGCCTGAGATGCGAAAGCTCTTAGATTCAAATCATTCTCAACACAAAAGGACCACTCCCCATATAATAATAATAGAATTCTCTAATCAATTTATAGATCGCACTAGATAATTTATGGTGTCACTAGTAACAACCATCATGTGTCATACCATCACACAATTTGTGTCGTGACTTTATAAAAAAAAAATTAGCATCCATCATAGGCTGGAAATAATAAATTTATTTACCAATTGGTGGCGCCACAAAGTTCTGTAGCATGTTGTGTATCTATTGATTGGATTCGAGTCAAGTGAGCACTATGGACTACTCCACCAAATTCCTCTGGCCACTTTCCATGCGATTACTCTTCCTCGACTTATCAGTGTATGTAGATTGAGAAATTTACACATACTCGTAAAATTAATCTCACCTTCAATATGAAGTGAAGATAACCATATTAAAAAGAAAAGAGACTTACCCACCCTATTGATATATAAAATTTAAGCTATATTCTTTGTTTTAGTGTATAATGGAAGGAGCAATAAACCTGGCCTATCTTGAAAATTCATTCCAAAAAGAATCATAGTTTGGTATTTGTTGCAAATGATTTTTGATCTCCATCCGACTCCCCCACCGAAATCTTTGTTTCTCTTGAGCTATTGTCTTTGTTTCTCCTCGTTCCTCTTGATACTACTGGTTACCAAAAAGCCTTAAAATCTGCAGGGGAATTTGCCCTTCTTCTAAGTTTTTACCTTCAGAAACTAACAAAATTTGTAGTCAAAGAACTAAGGGAAAGAAATCTTTTTAAATAGTTGGATGTAATATATTAAAAAGAACAAGAGACAGTACAGATACAATGGAAGGTCCGAACAGACAGAGATCCAAAAGCAACTATAATATATAAAGAATTCATATATAACCCGTGAAAGGTCCCGAAGAACATTCACATACTGTATAGTCTCAAGAATCGTAGTTGATAAACGCCATTGAATATGGCATTTACATCCAATTTTAAGTAGAAATTAGGGATGCAATTCGGGTCGTGATTTTCTGGCCATCAGGTCGGGTCGGGTTGAGAAGATAAAAATCCACATGAAATTCGAATTGGGCCGGGTTGAGAATTTTACAAGTTAAACCGACCAAATTCGGCTAAAATTAAACTAAAATGGGTTTAGAATGCGGGTCGGATCAGAATTCTGGTTAGAATTCGGATCAGGTCGGATTCTAGAGTTCAGGTTGAGAATTCAAGTCGGGTCGGATTGGGTTCCATATATATCAACTTAGGTCGGGTTGGATTTTAAGAAACCCAACCCGCCCGACACGAGTTGCAGCCTTAGTAGAAATCTACAACATTGTTTGTCTGACGGACACCTCCAAACTTATGTATAAACTCTTAATTTCCTCCAGCATTGTCATGAAATATGACTTTTATAAAGAGTTTTTTTATTGCTAATTCTTTTAACTTTTTACACTGTAACCAAAGGTCTTGAGAATTTTACACTCCAAATGAGATAAAAAAAAAATGGAACTTTGGAAAAATATCTCTTGTTAATTTTTCATAGCTGGTTTTGGGTTAATCTTATTTAAAGTTCAGGTTTTCTTTTGGCCGACAGTAAATAATCTTATAAAGTTTACTCTCTCTACTGAGTGACAAAAGCTCCAATTTCTGCTCCAATGAAAATAGGCTGTTAGGCAGTGGGACATATGAGAACTTTCATCTACTATTGGGAGTTCAAATCACAAACATACCTTGTGTCCTATTTCGTTAGATGAAAAACCTAACAGCACATGTTACAGGGGATCTTGAATCAATGTGGGGGGACTGATATTTTCGATTTTATCTTATTTTTTATTATCTAGTACTGGATAAGTAGTATTGAAATACTGTTCTAGTCATCATCACTCGCCTTTCTAAGAAATTTTTAGAATAGTGTTGCAATTGATGCTGTTAAATTTTTTGAAGAAAAAATTGGAAAAGAGTGATGCATGTGACAGCTATCTTTTGTTTGGTGATGGCGACTTTCCTTCTTTTTCTTTTTCTTTTCATAAGGGGGTCTTTGCACAGAAATAACTCTCTAAATATGGTAAAAAGGTCAAGCAACATGTTCTAGAACATGGGTGGTACAATTGATGTTTAGATAATATACTTAGAAATATCTATTACTGAATGTGACATCCTCAGCATCAGTACCTCGAAAGATATTTCCAAATCACCATTTAATAAGAGGTGAAAAACTTGAAGTAAACAAGGAAATATCACATGGTTTTTTTGTCTTTTTACTCTGGCACGTGAAAATCTCTCAATCCCCACGCACTTGGTAAAGCTAAAAGGAGTGACCCTTTGAAGTTGACTGTGTTTTTAGCCGTGAGGCTAAACCCTCGAGGTTAGAAATATCACTTGTTAGCATACATCTCTAGGTCTTGTCAATTATTTCTCCCAAAGAGAGGCACTGTAATGGAAGGTAGACTAATTGAAAAGGAGAGAGATGATTAAAACAGAGTCCTCATGTAGTAATTATTAGGCACCACAGATATTATTTTTACAATGCTGAATACAATAAGAGATTAGATTATTCAATAATTTTATTGGGAAGTAGCAATGCAAACAGGCTTCCAAATCACAAGGTTAGCCTCATTGCACCGCTTCACAAGAAGGAAATCCTGAGGTTTGAGGAGCAAGGGGTTGTCGGATGGAGCAGAGCTGCTCTTCCAGTAGCCTTCATAAGCGTTGAAAGGCACCATGGGCGACAACTGGATGGTACTTTCACATTCTACTCTCTCTTCTTCTTCACTCTTCTCATTCCAGGGATTGGGGTTTTTGAAGGATTTCCCTCTCATTATCTTGTTCGTCACCAATGCAGATCGGTGCACTGTCATTACTCCACTTGCTACAATGTCGTGGGTGATATTCATTTCCAGCACAATGCCTTTGTCAGATGCTACGTCTCCCATACACCTTTCTTCTTCTTCAAATCCTAGATGTGATTCTCTTCCTAGTGGATCAAGTTCTTCACCCTCTTCAGCATTGTGGTTGTCATCATATTTATCTTTTTCTGAGAAATTTTTAATCAAAGTGAGCCGAAGGCGGCCACCATGGCGTTCAGCATGGAAATAGTTGTAGGAGGGGAATTGAATGGCTTCGAGGACTAGACGGCCGTCCTTGCGATGAGGTCTCATGTGGAGGCAGGGGCCATTGCGGTTAGAGAGGGATGGGAGTCGGGGAGGGAACGAACGAACGGTTGATTTATGGTTAATTGAGAAATTATAGTTCTCAGCACCCAATTCCTTTTTCACATCATGAACTCCTTCTTCTTCATGCTTGTGGGATGGTGAGTAATCAAGATCATCTGACGAAGAAAACCCGTCGGAGCCAGTCTCGGATCCGAGGCTTTCTGTGCATATTTCAAGGCTCTTCTGGCTCAGCAGCCTTGCAGAACGCTTCACCAGTGGGTGAACATAAGGAATTGGAGCTGACGAATTGGAGCCGATTGTCTTCTCCGTTTGAATTGCACTCCAGACATCAAATTCTCCTCTGCTTTCAACGTGCTCCTCTGATTCTTCTTGACTCTGTTCTACTTCTGCTGCTGCTATTGATGATGAATCTTCTTCTTTGGGGAGAGACATGGTGGAGATTTGTTCAGAAGAAGCAATCTTTGTTTCTCTTGAGCTATTGTCTGCCGTGAGGAATCACTGCCATGAGAGCATGCTTTCTCCTCGTTCCTCTTGATACTGCTGGTTACAAAAAGCCTTAAAATCTGCAGAGGAATTTGTCCTTCTTTCAAGCTTTTACCTTCAGAAACTAACAAAATTTGTAGTCAAAGAACTAGGGGACAGCAATCTTTTTAAATAGTTGGATATAATATATTAAAAAGAACAAGAGATAGTACAGATACAATGGAAGGTCCGTTGGATATAATATATTAAAAAGAACAAGAGATAGTACAGATACAATGGAATGTCCGAACAGACAGAGACCCAAAAGCAACTATAATATATAAAGAATTCATATGTAACCCGTGAAAGGTACCGAAGAACATTCACATACTATATAGTCTCAAGAATCGTAGTTGATAAACGCCATTGAATATGGCATTTACACCCAGTTTAAAGTAGAAATTAGGGTTGTAACTCGGGGTCGAGATTTTCTGGTCAACTGGTCGGGTCAGGTTGAGAAGATAAAAATTCGCATGAAATTCGGACCAGGCCGGGTTGAGAATTTTACAAGTTAACCCAACCCAACCCTGCTAAAATTAGGTTAAAATGGGTTTAAAATGCGGGTCGGATCAGAATTCTGGTTAGAATTCGGATCGGGTCGAATTCTAGAGTTCAGGTTGAGAATTCAGGTCGGGTTGGATCGAGTTCCATATATATCAACTTGGGTCGAGTTGAATTTTAAGAAACCCAACCCGCCCGACACGAGTTGCAGCCCTAGTAGAAATCTACAACATCGTTTTTCTGACGGACACCTCCAAACCTATATATAAACTCTTAATTTCCTTCAAATATGACTTTTACACAGTTTCTTGGTTGCTAATTCTTTAAACTTTTTTACACTGTAACCAAAGGTCTTGAGAATTTTACACTCCAAATGAGAAAAAAAAAATGGAACTTTGGAAAAATATCTGTTGTTAATTTTTTGTAGTTGGATTTGGGTTAATCTTATTTAAAGTTCAGGCTTTCTTTTCGCGGAGCTCAACAGTAAATAGTCTTATAAAGTTTACTCTCTCGACTGAGTGACAAAAGCTCCAATTTCTGCCCCAATGAAAATAGGCTGTTAGGCAGTGGGACATATGAGAAACTTTCATCTACTATTGGGAGTTCAAATCACAAACACACCATGTGTCCTATTTCGTTACATGAAAAACCTAACAGCACATGTCACAGGGGATCTTGAATCAATGTGGTGGGACTGATATTTTCGATTTTATCTTATTTTTTATTATCAAGTACTGGATAAGTAGTATTGAAATACTGTTCTAGTCATCACCACTCGCCTTTCTAAGAATTTTTTAGAATAGTGTTGCAATTGATGCTGTTAAATTTTTTGAAGAAAAAATTGGAAAGGGTGGTGCATGTGACTGCTATCTTTTGTTTGGTGATGGCAACTTTCCTTCTTTTTCTTTTTCTTTTCAAGGGGTCTTTGCACAGAAATAAACTCTAAATATGGTAAAAAAGTCAAGCAACATGTTCTAGAAGATGGGTGGTACAATTGATATTTAGATAATATACTTAGAAGATACCTATTAATGAATGTGACATCCTCAGCATCAGTACCTCGAAAGATATTTCCAAATCACCATTTAATAACAGGTGAAAAACTTGAAGTAAACAAGGAAATATCACATGGTTTTTTTGTTTTTTTACTCTGGCACATGAAAATCTCTCAATCCCCACGCACTTGGTAAAACTAAAAAGAGTTGAAGTTGAGTGTGTTTTTAGCCGTGAGGCTAAACCCCTCGAGGTTAGAAATATCACATGTGTTAGCATACATCTCTATGTCTTGTCAATTATTTCTCCCAAAGAGAGGCACTGTAATGGAAGGTGGACTAATTGAAAAGGAGAGAGATGATTAAAACAGAGTCCTCATGTAGTAATTATTAGGCACCACAGATATTATTTTTGTAATGCTGAATACAATAAAAGATTAGATTAATTTTATTAGGAAGTAGCAATGCAAACAGGCTTCCAAATCACAAGGTTAGCCTCATTGCACCTCTTCACAAGAAGGAAATCCTGAGGTTTGAGGAGCAAGGCGTTGTCGGATGGAGCAGAGCTGCTCTTCCAGTAGCCTTCATAAGCGTTGAAAGGCACCATCGGCGACAACTGGATGGTACTTTCACATTCTACTTTCTCTTCTGCTTCACTCTTCTCATTCCAGGGATTGGGGTTTTTGAAGGATTTCCCTCTCATTATCTTGTTCGTCACCAATGCAGATCGGTGCACTGTCATTACTCCACTTGCGACAATGTCGTGGGTGATATTCATTTCCAGCACAATTCCTTTGTCAGATGCTACATCTTCCATACACCTTTCTTCTTCTTCAAATCCTAGATGTGATTCTCTTCCTATTGGATCAAGTTCTTCACCCTCTTCAGCATTGTGGTTGTCATCATATTTATCTTTTTCTGAGAAATTTTTAATCAAAGTGAGCCGAAGGCGGCCGCCATGGCGTTCAGCATGGAAATAGTTGTAGGAGGGGAATTGAATGGCTTCGAGGACTAGACGGCCGTCCTTGCGATGAGGTCTCATGTGGAGGCAGGGGCCATGGCGGTTAGAGAGGGATGGGAGTGGGGGAGGGAACGAACGAACGGTTGATTTTTGGTTAATTGAGAAATTATAGTTCTCAGCACCCAATTCCTTTTTCACATCATGAACTTCTTCTTCTTCTTCATGCTTGTGGGATGGTGAGTAATCAAGATCATCTGACGAAGAAAACCCGTCGGAGCCAGTCTCGGATCCGAGGCTTTCTGTGCATATTTCAAGGCTCTTCTGGCTCAGCAGGCTTGCAGAACGCTTCACCAGTGGGTGAACATAAGGAATTGGAGCTGAAGAATTGGAGCCGATTGTCTTCTCCGTTTGAATTGCACTCCAGATATCAAATTCTCCTCTGCTTTCAACTTGCTCCTTTGATTCTTCTTGACTCTGTTCTACTTCTGCTGCTGCTATTGATGATGAATCTTCTTCTTTGGGGTCAGACATGGTGGAGATTTGTTCAGAAGAAGCAATCTTCTTCAAAGGAAGGTGCTCCGCCAGCCACTTTTTAGACGACATGTTGGCCGAGAAAGTCCATCTGGAAGATAATCCATCAATGGGTACAATTCCCTGTCCTTTTCCTTCTTCTACGAACTCGAGCAACACCGGTGACTGTTGAAAGCCTCTGCAGACGGCCGACATCCCAGGCTGCTGGGGCTGAAGGTAAGAAGACCCTCTCAAATGCAACAAGAATCACTGCATAAAAAAAGGAACCCATGAAGCCACAAGAGCCAGCAAACTAAGATCTCGGCTACTGCAAAAATAACAAACCAGGATCGGACAGCCACCACAAGTAATAACAAAAGAATAGAAACAACACCAAATAAAGATGAATTGGGCGGCGGCTAACGCGCAGAGAAGGAGGAAGAACATCAACAACACCAGTTGAAGGATGCAACACCATATATATCTACTAAGTATGTTTTTAAACAGAGATTGTATATACCTCGAGACTCAAAAGAAGAGAGGGAGAGATATCAAAGAGTCCCTTTGTCCAAAGCAGAGGAAAGTTAAAGAGAATTAGAGTGAAACTCCAACCCCTTTCCTTGTTGAGTTTTTGGGTGCAGAAGAATGAAGAGATTAGGTGATAGGGTGTTCTTGTGGAGGCTGTGATGGATTGCAGAGAACGTGAGACGTGGTACTTATAGGGGAAAAATGGCTCAGGAACCAAGTCCAAGGGCCCTACAGACCCTGGTAAAGGAGCCTCTCTCTTCATTTCTTCATTGAAACGCCATTAGGACCTTTTGCCTCAGTAATTACACTGAGAACATGGATTAATCTGGAAGCAAACACCAATCTGACCATGATTGGTGAAGATGATTGAGCAGCCCAATCAACCAACAGTTTGCAGTGGCCCCAAGAGCAGAAAGAATCTCATCTGATAAGAATTATTTTTAAAAAGTGAAATGTGCCCAAACACTGAGAGAATCATGTCAATTGATAAGTGATGGAGAGTAAAAGGTAGTGACGTTAATGCCTTGAAAGGGTCTGCTGCCTTTCTTCTTCTTCCTCCATCGCCACCTCTGCTCGGCTTCTCTCCATATTAAAAAATATGTTACCAGTTTACTACTATAGTACTATGTACTTAGTTATGGTGGTCCGCACCACATAGAGAGTTCATGTTCCTGAGATCCACTCAATCATAACTGCTTAACGTATTTCTCGATTCTGATAAGGTTAAATCATGCCAGGTACGATCTCAAGAGCAAAATTTAAGGTTAAAGTTTATAAAAAAAAAAAAGTATGTGTTTTTCAGTTTCCTGACTCAATTGGATAGTTATGGTAAATCCAATTTTTAATATACGATAAATCAGCCAGCATTTATTCTTCTTTAGAGGCTTATAGGAAATATCTCTACCTTTCTTTTTATCAAAATTGTTATTGATTCTTTTTATATTAGGATTTTCAAATTTGACTTGCACTTGACTCAATGAATATCTTGTTGGATATATATAATAAATGAGAATGAAATGGAATAGGCTGATAAATTTAGACCTATTTTAAATACATTTTAAGTCCATTTTTATTCAATTCTCACTTATTCTATAGATTGAATAAGACCACTCCAATGCTACCCTTCTCACTTCATGAGTATTAATTTCCATCCTTATTATTCCTTACTTTAGAATGCAATTGTGACAGGAGTAGAACAACAGTTTAAATACTCAAAAATTGCCCTCAAAATCCAATAAAAACTCGAGTAATTAAACATAATTTTGAAAAACTTAGTAGAACTTTTTTACTCACTTGACTCAAATTTTATCATATACAGTCAATTCGGGCTCACTCACTCGAGTTTTTTTTTTCAAATTCTAGACTACGAGTAGAACTCATGTTCTATATTAGACGTTTAAATTCGACTCATTACCAATTTTCATCTATTGGACTAAGGATCATTTCATATAGAAATCCAAATATTTCTCATGAGTCTATAATCCAATCTAGGTTTTTTAATTCAACCGATACGTATCGGCTGTAATATATCAGAATCTGGACGGATGACAGACGAGTGCAGATAGAAGTGTATCGGCTAGTATAAGCAGATACGTATCAGTGCAAATCGATTTTTTTTTTACCCGTGACTCTAATAGATCCGAATCCAAATGGTTCCACCCATGGACCACTTGAAGATTATCCTATGCACATGGTCCCAGCTGAAAATGGTGTGTGAGCAGAAACGAGATACGTAAAGAGAAGAACAATCACACAAGAATAACACAACGGGATTAGGCTATAAGTGGTTCCACACGTTTTTTGATTGAGTCAGCAGTAGAAGACAATGACAATGTGTGTGGTTCCATTCTGTGCTAGCGATGTAAATGGCTACAATTTTTCAAATTTTTTGAGTTTATAAATCTATTTCTAAATCTGAATTGTTCATTGGTAACAGGAATATTCAAATAAGCCAGATTTTAATCCAATAATCTGATAATGTAAATGAAACTTTAATGTAAATACTGAATAATAATGATGGTATGTATGCTTTCATATCATATATAGTACATAATGTGAGAAACAGCCTCTCTGGCACGTTTATATATTTGTATTAATTGTTTAATAAAAATGGATTATACGAATTTTACAGCCGCGAAAAACTTGTCTCTGTTTTTTTTTTGTAAGATTTAGATATCTAGGTGTCTTTTTTTTTTTTTGAATTTACTTGTGGGAAGTCTCCTTACCTAGTTATTGGGACATATGCAAGCCTCTTTTCCTACGTAAATCGAGAGAGAGTCTATGGAGAATGACTAACTGCGTTTGGATGAGGGGTAAATTTTGCAGGGATGGCTAACCAGAGGTGGGTAACGAGGGGTCCGTAATCAATTATAAATACCCTTTACAAGTGTTACCTTATCTTGTTTGGTAACTGCAGTGGAAAAGTTAGAACTTATTCTAAAGGTAAAAAATCTGATTTGGTAACCGTAAACAAGGAAAATATGATATAGAAATAATTCTATGAAAATCCATAATTTTTAATAAATTCATATAATATAAAAAATAAAAGTAAAAATAAAATTTTCTCTATAACATTGGAATTTTTTCCATAGAACTTGCCATAAAAATTAACAATATATCTTATAATATATACAATTCTTTTTTTTTAAAATTTTAAAAATTGTGAAGGAGTAAGAAAGCCTAAAAATTCATTTATAAGTGAAAATATTTCATACGTCCATGTTGGACTATATAACTGAATCTATTTTAAAACTTCTAAGTCATTTTCAATTCAAGTCAATTAATTTAGGTCTCTTTAAATTGGGTCATAGTCGAACCACTGTAATTAAGTGCATAATTGGACCTATATATATTATATTGATATGTTTAAGCAAAGAGACATTTATAAAAGAAAATATCCATGTTTAAAATATATTTATTATAAAGAATTAATTTTAAGAAATCATCACATAATGATAAAAGAATAAGGAGAGTGTTTTATAAAGCATCATCTTATTTTAACTCAAATTTAAAAAAAAAAAATTGTGACCAACCCATATTTTAAATTGTTCGGATTAACCAACTAATATTTGACATTGGAGTGAGTCAGATTTGAGTTCACCTATTGAAGTTGCACGAAAAATATTTTATTTCTAAAAAGGACACTCTATGCTAATATAAGTGAGTGATTAAGGCCTTATATCTCAAATTGAATTGAATGATATGAAATTTATTAATTTTATAAATTTAAACAATTTATTAGTACCAGGATTTATATAAATGTAGTCTCGTAAAACATATAAACCTTAAAATGTAAACAAATGAAAATAAATAATTGAAAAGAAGATTTTTATTCTCTATCAAAATTAATTACTTAAATCAAATAGATAAAATTTAAATAATTTTTTTATTTTATAAGTATAATGTTGAAAATATTTCATTTATTTTAGTCAAACTATTTTGTAATAAATTAACATATTTTAAAAATAAAGATGTTAGAATTAAATTTGAATTGCATTGAGTTTCATTCACAGCTATAAAGGGGATTGAGAAGAATACGAAGGGAAGAAAAGGCAAAGGTTTTATGGATACCACCAGAAGCCAAAGGGTTCCCAAATTTGTCAAAGGGGAGGTAAAATCTAGACTTTTTTCTCTACCCTCGTACAACCAAACAGGGGAATCCGAGGGTTACCTTTGTTCCCCTCTCAAATCACCTCAAACAAACGCAGCCATAGTCTACACTTCCAATGTGAGACTCATTTGTAGCCAGTCCCAACATATGATCCAACCCGTCTGACCCATTTATACCCATAATCCACAAGTTTCTGTCGAAATTGGATGCATAGCATGTTACTAACACCACACACGGAAGGATTGACTTGACGGTTAAGAACTAGAGGTCTTGTGTTCAATTTATACTCAACCACAAATGGTCACTCCTGATAACTTTACCCAGTTTTGACAGATCCCAAAGAATTAGTTGAGTGAGATACCAAAACACCTTCAGCCGTATGAAAACAAAAAAAAAAGGGTTCCACCACCAAGAGTGAGTGGGAGGCAGGAACTGATAGTCCGGTCGATCATTAATATGCAAGGGAAATATGAGGAGGAGGTTGGGTCACTTTGAACAAAAGAAAGCGAGGGAAATAAACCCAGATGCTGCTGTCTGTGAAGAAAGCATAAACCACCAAAGAAATGTAACCGGAGGAGACAAAGGAATAGAGGACGCCATCGACAGGAAGCATATCCTTCTGCTTCTTTTAGGATATTAGCTGATTTTTATTACCGGCGTATGTGGTACCATTCACAACGCTCGTTTCCCAACTTCACTATTGAAGAGTGGAGAATCTTAGAGAAGTGGGTGCCACCATTTGTGCAGTGTCGTCGTCCTCAATGTCTATATAAAAATAAAGTATTTTTGTCGTCATAATTTTTTTTTTAACAACTTCTATATAGTTAAAAATATCAAAATATCTTTATTTTTTATACGCGCAGACAGACCGACAGATAGTATCGCATGAATAGTGATATCATAAATCGTTAAGTGCTAGTACTTTAAATGATTCCGATCGTCTTCTCTGAGAAGGTTGCTTAATAATTGAGTAAGCTACGGACCTTTAAATGAAATGTATAGAAACTGAGATTAATGGCAGTTTCGTGAAATTTCATCTTCATCTAATTATTCTAGCAAACTTGCCTTTTAAAAGATCTTAATTTTTTTCATCTGTATCACAAACTACAGTGATTAGATAAATGAGTTTTATAAGCATTCTCCTGTTTGTGCTTTCGTCACATATTCCACTTAATAATACATAAATAAAAAAAAAACTTCTCTCTGAATACCAGGTAAAACTTTGCATGCAGACGGTCTCCTACAGACTAGGGGTTGAAATATCGGCCGATACGTATCGTATCGGCCGATATATATCGATTTTAGATATGTGAATATCGGCCGATATGTATCGTATCGGCCGATATTTAAAAAAACAAGGAAGAAAGAGAAAAATATCAGCCGATATGTCGGCCGATAACGATATATCGGCCGATACCGATTTTTAAACCTCTGCTACAGACTACGGAAAAAAAAACCATAATAAAAGTTCAACCTTTGTATTAAAAAATATCTCAGCTCCATCTTGCTCTATCCTTTTCCATACTCTCTTATTCAAGTATGGCTGCGTTTGGATGGGGGTAAAGAGGGGTGACTCCTTTGGTAACTTAAAAATTACTGATGTGAAATTAAAAATTTGAAAAATTACCCCTTTCGTCACCTTTCTTGAATACCCCATTGAAACTTGGAGTATTCAAGGGTGAACCTAAACTTAAAAGTGAGCGCAGGTGAGGGGTGATTCCAGTAAAGTTACACTTCATCCAAATGCAGCCTATACAACTTTTAATACTATCAATTAACAAATGTCATATTCACAAATTTAGAAGTGATTTTAGTCATTTCAAACCTATAATAATATTAAAAGAATTTAGGTCACGTTAGAGCTTTTGCATACGATATCATGGCTTACGGTATTCTATGATTGAGTCTCGTGCATGCATTTTGTGATGGATGCTGGTTCAGAATCTTTCGAACCACCTCTTTCTATATTCAAAAGTAAAACGCTGTGGGGGAGTTAAGATTTAAGAGTAGCCAATCAATAGAATAAAAATAAAGGCCAGTTATATAGACATCTAGATTTTTTGCCTCTACATACGCATTTTTGAATTTTTGAGTGAAGTTACTATTCTACCCCCACGTATAAATTCATTCGAACGAGCTTTCAATGCATTCTCAATTCGTTCGAATAAATATATTCATCCGAATCAATACCTTAGTATAATTTTCGTTCATTCGAATGAACAGTTTGGTTCATTCAAATGAATGAGTCGAATTTTGTAAATAATTGGCATATATATGTTTATTCGAACGAATGAACTAAAAATACACTGAGGTATTTGTTCGGATGAGTTAAAACGCGGGGGTAAAATGGTAATTTTACCTAAAAATAAAAAATGGGTGTATACAGGCAGGAAATCCAGGTGTCTGTATGGCCCGCCTAGTGAATTGAAATTACTATTTCAAATTTTTTATTCATTTTAAAAGCATGAGTTCGGATTAGTTGGAAACAATTCTATCCATGTACTAACTTCAAGGGGCCAAGAACTCGCTTCAAGTCCTCTAACTCATGAAGTGGGGTTTGGAGAATCCTCTTCCTGTGTTAAGAGGAAGATACACCTGTCTCCCAATGTTCCATCAATTAGAAAATAAGAAAAGAGTGAAAAGATTGACACACTAGTTGGGTCGTCGTGTGACGTCTACAATAGCACACTTTATATTGAAAGTGTGACTAATTTCACAAAGATGTGTAAATCTCTGAGTCCATTGAGTTGAAGAGGAGTAACTTCATAGAAAGTAGCACGAATAAGTTGAGCGTGAATCGAACTCAAAACCCCACTTCATGAGTTAGACGACTTGACCATCAGACCAATCCTCTCAGATTAAATAAATAAAGGAGATTTCTTCATTAATTAAGAATTAATGATTGTGGAAAAGAGTAAAATAGATTTAGATTTGACCCCAACGTCATGGGCCGTCAGTCATCGGTGATTGAACTAGTATACAATGACAGATAATTCTAGAGAAGATTAAAAATACTTTTGATGATTTTTTTTTGGGATCATATATGTTTGGATAAAACATAAATTTTAAATAACATGTATAATAAATGAAAAAAAATATTTTTATACTATTATTCTAGCATTATAATTTTAGGCTTTAAAAAAATTATATTTTATGCATCATACTATATATTATTAAATTATGGATGACAAGGGGGGAGGGTTTCTCCAAAATCATCTTATCTAACCTATCTTAAATAGTTATCTTCACCATGAAAACTGGCTACTTACACTTTTTTACAATTTTCTCAATAAAGATGTAACCATATGTTCGAATATTAACTGCAATGTATCAGTTAATACATATCATATGTTGCACATTTAGGAAATTTTAAATAGATGACATATTATGATTTACATAATTTGAATGTTATTTGTTAACTTACATAATCTTGAATTCTTTCCCCATTTTTTGGTATTATCATATATTCATATTGAAGCTTTGCCTTTGATGGTTTGATGTTCCTTTGAATTGTACGAGATTTAAAATCATATATGTGCAAAATGGACTTTCATTTTTTTCATTTTTTTCTATTTTTTTTTTACTTTTTGAAGCACTAAAAATCAAATTGATACGAGCCAGGTGTTATGAATTTTTTTCCTATAGAATTTATTTAGGCATTAATGCTTTTATAAAGAGAGCAAGGGATGATGTAAAATATGAATATTTTTCATTTTATCCATTCACAATGTCGTTCATTAATAATAAGTCCATAGTAAAATAGATACAGTAAAACTTCTATAATGTAATATGGTTGGGACTATAGTACATATATTACATTATAGAGGTTATTAAATTAGAGTGTCTAGCAGTATTCATTTCTAAAAATCTCCTTAAAACTCTCATCTATCATTAAAATGTCCTTTCCGCATGAGGTGATCTTCTAATTAATTGTGACTTCTAATCATTATCTTTGACAAGATATAATTACTAGAATTAATTTTTATTCATTAACTCATATGAAGCTCTTTTTTAATATTAGTAGAGAAGTTGATCCTATCATATCTTCTAAAATTCTAAAAATTTAGATTTTTTATTTTTCTATGACCGGGATGTCTAGAGTCTCTTAGAGCACTTGACTAGTTTTCGAGGTATGTGCGAACTTCTCTACCCACACACCAGGTAAAATTATGGAAGGTATGTGCAAACCTCCCTACCCATACACACTAGGTAAAATTATGAGAAGTAGTCATTTGGTGTGAGATGATAATCGAGTTTAGGACTTCCGCTTCTTGAGGCAAGTTCTTGACCAATGCACCTACCCCTTAAAGTTAGTATATAGATAGAATTGTTCCCAACTGATCGAATTTAGGCTTTCTAAATGAATAAATTTTTTGAAATGGTAAGTCTAATTCACTTAGGCCATTAAGCTTGAGGCCCATATAAAAGTAAATGGGATATAGATCCTTTTATAAAAAAAAAAAAATTAAGATTAATTACAGAGACACCTCTTATTATTTATTTAAAGCGAAAAATCAAACACATTAAATTATTTAAAAAATTACTCAAATTAGTTTTCATTTTCCATAGAACATGCCTGTATTATAAAAGTAAGAAGTGCTTTAATTTATTTTTAAAGAAAAATTAAATTAATGATAAGAAAGAAAAGTGTCGGTCGTTTTTAACCTCTTTCTCTTTTATCTTCAAAATCAGTTCATTCTCCCTCATTTGAGATTGTTGGAAGCAGCAACGGCTCCACTATGACAAGCCCCGCCAACGGCCGCCATCTCCAGGTCTCCGACTATGATTGGTGCACTGCCTTTGTATATATTGATGAATGATGTTTGTGTTGGGACCTGAGAATCCTCTTCCTGTGTTACGAGGAAGATACACCCGTCTCCCAATGTTTCATCAATTAGAAAAGGTTGAAAAGACTGACACACTCATTAGTTGGTCGACTCACGATCTACAATTAGAACATATTAAAAGTGGAACTAATTATATGAAAATATGTAAATATCTCGAGCCACTGAATTAAAGAGGAGTAATTCATAGAGAATAATCTAAATGAGTTAACTGTGAATTGAATTCAAAATTTCATTTTCTGTATTAGATAATTTGACTATCAGACTAACCCCCTAAGACTAAATAAATAAGGGTATTTTGTTCATCAATTAATAATTAATGATTGTAGAAAAAGTAAAGTAGATTTAGATTTGACGTCAACGTCATAAGCAGTCGGTCGTTGGTGATTGAACTAGCATACAATGATATGCAATTCTAGGGAGGATTAAAAAGACTTTTGATGATGTTTATGTGGACCATATATGTTTCTATAAAACATTAATATTTAAATAACATGTATAATAAATGAAAAAAAAAATTATTTTTATACTATTATTCTAGCATTATAATTTTAGACTTTAAAAAATTATCTTTTATACATCATACTATATATTATTAAATTATGGATGACAAAGGGGGAGGGTTTCTCCAAAATCATCTTATCTAACCTATCTTAAACAGTTATCTTCACCATGAAAACTGGCTACTTACACTTTTTTACATTTTTCTCAATAAGATGTAATCATATGTTCGAATATTAAGTGGCATGTATCAGTTAATATATATCATATGTTGTACATTTAGGAAATTTTATATAGATGACATATTATGATTTACATAATTTAAATGTTATTTGTAAACTTACATAATCTTGAATTCTTTTCCCATTTTTTTGGTATTATCATATATTCATTTTGAAGTTTTGCCTTTGATGGTTTGAAGTTCCTTTGAATTGTATGAGATTTAAAATCACATATGTGCAAAATGGGCTTTCATTTTTTTCATTTTTTTCTATTACTTTTTTACTTTTTTGAATCACTAAAAAATCAAATTGATGCGATCCAAGTGTTATATTTTTTTTCCTATAGAATTTATTTAGGCATTAATGCTTTTATAAAGAGAGCAAGGGATGATGAAAACCATGAATATTTTTCATTTTATCCATTCACAATATAGTTCATTAATAAAAAGTCCACAGTAAAATAGATACAGTAAAATTTCTATAATGTAATATGGTTGGGACCATAGTACATATATTACATTATAGAGATTATTAAATTAGAGTGTCTAGCAGTATTCATTTCTAAAAATCTCTTTAAAACTCTCACATATCATTAAAATGTCATTTCGGCTTCTTTTTGTAGAAACAAATCACTCCATTCATTCCTATACATTTCTCATTCATGAGAACAGATTACTTTACAAAATGGTTGAGGCAGTACATTTGTTTATTCTGAATGTATTGAGTACTGAGTTAGAGAGGTTTATTACATTTTGTATGGACCCGAGGTCGGGACCAGCTGCTGATATTATTTTAAATAGGTTATAACTTTTTAGAGTATTGCATTAAAGAAAGTTTACTGTATATGCATTCTTTTTACAAAAAGTAATAGTATCAAATCAATTATTGTATGTTCGAGGCAATATTTGAAAGACCTTTTTTAAATATTTATAAATATATAACTTATTCTTATTATTAAATTTCATTCACAATAACTCAAAGGATTGAAGTGATGGTTAGAAATTTGTCTTAGAAAGTAAGATTCCTGAATTCGATCTTCACTCCATTTTAAAGACTCTCCATAAATTTACTTAGTGTATAAATAAAGAGATTTACACGTATCTCAAAAAATAATTGAATATTCTAAAAAAATTCAAGATATTAATCATAAAATACTTTTTATCATATAATAGTGTCTCTTTCAATTATTAATGAATTACTTTTATTCAAATTCCTGATAAAGGTAGACATGGATAAGATTCCTTCGAGACCAGAACCAATATTGTTTCATTATTGAAGATGATGAGAAAGCTTTCATCAAAAGTCATATGTTTGCATAGCTGTAAGTGAAATTACATGAGCTACAAATCCCAAGAATTGTGACTCGGGATATTAACGTCAATTGGTAATATAGGGATATTTTTAAATTCTCAGATTTTTACTGGAAATTTAACGGGAAAATCTCACAGAAATTATAATATTTAAAAATAATAAAAATATTAATAAAATAAAAATGGTAATAAGGAATTTACCGGGAATTTATCGGGTATTTACCGAAAATTTACAGGGATATTATCGCGATATTACCATTTATCGCATTTTTAACGCGATTTTATCAGGAATTTACCGGAAATTTATCGTCGTGGCGATAAAAACGCCTTTTTAACACGGTAATGGTATTTTACTGATAAAAACGAGGTAAATTTGAAAATACTACCGATATTTGTGACAAGGATCCCAAGCAATGTTGACTTTGTAGCATGCCCATCTTCTCCTTCTTTTTACTTTAAATTAAAATTAAATGCATCAAAAACTAATAAAAATGAATTAATGACTAATTCTTGCATAAATAAGAAAGTAAGGATGAAATAAATACATAAAGGTGGTCTTTTTATTAATGATTTATTTTTTATTTTAGTCTCACTTGCAATATGAAATTGAAAATGTATGTTATAAAAACAAAAGTAGGGATAAATGTATGCACAATCCTGATCCTTGTAATAGTTCATGTTCGATTCAATTTTAATTTTAGTCGAATATGATTTTGATAATTTTTAAAATATATTTGAAGTTCAAATCTTCAAAATCTTACATTTTACAATTTGAAAGAGTTGAGGTTGTTGACCCTTAGATAATCTACAACTTGGATGTTTGGAATATTTTATTATTTATAATAAAAAACTATTTTTATATAAAAACATAATCATTAACCTTTTATCTTTAATGTGTTTCTGTACATTTTAATTATTTGCATGTTGTCTTAACTTATTTTTATGAATTAATTAATATTATTAATGATATATTGATGTCATGAGTTTAACCGAATTTGAATAGGTTGAAACTTGGTTAAACCTTATCCAATCCAATAGGTGAAATATTTAAAATTCAGAGAGAGTTGGCCTCAAGAAGCTCCGCTTATATAGGTAAGTCTTGAGTTTGATTTACATATGCAGGTCAGAATGTTCATTTTTCCAATCTATTGACACATACTATCTTAATGGGTCTTATAGAACATATTCTTAAATAATATTTATTAAATTGATTTAAAGGTAAAAAATATTTTTATTTCTCTGATATGAAACTATAAAAATAGGAGACTAAATCTGAACACAAATTCAAATTCTCTTCTAATTTATATAAAATTAAAAATTAAAATTGATTCTTATATTTAAATAAATCTAATGACATAATTTATAAAATCTAAAAAAAAATATGATATTGCCATAAACCAAAATGCATACAGCATTATTACCGCCATAGCTACAGTGCTAAACTAGTAAAATGGTTCTGCAAATGGGTGATTGCCACGTGCCCAGACAAGACGACACACACGTAGCTCTCATGGCTTTATAAGTATTCGGAAGGATCGGGTCGGTTGGTGTAAGTGGTCCGAACCCGCGACCCCACTATTCTTTTGCTTTTGGCTGCTGGTCAGCCCCACAAGAATCTCACCTTCGTATATTCCCCTACCCTCACTTCCCTCACGGGAGTTCCACTTGTAAAATTACATATCTGAGTTCAAATAGAAAAGGTAATATCCTCCCACAGTTATTTTATATAAGCTGACATGAATTTTAGTTTACTCTCAATTTTACCTTTCGCATTAACAACAAAATCAGATTTTAAAAATTTTGATGAGCCGATTTACTATTCATACAAATGTCAGCGAACTAATTTTACTGTTCATACGAGGATTGCTGAACCAATTATATTGTTCAGGATAAAATTGACAATACATCAAAATCCGTGTCTGGTTACACAAACTTCCCATAGAATGGTCATTACCATTTGTATTAATCTATAATTATAGATCAAGCCATTAAATAAAAAGAATTACAATTAAGCTATTTGCATTAATCTAATAATTAAAGTAATCAATGTTTACCATTAATTTATAACAATCATTTATTTCATAATTATAGATCAAATTATAGTTAATAATCAGTTGATTGATTTTTGCGCAACAAACTCTACTTAGGTATTATGAAGTTTTCAGTAAAGTGACTCATGTCCTACTAAATCTGTCCATAGTTGTACCTTAATTTATGGGGACAAGGGCTGCAACTTAATTCACTGGTTTATGTGATTTGATTTTGTTAAACATTAGTCCAAACTTAATATGCAACTAAAGGGTTTGAGCTTAGGTTCAGGCTGATCTAATTTTCTGAATCTCAAGTCTAGTGTAAATTGTATTTGTGAGACCTAATCTCATTTTAAAATCTAAAATTTACATGGGAAATTATCTGGATTTGGACTTCTTCCGATCTAAATAATTTTATTATGAATTATTTTATAATATAAATTAAAATATCATATAAAGTTTATATTTACCATAACATTAATAAAGAATTAAGTTTTATATGGGGTAGGCTCAATTGTCATACAGTTTGGTTCAGGAAGTAGATGTCTCAGATTTATGTCCTATAGTAACTCTATGTTCATGGCTTAAAAGAATTGCGTGCATCTGAAGTTTTATCTAATGTCGTCATTTTCGAAAAAGATAGAATCTTAAGTTTCTTCATCTTAAAAAAATAAATTATATATAAAATTTGTAATTGCAAGCCAAACTCGAGTTTTTAAATATATGTTTTCATTTCGTCTCTTTCATATCATTGTTATATTATTTGCTCAATATACTTTGAGATACATTAACAATTAGATTAAATTTCAATTTATAATAAACATCCCTTTCTTCAAAAGACAAAATTATCTACTTCAATCTTTTTTTTAAAAAAAATTACCTTCAATGTTTCTAGTGCCTCTTCTATTTTTCACTTTTCATTTTTCTTTCTAAAAGTGAAAAATCAATCTTATAATAATTAAAATTTCAAAATCTAAGATCATGTGACTAAGATGTTCAGATGAAGTTCAATTTTCCACATATTCCAACCAAGATTAAGTAGTACACATAAAATTTTAACAAGTAACTTTCTTAAACTAAGAATTTTTAGTTTTTGTTATGAAATTAAGTTGTTTATTAAAATGAAACAAATATTCTTTTAAATTTTAAATTTAATAATATCCATAGTTATGTGAGATCCAGTAATCCCACTGAATTAAATTAGAAAATATTGTTATATCAATTATAAGAAATATGTCTCTTTCAATGGATAGTTGAAACAGAGTTCCATTTCAGCCATCTATCTTATTTAATTATATATATATAACGAGATTAATTTCTTTTGAATTCTTGTATATTAAATTTATTTTAATAAAATTTACTTTATAAAATTATAAACTGTAGTGGCAACCTGGTTGCAATTCAACCATTAAAATAAATTTACTTATTTACTTCAAGTGTGCGGACTGCCCATCTCTTCTCATGATGTAATGAAGTGGGCTTGATGTAGAATTGATGTGAGGCACAATATTATTCGCTTTGATTGGTCTACGGGTTTGTTCTTCGGCATACCAAAATGCGTCAATCTGTAAAAGAGAGGAACTCCAGCATATAAATAGGACTTTGAATACTTACTTTTCCAATGTGAGACTAATGTCCAATCCAAACGGGACTCCTCACCGCCCCACCAATCCTGGCATGAGGGCTGAATCAAGGGATGGTGGGTGCTCAGTTAAAGAAGTTTACAGGAATATGATTTGTAAGCCTTTTGAATAGGGCTGCAACTCGGGTCGAGTTTTGGCCCGACCCACATGATCCGACCAGAGAAATCATACAGGTCGGGTCAAGAATTTCAGGCCAGTGGGTCAGGTCGGGTCCGGTTGAGGATTTTATAAATTAACCCAACTTGACCCGATCCGACTAAAATTAAGCAAAAATGAGTTCAGAATGCGGGTCGAGTCAGAATTCGGATTGATTCGAGTTAGAATTCGGGTCAGGTCGGATCAGGCTCCATAAATATCAACTCGGGTTGAGTTGGGTTTTAAGAAATCTGACCCGTCCGACCCGAGTTGCAGCCCTACTTTTGACCCCTTTCTTCCATGGACAGAATTGCGGAAGATTAATGCCTCAAATAGAATTAAATTTCTAACATGGAGATGGCCTTTGACAGAAACTTTATGTCCATTTTACTTGTACTATTGTATCCCAAATCGTACTCGTTGATGTAAGATCTCTAATGCTGAGGATGAAACTGTTGATCATCTCTTCATTAAATGCGACTCTATATTTGATATCAAGCCCATTATTCTTGCTAATTTCTTTTTGTCAATTTGCGTGTGGAAAACTACGAGAAATCCAGAGTAAAACCTTAACGGGTGATATCCACTATGTTTAGGGCAGGGCCAACCCTGATTTTAGGCCAACTAAGCCGCCACCTAGAGCCCCCTAATGTGACCAATGAACTGTAGAACCTACACTTGCACTGCTCTTAGGGCTTAGGTCTCCCACCAATGCACTGTGCTTAGGACTTCTGAGATTTTAGGGCCGGTACTATTTTAGGACACACCAAGTGAGCTCATGAGGGCTCAAACTTGACACCTCCCACTTCTTGAAGTGGAAAATTACCAAGTGATAGAAAATTACCACTTGAGCTAAACTCATATGGATTATTCCTGCGAATATTGCTTGCTAGTCTATGTTCCTAAATGGTGGAGCACCTGTAGTTTAAGCCTCCAATTCAACATTAGGGCCTGGAATCCTCCCGAGACTTTTATGGCCTAATGGTAAATAGCCCTGAGGGCCTAATGTCTAAGTTCCAACTTCTTGGTGAACTAAAATTCGACAATAACATAATGTCCAAGAACCCAATAAAATGAAAAAAGGTGATTGTTGATGTAATAATTTATTTCCTATAAATGAGTTTATAGTAGATTATATTAAAATTTTATAAATCTCATTTTAAAAACATTTGAGAATATAGATTGCTGGGATCTTTAATTTATTTTTAAGTTTATTTAAATTAGAGAAAAAAACTATTAAATACTTAGAAGTTAATAAAAGTGAAAATTGCATGTGTTGGTGTATTTTACCATCTACCAACAATATTCTTTTTTATGCTAATTTTATTATTTAATTATACATATTTAATAGCATGAAATTGACTCTTTAAAATAACAAACTATACTAACCTATTAAATGGAATTCAACAATGATATGATGTCTAAGTGACTTTATAATCAAATAAAAGGTTGTTGATATAAGAATTTAAAATAAATAAATCTCATTAAATATGTATAATCATAGCTGAAATGGCACTTCTTGCCTACAAACATGATAATAATGTTTAATAGGAAGCAAATTGATTCTACAGAATCAGACTCTAAACTATGTTTAATTTTAAGAATAAAGAAAAGAAATGAAATGGATGCACTCATTTAATCTTTTTTGTTCTTATCATTTTTAAATTTAAATGGACTCATGATGTTTATTTCTTAAGCATCTGTAAGTTTTAGTGCAGATAAATTCTGTGGTTTTGGCAATATTGCAATGAAATTTTATAGAAAGAGGTTCAACTGATATACTTTTCACTTTTTCACTAAAAATAAAACGTTTGACTGATTATGTCAGATAGTGAATTTTATTTAATAATTTAAAAGTTATATAGATAAATAATTATATAAAGATTATTTTATTATTAAAAAATCTATTAGATTATATTAATTACTAAAATTTTAAAACTAAATTATTAAATAAATGTTTTGACCTATTATATTTAATTCAACAATTAAAAATACATGAAATAAAAATTATAAAAAAAATTCTCAACCATTTTCTAATTTCTCGAGACTCATATTGTATCACTGTCACTAATAGGACTGAAACTCGGGCGAAATGGGTCGGGTTTTGATAAACCCATGTCAAAAATGATTGAACCCAACCTCACTTGACCCGAGTTACCAAATCGGGTCGAGTCAGGTCGGGTTGAGAAATTTGGGTTACCAACTTGGGTCGGATCGGGTTCAACCATTTTTTACATGGGTTAGGGTTGAGTTTATCAAAACCTGGCTCGGCCCACCCGAGTTTCAACACTAGGAGAGAGGAACTACAAGGAACAACTGGGGGCCTAAGGTCTTAGTCGATCAGGGTTTATGAAATCGGATCTGATCGAGTCAGGTTGAATTTTAAATTCCTAAATCCAACTTGATCCAAATTTCATCTGGTTTATTTTTTCTTAACCCGACCCTAATTTGAAATTTGTATAACTCAACTCACTAAATTTTCAAGTCGGGTCTGGTGGGGTGGGTCAAAACCCAACCTAAGTTTTACCCCTAATCACCGACTATCAAAAGAAGGCTCTAGATTTTTTTTTTAAATAAAAAGTAAAAGGTTGCTGAAATTTATATATTACTGGAAGGGCATACCATTTTAGAGGATAATTTGTGCCAGTATTTTATTTTTTATACTTATCAATTATCATCCTTGAATTAAATAAAAAATGTTGTTATTAAAATAGTTAACTTTGAATTATGCAAATCATAATTTACAATGTTAATATGGATCTGATTTTTTAACCATTATTTATGTAAAATACTATTTATTCAACTTTCTTTCATGATTGAAAATTAAAATGAAATACTACTTATTTATTAATAAATATTGAACAACTCTTCTACGTTAAGTAAGCCTATACAGCATTAAATTCAACAGCATCTTTGTCACATACCTTTTTGTTTTTAATTATTTTTAAGCACTTTCTTGAGATTGTTTGCTTAGGTGCACATGGTCTTTCTTTTTACTTCAGAAGGTGGGGTCCACATTTCTGGCAATTTAGAAATTAGAGTCGATAGGTCCAAAATATTCAGATTCTAAAATGCCGACTTCTGTATATTTAATTAATTTTGAAGTTTGAGCATACAGAGAAAGATCTGATTTATGCCTCATCTCATTTTTTTAACATGTGATTTTATTAATTTATAATTATTTAATTTTAACTCTATGTAGTAAAAAAATATTATAATTAATATCAAAACCATTTATTCTGTAATTAGATTTTATAAAGGTGGCCATCCTAATATGGGAGAAGTCTTTCAGCAGACACGGATTTTAATGATCTTTCCATTTTACCTCCATTCGACTATACCAAACATTTAAAAACCAAATCACTTTCTAAAAATTGGTCCACTTACCAGTGAATCAGTGCACCGATTTGGAGAAGAGTGGGATGAACTCTTTTCTCTTTCACTCAGAGCACCAAATCGATCCATTTACCAGTGAATCGGTAAGCGATTTGGGAAAGAGTGGAACAAACTCTTTTCTCTTCCACTTAGAGCACCAAATCGGTCCACTTACTAGTCAATCGGTGCACCAACCGGTTCACTTTCCAGTGAATCGGTGCAATTATTTGGGGAAGAGTGAGACGAACTCTTTTCTCTTCCATTCGCTCCTACCCTCAGCACTTTCTCCAATTCCATTTTCTCCTTCGAAGCACCAAATCGGTGCACCGATTCACTGGTAAGTGGACCGATTTCTTAAAAGTGATCTGATTTTTAAATTTTTGGTATGAAGGGATGGGGGTCAAGTGGAAAACACAGTAAAATCCATGTTTCCTAAAAGATTTCTCTCGTGTTAAGATGGCCACCATTTTCTAAAGTTTTCTAAGGATTCAAAAAGAAGTTAAATAGTTAGTTTGAGTATTTGAGTCAAGTTTTCATTGATTATAACAAATTAAAGTCTAATTAAATTTTTTAAAATATTGATTCGTTATTTGTCTGGTTTTAAAAACCAAATATTCTGATATTAATAAAACTAAATCAAATCCAAATGTTTGTTAGTATCTAACTTTTCAATCTCTGTCATGTTAGATTGGTCTTTCAACCTAACTCTTTTAGAAGCATTTTCAGACTTTCCTGTGGCGTTTGTACAAGTCCCAGTTCAACTCAACTGTCTGATGTACTTTTGATCCGGAAATACACTGATAGAGCCCTCGAGTCAAATTTATTATTAAATATATAATGTTCTTTTCTATAAGAGAGACGTGAGATTGACGAAGATTGTAACCGACAATTAGAATTGAAGTTTGATTTCTTGTCTGAACATTATAAATTGGTAAAAAATCATGTAGATCTCTGTATGGTGTATTGTGTTGTGTTGTTTCGATTTTCTTCTTTATTTGATATTGTTAAATTTGTGAGATAGAAAAGATATTTTTTCCCAACAGCAAAGACCCTTCTTTGAGTTTTAATAACTCTAATCACACATAGTTTTTTACAGATTAGGTCAAAAAGAGGAGTTAGCAGGCATGTGTTTTTAAAGTATGGACTCTGGAGTTTGGAGTGGTCGACTCCAATTTCCAAAACTAGAAAAAGCAATCCATCGTCGTCAGTGCTGTGTGGCTGCATCTCCTTTTGAAAAGATACCAAAAGAGGAAACTGTTTCTCTTTTATATATATATATATATATATATATATATATATATATATATATATATATATATATATATATATATATATATATATAGAGATAAATAAAGTCACCCAGACAAGGAAATGGGCACCCCAAACGAAGATCTGCCTCAGCCCAGCTCAACTCCAACTCCACTCCATTCTTTCTGTCAAATGCTACAGGATAAAAGAAATAATAAAATATCAACTCCAACTCCATTCTTTCGCAGAACTTACGTACTCAGTTTTTCTTTCTCTGTACACCTAAATCTTTTTCTTTCTCTGTACACCTAAATCTGAATTTTCATGATAAATTATTATTTTATCTCTATATTTTTAATCATTCAAATGAATGGTCAAGTGTAATTTCAATTCATTCGAATGGATGAGCTAAATAGTAACACGGAATACTTCTCAGCTACATTCATTCGAATGAATAAATAGTTTCAAGCATTCATTCGAATGAATGGGCGTCATTCTTTTGAATGAAAACATTTTAACTATACATTCGAATGAATGGGCCTCATTCATTCGAATGATTGCTACAGTAGTAGCATTATTTAAATAATAAAATTTATTTTAAAATTTTAAAGTTATTTTTTGAGCAGTGTGTATTTTCAAAATTTCTCAAATTAAATATCCAGACTAATTACGATAATCTGATAAAAATATTTTAAAACTTTAGGGTCTTTTGACACTCCTAAATATTTAAAACACAGTATTTTACAAATAAGGGTATCCCTAGACTGTGCCGAAAACACATTTGGAAGTGTCAAAAGACCTTTAAGTCTTAAAGTATTTTTATCATGTTATCGTAATTAGTCCGGATATTCAATTTGAGAAATTTTATAAATACACAGTGCTTAAAAAATAACTGTCTATGTTATCGATGCTATAAAACATAGACAGTTATTTTTTAAGCACTGTGTATTTCTCAAATTGAATATCCAGACTAATTACGATAATCTGATAAAAATACTTTAAAACTTCAAAGTCTTTTGACACTCCTAAATATTTAAAACACAGTATTTTACAAATAAGGGTATCCCTAGGCTGTGCTGAAAACACATTTAGAAGTGTCAAAAGACCTTAAAGTTTTAAAGTACTTTTATAAAGTTATCGTAATTAGTCCGGATATTCAATTTGAGAAATTTTAGAAATATATGGTGCTTAAAAAATAACTGTCTATGTTTTATAGCATCGACAGACAGTTAATTTTTAAGCACTGTGTATTTCTAAAATTTCTCAAATTGAATATCCAGACTAATTACGATAAAATTTCTCAAATTGAATATCCGAACTAATTACGATAACGTGATAAAAATACTTTAAAACTTCAAGGTCTTTTGACACTTCCAAATGTGTTTTCGGCACAGCTTAGGGATATTCTTATTTGTAAAATAGTGTCTTTTAAATGTTTAGGAGTGTTAAAAGATCTTGAAGTCTTAAAGTATTTTTATCAGATTATCGTAATTAGTCCAGATATTTAATTTGAGAAATTTTGAAAATACACATTGTTAAAAAATAAATTTAAAGTTTTAAAATAAATTTTATTATTTAAATAATGCTATTACTGTAGCAATTATTCAAATGAATGAGGCTCATTCATTCGAATATATAGTTAATTTTTTTTCATTCGAATGAATGAGACCCATTCATTTAAATGAATGCTTGAAACTATTTATTCATTCGAATAAATAGGGCTGAATAATATTTTGTGGTACTGTTCAGCTCATTTATTCTAATGAATTGAAATTATATTTGACATTCATTCGAATGAATCTGAATGTTAAAATGAATTGAATATTTATTCAAATGATTAAAAATGCAGAGATAAAATGATAATTTATTAAAAAAATTCAGATTTAAGTGTACAGACACAGGAAAATTAGGAAAATCGAGTGGGTAAGTGCTGCCATTCTTAAAAAGAGGAAACTGTTTCTCTTTTCTATATATATATAGGATAAATAAAGTCACCCAGAAAAGGAATGGGCACCCCAAACGAAGATCTGCCTCAGCCCAAGTCAACTCCAACTCCATTCTTTCTGTCAAATGCTACACGACAAAAGATATTATAAAATATCAACTCCAACTCCATTCTTTCTGCATCTCTTTTTGAAAAGATACCAAACGAGGAAACTGTTTCTCTTTTATATATATATATATATATATATGGATAAATAAAGTCACCCAGACAAGGAAATGGGCACCCCAAACGAAGTCTGCCTCAGCCCAGCTCAACTCGAACTCCAACCTCATTCTCTCTGTCAAATGCTACATGACAAAAGAAATGGACCATATCCCCTGTTTCAGATTCAGTGGACCATAACCCTTTAAATCGACTCCAAAAGCTCCAATCTCAGCAGAGAAACACCAACAACAGCAGTGGTGACAGGTCTCCGGCAAGGAAGCAGCAAGCAAGTAGAAAGAAAGAGAGAAGCATGTCAGTCCTTCCAAACGGTAGAGGAGAGGGAGAAACAAAAGTGAATTCAGAGCAGGACAGCTTTAACAAGTTCTTCGAGTGCTGGCTGTCGGAGCAGGACCGCCATCTCCAAGAACTGATTGCAGCTTCCAGACGGGCAGCAAATGGGGAAGAAGCTGAAGAACAGATGAAGCAGTTGGTGAATGGGGCGATGCGCCACTACGAGCAGTACTACAGAAGAAAGGCGTGGTCGGCAAAGCAGGACGTGCTTGCAGTGCTCTCCCCAGAATGGACCAGCAAGCTGGAGGATGCCTTCTTATGGATAGGAGGGTGGCGTCCTAGCATGGCCTTCCACCTGCTCTATTCCAAGGCAGGGCTGCAGCTTGAAGCGCAGCTGCCGGACCTTTTGCGTGGGGTGGGAACGGGCGACTTGGGGGACATGAGGCCAGGGCAGCTGAAGCAGGTGGACGAGCTGCATCGAAGGACGATAAAGGAGGAGGTGGAGTTGACGGAGAAGATGGCGAAGCAGCAGGAGACAGTGGCGGACTCGACGATGGTGCAGCTGTCGCATGCGATGACGGAGATGAGGGGAGAGGAGGAGGAGGAGCATGTTGAGACGGCGCTGGGTGAGAAGGAGGAGGGATTGGAGAGGATTTTGGCCAAGGCAGATGAATTGAGGCTGCAAACTCTGAGAGGTGTAATTGAGATACTAGACCCCTTGCAGGCTGTCCATTTCTTGATTGCTGCTGCCGAGCTGCATCTCCGACTCCATGAATGGGGAAAGAGACATGATAGTGCAGCAAGAAACCATCACTGAGATCAAACTCTACCTCTCTCTCTCTGATCCTTCATGAGGGATTGAGATTGGGTTTGGGTTTGGGTTCTCCTATTTTCTCTACTATGTTTGCTAACTAAATCCCACGGGTTGGCCGATGGTTAAGACACCCATCCAGTGAATGTTTTGAGTTCAATCACTCATTTAATATAGAGTGAGAATACTCGTACTAAAAAAAATAGCTAGCTTCATGTTGATCATCTTCGACACTTGATACGTGTTTTCTGCATTTGCACTAGTTATTAAATTGTCATTTTCAGTATCTTCATCAACTCTTTTTTTTTTAAAAAAAAATTCAATTGGGATCTGGATCTGAAGAAAGTGTTTTTTTTTTCCTCTGCTCGTTCGGATGCTGCATTGGTAAAGGAAAATGGTGAACACTTTAGTGAATTTTCTCCACATTGTTTGGTGAAATCAAAATCGCCACTGAGAGGTCTACACATTTTCAACCTCCACATAACCATGGCAAGCTCTTCCCTAATTACAGTTGTAAATGAATTTGTGGTCACAGCATCAAAAGGTCAAAATGGTGTAGTGACTGGTTGAATAATTTCAGATTATTGAAAGGATTGTTTTTTAGTTTTATAGAGTAAGATTGAATAATTCTCTTTCATGACCAAATATTTTATAATATAGATGTTGCAATTTAACGGTTAAAAATAGTATCTCTCTCTTTCTATGAAACAATTAAATATCTAAATCAAAATCTAAACATTTCATTTATTTTATTTAGTATCTACTTCTATAAAAAAGAAATGTCTCAAGTAAGATTTTTTTTTATGATGTACCCATTCTCATTTAAATTTACCAAACACATCCCGTCATCCACAATGTGATTTTAGTCTTACAATTGTAACATGCAAAAAAGTTGGAAGTGTTTCATTTCAAAATTTTGTGGAAAATAAAGCTTCAATGGTGAAAGTCATTCAACAAATGGAAAAATATTAAACTCTGTAGCTATGATTTTAGATTGTCAGCCATGGTTTTAGCTTAACTCATTGTCATCATCTTATAGATTTATACTCACTAGTTATATCTATATGCAATTGATTCTTTGGGTTCTGTTACCCATTTTATCCTGTCAAAAGTTATCATTTCTGTAGCCTTGGCGTTATGTTTGCTGCTTATTTTTAAAGATAAACTCTTTTCTAGGCTGCAGATCAAAAGGTTTTAATCTTTCAAAGACTTCTAAGATTACTTTCTTTCAAATGCAATGGCATGGATCACTGACAATGGAACTGAATTTATCTTGAATAGGGATCATGGAGTGTACAATTTACTGGACACAAAAAAGGCCCCCCTTGACACAAAAAAGACCCTAGTTTTGCACCCGACGTGTGTGGATTGAGAGATTTACAGATACTCTAAAGATTAGTCAGATGAGACGCCTGGAAAATTCAGGTGAGACACTTGGATACCTTGGTCTTAAAAAAAAGAACAATTTACTGAGCACAGCTGTAGACTATTTTGTTTTTAGAGATGAGAGAGAGCTTAGAGAATTTTATTTTATTTATTCATAAGCAACAACATTTAAATGCCATTCAGAATTCCTACTTGCTCGAAAATGGCGAGCAACTTTGAGGGAATCACATGAACCCAAACTGAATGAGATTTTAAATGAGAAAAAAAAAAAAAAGCTAATGGAGTTAAACCAACGTTTCATCACTTGTAAATTGGCCAAAGATATCTGGACATGAGCCCCAATTGCAACGTTCCCGGGCCTCCCAATACCCACCCAAGTAACGGTATGTGCCGGTCGCCCCATCCTTTGCAAACCACCGCGGCTTCCAACCTTCGTCTTGTATCTTCTGTGACTGCTCATTTTACTCTTTGTTAGTCTACAGATTTTCCAAATATTGAGCACGAAACTAAAACTAAAGTAACCAATTTACACGCAAGTATTTCACTTAATTGCTTATGGGAAATAATCATACCGGGTCAAGAAGACCGTTTGGTCAGCGTAACTAGGGGATGTAAACCTTATGCCTCAGAAATCCAAAAACCAAAAGACCCACCCAGAAGGGGAAAAGAGATATTTACATTGGATCACATCCAAACATGGGATCTACCACTGGAAGGATTAGATGAGAAGGTCTGGTAATGAATGAATCAAATGGAAGTGGTATGATCAACCTTATGAACACTCTTCCCACCTGATCCATCAAATAGGGGCATGCACAGTATCATAGAAGAGTCTGAAGCATTTGGATTCATGGCCACATTCCGCTGGTCAGTTTCATAAACCTAATGTGATCATTTTTCTTCGCTCATTATTTTATGTTGCACGCATTATTATTATTATTATTATTATTATTATTATTATTATTATTATTATCTGTGTGTGCATGCATGCAGCATCAGTGCACAGATGACTGTGTTACTCTTAGACGAAAATCACCTTCCGTTGCCTCTGCTCTAGTCGCAACTTCTCTGCATTGGCCATTTCATACTCCCCATTCTCCAGGCACCTCTGATCAGGCCTCAGCCTTGAATCTGTGGCTGGCAACTTCTCCTGTTAAAGGAAAATTTTAGTAATAAGGCATTCACCAAAATAAGTAACGTGCCAACATAAAGATTAGTGAGTGTTCAGGTCACCTTTAAGCCGGGGGTGAGCTCATTAAGTGTGATTGCAAAGCGCGTCCAATTGTATCTGGTGGGGAACTGACATGGCTTGCTCCGTTTCCAAAGCATGTGGGCCTCAGATACAGTTCCTGATTTCTTCCCAGAGTAATCACCAAATACATAATGCAAGCTCTCATCCCATTTTCCAAGTAGTGTAGCCACCGTTTTTCCATTCCTGTCTTGAACTGTACCATGTACCTGCAGGCAGATAATTAGTTATGGCTAGTTCCACAATTATAATGAAGGAATGAGTTGTCGGCGCATAACATAATTTTCATCATCATCAAATTCCTATCCAACTTATCAGGGGTCAACTTCATTGGGTTAACAAATAATATAATGGAACTTATGATTTACCTATCAGTTTTGATAAACATAACCCCTCCATACTTTGTATTAGATAAACAAAAGAAAGTTCACTATTCTAGTAAAGTATCAAGAAGTGTAGTACTAAAAACGATTTCTCATAATATATCCATATTATATTACTATAATATTGCAATATAAGAGAAAAATTATAGGGTCATGATGGTTTAGATTATATTGGATAAATAAAACTTGAAACATTATAAACATATATGCATCTCAAGTTGGATTAAGTAAACTTGATAAAAGAAACTTTGGCGACTGATGGATGAAGTAATGCAAGAGACATACACCAGCAAATAAATTACCTGGTGAGGATTCCGGTCTATTATAGACTGCTCCTTGAACTTTAGCTTGCAAGAATATTCATGATTTCCTTGTATGTGCATGGTACCATAGTGATCACAATAGAGCTTTCCCAAGATAAGATTATATATGGAAGTCGTGACCTGAAGATAAAGAATCTCCAATATTCAGCCCACACCTCAATAAGATACTACTTTAATATTACCTTTATGATTTTGTACCTTGCTCCACTGAAATACTTCTCCATCATCAAACTCAAGAGTTAGCGCACCAACAGGGTCGACTTGTATTGAACGACCCCAAAATTTGCTTTTCAGATTGCTATCTGCCCAAAATTTCCATCCTCTGCCTTCACAATGACATGCGACAATCATGGGATGATGACTGACCTATCTCAAAATACAAAATATTGTTATTATAAAATTAGACATTTAATCAATAAGAATTGAGCTTAATAAAAATATATATACAAATATATGAAGAGATGATGGCATGGTTTAGTCCAAATTATGGTTGACTTTGCATATATCTAAATAACAAAAAGAAAGACATGAAATAAAATGAAATAAATTCCACAATAATAGTGCTTTGACTGATAAGAAATGCAAATACATAATTATACCTTGCAATGCTATTTGAAAGCAAGCTTGGAGACAACACCATGTTACAAACACAGAAGATGTTAAAATAGTATTATATACTTTTAACAAAATCGTACATCTTTTGCTAATCCATTTTTGTAATTTTTGTTTTTGTTTAAATTGTTCAGTTGAGACATAACTAATCTGAAAGGACTCAAGTTGCATGGATACAGGTGTGAGTGTAGGCGTGAGTGTCAGTGATGTAGGACACGGCAATGAGAGGTCCCACTCTTATTTTTTTTCTTAATTTATTATTATTATTATTATTATTATTAGCAAGTTGTTTTCGTTTTGGATTGTAGTCATGGGATTTACATTTCCATCCCGTTTCTAGTTTCCTTGTTAGTTTAGTCTAAGGTTTTGTTTTTCTTATATAATAGATGTACTGAATCGAGAATAGAGCACACACTCGAAAAGAATGAAATAAAATCTGAATTTTTTTTTCAATCTTCTCTCTGCCCTAGTTGCAGACCCCATTCCCTCGCTGGCAAGTTCCAGCCACTCCTATTGCACAAAGCTGGGCTTTATCCCAGGTGAGTATCAAACCACCGTTCCACCGAAACCCGGGCTTAATCCCAGGTGCATTCCGCCACTGCCACAAGCCTCCTCGACGCCTGAACCTGTTCAGTTCAGCCGTCGGACCAATCTCTGCTTGCTGCAAGACCCATCGTCCACAGCCCACTGCCGCCCTGCGTCAACTGCACCTTCTATCTTCTTCGCCCAACTTCCAGGTACCGCCTCCAGCACCCAGCATCCATCCTGCAAACCCTCCTTCAATAGCCATATCCTGCTTCCCACCTCCCAAGCCATCGTCAGATCCTAACCCTTTCATCTTCCCACCTTCCATTCCTTTTCTATTCTCACCGTCCTCTCCTCACAAGTCCCAAATTACCATTCTTGAATTCCTTCACCGAGACAACAAGCCACTCCCACTTTCCCATTCCAATTAATGCTCCATAAATGACATGCCTCTCTCCTCCATTAATTGCAACTTCTCTCTTTTCTTAACTACCCCTCAACTTCCTTCTATTTATCCACGTCCACAATTTTCCGTTCTTTTTCCTAATTATCCCTTTTTTTATTAATCGACCCATTCTATCTAATTTCATCTTTGACCAAAGTCATATCTTAAATGGTAAGACCCATCCGTTTGACCAATTTGACTATTCGACCAGAGTTTATTGTATTTGACCAGTCTTCTTGAAACTCTCACCACGTATGCCACAGGTGTGAGTGTTAGTCTGACACAGGTGCAAGTGTCAAGATAGGCAAAAAAGGACATGGAGGCGTGGCAAAAGCATTGGGGCATTCTTTCAAAAGATCCTATCCTTGTATACTAATGCATACTGTTGAGCACATGGTTCTATTTACCTGAGGATAAATGCTATAGCATTTTCTTGAGAACTTATATGGTTAAGAAAATAGTAAGAACTTGTTCATTTCCCTACACAAGTTTCAAATGAACCACAGGTACTAGTAGTATATTAGTATTATAGTACTTGTACAACTAGAATGCGATTGACATCGTATATTGAGAAAGATGCAAAAAAAGTTATACACAGACCATAGCAAGTGTGCCAATGACCATATTTGAAACTTATATTGTATTTGTTGGTTCAAGCTCACATTCATACGGAAGTGAGACTTCAATACAGTAAGCTCACTGTAATGTAGTACTTTATAAAGTTATAACCTATTTAAAATAATATCAGTAGCTGGTCTTGACATCGGACTAATTCAAAATGTAATAAATCTCTCTAATTCAGTACTTAATATATTTAGAATAAAAAATCTATTGTCCTAACCATTTTGTAAAATAAAATATGTTCAGAATACAAAATTATACTAAAAATTATCAGGGACCTCACAAAGTACATTGTCTAAACTCTGAAAAAGTAATCTAGATAAACTTTTAGATAAGCCAAAATGAGTGATTTATTTTCACAAAGAGAAGTCGAAAGGACATTAGGTGAGAGTTTAAGGAGAGATTTTTAAAAAGAAATACTGATAGTCTTATATTACATTATAGAGGTTTTACTTTATATTGTCATGTGCCTATGTTTGTCTGTACTGCCCACTGATGAAACCAATGAAAATAGGAACACGGATTTGCATGATGTGACTAAATCCACAAAATCAGCGATTGAGTTAGTATATTACCTTCTCAGAGAAAAAGCGGATTCCTTTGTCTGGAAAGTCAGCTTCATAAGTCTCCCCCAAAAGAGGATTAAACGGCTTGCAGATTCTTCCTTCAGTAGAAGCATATCCAGATACAGCAAATGCAGCAACATTAAGAATCTTCATAAGGCTATTACCCTGTCGATTTTCATCAAGGAGGTCAGTATCGATGGGAAAAACTGCAACAAGCATATAGATGCACAGAAGGGAATTAGTTTATTATCTTGCATTAGACCCAAAAGCATTGAATCAGTACAAAACAGATATGGCAACAACCAACATCTAATTGTCAACTAATTCATGCCCAAAAAACCATGTGAATGATGCCATAATCCACTGACACAATACTGAATCACCTCAACAAAAAGAGGATACACCTTCCAAAAGACTGATGGCCTCACAATTTATTGGAATAAAAGAATCCCTTTCTAAGGAAAAAGAATAGAAATTCAAACAGATAACCTAGACTGAAAATTAACAATTGAACGAGTAAAAGAAATGATGTTTTATAACATTGTCATGGAGGTTCATTTTTGTCCTCCTACTAGTTGAAAGCATAACTATGGCAAGATTTTAGATCCAGGGAACACCTACCTCCACTGCACTAAACTAGTGAAGTCCAAGAAAGTAGGTCAGATTGATGCTGAGACAACTGAGGCACCTAAAACCTAACCAGCAATGATTTCCATTAAGGATCTCTATAGTGCCCACTTCCATGAAGGATTAATCAAGTTATTCCAGCCCTACCCCACTACATCAGATTATAGCCAGGTACTCTGGTTCCTGATCTCACCTATGTACTCTCTCTTTTGTGATTTTTCTCATGGGTCTGTCTTTTCCCCTACGTCTTCTTTTGGAGCTTTTGTTGGGTCCCTTAGTAAACTTCCCTTTCTCTCTTTGGCCCTAGGTCAAGATTCTCCTTTTCTAGCCTAAGTTCTGCCTCATTGGGGGAGGGATGGGCATCCTGACCAACATTGGAAGGGATAGAGTTTAAGAGGGTTAGTGATGAGAGGGCACAATGGTTGGAAAAGGAATTCACGACAGATGAAATTAGGAGGGCATTTGATAGTCTAGAGGGGGACAAAGGCCGGGTCCAGATGGATTTAATTTCAGGTTTATCAAAACTTGTTGGGACACGGTTGGCTAGGACTTCCTTCAAGTCTTCCGGGAATTTTATAGCACAAAGGTGATAACCAAGGGTTGAAGAACTCCTTTATCACCCTCATTCCAAAAGACCATCTGACCTATCACATTACCTATAAGCCTAATAGGTTGTGTATATAAGTTATTAGCAAAGTCCTAGCAGAGAGATTAAAGGAAGTTCTTCCTAAGATCATTAGTGAATCGTAAGGGGTGGAAGATCGTCAAATCTTCGATGGAGTCTTAATTGCAAATGAATTGGTTGATATGCAGTTAAAGGAGAAGAGGTTGGGGATTCTATTGAAGATCGACATGGAGAAAGCCTACGACTCCGTAGACTGGAATTTTGTGAGCTACCACTTTGACAGAATGGGTTTTGGTCCCCGGTGGAAGAAGTGGATGAGAGCTTGCATTGAAAGTACCACATATTCGGTGTTGGTGAATGGATCTCCAACACCTCGATAGCCGCAACTAGGTGCTTGAGACAAGGTGATCCACTTTCTCCCTTCATTTTCACCTTGGTCGGAGAAGCATTAAATAAATTGGTGGAAAAGGACAGGGATTTGGAGATTATCATGGGTTTTACACTAAACAAACAAGGACTAGCAATCACGCATCTCCAATTAGCAGATGACACACTATTTTTCTGTGAACCCAATAGAAGGAAGTTGCTAGGCTTTAAAGCGGTACTTAAGTGTTTCGAATTAATATTTGGACTGAGAGTGAACCTTGGAAAGAACACTCTCATCGAGGTTGGAACGGAGGAAACTTGTTTGGGAAACCTAGCAAAAGAAATAGGGTGTACAATAGTAAATTACCGTTCACCTACCTTGGATTGCCGAAGGGTAGAAATCTAGAAATTCTGGGCCCCGGTAGTGGAAAGGATTGAAAGGAGACTGAATGGCTGGGGTAAAAATACCTATCCATGGGGGGAGGCTTACCCTCATTAAATATGTCCTTACCAACCTCCCAAACTACTATATGTCCATCTTCCAAATTCCTAAAGAAGTAAAAGGGAAAATGGAGCGTTTGTTTAGGAACTTTTTATGGGGAGACAAAATTGACAGGAAATGGGTACATTTGGTTAGATGCTCTAAAGTCTCCAAACCAAAAGGGATAGGTGGGTCAGGAATTGTGCCCCTAGACATTAAAAATCAACCTTTGTTGTGTAAATTGAGTTGGAGATTGGGAAGAGAAAGGGACGTTCTATGGTCAGGAGTGTTAAGTAATTGATATGGTTATCAAGGCGTAGGAGAATGGGCATTAGGGGAGGAGGTGGAAAGGAAAGGATCTCAGGTAGTTAAGGCATGGTGGAGATTGGGCAAAGGTGGTAGTCCAGTGGGTCGCGTTTTTTAGGATAACCTACGGCTAATGATGAGAGTTGGGGATAGTACCCGTTTTTATTAGACCTATGGATTGGAGATAGACGACTAAAGGATGTCTGCCCTAGATTATACAAAATTGCTAGAGACAGACTAGCCTTAGTTAAGGATTGCTACATTGAGGCGTGGCACCTGAGTTTTCGTACGGAGCTTAGGGTATTTGAACATGAGAGTTTCGAGGAATTGCAAAGGAGGTTAAGAGAGTTCCCCTTGGCCTCAGAAGAGGGTGACGAGTTACTGTGGGTTGGAGACTCCTCCAGGGTTTTTTCTATCAAGGCGCTAATAAAATCAGCCATCCAACAGCAAAATGAGGAGGATCTAATGTCTGATTTGGCCTAGAAAGATCTTGCTCCCCCAAGAGCGCAAACCTTTGTGTGGTGTGCTATGAAAGGGAAGATTCTGACTAGGTCAGCCCTTTACAAGCGGAGGCTACTCAGATCAAATGACAACCCTCCAATGAATTTTTTTGTGGTCACTCGAAGGAGGACATCAATCAGTTGTTCACCGAATACGATGTAGCTATGAAAATGTGGATAAGCTTTGCAAATATGCTAGGGTTTTCTCGGGTGTTTCAATGAACATGTGAAGGAATCATTTAATCCTGGTCCATTCGACAACCCAATCTCAAGATTAGAGAGGCTTGGAACACCATTCCAAGCTATTTTGTGGACTGTGTGGAGAGAAAGATATGCAAGGATTTTCGAGCATAAGATGTCGGAGGAAGATGATCTAATCCAAAAAGCCAAGCGGAGGTTGTTTACGTGGCTCTCTGCTGGGAAAGAATTTAAGGGTATCAAGTTAACGGATTTCCTTAACTCTTGGGAGGGTTGTCTAGGTGGAAGCCAAGGAGACCTAGTGTTCAAGCCTCCTGGTGTCTCCCCACCCCAACCGAACACAAACACAAGTTCAACGTTGATGAGGCGGCTAGGGGAAAACCAGGACCAATGGATATAGTAGGAGTGCTACGTGACTATTACAGCAGTACATCAATAGTTTTCTCCGAATCAATAGGTCAGAAGGATTCAAATGAGGCAGAACTTATTAGTATTTGTAGATCCGTGTCCATATGGTCTCACATGGGGAGGGGGGAATAGATTGTGGAAGGGGACTCTACAAACGCAATAAAGTGGGGGATTTGGGCTCAAAACCCCCCTTGGAAATCCATCACAATGGTGAGGGAAATTAGGGGGTTCTATTCAAGAAGAGAGGTATCTCTCGTCGCTGTTTGAAGATCGGCAAACGGGATGGCTGACTTTTTTGCAAAAAATGGGATGGATTCTAATATGACTGGAATATTTCACATTTGACAAATCTCAGGAGTAGTAGTATTGTTGTTGTGTTTCATAGGAGATTTTGATGTATTCATAGGTGTTTTGTGATATGATGTATCTTTCTTTTCTTTTTGGAATCCCGTGGGTCTATACCTTTGATGTAGCGGAAGCAATGGAATAAATCAAAACAAGTCAGTCCCGATGAATATCGGGTCACACATGCACACAACTCGTCACACGTGTGAAAGGAATAAGTAACTAAGGTTTTTGGCACGTGTGTATAATAAGTTTAGGGCTGAACTTAGGGTAAGAATACGAATGGGATGAAAAGAAAAGGGAACAACAGAAGAGAGGGTTGCGGCGGAAGCAAAGAGGAAGAAAGGGAGCAGGGGCGGAAGCTAAGAAGATGGAAAGGAGGGAAGGTGAAGAGCAGGGAGAAGCGTTCGAAAGGGGGAGGACAATACCTAGGGTAGGGCGAAACTGGTTCAGCAGTGTAGCAGAGGCGGAAAGAAGGAGAAGGCTAGTGAAATAGGTGAGATCGAAGAGGCGAAAGGGATGGGAGCGACGAGCGATGGTTGTAGTTTTGGAATAATACGCAGATCTTTTGGTGTCTTCACTTGGGATTAAGCCCAAGATCTGTAGATGCAACGCTAGAACTCAGCTAACCAAGGGGCTTCATCTGCAACTGAGGCAGAAGATGAAGGATAAGTGCTCGAAGGTAAAAGAGATATTCAAATCTTGTTTATTTCATAATATTTGAAGAGGTATCTCCTCTTTTACATCCATAGCTATTTATAAGAAAACAAACACATGAAAATAGACTGACTCTAACTTTGGAAGGCCATGAAAGTGGTTCCCAACTCTACTTCAACTACTAAACATAACTTGGACTCCTAAATAAACTAGGAAACCCACCGACCTGGCTTTCATGCTACATAAGAATTCTAAAAATAAAAAATATGCAAAAATATGAAAATAGGAAATACTAAATGGGTCTCTGCTATGTGTCCTACATCGACCTTTTAGTCCCAACAATGCAATTTCATGTACATTACTTCTTTTTAATATAATTTATTTGTTAGTGCTCAAAAAATAATAAATACGACCTCCTAAAACATTGATCATAAGGAAATTAGGATCATGTGCCAATAGGGAGATGACAAAGCCCAACATAAAATGTTGTACCTAGACCATGAAAATTGGATGGTCTTGAATAGGCAAGGATAACAAACTACTGTTTTCTGAGAAGTAAGTGGACTTGACTCAAACTCACAACCTTAGTTATACAAAGTGAGCACTTACTAACATGACAACAATCCTTACTCAAATGCAAGAAGACTACTATAGAATTACTCTTGTTTTATCATTGTATAATTATATTTCCATATGTATATGTATGACAGATAAGGAGATTGTTGTGTGTGCCTCCGAGAGAGAGAGATGGTCACAAAGTGGAACCTGCCAAAAGTATGATACCACCAAGCATAGTTTGTACTGAACCCACCTTTTTGCACCTTTTTACAACAAATGAAATGCAAAATCACCAAGTGATGAAGATCACTTCTATCACGCAGAAAACATCACTCAAATTTCAGAGGTATTGGGACCAACACTAGTTATCCATGGGATGCAGATTTGTCCCAACTTCCAACAGATACCTTCATGAGAAACAGCCGCAAAATGCAGATCTGAAGATATCTTCAAGACATGGCAAACCTATGGTAATGTCAAAACTATTCATAGAAATGTCTATTGTGAGTATTTTTTTTCTAGGAGTTATTAATCATGATGTATCTTGTAACAAAAAACAGTTCTTTATATAAAATCAATGTCCTTTATAACATATACTCCAATATTACATTATCTGAATTATGCAAAAACGTCACACATAAGAAATGCATTTGGAATATACCCATGAAGTGCAGTAACTTGCAATAAAATTATGAACACGCTACTCAAAAAATTAGTAGCATTTGCATGGAAATAGCCAACGCCAAATATGTGCATGGAATAAGGTCAGTAACACAATGTAACACGACTAATGCATGTTTCAAAATGATACTAATGAAAAAATGCAAATCAGAAGATTGACGCTGTTTTCCGTTTGGTAAACATCCTCCTCAAAGATTACCTTTCTACCCCATTCACGTGCACGGTCAATGAGGAAAGAGTATTCCAGATCTTCAAAGCATTTCTGCAAGGAAGATAAAGGCTCGTTAAAGTAGACGGGAAGGCACACTTTGGTGAGATCCTTCCCAATGTTGTCTTTAATCATTGACCAGAGGCTGACTCCCTTCTCCTTTTCAACTGGGTTGGGCAATTTTTTACGTCGTCTAACATAAGGATAGTTAAATCTCACAGATTTCATGGAAACATCACTCTCGTTCAAAGTTCCATTTGCATATAACTCTTCATCATCTGAATCAAATGATGATCTCCGATAATCAGACCCAACACTTTTAAAAGAGCTTGAAGACAAGAAATCTTGTGTGTCAAAAAAGGTATTGTCTTCATCAGTTTCTTCTTCTGCAGCATCAAATTTTTCATTGTCATCATCAGATTCCGTTGCACTTCCTTCTGAAAAATGATTTCAAAGCAGAAATGAGACTTGATTCAACACATTAAGTATGACTAAATGGAAAAATATAGGATCAAATTAAAACGCATAGAATGAAAATTGGGGAAAGAAGTACAAGTTTATGTTGATAATTTATAGGGGGTAGACACCAAGATTATGGGCAATAAAATATCTGAAAGGAACATATCATTGTGATACTGAATCTGTTGGTCCAATCTTATCAAAGGTGAATCTGCAAGAGCACTGATGTATTCGATCATGGTCATGGGTGTCAAGCCAACAAACCATGTAACATATTCCTGAGATGAGACCCCAAATGTCTGAGATTTTGCTGAAGCAATCACTGGCTTATGAACAATTTTATTATGGAATGCATCATTAGATCTTCATGTAGTAATCAAAGTTGTTAAGCTAAAGGCCTGCTTGTTAGAATTATTTAAGCTATGAGCATTTGTGTAGGTTATAATATTAGCAGTTGCTTTTAGGGTTGCTGCTTCTGCTTTTCATTGGATAGGGATCCTTATTTCTTCATACACTGATACCAAATTTCATGAAATAGTAGGTATCAGTCAGCGACAAATCCTGCTTTATTATTTAAAATCTTTGTTTGTGTAGACTTAATTTTCTAGAGGAGGCATAAGAATTCTTATCTTTGTCATATTCCTTTCTCTTATCCTGGATGTTAGTAATCTTCAGGTTTCTATCTTGTGGGAATGATTAAATATAAGTAAGTTCAGTATGAGGATGTCTAAAGCAACACTGTCATCCTCTCATCAGGGTAGACCTCACGTCCTTACTCACCCAAATATCACTTGAAATGTAGTGCTCAATAGTGAATATTTATCCAATTTGACTGACAACCAAATAGGGTCCTGATCTCCAAAAAGGGGAAAAAAAGCCATGGGCTTTTTAATCCAACAGTACACATTGACAAGATATGGACCTCACAGTGCAGGTTTTCTCACACAACTTAAATGCAACTATTTCCTGTATTTTACCAATACTCATCATCTACTACTAAGAATTGCATTTTATGGTCTAATATTCAGTAGTTGTCATCTTCAACACTCTCAGGAATTTCCACCATTTTAGAACTGTTATTTCTTACTTTCAATTGCATTACAACTTTGTCCCATCAATGCAAGTAAAAAAAACATAATCCATAATCCATTCAAGAAGTACAAACCCTTGGATCGCATCAAATGCCTTTACTAAGCAACATGGACATTCTCAAAACAGAAAATGCTGAATATGACAGAAAAATTACGGAACTTGAATCCTCATTGCATGGTAGTGAAGTTTGATTGTTCATTATAAAAGATGAGTGTATATAACTATATCACCAAATACCTACAGTATTTTGAAGGAGCTAGTAGCCATCATGCTTGCACAGAATAGATTATTTCACAAGATTGTCATTCTTTATCTTGTTAAAGTTCTTGTTTGCATAATATTTTATTTTAAGCCTTATGATACAAAATGCAGTTCCAAAAAGTTTCAAAAGAAGAGATTGAATGGAACCAACATATAAACATTTGTTGTTGTCAAACGCATAAAAATTGTACACAGATAAACAGATATGATGAGTATAAGTCATGCATGCAATTTAATGAACTACATATCCACATTATCATACCGCTAGATAAGTCATTCCCTGGTTTAGAAGCGTCGCTGTGCTCCTTTAACTGTCTTTGACTCTCATCAACAACGGTGTTCTCCAAGTCAACTTTTTCTGTCTACAAAACCAAGTATAATATAGCATTTAGTAGATAAGAAAAAATCCTGTCCTAGAAAGTGCACAATCATATTTAAAGAGGCAAAAGACACTGATGTAGCAAAGACAATCAAAGAACACTGAAACTAGTGCAAACATCAAAGACCATCAGAAAAGACTGAAATTATTACCACTCTCTTCAAGTGGAATATCTCTTCAAGTGGAATATTCTACAAAGACCAGTGATGTTTTAGTCAGCCGTCATCATCTTTGGCTATTTTCCAAGCTATGTAGGATCAGTCTTTTTGGTCCTACATTTTTTTTCTACCCAATCAAGTGTTGTATCCTCTGTCATATTGCACTCTCATGTCCCCCCTTCTCCTAGTTCCACCACCCAATTCTTGGTATGGGGGCTGTTTCAGGTCATCTAGGGACATGACCAAACCAACTTAGATGGTCTTCCCCCCATCTTATAGTTTAGTCAACCATGTCACTGTGAATTGGATGGACTGATTTCAAATTTGAGCTTTTGAAATGGATAAGCTATAATGGGGAAGTGAGCCGTGAAAATTGCAATGGAAAGAATGCCATTCAGCAGCAAAATAAATGCTCACATGGGGTCACATAAGAGAAAAAGATGTGCATATTGTTCGTTATCATTCTTTTCATACGAAAAGGGCATATAATAGAACCTTGTGAATGAAACTCACAGAATTAAGTGGATATTTCCATGTTCTGCCACTTTCAATTTTAATATCCGATCATTAACATGAAACAATCAATTTAGCCTTAAATTTTATTCCTTCCATCAACCCATCTGTTTTATCTGATTGTGAATAATGAATTATCAATATACAACGTAATAAAGACTATCTACATGACTACTTGGCGTGTTTCTACTCATGCTTAAAGATGAAATACAGAGGATACTGACATCCACACTTCTACGAATTTTTTTAAAGAAGATAAAGATCAAGAAAATAACTGAAAAAGGAAGGAGCATCCACAATCAATTAATGCACCCAATAATGTACAGAAGAGATGGAACACATAAGGGACCATAACTGCTTACAAGGACAAACAAAATGCGAACAAGAATTAGAATATATGGAGTGAGAGGAATCCTCCTATTTTTGGCAGTGCCACAAGAATGAATACAAAAAAGGTGCACCTCAAGCTGCCGCAGGGTGTCCATGAGCAGTGACTGCTTCTGCTTAAGGATCAACAGCTGGCTCTGCAGCCTAGAGAACTCGCTCCTCATTATCTGTTCGCTGTCCTGGATTGCGGCCTCACTTACACCCTCCACCGTGAGCCTCTGCCTGAGCTTCTCTGTAGACACAAGAAAGCTGTCAACCGGAGCCATCAGGTCACTGTTGGATACCCGTGGGAACATGTCCTTCACAGCTTGCAGTGCCTCCATCCATGTCACCCTATCCTCCCTTGTCTCTACTCGAAGGTGGAGTGTCTTTGTCCCAGTGAATATGGAGAACCTCTTGTCATCCGATCTGCTCTCCCTTATTGACGCCACCTGGCCGAAAATCACTAACCAAGTATTGACAAACGAACCATGCAAAAACAGAGGATAATTGTCTAGTGAACAAGATCAAGAATATCATTGTGAATTAAATTGAGTGAGAAACAAACAGGAAGAAAACAGAGAAGAGAACAAATGACACAGAGAGATCAACATTGAGAATTTAATTCATAAATGAATTAAACAGAAACGGACAAAAAGAATAAAATGGGCAAGTGAGATTATGATCTAGATCAGAAACTGAATTGAATTACATTGTTTTTTTTTTTTGGTGAAATAGCAAAAGTTGGTCCTTATTAGCTATGTTGCAGATATGGTCTTATCAAATTGAATTTAACTAAATTGAGGAAAATCAAATGAAAACAGAGGATATGTAACGCCCGCCCCTTTTCACCTAAATCAGAGTCTTTTTTTTTTTTTTTTTGAAGTAAAGAGTGACAAAGGGCGCGGACGTCACGACGCGAGTTAAGTCCGAGCTTCTAAAGCCCGGCCTTAACTGGCCAACCCTACGTGTGCGTGGAAGAAGTCCACGGAGAACTGTTCACACGTAGAAGTACGCATCGGGAACATTTAAAAAAAATATATATATAGACTCTGATTTTCGGTGAAAAGGGGCAGGCGTTATAGGATATGATTTGAGAAACCGAGATTAAGACTGAGAATTGAATTAAGCTAAATTGAGAAACTGACCAAACAAAGCAGAGATTAAGGATTGAGGAAGCTATCCAGTAAGGGAGAATAAGATCAAGAACAGGATGAATTAAACTGAATTTAGAAACCAATCAGATGAAACATAGAATAATGATCCAGCTCAGTCACTTTGTTGAGATCAAATGGATTGAATTAAATTGAAGATAAAGAGAAAATGAATTCACAGGGTCAAGCACCAACTTTGAGGTGCATTTCGCCGAGAGGCTGGCAATGCAACTGGGACTGGGTCTTCTTCAGGCGAGAGGTCCACCTGATAGATTCCTCGCCGATGACCTTGGATCCCTTATCTGTCTCGGAATTGAACACGATCTTGTGGGGTCCGTGGATCTTGTAGTAGGACAGAACTCCGTCCTGCAGCACGAACCATCTAGGCCTCCACCCTTTCCCGTAATTCACCCACTTGTACAGTATCCCAGCAATCCCGTTCCCCACCACGTCGTTCAACCTCACCGCCTCTCGATGATCCAGGGCCATTGGATCTGATGTTGACGGATGAGGAACCGTCAACGACTTCGACCGGAACAGCGCCGGCGGTCGGCGGCTGCGCCGCACTTGACCGTTGCGAAAATCAACCGAGTCATGGCTCCTGCGAAAGGAGCCAGATCGGATGGGTCTGGGCATTTCGTGCAATTCCGCGAGCGGTGAGGATTGTGTCGCTGGATTCCTCCCCGCCGGAACACTGCAGCAGAAGGGATGCATGGAATGACAATGGGGAAAAATGAAAGAGAGGAAAGGAAACTAAACTTATTTCATTTTTGGAAGAGCACGGAATTTTGGTGGTACTGGTGAGCACCAAATGATGGCGGAGAGAGGATGGGTGGCATTGGGAGAAAGATAGAGACGGGGAAATCGGCGGGGATTTTGATTTTGAGATTGACGGGTAATGCAGGAACTAGGAAGAGACAGAGGCCCATACGTTTTATACCCATACGGATACGGTATACGTGTATTACCGTATGCGATTGACTGTATTGTACGTACGTGTGATGAATTTTCGTACGTGTGATGAGGAGGGAGAAATGGGAGTGTCGGGTCGAACACGGAAAAGGAGACTGACCGAGGAAGTCGGCTGCTGTAGTCGGCAAAATGGAATCGATTCAAAAGGCAGTTACAACTAACAAGTGTTTTCCCTCTTTATTTTGAATTTTTTTTACAGAAAAAACTTCAAAAAAAACTGTAGAATTTAGTTTAATTAAATACCTTAATTTGGTAAGAAAAATCTATTTTTAGGTACAACTTTTAACTTATTCAATTTTATATTAAATTAAATTAATAATTTAGACTTGAATATATTCATCTTTAAAAAAAAATCTTTTAAAGGATCACTCTCTCCTTTTAACAATCATGCCATATATCAATTGTTGACTTTATCTAAACTTTAATTGTGACCTATCCATGTAGATGTAAGTGGCGTTTATATAATAGTTGTTCTTGAGGAGATTAAATATTAGTTTTTATGATGGCCCATTCAATATAGTTGAATAGGATTTAATTCTTTAGAGGATTTTTTAAAAAATAGTTTAGAGAATTTTTTTATCAAGATTTTAAATGTCATATATTTTTATGAAGAGAAAAGGGTGGTCAAATTCAACCTCATTTAATCATTTTACCATTATTATTTTAAACCTTGAAAGTTTGCAAATTTTATTTTTGGTAGTTTATCTCACAAAATTATGATATTTGGATAAAAAAAATTCTTTAACTATATCATCTATGAAGTTATTTATCTATCTTTGCCAATCACGTAAGTTTTGGCCCATGAGAAATGTAAAAATCTTTATAAAAAAATTAGAAGCCTTAGTCTCCCAAACTCTACTCTTAGGGTTGAAATTATTCGCTTTGTAATTTTGATTTTAATTTTTTTTACTATAACAAGATATTGCATCTCTTGAGTCCAAGTTATTGCATTCAATTGTCAACACAATCGCAGTAGACAAGAGTCATAGTCATCGAGGAATGTAAGCAATTAGCTTGTGATCAAATGTGTGAGTCTTAAGATCTCGTTTCATGAGACGGGTTCTGTTGCTGCCAACACACCAACTCCTTAGAATTAAATATAATAGATAATTGTAAGAGGACAAAACTTCTATCGTCTTTGAATTATATATCCTTAATGTTTTCCATAGGAGAACCCCAATCTTGAGAAAGATTTTTAGAAAAATCACTATTTCAAGTTCTTAATGCATATACAAATATCAGAAATTGCATATGATTGTTATGCACTTATTCTTGGTTGAAAATTATGTTTCTTCCATAGATGAACAAAATCTTTTAGTTGAAATTTCAATCATACCAGTAATTTCCATCAATATATTTTTTAAATAAAAATAAAAAAGTAATTCAATTTTTACAAAATTGGTTGAGAATCTAAAATAGATTAAAGTTTTTGGAGTAAAACACTAATTTCAACATTTCAAGAAACGAAAGATATTCATATTTTTCATGCCGGGTGAAAATGAAGAATAATCGTTACTTCTTATTTTACTCAAAATTTCCTTTCATACCTATATAATATAATTTATATAACTTTCTAAGACCACCAAATAGGGGTGAAACTTGGGTCGGTTTTTTACCCGACCCAAGAAATCAATGCGTTTTGGGTCGCAGATTGAGTCGGGTCGAAAATTTCAGGTCAAAAGTTCAGATCAAGTTGGGTTGAGTTCCATATTTTATTGACTCGGGTCAAATTAAGTTTTAAGAAACCCGACCCAATTTCAACCCTACCACCAAACATCTACTCTTCAAATACCTTAGTTTTTTCAAGTCAAAATATGTCTACACTAGACTTGACTTTTCATAGTTATATTTTGTGTATCTACTTCTATCATTGAAATTTTGATATTTTAAAACATTAAATCTTTTTATACTAAGTCGTGTATATGTAGAATCTGATCTTATTACAATAAGATCTTCTGCATCTAATCATTAATAATATATAACCCTTAGTAGTTGAATTAAATTAGACTAGATTTAGAATAAACATGTCTATAAATTTGCTTTGATTCATTTATACCTTCAAATTAAATTTTATATTTATATTTATATTTCGCATAAATATTTTTTTTTGTGTAGATATAGATGCAATTGTAATTCGATATAGATGTAAATGCAATTCATGATTAATCAATTGATTATGTTTTACCCATTCTGATCAGTATTCAAAAATTCAAAATTTAAAATAACTCAAAAATCTATAAGGACAATAAATTAGGTTAAGATTTTAGAAAAAATAAAAAGTAAAAAAATATCAACTGGGTGAAGTTTTGTCAAATAGGTCACAATTTTATATAAATGAATTCATTGAATTTCATTATCTATTACACAAACACAAATTCAGTCGACCGCGTCTCATTCCAATAAAGTAAAAAGTGATGGGTTCAAATTTCCGTAGATTAATCTAAGTATGTCGGAACATCACTTATAGAACTGTTAGTTGGATTTTCTGCAATTTTTAGGACATAAAAGAAAATCATATAATTTTGATATATATTAAAAATAATAAAATAGGATGATTAGATACCTATAGAATTTCATGCAGCTATTGAATTCGAACATCGCCAAATGGAGATTCTTCCATTTTTTGTCATTTTAAAATTGAAGACAGAACTGAGTGGCTGTCACATTCCACGTGCAAAGGTCGGTCTAACGCTGAAGAATGATTAGGACATCTCTATGAATCATACATCACCTGCGTAGGCTCTGCATGAGACGTTGAATGGATGCCATGTAATATATTTGAAAAGAAAAATCTTTAGTTTATTAAAAGTTTATATTAATTAAATTTATAAATCTATACATTTTGGTGTTTAAAATTCTAATAATTCTAAATTACTTTACCAATCCCTTTTTATGATGTTAAGGACATATTTTAATTGAATTCATTGAAGTGGCTTTTTATACTACTTGTATAAAAAAGAACTTTTTTAAAAATATTAAATGCAACTCATGCAATTATGTAAACTCTAAAACATTTGAGAAAAATTAAAAGATTTAAGTGTTATTATATTTTTAAGCATGAGAGTCCATATAAATTTATTTTATATGAAACTTAAATTGCTAAAATTATTTTCTTCTCTTTTTAATTTATAATGAATCCTTTAAATGTTCAAGTTTATGATTTTTTTTATTTTAAAAAATTAGAAACTAAAATTATTCAATATTATATCACTTTAAATAACTCAATTATTTTTATAATAATCTATTTATCTATTTCTATGACACTTGAACGACGTGATCTCTCATGAAACTACACGCAACATACCTAGTTTAATATTTTTATGTCATGCATCATCATCTACTTTACATAATATCGATCAATGGCCAAGATTGTATAATCCTTTCTACATTTGATCACTTTTGTTTCTTGTTTTAAAGTTAAATAAAAAGCGAGGAAAAAATATTCAAGATGAGAGTTCTAGTGATTGAAATTAAAGTATAAAAAGTTAAATTTGGTGAATTACATTGGATATACATTAAGACACAATATATGTCATTAGCATTAGAATTTTTTGTCATTAACTCTTTGAATGAAAGATATTAAATAAATTTTTATATTTAGATCTCGAGAAATTATAGTATGAATTCTCTTTTGAATGATAATTGTTGATTTATGACATCATAAGTTATCTACTGTCGTACCGTAGATGAGTCAATTTTGATATTCAAAGTTATTTACTAATTTATCAATTTTATTTACAATAGGCACTCATTGTAGATGGTAGCCATATTTAAAAAACCTACAACTTTTATATTATAAAATAAATTTACCAATAAATATTTTCAATTGTAACATAAAATGTGACTTTGTTTTGAAATTTTATAATTCTATAAATAGTAAAATACCCTTAAATCAATTTAGATTTTAATATTTAACCAAGTTAAAATTTTCCATTTTATTTTAAAAAAGTTAGTATATCCAAATACATGTTATATATATATTAGAAACCTTTTCATAAAGTGTGCGGAAGATCTAGATTCAAATTTCAAATCATTGTATTCCATTAAGTCTTGATTATTTTTCTCTTCCAATAATTAGGTGGAGAGGGACGGTCAAAAGCAAGTCAAAAATCCTATTCCCTTTCTTTTTCCGTCATATATAAAATTACGCGGTAGGATCGGGTTAATTAAATCTATTTATAATATGGGTGAGTTTGGATTGTAAATGTTTGAATTTTTTTTTTTTTACTTTGAGTCATTTTTTTAATTTGAGTTAAATATTTTACATAATATAATTATCTTAATTATTTGAATTATATAAATATATATAAGTACACTTCTCAAATACGGTATATAGATCAAATTACCTACTTAAGTAAATAGGTTGACGCGTGATCCAATTTATTCTAATTTGAATAAACAATGGATCAAAACTTTAAAAATAGAATGAAATGTGGGTAGGAGGGACAATGTCAAAATATCATATGAGTTGAAAATTAGTGATTATAATAAGTTAGTGCTCTTTGATAAATTTGTTCGAATGAATTAACCCTTTCATTCGAACAAATGAACATTGTTCTGCCCATTCGTTTGAATGAACTAAATTTACATTTTGAAATTCGTTCGGATGACTTCATTCATCCGAACGAATGCAGAATAAACTGGCAGTTCGTTCGGATGAGTAAAAATGCGGGGGTATAATGGTAATTTCACGTGAAAAATCCGAAATCGGGTGTGTAGAGGCAGGAAATTTGGGTGTCTGCAAGGGGCACCGAAATTAAGTATGAATAAATTAAGATTTGACTCTCAATTTGACCTAATCATTCAGGTACCACCTCTAAACTACACACTCAATAAAATAGTTTTATAGTGAAAATTCTATGAAAAGTTTATTATGAATTTATTACTAATATATTTGAATTTGATATTTATGAAATATTATTCCATTAAATAATTTAAGATATATTTTTAAAATGGTACAAATTATCTTTATATAATGTATTAATGTTACAGGTTTAAAAAGCTCGCCCATGTGAATTTTTAAACAAGAAATATGCAACCTTGCAACTAAGATTTGGAGGACATTTAATTGTGCCACATGGTGTAATCATGTTCTCCAATGGAGGCCAGTAATGAGAATGAGATCATTGGCGCGTGATCGTAACATAAAGAGTCACAACTCTCTAAATCATATGATTTTCCATATCTAGAGAAAGTTCAATTCCCTATAATATTAAAAAAAGAGAGTTAATGATGTAAAAATTAAAAAAAAAAATTAATTACAATAAAAATATACAATTATCTAATTTATATTAAATAAGATTTGGAGTTTGAATGAAAAAGTTTTCAACAGTTCATTTTGTTTATTTAAATCAAAACGATAGATATTCATAATAAAACTTAATTTTATAATTAATATATCAATAGCATTGTCACAAATACCATTCTTGGGAAATTAACGACGATTCGTAATATCAGGATATTTTCAAATTCTTGGTTTTTATCAAGATAATAACGGGAAAATCTAGAGAAAAATATAATATTTAAAAATAATAAAAATAGAATAAATGAAAATATTAATAAGAAATTTACCGGTAATTTATCAAAATATTATTGCGGTATTATCGTTTATCAGATTTTTAATGCAATTTTATCGAGAATTTATAGGAAACTTACTGCCATGGCGATAAATACACGTTATTAATACAGTAATAATATTTTGTAAATAAAAACGTGAAAATTTTGAAATTACCCATGATATTTGTTACATAGATCAACCAAATTTACTATGACTTGATTAGGGCTGAAATCGGGCTCGAGTCGGGTTGGGTTAATATTTATAGAACTCGGCTAGGCCCGACCCGAATTATTGACCCAAAATTCTCGACCCGACACGATCCGAATTCTAACCCGACTCAACCCGAATTTTGACTCGACCCGCATTCTGAACTCATTTTAGTCTGGTCAGGTCGGATTAACTTGTAAATTTCTCGACCCGACCCGAATTTAATGTGGAGTTTTGTCTTTTCAATCCAACCTGACCCGCTTACCCAACTCATACGACCCGACTTGCATGATTTCTTAGGCCGGTTCAGTCTCACCCAGAGGTATAAATCTCGGCCAATACGCATATCTGATTTTTTAGCACCGAGATATCTCGGCCGATACACTTTGTTTCGGTCGATATCAGCAGATACACAATGAGATTTTTTTAAAAAAAATTAGGAGAGAGAAATATCGTCCGAGACACGAATATCTCATAAATCTCAATTTTTTTTACCCCCGGTTTCACTCCTAAACTTGATACTGTAGACAAATGTCATTAATTATCATATATTATTGGAATTAAAATTAAGTCAAGAAAATATGATGAGTTTTGGAGCTGGATGCCGTCCATGCTTCCAAACCTTGAGCAAAAGTGGCCCCACAAGTTGTTTAGAAAAACGAAAAAGAACAAAATGGAACGCATGTCTAGAAATAGAATAAGGCGTGAGTGGGGTCACTCAATCGCGTTTAGATTTGGATGTTGACTTTGATTTGGGTGTGACTGACTCGTGTTGAAAAAAAAGGTTAGGAAAGATCCAAAGGATTTGATCTTACTTTAGCCTCAAATCTTGAACTCGTTGGGTCCCAACAGCGTGCTTATGAACATGGTCAATAGACAGCATAGTCCAACGCATTATTTCAATAAAAAGTTATATAGATAGTTGATTTATAAAAATACTTTATTAAATTTAAATATAAAAATTAACTTTAAATTGATAGAGTAAGTAATTTAGATGATAATGATGATGGGTTTTTGAAAATTATTGAAGAATGATGCAGAACTCTATTATCTAATCAAATCATTTAGAAATTTCATTAAATACGAGGGTTACAATATGAAATATGCTAATTCATCGTAATAATTGCAAACAATAAAATGAGGAAAATAAAGAAATTAATATAGAAAGATAAAGACATCATATTAGGGAGAAAATTCTCTTAAATTCTAAAAAAATTATAAGACAATGACTTACGTGAGTTTCTATCTTCTTTAATTTTTTTCTTTTTACACTCAAGTCAAGTATTCTAATAAACTCGTAGGTGTCAACTTGATGATCAAAAATTCGTTTAAGATATAAAAGGTCTTGAGTTCAAATCAATTTAAAGACAAAATGATCACTCTCTATAATATTAACGGATCTGTATAATCTGTATAGATCAGAAAGATCAATATAAAAATAGGAGTAATGCCCATTTTTAGATTTCATGCAAATTTTGTGCTGATGCTGGGAAACTATATGACATGCGGATAAACATTAATGTTCAACAGTTAAACATCATTGCATTTGGAATTATTACGGTTGATACTGATTGTAAGAATAAGAAACTAGCTAGTAGCATTAAAGTAAAAACCTAAGATAATTAGGATAGAGATTCAGTGGTTAGTCACATTTCTTTTTATCACATGTTTTGTCAAGTTCATATTGATGTGACAAGACATGCAATTGCAGACCCCATGCTTGTTAAAAAAAGTATGAAATTCTCTTTTCCAAACAATTTTTTTTGTTTAGGAGTTTTGAATTTTAGACACTAAAATATCTTAAGCAAGTATTCACACAATCAAAAGTTATCGAAGACCTAATAGTTGAATTAAGATAACGTTTAAAAGTATAGTTTAATTGAGAGTCACTTTGATTTAGAAATTAGAAATCTCAAATTCAAATTCTTTGACTTGCTAAGTGCTGTCTGCTTCTAGAGTTTTATCCAATTTTCTTTTACTCAGAGATAAATAGAGGTTTTAGATTTCTTTGTCATAAAAAAATTAAAAAACTAGAGGTCATAAGTTCGATTCCTTCATGTCTTATATAAAGTACGAGATTCACAAGTTATTTTGTATATTTGTAAAATTAGTTTTATCTTCAAATCGAAGTCAGAGGAAAAAAAACTATTGATGACTTTAAAGAAAAATATAATCTTCAAGCGAAAGCTAAACCTCAATCATCAATTAAAGAAACTTATAATGAGAGATTTCATTCTTTTAAGTCAGAAAAATCTAAAAAAGAAGAAGATAAAGAACCCCAAAGGAAAAGAAAATCATAGAGAACTCTATTTTTGTTGGCGGTCCAAATCTATCCATCTGAACACCTTAAAAAAATTATCAGCTTTCTATTTTGGTTGTGGCTTTTTTTTGGCTTAATCTTTATTGCTAAATTTGGATGCTGTTGATTGAAGGTTAAAAGAGTTATTTAAATCTCACTTCACTTAATTATCCTATTTATTAATGGTATTATAATGAGAGATTTAATAGATATGAGTAAAATGAAAATGATATTGATTGACACGAAGAAAGGACGATGGTAAGCGTGAGAAATCTAAAGTTTAGATTTAAATCTGTTTATTTTGTGTTACTTGTTTCTTTTTTCTAAATTTTCGAATATTCTTTTACATCAGCTTTTATTTTATCGTGATTAATGAAGGTATATATTTCAATATTTTCATTTGACCTGAGTTCTCTTTTTAATTGCAATTTTTATTTGATTATTGGCAGTCTCTAAAACGGGTTTGTGGGAATAATGATTTAATAAGACCAAGTAGTTAGAAATTAAATTTTAACTTGAAATTTTGTCCATTTGTATTTGATAAAGTTTAGTTTTCATTTCAATAATTAGCCTTTTCTAATAAGTTTTAAATTAAAAAAAAAAAGGACCAGATTCATAATATAATTATATAAATATATGGCTGAGTGGGCTCGACTCCTTCTTGGCTTACTTGACTCTTCCCTGACTTATTTGATACATAAGGCTTGTGATTGATTTCGTGTATTTATGAGATTAGTTTTACTTCCAATTGAGGTGGGGAAACCTATATTATAAAAAAAAATTGTTGAAAGAGCTGAAAAACATGATGGTCTTCACAGGCTTCTTCAACTAGTCTTATGCCACGCGGGCGTGTGTTGAGTCCCACATCGGATGTGTGCTGGAAAGGTCTTAGGGTTATAAGTGAGGTAGGTAGTACCCATAGTAGCTAGTCATTTTGGGATGCCAAATGCCTCCATGAAAAGTGGTATTGGAGTCAACCTAGGGGCACTATCATGTGGGCTCGAGGACACTGTAGAGGAGATCCCCTTGACGCATGTGCCTTACACAAAAGAGGTGTGTGTTCCCCCTAGAGAGGGCGCCGGAGATTGGGCCGGGGAGCATGTCACGTGAGCTTGTGTTGAGTCCAAGCCCAGCCTTGCTTATAGGCAAAGTAGGCCGGAACCTAGGGCCATCAAATGCATATAAGATAACTTAGGGTTGCCCTAACTCCTTAATAGCATTTACACCTGCACATTGTATCCCCATCTCCCATCATCGTTACACAGCAGCAAACCCACATCAAAGTTTTGGTTCTCTTCCTCTCACTTTTGTTCCACCTACAACCAAACCACCATTGTGGGTGATCTCCCTGTGCCAAGCGAGCGATCTTTACAGGTTCTTTTCATCTTTTTTTTCTCTACTTTCCATTCTTCTTATATTTTTCCATGTAATTTCTATTTGAACCTTTTGGTTTGGCATTCTTCTCTATATTCTTTTGGCTTGGCAACGTTGGAGGGCCTCGTAGACTTGTAGTTGTAGGGCCCAACCCAACCCATTTTTTCCCTATTTCCATCCAAAGAACTATGAAAACCTTACCCCTTTTGTATTTTTTTTTTTTTTACAAAAGTATTTGTTTCTTATATTCTAATTTTGAAATTATTTATTAAAAATTCTTACTTGATTCCATCTTTCCCTTTTTATTAAGACTTCTTATGTATTTGCAGATTATTCATTAAATATTTAAATTGATTGAATTTAATTTATATATTTTCTAGATTTTTTTATGTTGATATTTTACAGTGAAATTGATTATGTGACTGTGATTAATTTTGTGTGAGAGGGGCAGCAGACATGTGACCATTTCCAACTGGTTCTGGTTTATTCGCAAATCAAATAAGGTTTTATTGTTCTTTAATTTTGATTATTTAGCTGTTAATTTTGTATTGGCTATCACTATCATTATATAGATATTTCACACTTTGTAAAAAATGTCCATCTTAAGAGTTCGCCTAGAACCCCTGAAATCTAAGGGCCGGCACTAGTTGAGTCTCACATCAGATGTGTGCTACAAAAGTCATGAGCTTTTAAGTGGGGTAGGTAGCACCTATAGTACCTAGTCATTTTGAGATGGCAAGCGCTTCCATGACAGTAAGCTCTCTTGTTTAGCTAAAGGGCTAATAAAATGCAGACATAGGGTCATTATATATGTCCAAGCCCATTCATTTGTGACCGGCTGAGGCTGGGTTCAGGACATGAACAGGCCTACTTCTCAACTCAAATAGTTAATCAAGTTGGAAATGAGTAGGGTCAGGTTGACTTTTGATTAGTTTAGGTTGTAAGCATCAACATGCAGCTTGTTTGACGCAATCTAACTCAACTGAGCCCCACTGAAATTTAATTGACCCACTTTAGAAAGGGACGTCTGGGCTCCGTTTCAAGAAACGAGAGGTCGCTAGTTCGACTTCCAACAGTGTAAATCGGAGGTGTTCTGTGTGAGTATGGGGTGTCCCCTAAAGGGGTTTGGTGTTCCCCTAAATTATCAAAAGAAGAAGAAGGGATGTCTGGGCTCTGGAGGAGTGGGTATTTGGGCTGGAGCCTTTGTGCCGAAGAGAGGAAGTTGATGTGTGGGACATTCCTAATTCAAGTGACTTGGTTGACGTTAAAATCTTTGGGTAGAAAACTCGATCAAAATCTCTAATTTTTTTTAAACAAATCATGGAAAGACAGTATCTAGTTGTCTTTTCTTTTCATGGACTCGGTCAGAGAAATAATAGAAACCAGGCAACAAATTAATTCTTCTCAACGGTTGAGTAGTGGGTAGTGGGTACACTGAAGATCAGCACCATATCTGAAATTGATCTAGGCACCGCTATTTTTCTAATAATAAGTATCATCTTAAGATAAGTTGAAACAAATCTGTCAAATTATTGTGAGAAAATAAAAAATCAAATTTTCACCGAAATAGTGTTGACTGTTAATAAAACATGGGTGCCCAAATGAATTCCCTCTTATGTGACACCAAATAAAAGAAATAACAAAAGGGATGACCTTGCAAAAATATTATTCAATGGAGTATGCAGGTCAAAAATATCATGTATTCAGTTCAAAAGACTAGCTCATTAGATGGAGTGACCCAAGTCCAATACATATCTCAGATTATCCTCTTCACTAATCGATGTGGGACTCGTTCGGCTGCCCAACAACCTCCCCTGGAGAGGCTTTCCAGCAGATAGAACATCGCCGATTATCCCGTTCGACTAGAGAATCCCTTGAGTCCACATGCGGTAACTTGAGACATAGCTTTGATACCACTTATTAGAATTGTGTATCCAACCCAAAAGACTAGTCCATTAGATAGAGTGACCCAAGTCCAATATATATCTCAGATCCTCCTCTTCACTTACCGATGTGGAACTCGTTCAGCTGCCGAACATGTAACTTACTATATTTTTCAAAAAATTGTGTTTTATTAAGGTAAAAAGCCAACTAAATAACTCTCTTTGAATGTAAAGAGCGAATGTGTAGCTTTACTGGATAAGAATTTTGGCCAAACTTTCGGCTAATAAAAAGAAAATAAAAATAAAAATAAAAATCATGGCCATCAACTCAGCTACTCTTGAAGAGTAAACTCCCCGAGGGTAACAAATGGCAGCAACGACCTACTTAACTCAGGAAATTTTTTAGGGTGACTTCTTTAATCTTCCTATATAAAGAGGCTTGCTCTTTAAATATTAAAGTTTGTCATAAAATATGTAGAAAAATAAAAAAGAAATCAACCATTAAATATCATTAAATGAAATTCTCTATCCATCTTGTCCAATCATTTGGAATTTAATCCATTAAAAATATACAGTCTCCCCGATTGCAAATGTACGCCGTAGTCTTCTTAGAGTTGCTCTTATCTCAGATAATGATCCGGTCGTGCCGCTCCTACTTGAAGATTAAAATTTGGACCCATTTAATCCCTGAATTGAATTAGAATGTATGTTAAATATTTTAGCAAATATTATAAAAAAAAAAAATTGGATGTCAGTTTCAAAATAAGTATCATGGTCTTATTTGCTTCATTTAGTGATTTGTGAAGATTGACCATCAGCTAACATCGGACTGCACAAGCACTTCAAGCTTTTCATATCTGATAAATAAGGTGCAGACTGTTCAAAAAACCACACAAATGGAAGATATTAGAGGTGTGGGGAAAACATTTTCCCCCCTCTGTACCATTGTGGCAAATTGGAATTCTCTATGGTTGGTGAAGTTAAAGGTGCCTTTGTCTCAGAGATGGGACTGGCCATTCAAAAAGCTTGGCTGCCTTGTTATGGCCAAAGCTCTTTTTCTCTTAGAAATGAGTACACCAGGCTTTTCTACTGGATTGAAGCTCATTAGCGTTGAATGGCATTTCTCTTTTTAAAATCTCTCAAATAAAAAAAAGATTTCAAAAAGTTTATCCCAGATTAATGATGTGAGAGGCTACAATAATGATTTAACACTTAAAGACATCCTCTTTGCCATTTATCATCTGTTCATCTAGAAGCATGGAAAGTTCCATTTGCTTGCATGAGTCCAATTCGCGTTGTTGACTATTTAATTGGCTAGAATTGTTTTTTTTTTTTTGTTTTCCCTTTTCAATCATGAGCCCGCCCAGCTGATTTTCTAAATATTTCATTAGAAGTCATTGATGGGGACGTACGAGAATTACACTTTTGTTGTTTTTCTTTCCATCTTTGTCTTCATACGGTGGAACCTCAGCTCATTGATCAATGTGAAACTGAAGATAGCCACACAATTCAAGCCCTACTTCAACTCAGAAGTCAACAAGCAAAGCAGGTCGGTGGTTGGGCTCCTCGCTCAGCTAATTTATAAGCTGATGAGTTGGGTCATTAGAGTGTTACTCTATCTTCAGAGATTGTGAATAATTTGATATAATTTTGGCTTTGTTTCCCTCTTGTTTTTTTTGTCTTGTTTGCATTTTGTGTTTGCTTCCTTTCGTTGATGTTTTCCTTTTTATTTGATTGATGAATTTAATTTTTTCAAAAAAAAATAAATAGGATCTTAAAATTTGGGATATCTTTCTTGCATCCGATTTATGTTTGGTCCATCAGATCAACAGTTTGGATTTTCATTGGCCAGTACATATACAGCATCATGTCTTTAAGAAAGTGGTAGCTGAGGTAAAAACTCGAAATTCAGATCCGAAGTTGAAGTGCCATTGAATCAGGTGTTTTGATTAAGCTTTTCTGAATTTTCCTGGCCAAAACACAAACCAGAATCTTGAAATATGATCAAATGAAGTAACTAGGCTAAGGGTTTTAGATTTTGCTAGCATCCCATCAATTTTAAACGAGGTTGAGGGCCATTGTTAAAAGCAAAGAAACCATAATACAATAAAAACATAAACAATCATAAAAAACACATGAGATGGGAATAATTCACTAGCTTTGAGGATATGTTGCAAGGGAATATGAGTAGTTCCACTCTCTTCTTCACACTTCTCTTCTTAATGAGTAAATCAAAACCTAGAAATCTCTCAAACACATGTGATCAGCATTCTAACACCCAGTATAATATTACAATGTTATGAATGAAATTGCACAAATAATAGTCGGAAGAATAAAATACAGACTCCACAATCAGTGATGATAAGATCACCAATAAATATCTGACAATCAGACTCCACAAACTTAACATACAAAAGTACCTTATTAACCTAAAGTTGAGGGTATCGGTCCCAAAACTCTTAACAAAGGAGGCAACTCCAACTCAAACTTGCAATTACCCTTAAAGAATATTATAGCTCGGGTTATCACAAAATATAAGACATCTTCGTAATAATCATCACAGAAACCCCATTGAAAGATCCAATCCTATGTGCATCTGCTCTTGGTCTTCCTCTCAATTGTTGCCATATTTTGTTCTCAACAGTTCAATTGTAGGGCACTAGGTTCAGGACAAATATCATCAGAGACAGAATTTTTCGGAGGTACCTCTCTTCCCATAATGAGTAGCAATGATCAGTGATTTTTGCATATATTGAATGGAGCACCTAAGGAAATTGACTTGGAAATGTTACATAAAGTGTCATTTTCAGTGGCTGTGTACAGAAATCAGTAAGTTGTGGCCCTCATCTAAAAATGAGAGCCTATTTTTAAGACCATTGCAGAGTTCTCAGTGCCCATTTTGCAAACAATGTACTGTAGATGAATACAAGAGAATATTATCAAAGTTGGTCACATCTATTGCATCTTAGCATCATATATTCCATGGTTGTCTACAGTTTAAAATTTGAGTTGAAAAAAAGAAAAGGGATCCCATGAAAGAAAGGGGTCTGAAACTGAAATGTGAGTGGAAGACAAGAGCAGTCCATTTTGCGTCCTCCTTTTGCAGCAAGTCAAAAAGAGCAATGAAAAAGGGTAAAGAAGAGGCTTGAGCCCAATCGAAGCGAACCCACCATGCACTCTCGTTTGGCTCCTTCTTAAAAAGAAAAATATTATTCGTTGAGTTTTTTTAAATGAGATTTCATGGAGATTTGAAGAAAAAAATTTGAGAAGATGAAGAGTTAGAATGAGAGAGCTGTTAGGACTCGGTGTCCAACCCAAGGGGCTAATCCATTAGCTGAAGTGACTTGAGTTTTTTGTAAGTCCCTGAATCTCTCCCTTCACAACCAATGTGGGACTTATTCGCTGCCCCAAGAATTCCCTTCGGACGAGGGTCTCCGGCGGATACAATGTCGTTAGTCATCCCATCCGGCTGGGAGATCTCCTAAACTCACATGCGTTGACTTAGAGATGTGACTCTGATACCACTTGTTAGAACTAGGTATCTAGCCTAAAAGGCTAGCCCGTTAGGTGGAGTAACTCAAGTCTTTTATAAGTCTTTAAATCTCCCCCTTCACAACCAATGTGGGACTCATTTGCTGCCTGAATAAGAGCTAGTCCCGTTGAAGGGTGATCTGAAACAAATAGTATTTTTCAATGATTCAATTAAACCAACTGCTACATGCCATTCTTGTTTATGATCTTTAAAAGCATATTTATAGTGACCGTTTGATGCTGATTTTGGTAGACCATCCATCCAAGCAACCTGTCCACATACCCTGAAAGAGTCAAAGAAAATGTCTCAAATTCTCAAAAAAATCTTGACCAGGCTCAAGTCCAAAACCCTACTCCACAACACCCTTATCTCCCCTAGTCTCTTATGAAATGCAACTCTCTCTCTCTCTCTCTCTCTCTCTCTCTCTCTCTCTCTCTCTCTCTCTCATCTGTTTGTTTCTCAGTGGCCTTAATTACATAGCCATTTTGGCATTCTGTCCACCTCCACACAAAAATTTATGAGGAAGCAATCAAATATGGAGGCGGCCAGCATGCCAAATTAGCTCTGTAAATTTCTCTCTGAGAAACCATCAAGATCTATTCAATGGGATTGTAATGGTTGTTCTTGATTCTCAGCCAATTTTATAGTGGAACCATCATGGTTAAAAAACTTGTATGGTTCTCCATACTTCCTAGTGTGTTCATTTGTGTTGCTTTGAAATCTGTAATCATCTACCCTTTTCTTCTCCACAATTTTGTTCTTTGCTTTTTATAGGTATGATCGGTGAAAGGTGAGATGGAGCAATCTCCGGATGATGGATACTAATAAGCATTTTTATATAGTTCGTTTCCACGTAGACATTGCTGTAGTTACCATTTCTAATGTTCTAATTAGCATGATAATATTTTTTGATTACTAAGGTTTCTAAGGGTCTCACCTGTATTTCGACAGGAGACATTAACCCGACTAGTCCTTGGAGTATGTGCAAGCCTCTCAATCCCACACACACCGGGTAAGCAACCACGAGGAGTGGCCCAGAGGGATATTGAGCTTGAATCGAACTCAAGACCTCCCTTCATGATAGGAGCTTCTTAACCGTCAAGCCAACCCCCTCTTAAGTTGATTAGCATGATAATATTACTATGTGCAGAACATAAACTACAACGATTTTCTTGGGTAATTTGTGATCACTATTGCAACAGATCATTGATTATGTAAGGAAATAAATCCAACCTGCATGCAAAAGAGTAAAGCTAGGACATGCAACCAGAAAGATTGGGTTTCCTTGATCACAAGCTTACATCTCTGTAGGAATACAGTTTTACAATACTTCAAAGGAATTTATAGAAAAAGCTTTCTTATGCATATTGTAGTAAAGTGAAAATTGCAATTTTTTTCTTGCTCATTTCAGATGGCTGTCTATTACTTCTCAAATATCTTCTACTTGTCTATTTTAGTTGGATTTTGTTGTAGGAGGCTTGTTTTAGATGGATACTTACGTGACATGAAAGGATATATTCTAACAAATTATGCAAGATTGGATTGCTTTTAGAAGGCCTTGCTACTTGTTACTTTTAAAGGTCTTAACAAGTGGTATAAGAGTCAAGTCTTAGACTACTTCATATAGATTCAGGAGATCCTCTAGAAAGACATGATAGTTGGCCTCGTTCGAAGGGGATTGTTGGGGTTGATAAAGAGTCTTACATTAAAAGTATAGAGGGAAATTTAAAAATATATAAAGAATTTGGGTTACTTTATCTATCAGATTAATCTTTTGGGCTGAATATCCAAGTCCTAATAAGAGAGAGATATTCATGTTGTTCTTGTTGGCACCTCAATACAACTGCTGACTTAGCCATCTGACCCGACTAAGATCCAAGCAAATAGAATAGTCTCATTTTTTTTTTCTTATTTTAACTTACAAAAGAAGAAAGATGACATTGAATCGGGATTGGCTCTATATTTTAAATTTTTCACTAAGATCAAGTTAACCATACTAATCAAATATAGTAGCTGGCAAGTTTTCTCTTTTGTTCACTTTCCTTTCTTCATTGGTGGTTTTTGGATTCTCAACTTAAGAATGGTCCCTTTCTTTTAAAGCTTCTGTAGTTCATTACTTCATTGGATTCCTCTGGACCCAATGTCATCTTGGTTCATTAGTTTTTTCTGTGGGCTTCACATGCAAGATGGAACCGAAGACCAACACACCAACTCACCAACACCACAGTCTCTCTCTCTCTAGGGTAGTTCTTTTGCAACACCCCTTTCTTAAATAACCTCTGGTTAAAAAAATATTTTCCAACAATTTCTTAAAAATGTAAACGGCAAAGTTGATTTAAAAAATACAAAAGAATCAAAATTCTATTTTTAGTATACTAGTTTTTTTTTTTTTTTTTTGAATTTACATGTCAAAAATCACGGAAAACCCTGCATAAAACTCCCATGAATGATATCTACTGCCCTTCGAGCACACCAGGTGAGGCTATGGGGGCTCAAACCTGACACTTCCCACTTCATAAGACAGGAGATTACCAGTTAAGCTATATTATCAAGCAAACACAATAAATATAGATGATTTAGGATGATTGTGAGGAATGTGATGCAGGTGCATATGTGAAATTAAAGTTCATACTTTATCTAAATTTTGTTGAATTTTGGCAAGCCTAATTGATTACTTTTTGGAAGATTTCAAGTCAAAATGTAAATTTTTAGTGGCCTATGTCCATGTATCATTGGTCTAGGCCCATTTCTTATTGTTAGTGCTTAAAAAAATCAATTTGCAAGACCAATAATCTAAGAAGGATTTTCCAATTATGAATTTACAAGTTCTTGCTATCTTAAGCAATGATGAACAGAGATGTGCATGGCCAACTTCACAATTTCCTTATTTTATCTTATTTCTTATTTTTAAAATAAGACAGATGGCATTTTAGATTGGCTAAAACTATAGTGTAATTTACATGTGTATTTGATGTATTCAACAATGTGACATTTTTATAAAACTTGATTCATTGAAAAACTTGTCCAATGACCTCTCCAATGACCTCTAATTTATATTGTTCTGACATTCATATATAACGTTATTATCAATTTTGTAGTACCCTATTTAAGTCCCACATCGGTTATGGAGTTGGGAAGTGGGGGCTTCATATGAAGAGGCAAAGCCTCTCCCCACCACAAGGCCTTTGGTCATGGTTAAGTAGGCGAGGGCTCAAAACAAAGTTGTGAGGACCTGAGTGAGGCCTAAAGCGAACAATATTGTGACGGGTAGAGTCAAGTCAACACAAGTGGTATCAAGCACTCATGGGAAAACTTATTTCTGTCAACTTTCTTAATTTCTATACTATAAATTAAGATCATTAGACACCATAGCAATTGTGTTGGATTTGGATCTCAAAGTTTAGTTCTCCTTTTCGCAAGCTGTAGTTTATTTACTTTAAATTTCTTGTTATTTAATTTTACATTATTTAATTTATTTACAATTAAAATTTCAAAAACTCGTGGCTGAAACCTTGCGGTTGTGATTTTTCCGTAGAGAAAATTCCAACTTAGATGAGTTTTGAGCCTTTGTCGATTTTCTTGAAGAGTGAAATTTGTCTAATATGAATATATATATATATATATATTTTAAAGACAACTTGACAAAAGATGCAGTCGCCATTGATCTTTCGGATGCCATTTAATCTGTAAACCTTAATAATCCTAATGAATTTAATTTATTACTCATTAAGCATTTCTTAAAAGCTTATAAAAGAGGTCGTTTTCCCATAACAAAGTGATTTGGAGCTCATAAAAAAAGTTAAAGCTTTGATTTAATGTGAAAATAAAGAAATAGGACAAATAATTTGAGACAATTTCAAAATACATATAGAATAAATATTTGAAGATGAGTATTTTATGTTAGATTTTCCAGACACATGTTTAGCAATTTAATTTAGGCCTATAGAGACATGACCACCTTACTCAAGCACGTGAAATATTATTTTCTACTTTAGAAAATAAATATATTAAAAAATCCACCTCAAAAGTAGTATGAATAATTATAATACAAAATAAAATAATAAAAATATATGTGCGGCTTGTTTAATAATAAGATGGTATTGGAACCAAGAAGCAAGAGATAAGTAAAGATTTTTTTTTAATATAAGTATATTTTTGTTCTTTTTGTCTAGAGAGAAAATTTTGTCATTTAAAAAATTTTGACTAGCAAATAATAGTGAATTAAGTTTGACTTTTAGTCAAGGGAGGTTTGTGATATTTTATGAACACTCAAGGGGTTTTATAAAATTTTCCATATGGTGTTTTTCAGAATTATAAAAAAAAATTAGAAGATTTTTTAAAATTTCTCCAAAATTAAATAGTCAAGCACGATGGCTTCCATGGTTGGTCAGGCATAATTTGTTAAACTTATATAGAGTGCTGTCTGTGGTTGGCCATAAGCTAAACCTTGTGTGGCCAGCCATAGATTTAATTTTCGGTGTAATTCAAAATACTGACTTTTAATAGCTAATAAATTGTTTGATTTAAATCATATCAATTATTTATATGTCAGTAATTCGAAATTTAATATATAAAATGTTTTTCTCAAATGGCCTAAGTAGGCAGATGGCCCAACAATTAGAGTTGTGATGGGTCGGTTGGAACCTAAAGTGTTAATATATGCCGATACATATTGTATTGGCCAATATGTATCGGTTTTTTTAAGGTTGATACATATCGGCCGATAGGATATGTATCGGCCTCTTTAAAGAAATATCGTCGATATTTACAACACATATCCACTGACATTTTGAATATCGACCGAATTTTAAAAAAAAATCAAAATCGATGCTGGGTCCCACCAATATATCGGCCGATATTTGGCCATATCGGTAAAATACCGGCCGATATTATATTTTTTTTCCAGAAAAATATTTTTTAAAAAAATCTTTTTTTTTTGTTTTTTTTTAATTCAGATAAATTTTAAAAAAAAAACACATGATATTTGAAAAAAGAAAAAAGAAGAAAGAGAATAAGTTCAGCCGATATCTCATCCCTAGCGTTTTTTAAACCCTTGGTTGGAACGGTCATTATTGTAGTATGAAGTCATAAAAAATCATCTTGATCACATAAATCAACCTGCACTTTTTAAACTCGACAAGATTTTGATCAATTTAAATTATAATTTTAATCTTAAAAACTTATAGCATAAAAATATGGCTCGATGGATCATCCAAGCAAGGTACAATAAAGACCTTTTCAACGGATTATCACCACTCCATATAATGAGTTCATGCTTAAGTACGTAAGATAATATTCCACAAAGCAATGTGCAGGTAATCATCCATTAAAATATATTATTTGAACTTCAAATTTTCAAATTAGATTTTTAAGTTTTATCTAAATATTAAGTTTCTTAACTCTGAGGGGATGCTGGGACCATCGATTACTGGGCTTGTGCTGGGCCACTATGCTAAGATCAATATTAAATAAGCGACTCTATGACATGGACTTGGTCCAATACTACATGCCTAAAAACCTACGACCAAACCCATTCATTAAGGATAATATCAGCACAAAAATCTTGATTATTTAATGCGGCCCACACCAGTTAGTGTAACAAATTCCATTTCCTCCATGAGAGCCTGTCTTCCATAACCAGGCCCATTGTTGAAAGTTTCTAAAAACCAGTTATTTCATTCATTTGAAATCTAAATTCAAACCCTATTTAATATTCTTCCATCCATCTATTCTCACGTTTAGTTCTAAATTTCGGTTAATTAAAAATTCACCTCAAAATTATGAAAAATTCAAGTTTACATAGGTCATATCAGCCTACTTCTGTATTGAAAAATATCGGTTCAAATTTCGGATTTTGACGGGCATTTGAAACTCAATTTCTATCACATTTGTTGTGATAATAAATGGACGATTGGATTTTGCCAAAACTACTCAAAGATCAAGCAATCAATGCAATAGGCAAAAATCAGATCTTCATGGGCTCATCCATTGCATGGCTAGTAGCTAGTATAGGGCCACGGACTATTGGGCCAAACCAAGGTGAAGGCCATGGGGATTGTGAGATATTGGCGTCTCAGCTGATATCTTGGATCTCGGCCGATATCTCTCTCCTAATTTTTTTCTGGATAAATATCGGTTGTTTAAAACCATGTCGGTCGATAAGTACAGCCGATACGCACCGTATCAACCGAGATTTCGTTCCTGACCCGTAGAAGTGGCCCATCAAAATTGGCTTTCTAATGGGCCATGGAAAGGCTTTTCTTTAACCACTGCATCAAAAAAGTGGGACCCACAGTTTAGCATGCGTCCTTGTAACACGTGTGCGCCCACTGCTTGGTTACAAACTTACAATAGAAACATGAAAGTCTCTCATTGTCACAGCTGTGGTGGAAGAATAGCTTATATAACTGGATGAGACTGTAAAAGAAAATTTTGATTTTGATTTTTTTAAATCCTCTCCTCTCTCTGTTTCAACTCTTCAGAAGCAGAGTTCGGGATTTTCCTCCGCCTCTCAGTCTGCCGCCGTCTTCTTCTCCGTTCACCGTTCTCTCGATTTCAATCGCACTTTCTTTGTCTGGGCCTGCTTTCTATTTTTCTCTTTCTTTCTTTTGCCCACGATTTCACTCTCTATTTCCTCTTTTATCTCTTTCCTTTTATTTCTCTTTCTGTTTTCTGTAAAACTTTTATATACATTCTCTCCCTGCTCTCGCTCTCGCTCCCAACTCAGTCTCCGTCTCGCTCTGCTTTTGCTCTAGCCAAACAACTGTACATCTCAAGTCTCTCTCTCTCAGAATATGGGAAGAATGAAGACAACACCGAGCTTTAATCCAAGCTTCTGGGTTTTTCATGTCTTCATATGGGTTCTTCTTCTAATCTCATTTCCTTCAGCAGGTTTCTTCTGATCCTTTGCATGAATGAATCTGATCTCTCTAATGATATTTTTCTGATTTGGTTTCTCCTCTTGTTGATGTGTTACAGATGCGTACGATCCAATGGATCCAAACGGGAACATAACCATCAAATGGGATATCATGGAATCGCATGACTCGTCATATACGGTGAGTTTTATACTTTTATTCTTCTTTTTATGTTCGAAGTTTGTTTCTATATCATAGCCATTCCAAATTGAACTTCGTTGGTCTTTTTGGTTGTCTACTGAGTCTGAGTTGACTCAATCGAGTAAGCTTGGACTGGACCATGGTCAAGTCGGACTTGCACTTATGTGATAGGACCTGTAATTTTTAATGGAGACTCAGTTGACTCAGGCGATTCATGCCTTCAATTACAAGTTTTGACTGCAAAAATATATCAGTCTCTATCTGGATTTCTAACAATTCCAACTGATATTAAAAAAAAAAAAAAATTGTATATTTCCCTTCAGACTTAGACTAAAATATATTGGTGAAAATTTGTAACTGAGTCAAAATTTTCGATTTCATGCTCGTATCAATCAAGTCCACTCAGTCTAACTCGGAAAGGAAAAAGTGAAAACCAAATAACCGATGGTTCAGTTGCTGGTTATTTTAGAAAGCTAGCTGTTGACTGATCCTTGATTGGCATATTTCCTAAATTTAAATATTCAATATTTAAACTAAAACGATAAATATTTTAAATATTTAAATATTTAATAGTAAATGGACTATCTACCATGATATATGAAATAAGGGTTTAAGGGTCTAGGGTATTTTAATTTGTTACATCAATTTGTTTGCTTTTGATTATGAAAAAATTATTTTTAATCTTTTAATCAGAACCCAGAAAGTGCTAAGATGAACCATGTGGGTCACTTGGCAAACATGGAATTGGACAAGTTTCATCTATTCTTTTTTCCCAAGTTAACCTTCTAATTCCTGTTTCTGTGTGCCCCACCTAAAAGCAATTTATAAATAGCATGTATTGAACAAACCATGATAATGGGCCCATTTTTTTCCTAATTGCAGACAGGTAGATGAATAGATTGGTTTAGTATTTAATTAAGGCCATTGATTACAACAATAATTTTTTTTACATTAATACTACTGAGTGGCCCATGAAATTTCATTAATATTACTGGATCTGCTGCTGACTTACATTAGGGGTGAAACTCGGGTCAGGTTTTGGCCTGAACCCGCATGACCCAACCCAAAAATCATGCGGGTTGGGTCATGAAAGTCGGGTCAGTGGGTCAGTTCGGGTTAGGCTGAGATTTTTTAAGTAAACCCGACCCGACCAAGTAAAAAGTAGGCTAAAGTAGGTTCAAAATGCGTGGTTTTGGATTGAATAGGGTTAAAATTCGGGTCGTGTCAGGTCGGGTCGAGTTGAGGCCCGATTCAGCCCTACTTACAGAGAACTAGACAAAAAAATTCAAATTGTTCTCCTAAAAAATTAGATTTTTTAATTCAAAATTTAGAGCGACACGATGTCTCTTCATTTTAATGATAAAATTTCTTCAAAATCAAATTATAGGGAGTTTTGACTCTTGTATTATCATCGTGGTTATAAAATTCAAAATAACACCTGTTTTAAGTCGGTTTTTTGAGTTCTGCACTTCAACTTCTCTAATTGATTTTATCATAAATTATGAAATTAATCACTCCGTTATTTATCATGTCTTTCTTTATATATTCTTTCCCTATTTTCAATATTCTACCTATCCTAAGTACCTATAAGATATATTCTAATTATTGTATGTCTTCTTCCTATGATGGGTTATAAAAGTATTGTAAGCCCTAAACCCAAAAAAAAAAAAAAAATAGACAGAGAAGTTGTAATTCAGATGCTACATTTCTGCTTCATTACATTGAGATTGACACATGTGATTGTGTGTTTTTTTTTTTAAATAAAAAATAAATAACAGGCATTGGTGACCATCTACAATTTCCAACTGTACCGACACGTGGAGAGGCCCGGGTGGAGGTTGGGTTGGGCCTGGAAGGAGGATGAGGTGATCTGGAAGATGTGGGGTGCAGAAGCTACAGAACAGGGCAATTGCTCAAAATTCTCTGGGAGTGAAATTCCACATTGTTGTGAAAAGGAGCCAGTGATTGTGGACCTCTTGCCTGGGGCACCCTACAACAGTCAATACTTCAACTGCTGCAAGGGAGGGGTGCTCTCCTCCTCCACACAAGATCCTTCCAACTCTGCTGCCTCTTTCAAACTAGCCGTTGGAAATGCCCTCATCACTGACTCTGCAGTTGTACCTCCAGAGAATTTCACCCTTGGTGTGCCCGGCTACACTTGTGGGCCTGCATATGTGGTCCCAGCAAGCAGATACGCCGAAGACGGAGGGCGACGATGGACACAGGCTCTCGGTAAATCATCGTTGCGTTATTGTTATCATCATTATCATTGCCATTCAATCCATACAATGTGTTGTTGGCTTTTCAAGTTCTAATTTTCAACTCGACTATTTTGAAATTCTCCGTTAGGGGTGAAACTCGGGTCGAATTTTGGTCCGAACCTGCATGACCCGACCCGAAAATCATGCGGGCGGATTATGAAAGTTGGGTCAGTGGGTCGGGTCGGGTTGAGAAGTCAGAAACCCACATTAAATTCGGGTCGGGTTGAGTTGAGAGATTTTTAAGTTAACCCGATCCAATAAAAAGTAAGCTAAAGGAGGTTCAAAATGCGGGTCGGGTCGAGTCGGGTTATAATTCGGGCCACGTCGGGTCAAGACGTCCGGGTCAAAAGTTCGGATCGGGTTTCATATATTAATAACTCAGGCTGGGTTGGGTTTTAAAAAACCCGACCTGGCCCGATTTCAGCCCTATTCTCCATGTTAGAAGGCCCAAAATCGAAATACATTTTACACGCATCATCATCACCATCATCATTGTCATCAAAAGAAGGCAAAATCTCATCTATCTGAAGCGGCTTTTTAAATTTTATTTGTCCATTAGACTCTATTATAATTCACATAATCAATCGCCACACGAAAAATTCGACTGATAAATTATTCATGCTTCATACTCTAAAATTTCTACTCTTTTGGCAGCAACATGGAATGTTACATGTTCCTTCTCCCAATTCAGAGCATCAAGGAGCCCCAAGTGTTGTGTCTCCTTCTCATCCTTCTACAACAGCACCATTGTGCCATGCCCCATGTGTAGCTGTGGCTGCCGGGGCAAGGAACCCTCTCCGCGATGTGTCGAGTAAGTACCCCAGTTCCTATCCCATCTTCAGAGAAACTTAGACTCCTTGGCCATCTCTTGTTCAAGCTTGCTTAGTATGTATGGTATAATGGTTGTCATGCTTCTTTGAATGTTCCAGGCACAATGGTGATCCACCGTTGCTCCAGTTGCCGCAGAGCGACCAACCACCACCACCGGTCGTGAAGTGCACGAGGCACATGTGCCCAATCCGTGTCCATTGGCATGTGAAGACGAGCTACAAGAATTACTGGAGAGTTAAGGTCACAGTGACAAATTTTAACTACATGCAGAGTTATAGTGGGTGGAACCTTGTGGTGCAACACCCCAACTTGCAGAGCGTCGAACAAGTCTTCAGCTTCAACTACAAACCTCTCAACCAGTATGGCTACATCAGTAAGTTCTCTTCCCTATCCTTCATCAAGCAACAAAATGAATTGAATGTCAAGAAGATGAGACCCATTAGAGCCGAGGATGGCTCTAGTTTCTAGATGGTGAGATTGTAATGACATCATATGTGGGCAGGGTGTGAGACGCTACCTTGGTAGGTGATCATTAGTCCCACATCAGAAATGGACTCATCAAGCTTGAGATTCATAAGTAGGACGCTCACAGTAAATTGTATGGAGACCTTTGTTAAAGGGAAGCTTGGGGAAAACAAACCCATGCACCAGTATACATTGGTAAAATAGACAATATCCATACAAATGAGGTCGGATCTTTACAAGACCCAACTTATAATCAAATGACGTGAATCTCATATAAACTCGAGTAACCTGACTTGAGCATTTTATTAAGAGTCCAAAAGAAACTAGTATTATGCATGCTACTTTATTTTATACAAAAATTATATACTGTTTCTTATTGGTGTCACTTTTATATATTAGACCTTTTTTGTTTTAAAACAAATGATCTATTTAAATTTATTTAGTATGTTTAAGTTCCTCCGCCCTTCAGGGGTCCGAATATCGGTCAATACGATGATACGGTTTTAAAACCTTATCATATCAATCGATATGATTCGTATCAGCCGATATGCCAATATTAAAACTGCATCATATCGATTGATATCACAATATACGACGATATCAGTAGTTTTTATTAAAAAATAAATAAAGAGAGAATTTTATCTCAGCAGATACCGTTTTTTCGACCTACCATATATTTTTTAGATAAATTGCTTACAACTTTCTTATGACCATGCAGATGATACTATGATGTTTTGGGGGCTTCAAAGCTTCAATGATGTGCTACTGCAATCAGGTGACAATGGAAATGTACAGACAGAGATATTGCTAAGGAAAGACCTTGGCATGTTCACTTTCGAAAAAGGATGGACATTTCCTAGGAGAATATCATTCAACGGCTATGATTGTGTGATGCCCTCACCAGAAGATTACCCCACCCTGCCAAGTGCCAGCCCTTCTCAATCCCCCAAGTACATTGTATATTTTCTACCTTTGTTGCTTCTTTTGCTGTTCATATAGAGGATGGATTTTTTTTTTTTTTTTGGCACTTGGTCTCTTTTGGGTTACCACCAGTTTTGTCATACATGAAAAGAAAGGGAAGGGACTGTTGTTGTTTAATGGATTAAAGAAAGGTTGTAGAGATGGGACTAGCTGTATTATTTGTCTGTCTTAGTGAGTTGCACTTCTTTTATTTTGATATTTAAAAAATAATATTATCAATTTCGAAGGTCACCCATCATATTAAATGAAAGTTTCTCAAGATTTTTCAGAATACCATTAATTCAATTCAACACAAGGTTTGTACTTGTGAAACAGGGCTTTAAAATTAATTATTGATATTGAAGTTTTCAGAATTAAAAAAAAAGTCCATTCACAATTTTGCAAGTTATATTAGATTGAAAGAAATTTATGATGAAACTGAAAGTTAGATGAAAAGACTAATTAATTCCAAGTGAAATCAGCATGGCCTCCCGCCTTAGGAATTTAGAGGTCACGGGTTTGAACCCCTATGGCCTAACTTTGGTGTGTCTTAGGGGTAGAGGATTCACCTGTAGAGGTTTTACGGTGGCTATTCCACAGTTTCCCATGCGTAAATTCAAAAAAAAAAAAAAAAATCCAAGTGAAATCAGATTCATCTCAAATAAGCGCTTCATAATATTTTGACGTTGTCAAATAACAAATTTTTATATAAAATGATTCTATACATAATGTTCTTTTCGCCTAAAGACAAGCTTTTGTCAAACATCTCTGAATGTAATGATACCTAAAGACCAACACGTATGTAAGGCTAGTTTTTGTCTATTTTAGTGATTTTATGTGGAATAATTATTTATGTTTGAATGCGGAGTTTACTAAAGATCATCTTAATTGATAATTTTTTAAGCCATAATCTGTAGGCCACAAAAAATTAGGGTCTTCTTAGAATTAAAGAAAACTGAGGCATTTTTATATAAATTGATATCATTTTTTTTAATGAATAATAAGGTCTTTGTTCGAGTCAGAAAAGAACCGTACACAGTTTTTGTTCAGATTAAAGAAAAATCACACAATTACATTCATCACATATTCTTTCCACTCGCTCTCATTCTTCCATAAGAAATAGACCAGTAGTGGTTTCTCTAAGCCATCTTTCATAAATAAAAATATAAATTTCACAAAAACATTAAAAAATTAAAAAAATAATACAGAAACGAACTATCAATCAGATTAAATGCTGGCTCCTCAGTTGTTAAAGTTTGGTGGAAATTAGGATCTGGTTTGGTTGGAAACTTGTTTTGACAAAACTTAAGATTCTTGGTCGGAAGAGGTGACAGAACACTTTTTTGGAAAGTCCTTTGGATAGGTGAGAAGCCACTCAAAGAGATATTTCCAAGACTCTTCAGAATTGCAAGGAACGCTAATACTTTGGTTCGAGACCTTGTTAAGTGGGATAATGGTTCCTTCACCTGGAACTTGGACTTTCGAAGACAATTAAGATCTTTTGAAGAGGAGAGAGCCGTGATGGTCTACTGAATCTTTTGAGGTAATTCCCTCTCTTGTTGTCTGATTCTGATGAAATGATCTGGACTAGTGATTCCTCAAGTTTATTCTCAGTTAGAATATTGGTACAGCTGGCGCAAAATCAACTCTCCAATGATGATAGGGTCACTAGATCAGTTTGGGAGAATGCAACTCCTCCACAGGTCCAAATATTTGTTTGGTGCGTTTTCAAAAAAAAGATCTTGATGAAGGTTGAGCTGAGAAGAAGAGGCTTACTTGGGGATGTGGACATTCTTTTTTGTATCCTTTGTGATTCTTATGCAGAGGATGTTGATCATCTTTTTCTTAAATGTGATATGGCTAGAGGTCTTTGGTCAAAATTCTTTAACTTCTTAGGTATCCCTTGGGTTTTTTCAAACTCATGTATTCAATCCCTCAGAGCTTGGAATCTTTCGAGATTGACACCTAGATTAAAGTGTGCTTGGCAGTTACTTCCGACAATGATCTTTTGGTCTCTTTGGAAAGAAAGAAATAGAAGACTTTTTGAAGGAATATCGTCATCGGATAGTAATCTTTTCCAAAAAGCCAAATGGAGATGGTTTGTGTGGTTGTTGGCGAACCCCATTTTTAAAGGCCTTAAAATCAATGATCTTATGACATCATGGGAGGGTTGCATGAAGTTTCGAAATAGGATTATTAAGATGGAGAAGTGGACCCACCTCAATTGAGTAGTTGGAAATTTAATATAGATGAAGCTTCCAAAGGGAATTCGGGTCCAGCAAGGATTGGTGGAGTGCTTCGAAATTACAGAGGAGAAACTTCCATCATGTTCAATGAAGCAGTGGGTGTCAATGATTCAAATGAGGCTGAAATTCTTAGCATTAGAAAAGCTCTCTTCACGGGAACTCGACAAATGCCTTCAAATGAGCATCGGGTTTGAGGCAATCACCATGGAGACTGACGAACATGGTAAAGGAAGTGAGAATCTTAGCAAGAGAGATGGGCATTTATTTTGTTAAAGTTGGGTGATCAGCTAATGGAATGACAGATTACTTTGTTAATTTAGGAGTTGACAACCTTTGAACGGAAGTTTTTATTATTTGATTCTCCCTATTATTTTATGGAGCTTGTCACTTTTCTTGTTTTCTTTGTGGTCTAATTCTGTTATACTTTTCGCTATACTTTTTTTCTCTTTTAATGAATCTCTTTTGACTGCTCACAAAAAAAAATGCTCTTCATATAATTCCATGAACATATTTATGACCCGTCCCATACACAAATTGCTTCTACAAGTATTTCTCCTTGGAAATATGAGAGAGTGGAATAGCTACAGTTTATCAACCTATTGAGGGAATAGATACAAATTCATGGTTGGCTACATCAACCGGCAAGGATGCAAAGTCATTGCTGGGCATGTAAACCGGTGCGGCAGATGTTTCAGTACATATGAAAGTGCATTCTTTTTTTGAATGGTGCAAAGTACCTTCTTGATAACGAAAGAACAAATGAAAATCATTCTTACCTGATTCTTACAAATGAAAAGCATCAATATTAGAAATCAGCTTCCTATCAATCATGTCAAATCCCCTGATCTTGCATTCTTCAGGTGCAAACACAGACAGACCAAAAAATTTAAAAATAAAAATTGCAGATCAGCAAGTTCGACGCAATAAACACAGACCCAGAACAGTTTCATTACAAGTGCAGCCCTAATGATACTACAAAGCAGCGATTGCTGCCATTGATGCATGCGTAACATGGACACGATATCCTAGAGGGCATAAAGAAGATAACAAACTTCAAGTATTTCTCAATCAGAAAGGAACACAGAGATGAGGATCCATAAGCACCATCATTCCAGTTTAATAGGTCTCATCACTTGCACACAACTGATTATAACAGAAGGATTCACATGCCCAACTAGAACCGAAACCCAGCCATAAATTAGCATAATCCACACCAATTTTGAACCAACGTTATGAAAGCACAGTGGCCTTTTTGTCCTCCAGAAGCTTTAGCTCCTTGCGCCACTCTTCCAATTTTGCCAACTTATCCAACTGCTCTGGCTTCAAATCAACCTCATCAACCTTCTCCAGTGCTTCTGTGAGCCGAATCTACAAAATATCAACCATTTCACTGAATCCAATTAAAAGAGAACTTTCTTATGCTTACCAGATGCATGTGATACACAACAAAGATTAAATTTGAAATGTGGGACAATATGCATCTAATAACCTCCTTTTTTTGGCAGAGTTTATCTTCTGCCTTTCTTACATTTTACTTGAACTAGAGCACTGACCAGATGAACAAAACATGGAAGCCATGTGGGCAACAAGTTCAATCCCCATCCCTGGCTTTAATTGGAAAAAAAAAGGTGAAAAAGAAGGGAGAAGACAAAAAAAAAAATTGTGGACATGGTATTTTTGAAATGCTTCACTTTAGTAGTATGTGAGAACATCAAAGTGGTACAACCCCATATCTGTGGCATTTTATAGGTAACAGAGTTGGAACTGTTCAACAAATAGTTCCCACCATGGAAAGGCCTTGGACAGAGTACCTTCCCACACAAACCCCAACCATTTGATCAATTGACAATTCAAAGACAGAGAACCATCAATCATTACATTCAGAGATGTTTGACAAAGTATTGTCTCTAGGTGAAAAGAACAGGATCATCACATCACCAGATATAGCACGTCTCCATCTTGGAGTAAATCACACATATCTATGCAGTCTATTTCAGGGTTGCATGGATCACTGGATTGTGGGTTTATGTTTTGAGGTACGTGGATCATGAATCGCACCTATATAATGATCCCAATACACGGGGGTAGGACGAGATGGTTCTTTTTTTTGGATCATCCAGTTCGTTAACCATAAATCGGTTGGTTTATACATATTGGAACGCCTGGTCCACTCAATTCAAAACTATGATTTACATATTAATCCCAACTGTTTTAAAAACCAACTTGTGGATTAAACCACCTTTGGAAAAGGTTAGGTCCACTAGGGTTCAACCAAGTTTCAACTAAGCTCAAACTCATAGACATCAGTATGATATCGTATATAAATTAATTAAATAATTAATCAATTACTCAATAATAAATAAATACAAAATATAATAATATGCAAACTACTATAAAATTTAAAATGTCAAAACATAAAAAATTAATCATCACATTTTTCATAAAAATATATTGTTCACACTAATTACAACTATAAATCACAAAATAATTCAACACCTTAACATGATAAGTTCCAAACCTTATGTGGGTTATTGAGGGTCAACCACCTCAACATTTCAAACCATGGATCATTAAGGGTTTTTGAGGATTCGAATTTCAAAAACGTTTTAAAGATAACTAAACCACATCGTAAATGTGAGGATTGAACAACATATAGAACAAAAACAAAAAAAAATTCTATTAGTAAAATTAAGACATCATCATTTATAAATAAAATAAAATATACATTGTGTTCAAATGAAAATTATTAAATATTACTCAAAGCTTGAAGAATCAAAATAGATAATATAAATTTAATAAGTTCGACCAATTCAACTTCTCAGAATTAACATAATAAAATAAATTATAAGTCATAAATCAAGATATCAAATAACATATAAACTTAGCATTATGGTTTATACATGCAAAACTATACATTGGAATATCTTATAGAAAAGGTACATTTATCAATTTAATTATTTTCTGTTTTAAGGTGTGTAAAACATTAAAATAATAGATGTGTAAAATTTTCTCAAAAATTACAAGTACCGAACATCAAACTCCTCCTAGGATAGTGACCAATATATAAAATTTTAATTTAGATAATAAGTGGTAAAAAAAAAACTTAAATAATAGGCATCATTTAAAATATTAATTGTTCCATCAAAAATAATAAATTGGTTTTCTTTTTTTGAATGGTTACTGGTACGTATCATTCAAAAAGGAGGTAAAAAATCCCAAAAAGATAGAGGGTACCAGCAGTACAATCATTCAGCCAACACCCTAGGCAGCTCAAGGAAAGAAGAAAACATATGACCAAGGAGACCACATTCCAGGCAACAACCCAAACAACAAATAACACATTGAGCACTCAGATCCCAAATAGATAGTGCAACCAGTTACCAAACAAATTATCTGGTTAGAAATATTCTAGTACTAGTTCTGGCATAGAGCCGTTTTCTGAGATCCACCTTGAAAGCCTTTGAAAATCATCTGGCTTGTATTTGACCATCAGAATATCCCCAAATCATCCTAAGAAGGTTCTTAATGGCATCAATGTGGATGTGGTAATTCCACTTAAAAATTGAGCAGTAGAGGAGAAGCATGGAAAGCTCTGCACTAACTTGCAGCTGATAAAGAGGAGCGTTCATCTTGCCAAGGAGCACCAAAGAGCATTGAATAAAAAGAAGAATAGAGAGTGTCTATCTTGGTAGTGCTTTGGATCCAAAATGTGAAACTAAATGGATCACGATCCGAAGGCACTGTGGAATGTAAACTCTCTCTCTCTCTGGGATTTTTTTTATAGTATGTCTGAAGGTCATCTGAAAATGGTTTCTTTTCTCCTTTTCTTTCTCAAGTTCTGCACACATCTATATTGGGCTCCCGCTTTCCATCAGGCTTCTCTTTTCAGTGGGCTCGAGCTCAGTCATATCTTTCAATCCCATGTCAAGCTCGGGAGTCTCTATGTAAATTCAAGCTCAAGCTAGACACAACGCAAGCCCCACCTCAACCCAACCAACTGCCTTCCCTAACCAGGGGGTTCTCAGTTCTCAATGTGAGAACCCTTAATGTGGATGTGGGTGCAAGTCAAAGGACTTTGGACGATAAGACGAAAAATAAGAGCCATTGGATTTTAGAAGCCATGATTTTTTAACTCACCCAGATGAAATGAGGCCTACCTGTTTGCACGTATGTGTGCAGCATGCATGCATGTGTGCCTGCATGCATGCATGAGTGAAATAGTGAGTGAGGAGGCATGCATGTGTGTGAAGCTCTTGTATGCAACCAGTTGCATTGGTCTTCTCTTTATTTTATTCAGAAGTAAGTATTTTCAGGGTTTGTCTGAAAATGTCAGATAAAAAAAAAACACATCTTCGATTGTTTTACAAGGATAGTGATTTAGGCACACCTTTTTTTACAAAGGAGCACTCTCTGTCTTTTTGCACACATGTCCTCATTTAATTGGTGAAAAGTACGAGTGTCACCTATTTTGAAAAAAAAATCACCACATTCTTTGATTGTGTCAGGTTGCAATCATAGCAACCAGTTAAAAGGACAGTGAATAGGCAGACCTTTTTTTTTCTTTTACAAAGGAGCACTCCCTTGGTCTTTTTGCACACGTCCCCATTTAATCGGTGAAAAATATTAGTGTCCCTTATTAAATAAATAAATAAATAACAGAGTACCCCAATCATAACCCAAGGTCACCTTCAACAAAGCCTTATCTCATCTACTTGACGTAGCAGTATGAGTTCTACTTTTCCATTCATACCTCAGAGAAATGGATTCTCCTTGAAATAATGCAGGTAACCATAACACAACTATTAGAAATAATACCTTTAATTCTATATTGATGCAGAAGTTTGGGAATAAAATGAGGCTACCTGATACCATATAGGTGAAATGGAAATAATCTACATAACCAGTGTCAGTCAATAAGTCCTTAGAACATACCTTTTTTTTCAGGGCTCTTATCTTTTTATCTAGATCTGGACCAGGACCTCCAGGATTTGAACTCTCTGCTGAATCTGAGGCAAGACCAACTACTCCAGCAGTTGCAGAAACAGCCAATTTGTTCATCTGATGAGCTACTGATTCCACAGCTTCAGATCTTTGTTCCACATCTTCAGACGATAGTGCTTGTTCAGTTGTTGTTTCTCCATCAGCCTTGGAGTCCAAGTTCTTTCCCTCATCAGATTCCAGTGAAGCAATAGCAGCCTGCCAAGTAATGTTTATTTTTTTCAATACACACAAAATCAGATCTAAGAAATATATTGCAATGGACCATTCAAATTAGCTCAACCTTATAACATGGACTCAGTAACTTTATTAGGATTCATAAATAGGATTAGCTAATTAAAAACTTTATGGTAAACAGGTACTGAGGACTGGAGGTCCAGAACTGAGTGGACTTCTTCGGCTGGATGCTTGACAAGATTTACAAGACAAACCAGTTTTCCACCAACCTGTATAAATTTCTCTAGGATGCATCACAAGTTAAATGGACCATGATGTATGTGATAATTCCTAAGCAAATTGTTGCCAAAAATATCATTGTTAGCAAATTGTTGCTAAGAAATGTAAACTGCTGAACATAATACAATTAGGGGATAAAATTACCCGTTACATGACCCTCTGATTAATTAGTATCTTATCACACAGAACAGAGACCAAAACGAATCACCGACATGTTTTTTGCAGGCACAGCAGATACAACTCATTTACAGATAAAAATCAATAAACCAATGAACAATCTTCCTGAGGTCTTATATCATGATCAGGCAAGGGAAGTAAGACAAGAAGGGGAAGGGAAAGAGACAATAGAAAGGCTTCACTGCTTCAAGGATAAACCAAATTGAGTACAACAGCTGCATAATCATTGAGGGAGGTTCATCTAATGCCTTGAGGAAGGTTGTGGAAATTGAATTCTAGCTCCAAAATGGATAAGAAACTAAATTTTTAAAGCGTTAAGGAAAAATGCATTGCTTGGGCTCCACTGAAGGAGTTTCCGGGTGTTTCCTGTTTCAGATCTTCATCGAGCTTGGAGAGAATCCATTGGCATTGGCAAGTTGTTGTTCTTCCTATATTAGGGTGTTCTATTGTTGGTTTGTTTTGTTGTGTGGTCGTTTTTGTCTCTTTAGTGTGATGCTCCTTGTATGCCTATGCTTTGTATCTCTTTGTGAACTTCTTGTGCCACTCTCTTAATATATTTACCACTTCCCAAAAAAAAAAGGATTAGAACTTTGGTGATCATGATACAAATAAGACAAGAGACCCCTTATCTCAATCCTTCAAATTTTTGAAAACCCTGTTACAAGCTCATTCATAGCAATTAATCCATGTGAGGCAAAATACAATCTTATATCCACTTCATAAGGCACCAACATCAAGTTCAAAGTTTTCCTTCCCTCTATTAATGCTCCTTAAGCTCCAAAAATAACACAAGGAAGTATCTTCCAAAATCCAGAGGCTAAAACCTTGGGTAGAATCCTGCAAATACTACCAATGACAATGAAGAAAATGGGGCAAAAAGGTTAGCTCTATATCCACACAATTAAGAGATGATGCCCCCATCAAGAAATTCATTAAAGAAGGTCAACACATTCTCTTCAACAACTTCCCAAAAAAATGTTTGAAGAACACAATGGGAAAGCGTCAACACATTCTCTTCAACAACTTCCCAAAAAAATGTTTGAAGAACACAATGGGAAAGCCATCTAGCCTTCAAGCTCTATCCAACCAACCGATTAATGGCAAGTCTAATTTCTTCCTCTATAAAAGATTCCTCTAGCAATTTGGCCTGGTCTTCTAACAAAGTCCAAATTTGCTACTTATTTGGGATCAACACAATTTATCTAGGATCCTTTGTCACTGGAAGGAAAAAAAATGTCCTTGGTAACATCCTACTTAATTGTTGCTATGAATCTCAGTACCGTGTGAAGATTTCATGATTATGTACATGGAGCAAGCAGAAACCATCAAAACACCTACACCACATGAATGGTTAGGATGGCTGATCATGACTCAATTCAGCTTGCTACGTAGAAGTAAATGTTAGACATAGGATGAAATTCAAAATCATATGGAAAATCCATAGAGACCTCAAAGGCATATTTAGATTAGCACATGGCTTATTTTTATGTACTTGCACCTCTGGTGCCTCTTTATCTATTAAAATATAAATATTTTCAAAAATAAATAAATAAATAAATAAGGTATACGATTTTAAAGAGTGCCCAAATGTGCAAATGGATACAAACTCCTTGGTTGCCCAATATAGCCATGTAGTAGAGCCAAAATTTGCTTGGCGGTGGCACCGTCTTTCCATGGCAGTGAACAGAGGCTCAACCATTTAATTACAAACACATGATTTTTTTCTTTTTTAAAATATTACAGATATATGTGTATTTAGTTGGTTTATTTTGGCTATTGAGTTGCCTCTAGTTAGAGAATAAGTAAAAGGGTATTTGAATAATTTTGCCATTAAATACCTTTCAAAAAAATAATTTTGCCATTAAATAATTGCTTCAAGGTTGAGAGAGAAACATCTACCCTTTGTTTATTGGATTGGATTCAAGGTTTCTTCTATATAAACCACTATAAATACAATGAAATGGTTAGCCTCCATAGTTGGAATGAATGATGTGTTATACTTGAGGTCTTGTCTGCAAATCCATGGCAATTTTCTATTTGATTTCGCTTTTCCTGCAAGTTTTGGTTTTTTTAATACAAAAGATCCTCCCATAAATTTACATCTTAAAAATGAAAAGGATGGTTTCTTCTTGAGGAGAAGCAATGTGCCTCATTCCAAGTTTTCCATCTTTTACCAGAATATCTAACATATACTTTCTCCTAGAAATGAAAGCATCTTTGACCAAGCAATGTAGATTCCAATGATCAAGATCAGTTTGAAACATAAGGATGCATTCTCTTATAGGAAGCTTCCCATTCCTTGGTTCCATTTTCAATATCAACCCATTGTGGAACAAAACTGAATAACTGATTTCAGATTGATAGACAAGAAAACAAATTGCAAATAAGAAAAAAAATAAAACTCTATAAAGGTCAATTCATCAATACATATACCTAACACCAGCCTCCTTCCTCACAAAGTGGAGAGAAAAGACTTTCTGTTTGTTCATCCCTAGCTAAGTTCCAGTTTTCTTCACGTATTAGGCTCAAGTTGGATGTATAGAAAGGACTGGTTTTCAGGAAATAACCATTTCTTAACCAAAAATATTAAAGATCCTGTTTCTAGATAAAAATGTCTTACTTTTCAAGAAATTACTTTCTTTGCATGCATTCAGAGCCTAAGAAAGCGGAAAAGAAAAAGAAGACGACATACCTGCTGCTTCTTCCCCCTTTTTCTCTCATTTCTTTTAGCAGATTTCGTCTTTGGCTTTGCATCCAAGACAGGATCGCAACCGGGTGGGAGCTCCGTTGCAGCACCTTTCTTTAACTGAACCAAAACAACACCATCAGCTGCAAAATCCCCAAATATAATAAACGCTGCAGGCGGAAGTATTAGATGCCAAGAAAGAAGATTACTTACAAACATTCGTAAAAAATAGTCATTTGCATAAACAAGATAATATAGTTAAGTCACTATTTGTTCTTATGAAAAGGATCATTTTGATGGAGTTAAGTGGAAAATTATAACAATGCAAAATAAGCGAGATAAACGGATTCAACTATGACGATTGTTAAAAATAGTTATCTTCCAGTAAAGTCGTTTCCAAATTTCAAAAGAACGAGGGAAGTGAAATAATACCAGAGCGCCTTTAGATTGGTAGATGGCGACCTCGTCCTGGGGAACGTAGCCGGCCCTGATACGTATGGGCTTGCGGAGAGTTCCGTCTGGTCGGCGGGTCGGCGCTAAAATGCGCTCTCCTTCTTTTAGGGTTTTTCCTAAGAGGGCCAAGTGCTCCTGCTCTTCTTCCATTGATGAGATATGGGGGTTTTCAGTTAGTGGATGGATTTCTTTCTCTAGGATTCATTGGTTGGTCTGATTCGATTTCATCTCAGCAGCGTTCGCCGTTCAATCCATGTCTTGCTCTGTCTCTCTCGATCTGAAGTCTGAAATCCAAACAAAACGGGGCGGGAGGGTCCCCAGGGTTTTCACCTCTCTGTTTTCCGTTCTGTTGTCAGCTCTGCAAGTTCAACACAGTACGATCTTAACCTCTTCAAAATCTGTAAATTACGGAACAGACCACACTACAAATATCAATTTACAGAAATGGAACATCAGTAAAGGCTAGGGTTGAAGAGCATCTGACGGATCGACTCAGTTGGTCGGAGAGATTTATCGGTTTATATCTAGATGAAAAATTATTTTAAAGAATCCACGTCGATGGATGTGGTTTAGCTGGTTTCTTCTCCGCTTCATCTCCGTTTAAAAAGTGGGAGGTGATGGGTTTTAACTCGTGGGTTAATTTTGGTGTGTCTTCAGATAAAGGTACTTAATGGGAGTTTTATGCTGAGTATTTTGTGGTTTCTTATCCATAAATTCAAAAAAAAAATATTTTAAAGATAATTATATGATTAAAATAAAATTTATTGAATAATATTAATTGATTTTAAATATTAAATAAATATTTGCACTCTCATAATTAACCTAATAGTTTTGAATGCATCAGATGAAAATCGTTAATGTTAGATCTAAATTCTGAAAAAAGAAATATAATTTTAAAAAATCAAATTTAACAAAAAATAAATCTCACATTCATGCAAACTTTGGTTTACAGTGTAAAGACGTGTCATGCCAACATGATATTGTCCGCTCTAGACCTCACATACAGCCCGCACGACTTTCAATTAGCGAGACAACCCACTTTTATCCCAAAAAAGCCTCATGCCAGAAGGAGGAAGACTACCAATTATATACCAGGGAATTTCTAACGCAACTGGCAATATAGGACTTTGGCATCCTCTGGGACAGGGTATTACAACATACCCCCTTAAAGCCAGGCAATGTGGGACTTTGGCACCCTCTGGGGTGGCATATTACAATTTACCCTCCTTAAAGCTAGAGCCGTCCCCAGCTCTTCACACACAACAACCAAGCCCACACTCTCAAAGAGAGAGTGAACCATTTTCTAATACCATTTGTAAATACGTGTCCTGCTAGCATGATATTGTCCACTCTAGACTTCATACACAGCCCACACGACTTTCAATTCGAGAACAAATCCACTATTGCTCCCAAAAGACCTTATGCTAGAAGGAGGAAGGCTCCTATTTATAGACCAGAGAATTTCTAACGCAACTGGCAATGTGGGACTTTGACACCCTCTGGAACGGAATATTACATACAAAACCCATAATAAAATAAATAGATTCATTTCACTCTCACATCATCATAATGTTGTGAATTGCACCCACACCAAATATAACTCTAATTTGACTTTTAAAATACATTTATCGATGAATTTTCACCGTATTGAAGGCTTGAAAAACATAACTTACTTCATCCAATTAAAATGAAATTTTATAAACAACGTACAAAATCAAGGCCTTTCAAACCTTAAAACAGATCTACTGCCGCCAGATCTTCTTCTTGGCCTTAGATCAGGTGATCGGAAAAGTTTCTACCGGCGGGACCCACCATACCCCTTCTGTTTTTATGGTCTATCCATATGTACCATCAGATCTCTGATCGAACTCGTGTGGGACCTCCTCTAGCTAGTTTCTTCCACTGCTGCTTGGGGCGACCGAAATCCAGTGTTGTGGGTTTTTTTTATTAGATCCAAAAGGATCCTTCACTTCTCCACTTAGGATCGACACCACTATAGTCACCACTGACCCACCTATCTACTCTTAAGGAAGACCTTGGGTTTCAATCAACGGTGGGGCCCACCGATTTTCTTCTTCCCCTTCACAAACGGTTCGGCGGTAATGTCTTTCGAACGAAAGGGAGGAGTTCGGTGAATGGAGCAGTGGTTTGAAGTAAAAGGTTAAAATAGTAATTTCACCCAAGTTTTTGAAAAATACATGTAGGGAAAGAAAACCCGGGTGTTTAGTGATTAGTGATCATATGTCAAACATTCAAAAACACACAAGACATGTAAAACTTTAGAATCATATGCTTCTTAATTTTCATTTCTGTTGACATTTATAATTTTTGAAGAACTTAGACCTAAAGTGGATCCAACCCACTCTGATGGTCAAGGCATTCTTTTTGGTATTCTTGATGAACTAATACACATTTCAACACTATATTGGTTAAAAAAAAAAGACTTCCTCAGAAATGGAAGTGTTACTATAAATATGAATTGCTTTCAATTATTTAGAGGTATGAGATTTACAGTAAAAAATAATATAAAACAATAAATTTAGCATGGAAAACATAACGTTTAAATCACCCATGGACATGGGATTAAAAAATATATATATAATTATTTAGAATCTTAGCACTTGTAATTACTTAGATGCACTCACTTTTCAACTTTTCATGAGAAATTTAGTGTTGTTAAGTACCTAAATGCACAATTACTAGCAATAAATTTAATGCTCACTTAACAACACTCAATTTTATTTTAATTTTATAACTCTAGTGTTGCTGATGAGTAATCTAGTGCTACTGGGTCTAAAATGAGGAATTTTGGGAGACGCGAAAACTTTTATTTTTATTTTTATTATTTTTAAAAAAATTAATTTGTAAATGATTTCCTCCCTTTTTGTAAGCTTATCTGGGATATAAGAGGAGTTTATAAAACCTCAAACATTCATGGAAGAGCCGAGTTCCAAAAAATGTTCAAAATCTTTTTATCACCCAAACTAACAGAAGGCTTTACCCCTTTTTTTTTTTTAGCTTTTTTAAGTTTCATTTTGTCATAAATATCAGCTTAGTCACTTTAAAAGAGGTCATGTTTTTTTAATTAAATTTGCTCTTTATCTCTAATTCTTAAAAAATCATGACTTGATATCATTTTTTAAGTTGAATTTACTCTCAAAGTTTCCTGTTGAGAGAATGATGACTCAAGTAATATATGGAGTATTGGTTTACTGAATTACTTTTGTGACTTCACATCCCATGAAAAATTCCCACCCAATTAGCCAGGGAGGGACAGGGGGATTTAAGAGAGGAGAGTACACCCTGAGCCTTTTGAGGCTGGCCTAATGGGCTGGGTCTAAAGCAAAACCTTCTGGATCCATGGGCCTAAAAAAGATACTATTTTGTTGGGTCGAGTCGAGTCGGGGCGTGACACCTCACCTGTAGCTGTACCTTGCAGTTGCACGTGGAAATTTCAAGTCCACCCTCATGTGCAGTTTGAGCCTATGGCTGCACGTGAAACTTGCTCTTATAGTATGTTCGAAAACCATGACTTCATAACATTCTTAAGGTAGAACTTAGTCTAAAAAATTAACGGTTGAGATAAATATGCCTTAAGTAATATACATAGTCATTGATTTATTGAATTAACTAATATATGACTTTTGTCTCTTTACATTACTAATAAAAATTAATCAATATTCTTTTTCATTTATTCAAATAAATCTTATATAAAAATCAAACTTTTTTCCAACAAATGAATTTAATTTTATGTGTTCTTGGTAGATTGATAAATGGTAGAGGAATTGAATTTAATTCCATCTAAAACTTAGTTATTAAATGACTTTCATTTCCTTTTGTATTTCATCTTTGTATTAAAAATAGATTTAGTTCTACCTCATTGGATTGATTGATAAATTAGAAGGGACATTGAAATTGAATCCGCTGAAGAGACTCATTGTAGAATGTCTTCATGGCCTGTGGTCAACGATACATAAGTAATAGTAGAGATCAAACAATATAATATATAAACTCATAAAAAAGAAAGTAATAGGGACGTTGGTGTTAGATTAGTGATTGTTGTACATTATTACATGAGAAATATTATATTTATTGCTTTAATAAAATAATAGAATTTTTTTCTATACAATATAGTTTGTAGGTAAGTAGACTTTATTATATTAAAAAAATGATTGTAGAATATTTTAGAATCATAATTTAGGATAAAAAAATATTTTTAGTTATAATTTTTTTTTTTAAATCAATGGTAAGATATTATTAATTTAAATAGATTTTGATTGAATAACTAATCATTAATTTTAATATTAAATTTTTAGCTTAAATAGAATCTACTGATTCATTGAATACCACGTGTCAAAATTTAATTTTTATTTACCTTAAAAAATCATACTTTAAAAAACAAAATTTCGTATCAATTCCCCGTAAAAATCACCATCTATTTCTAATTTTTAATCCCTGCTTTAAATAATGAAGATGCTTCTGCTACTTAGGTCGGGAAAATGTGGCCACGGCGGCTATTCTCACTCTCCATCGACGCTTTTCCTCTTTTCCAAACCAAAGAAAAATTATAAATAAACAAACCAAGAAATTCATCTACAAACCTACATTCCCATCTTCGAATCGAAGCCGTTTGTTTTGCTCAAGCCCATTCAGGTACGTTCAATTCCCCATCATCCATTTTCCGCTCCATTTTTGTTTTCAATTTTTTTTTTCCTTCTTTCACGTGCCCAAACAACAATTGAAATCATGCTGAATTTTTACGATGTTGCTGCAAATCTCAGATGGGTATGGATCATAATCTATGTGCGTTAGCTTTTATTAATTTATTTCTGCAGAATCTAGCATCTTGCTAGTATTTTAATTGCTTTGCCTGCTTTCCTTGCGTGCTTCCTTTTCCATGTATTGCGTTTGGATGGTTTTTTTTTTTTTTTTTCTGAACTTTCCTCTTTTCCTTCTACAATTTGGAGTCTTCGGACTTGGGTATTTGTGGGTCTTGGTTGGGGAATGGTGGAAGCATCCTGGTTGCTGCCAGGGGTAAAAAATTCGGCCGATACAGTGCGTATCGGCCGAGATGTATTGGATTTTCGAACCTCGATATATTTCGGCCGATACCTATAGTATCGGCCAGAGAGAAAGTTCGGCCGATAAGGTCGAGATCTCGGCCAAATATCGGCCGATTTTTATTTTTTATTTAAAAAAAACAAATATCGGTATGGCCCAGTTGATATCTCGGCCGATATTCGTACAATACGGGCGAATATTGGCCGATATTTATGTTTTTTTATTTTTTTTTAAAACAGCCTTTTTTTATTTTTTTAAATGATTTTTTTCAAAAAAAAACCACCGAGATTTTCAAAAAAAAAAATGAGGAGAGAGAAAAATCTCTGCCGAACCGAGATCTCGGCCGAAAATTCGGCCGGGCCGAATTTTCGTCCGTTGGTTGCTGCTAATTCGGTTTTGGGCCACATCATTTGTTCGGAAGGTAGAAATTTATGCTTAGAAAAAAAATTTTTGGTTCCTTTCTTATCTGTAAAGATGGTTTTTGGGGATTTCTTTATTGCATTATCAGCAGTGAAATCGAGAATTATGTTTTTACCCAGAAAGTTGATCTAGTGGGCCCTTCTCTTTTGTGGGGTTAAGCCCTGTTTGGTAGGTTGGATTTCCTCAGTGGAATTGGAACTTTGTGGAATTCTGGGCTATCCACAGTTATAAAATCCAAGGAATTCTACAGAAGTCCAGTTCCTCTGAGGAATTCTGAGTTATCAAAAAGGCCAGCCTGTTTGGTAGGAAAGTCCGGCCAAAATTCATAATTCCCCAAATTCTGGAATTGGTAAATTCTTCTCTTTAAATTTGGTGGATTCCAAAAACAGCATTTTTGTGTTTCATTCACTTAGAATTATTTACTAGAATCCAAGAATTTCAGAACCTAAAGAGACTTAGGCTTTTGATTTTCGTAATAACACTTCTTATGGGATTTGGAAGTTCATTGGATTTGGAATTTTGTTGGATTTCAGAATTCCCACTCTAGACTTTTGGTTTTGTGAAATACAGAATTCTCTGCCCAATTTTGTAAAGCCTAGAAAATTCCAATTCCATCTAAGAATTCCGGTCTGGCAAATGGGCCCTTAGCCTCCATTCTTTTATCTGTTTTTGAGTTTAAAGCAATTGCTATCTATCTTTGTTAACCATTTCTATGCTGGTTGCTAATGATGGGGTTAGGATGTTGCAATCTATGATATTTCTAGGCTTCTTGCTGATAATAGTGCTGATTAGGTCAATGGTTTGGTTCATGGAAAAAGCACCCCAGATATACTGAATTGGGCTCTTTGGTGGAAAAGTATATTTGTTGAGGCTCTGGATTCAGTTTTCCCCCAATTTAGAATTGGTATGCATTAAGTCATCTGTAGAGTTGTAAGCCTCTAATGGGGGACATTCAGTTTTTTTTTTTTTTTTTTGTTTTTTTTTTGAAGAACATCTAACAAGGACCTGAATTTGCTTGACTGCTGGCTCTGTACCTTTCATCCTGCTGTTTAGTATGGTGGTGAGCATGGGTGGAACTGGTTGTGGGGAGAAGATGGGTGTGGATTGCAGGAAACCCCTCGACAGAAGGGACATTTTCATAGAGTGCTCACTTACATAGAAATTTTATGGATTGCTCCTCACACCCCATCCCTGAAGAAATTTCTGATTTTGCTCCTGGCTTGAGACACTGATTAATGATGGATAGGAACTTTCTTTTGGATTCTTAAGATGGAAAATGTGATTGATGACACACCGGTTAAACTATTTCATCAGTGTTCATCAGTTAGGATCTGGTCTCCCACTGCAAGTTGAGAGAGAGGTAGAGCGACTCAAAACCAATATAGACTGACAAAGACTACTTGTTCAGCTGTTTTGCTTTTTTCCTCAGATGCTGGTGTTTTTCTGATTTCATTGATGCATTCTAAACTTAAAACCAATTTATTTCCTACAAATGTCCATTGTTGAACTTGTGCTCAGTTTTTTTATCACTTTGTGCAGTGATTTCTGGGCCCTTAACCAAGTTGATCTTTCCAAAATCATATCATGGTGTCACATATATTTGACATAATCAGAACTTTGTAATGTATTGATATTTTTCTGCCCCTGCCATGTTTTAGTGAAGGAAGCATGATCTTTTCTATTGATTTTGGAGCTTTGTAATGGATTGTGGATATGCAGGACCGACCTGATCTTATTATGATTGGGTCTCCTAACTTGATCATTTCCCATTTATATATGGTTTGGAGTTTTATGAGTTTCTTTTTGAATGTTGTATCTATTTCCCTTCTTTTCTCAAGTGTGGTATTGTTGGATTGATGCTGCTTTTGTCGTTGTGTCTATCTTTTCAGCTTTTCTAGGGAACACATTTCTGATTTCACAGAAGACTTTGCTTTATCTTTTAGGTAACTGGTGGTTATGTAGAATTAATTGTGCATGATAAGAACTTGATTCAATTTGATTTGTTGATTGTCCTAGATATTTTATATGGATTCAAGAAGCCTGTTCAAGTGCATTTTACTGTTCACATCATTCTCCTTGTTTTTGCTTAGAGAACTCAGCTTATTAATGCTGATACGTGCCAGGAAAAAAAAATAATTTAATGATAGAATCAAATGGTAAATGCATGCATATGGTGGTAAGTGTAATATTTGGTGTTAAAGAACAAACTGCATATGAGGTTGTTGGTGTTTGGAATGAGCATGCTCTACTCATTTTCTTTGAGCAGTGTGCTGTTGCCATTCACTGTCTTGATGAATGACTGGCCTTGTTCTTCTTGATTCCTTTGTTAATGTTGGTATATTTCTTTCCATAGCACCATTGCCACACCATTGTTGAAAGGAAAAACTGATAAAAACCTGTTTGAAGAAAAGTAGATATCGCGTCAGTCTTAACTACGTAAATGTGGAGTGTGGATCTAAAGAGACTGAGTTCAAGCTTAACCTGGGTGTGAAAGATCTTGAATCTTCTAATCCCTTGGATTTTCTGTAGTACCATCCAAGCCTGGTATTTTTTGAGGGTGGAGGTCTTAGTCATGGATCTCCAGGATAAAACAATTTGGGTTCCTCCATTAAAAAAAAAAAAAAAAAACAATTTGGGTTCCCATGGCATCTGCATATCAAGCAGATTCCTGCCAAAATTATTTGGTTAGAATTCTGAATATGAATGATGGAGTTAGTAAACTGAATTATAATTCAATGGGTCTCTTGGGTACTCATTAGTGGGAACCCATCATCCATAAGTTTAGCAAACGCATGGCCTCGTAAAGAGGAAAGTACTTATCATTCGGACAAGTTACTCTTCTCAAGTCAATCCTCACTGCCCTGTCCTTCTACTTTCTTTCAGCTTTTAGTGCTCCAACAAAGTCATTCAGTCAATGGAAAAGATTACGAGGAATTTTCTTTGGGGATATCACGAGGATATGAGGAAATATCACCTTGTTAGTTGGGATCAAGTTTTTCTCCATACTGCTGTTGGGGGTCTGGGGTTGCGTCTAATTAAGGCCGTCAATACTACTCTTCTTACTAAGTGGCTTTGGAGGTTAGGACCTGATGGTGATTCCCCTTGGAAGGCTATCATTACCTGTAAGTACAGATTGAGAAATTTTGGTTGGGATATCAATCATGCCCCGCACAGAACCTCTGGTATGTGGCGTGCTATTGTAGTTTGTGTCTACAAATTTTAGAATGTATCAGGTTTTAGGCTGGTCGTGGTGACAAAATTAAGTTTTGGACTGAACCTTGGAGTGATAGCTCTATGTTGGCTTCTTGGTTTCCTTCCCTCTACCACCTCTCTCTAATGCCGCTTGGGACCATCTCAGATTTCTATTCCATTACTGGTGAGCAAGTTGTTTGGGACATTCCTTTCGTTGTAACCTGTCAGACTCAGAAGCGGATGCATTCTTAGATCTCCTCCACATCATCTCCTTCCTACATGATCCACACCTCCGTGGAGGATAGTCTTGTTTGGTGGCCTGACAACATTGGACTTTTCTCGGTAAAGTCTTGCACTTGGAATTATATGACTGCTGGTATTGCCACTATTAACCCCAAGATTTGGTCCTCCAAAGCACTTCCGAGGGTAATTAGTTTCCTATGGACTGTAGGGTTGGGGAAAATCTTGACTCAAGATAACTTGTGGAAAAGATGAAGAACAATGGTTAGTGCTTGCTCTTTTTGTCTTCAAGCCTCCAAAGAGTCGAATCACCTACTTATTCACTCTGTCTCTTCTGAAGTTTGGAACTCTGTCTTAGATCAGTTTGGTGTGGCTTGGGTTATGCCATCGTTGGTAGCTCAGTTGTCTCTTGCTTGGGACATTGTCTCCGTCTCGCCTAAATGATCTTCCTTGTGTCATTTATCTTTACTTGCCACCGTTTGGAGCCTTTGGTGGGAACGTAATAACAAGATTTTCAAAGGTATTGTCAAGACCAGTGTCGATTGCAAGACGTGGTCTCACCAGTGTGCATCATGGGCTGCTTCTCTACAGGAATTCAGGAATAACTCTATGTTAGACATTTTGTGTGCTTGGAAAGAATGTGCTGATCTTGCATGAGCTCATAGTGTTTTGTGTTGTGGCCAGGTTGTTGGCTCTTTCTGTGGGCGGTTTCTTCTTCAGTTATTTTTGCTTTTTGTCTACTTTTTCTTTCTGTATTTGCACTTCTGGTGTCCCTTTATCTATTAATATATAAACCATTTCAATTTTTTTTTTTTGAAAAAACTAGGAATATTATTAAAGATTTGAGCTAGATTGTGTCACATGTGCCCAAGATCGGTGAATGGGAAGGTTGATGAGTTGGCCAAGCGAGGCTCTCAACTATCTGAAGAAATTGGTCATAGGGTAGAGGATAGTTCTTTCATAGTTGATGAGGGGTAGTTTGATTGTGATTTTCAGTGTGCAGTCTTCTTTCTCTTTTTGGGGTTGCTTTTTGTAGGTCTGGCTTGGCTCTCTGATGTATTCTTTTTGCATCTCAATAGATTTGGTTATCCTTCCAAAATAAATTAGGAAATTTGGTTCTTGAAGGATGAACTAGTGCAATGTGTGCCTATTGAAAATATATGGTAATTGGAGGAGACTTAAATGGATATAATGAACAAGTCTTGAATGTTATATGTAACTACTTCCCAAACCTAGAAAGATAGGGTAAATGGCTTTGTTAATCATGGTGGTGATGATTATGATTGGAGGAGACTTTAGGGGGCATGCAGGGAATTAAAATGATGGGTATGAAAACATACTTGGGGGAGTGCTGTTTTTGGGAAATGAATGAGGTGCCAAAATGTATTCTTGATTTTGTGATCGCTTTTAATATAACAATAGCTAATGCATCAAGGAAAAAAAAGAAATACCCCATATTTTGACTTAAGAGTGGGCGTAATGATACACTGATGGATTAGTTTTTATGACAGAGAGAACATTTTGCATTAGCTAGAAAGTCATTTAGAGAAAGGGCTTTACAACAAAAGTTATTGATTTAAATGTTCATATCAAAAGATGGAAAACACATGAGTGATGAAGATGGAAAACACATGAGTGATGGTGGTGGAACATGGAAGTGGAAAACGCAACAACTTCTTAATAGAGTTTATAGAAAAATGGGGATTGGAACCACGACATGAACCCTACTGACTTTGGGATCAAATAGCAATTTTTATTTAAAAAGTCACTTGGAGAATATGGAGAAACAAGAGATATATCAAGAAACATGGTGTTACAACGTCGCACGGTATTACCATGCTGCACCTAGGCATGGGACCTACCAAATAGGGTGGTGATGGGTTTATTGGAATAGGTCTTTCCTTCAATATGTTGTCCACTAAAAATCACCTTGATCGGATTAATCATCATATTTTTAGAACATTCAAAATTTCATCATTTTAAATTATATTTTAATCACTAACTTTATGGTCTTTAAAAACATGACTTGATCAATCTGATCAAGGTGATTTTTGGTGGACTCATTACCACTCCATTTGGTGGGCTCCACACCTAGGTGCGCACACAAGAATACTGTGCGACCCAATGCACAGGTTGAACTATCTCATGTCGATGATAGATGTTTAAAAGGCTTTTGGTGAGAAAAACACAATTTGAGAGTGATTTAAGATGACAATCTTTTAAGATAGAAAGATAAGTTAGTGGAAAGCGTTAAAAAAGAAAGCCATAAAATACAACTAGACAAGATGTATACCCAATTGGGAGTGAAGGAAGGGAAAGGGGCATGTCTAAGCCTACAATGATATCAGAAAAGTCAATTGCCTACCTTGATTGTGCAAGGTATATGAAACTGAAAAGTAAAGGGTTTACTGAAAGAAAAAAATAAAGGATAGGTGAAGAATGCATTATAAGACTTTAGCTAAGATGACCCCCAAAAAATAGAAGTAACATTAGGTCTAGTTGATACCTCCTTAGAATCATCATTTTATTGGCTGAAAATGGGGTTGGTTTTGATGGGAGTACGAATGGCGCCCTAGGTCCAGTAGGTATTGATTCTCATTGTAAGGACTCTTCTAATCAGTTAAGTGTTGCTTTCTTAGGGTGCTTTAATGCCATGCTTTCTGATTGACATGGAGGTCTGAGTGTTTTGGTGGGGAAGTGTACAAGACAAACTACATTTCTTTCATAGTGGATGAAGATTCCTTTTTCAAAATTTGAGCCTAAGACAAATCTCCATGCTTTTGGCGTCTAGGTGACTTGGTAAAGCATAGCATGGATATTTTTTGTGTGGTGTTGCGAAATTTGTTATTAAACTGAAGGGGGTTTATATGGATGCCTAACTTCTACTGAAGGGAGGGATAAGGAGAACCAATATTGTTATTGCTCTATCAGTCAGCTTGTAATTAGCCAGTGTGAGTCTTGCACCTTCACGATGTATTCTGCTTTACTTTTTGTTATTTGTTTTTCCTCATTTCAATCTCACGATTAAAAAAGGTTGGTTAGCTAGATTGTTAAACAAAACCTTGATTGCAAAAGAATGCCTCAGAAATGGTGGAAAACACTGTCTTTTTTTGTAGGGGTAAAGAGGATATTCATAATTGTTAATATTAGTCATATAAACATGGTTTAAATGTCTATTAGGGTATTGAACAGATTTGATACAAATTCTTTTTACTTTAAATATTTTGACACATTGTTGAAAAGTATGAGCATATTTATATAACAGCTCCTTATTCAACATTTTCAAACCTTTTTTCGTGAAGTTTTCCCTCATTCTTTTGTTGAATACTACAAGGGAACTTATTCTTGCTGTATTTTGAGGTTCAAAAAACATATCCAACGATCTATGCAGATTGAAGCTATTATAGACATCCAGGTTTTGGTTCCCCACCTTTAAATTTCCTAACTTTTTAAAGAAAAACCCGTTAGATTGCCTAGAAATTGATGATAAAGTGACAAACATCAATTTCTCATTTTCTCATTTTGAATTTTTTTAAAGTGAAACCTAGAAAACCATTCCAAATAGGTTGGACCTAGATCTAATGATTGAAAGTATTCTTTGCTTAGGTCTATGAGATTTTCTATTCTTGGTATTGTAAGCATTTCTTGGATTTTTATTTTCTTTTAAAAAACCAAAAGGAAAGACCAATCTTCATTTATAAGATACAAGAACAAATGCATAAACATTTGCCATTTGACCCTTTTTTATATTTTTAATTACTTTTTGAATTTTTATGTTTCAGAAATATAAAAACAATCAATGGGATCGTGTAATATAAGCTACAATATCTTTGTTTGTGTGTGCTGAATACTTGCCCGCTAAAATGCCAGGCCTTCTCGACCTATATGAACATCTTAGCATGGTTTATGGCATGTGAATAGTTATACCACTAAAGGAAGTACGTTTCGGAGTTATTAATGAACCAGTATAGTGATTAGTCCTTTTCCCACCTTTTTGAAATGGTAAAATTGCTTGAACCCATATGTTGCACAGTAAGCAATTACCAATTGTGCTACGAGATGTTTCCCAGTTTTTAATCATTTTTGTTTTATTATCTTTGAACCAATGTAAGTACTGGAGTTGATACTTCATAGAACTCAAATTAACCAAGTTTCTTAACAAAGTTAACAGTTTAAGATCATACAACAAGTGTGACTGATTGATGGGGACTGTTAATATCCCATGTGTTTGGTTAGGTTGGACATGAACACGAAAGTCTCTCTCTTTTGAATACTTTGGATTTTCTAGTTTTTCTCCCCATTCTTTTGTAGGTTCTAAAATTTCTCATTTATATGGTTGGACTCGGCTGATAACTAATATTATTGGCTCTAACCTCTCTGGGCCACTCCCCATGGGGTTACTCCTTATTGCTTGAATCTGGTATGTGTGTGTAGGGAGGTGTGCACATGCCCCAAAGGATTAGTCGGGTAAAGTCCCCTACTGGTGAGATGCCTGACACATTCGGTCATAAAAAAAAAAAACTAATATTTTTTTTAAACAGTCACAAAAGAAATTCATTAAAAGAAAGACGATAGTACATATACAGAAATGGGGGTCTAAAAGGATTAGACCACAAGAAAGGACAAAACGAGAAAAGAAGAACAAAAAAATAAGAACAAAAAAGAAAATCAGATGAAGAACACGCCCGCCCAATGATTGTTAAATCCCAATTTAGCGAAATAGTTTGCTACACCATTAGCTGAACGTCCAACTTTAGCAAAAGGCTCCTATCCTTTTAGCCAAATCTCTTACCTCCCTAACCACGTTGGTTGATCTCCAAGGTGGGCGCCTCAACCCCGATGCCCATTTGAATGCATTTGCCGAGTACCCTTTTATAACCAGATTGCCTTGATCATAATCTTTCCAAATGATAAGAGCTCTCTTAATGTTAAGAATTTCTGCCTTATTTGATTATTTGATACCCACCAACTCATTGAACATTATGGAAGTCTCCCATATGATATCTAAGCACTCCTCCAATCCCTGTTGGGCCCGGTTTCCCTTTGGAGGCTCCATCTATGTTAAACTTCCAAGTACCCTGTTGAGGAGGCCCTCACTTCTCTGTCGCCAATATAGGCTGGTTTGTATGTAAAGACCATTATACTTGCTGATGTTTTGGATGATACTTGTAAGCCATCTATGAAACTTCTGGGGAAGGGTAATTGACCAAGGTCTAAGAAAATAAACTAGTATTTGTGAGAACCAATTTAGCTTTATGGAATCCTATCTTTGAGATCCAACTCCTGTCCACTGTGGTCCACTGTGGCAATCGGAGTGCTTCACACTGTTCCTAATGATAGCTTGCATGAGTTCACATAGCATATTGAAATTGATGGTGATTTTGTTATAATCATCTTTAGCAAGGCACTCTTGTTCTAAAATCTGTTCCATCTGCATAACTAACTAACAAAAAAAAATTACAAAGTTTGCTCTAAAAAAGCAATTAACCATTCATTATTCTATTTTGTTTTCAAAAGATATTTTGAAATGTCATAATATTTTAACCTCTTGGTAATTATGTTAAAAAGTACTAGAATCAATCCAACACAGACATGTCCTACATGTGTCCATTACCTGTTTCATGGAATCTGTGCAACATAGCTTGTTGGATATTAACATGGCTCAACAGTACAGTGATAAGTATGGGCAAGCGCTATCCATTGCATGTGGTTTGAGCCAAATTACCATTTCAGAAAAAAAGAGAGCAATCAATGTGATTTGTACAAGTTCACCATTCCTACAATGAAGACTGGGTAACATAGTTTTCCTGAATCAAGTAAATCTTGGGTGAGTTGCCTCGTCTCCTTGGCTGAATCGTCTGTTATATGTTGTTTCTTAGCACTGATACCTCCATAACAGGCAGCATACACACTTTTTAGTGACTTACTTAAATTAGGGTGCTATTTGGTTCAGCTAGGTTGAATCCCAAATATTGCACCCCTCTTTTTCTGCCACTTATTTATTTAAAAAAAACCACTTATTTCTTAATTACTTATCTCTAAGGGGTTGTGAAAAAAAAACCACTTATTTATGCGCTTTACTTTTGGGCGATAAATCTTGGATTATGATATATACCTCTATGTATGCCAACTCAAGGATAATGGTGTCATGAAAGGACTATTGTTGATTGATGTATGGCTAAAAATTAACTCCATTCTGAATACAGAGCCCTTGCCTATTCTCCAAAATTTAAAAAAATGTATTATATATATATATATATCAACAAAATAAATTCAGACATTTACAAAAACATCATAACTTCTACTATGAAGAAAAGTTAAAAACAATTCATTGTGGGCACGGGATAAGAACATTTAAAATTATTATTTATGACAATTATTGATGAAAAGTTTAAAATATTTTAAGTGGTAATCCATTTTGAGACCCAACTGTTTCATTATTGTGGAACTAAATAAAAAAATATTTTTTAATTAAAAATGATTTTTTTATTCAGTTATGTTATCTTAATAGTGAAAGATGACTTCTACTATTACCATTTTTCAGTCTGATTTTGTCTCTATAATGGGATATTTTAACATTTCAGCTATTTTGTTCTATTTTGAAAAAAAAAGACATAAAATAAAATAATAAGATAAACAAATTTATTAAAATTAATTATTTTCATTTTTCACTAATCTACATAAATTATCAGTATATACATACTTATGTTTCTAATTTCAATTTATAACAATATAATTATCAAATAGTAATTAAATCAGAGTTACTCAGTGTGTGTTTTTTTTTTTTGAACATTAACTTCTTGAGTTTCATAAAGTAGTAGAGAATTACACAAAGAAGGATTTGAGTATAAGAGAAGTATACTCAGAATCAAAAGAATGCAAGAAAAAATAAAAAAGAGAAAGTACAAGATACACTCAACAACATCCCACACCAAAATCAAAAGATGTCCACATCCCTAGCCACCTCATCTAGCCAGAGAGAAGAAAACCAACACCGGCGATTATAAATGAACACCCACTTTAGCCAAAGAATCAGTAATGTAGTTAGCTGATCGCAGTATATGAATGAAAGTAATGCCACTCATGCTGCACAATCTCTAGATGTCTCTTGCTATGCAAACCAACCTCCATGGGGGGAATTTCCTATTACTAGCCTAAGAGATAACATTGGTTGAGTCACTTTTGATGATGAGATTACTCCTCTTAAAGCTAGACCAAACCTGAATTGCTTTCCTAATTGCTCTTAGCTCAGCCTCGTTTGATTCCATTGACCCAACTGATTCGGAGAAAGCAGTCAACATTCTACCCCTATCATCGTGAAGCACTCCACCAATACCTGTCGGCCCAGGTTTTCCCCTAGCTGCATCGTCCACATTGAATTTACAGTATCCAAATGGAGGCGTAACCCACTTGGCCAATCGCTTGCTATTTCTTCCAATTCCATTCATACAACCATCCCAGGACAGATAAAAATCCTCTGGAGTTAAACCCCGGAACTCCTTACATACTGACAACCAACCGATCAAGTGCCACTTTGCCCTCTCAAACACCTCTCTCGGACTCCCTCTCTTGTCCTCAAATATCCTCCCATTGCGCTCCTTCCAGATTGTCCATAACACCGAAAACGGAATCATATTCCAAGCCACCCTTCTTCTACCCCTAAAGGGACCCCCCATCCATGCCAACAAAGACTCCTCCATACCACTGCCTAAAACCCATGAACAACCAAACAAACCCAAAAACAAATACCACACGATCCCAATGAAGCGGCACTTAAAAAACAAATGGTCCACTGATTCCTCATCTATCCCACACAATGTACAAACAGACGAAGCCTCTTTTGGTAGAATACCTCTTCTTCTAAGGTTGAGTCTCACAAGGATTTTCTTTTTTAAGGCCGACCACACAAAGAATTGGATTCTAGGAGGAATTTTGTTGTTCCAAGCCAAAGTACAACTAGGAGGGGGTAAAGGATTTACTGCATATGAAGATCTCAAGATAGATTTCACAGAGAATGAACCTGACGATTCCACTGACCATATCCACTTATCCTCATCTTCGATCCATAATCTAGTATCCTTAAGGATTCCTAGTAAGGCTTCATGCATGACTTCCTCAAAGTCCCTCAGTGACCTACGAAATGGAATTAACCATTGGGGTGAATCATTGGCCTCTCTATAATAGTCACTGATTAAAGCTTCGCGATTAAGAGCCACCCTATAAAGTCTGGGAAATACTACCATTAATGGACGTTCCCCCAACCAAATATCTTTCGAGAATAACACACTCAATCCATTGCCAACCTGCATCCTAATCCCCTTCTGGAACATTCCCCCAATCCTTCCCTCCCCTTTTCCAATTTTCATTAGGGCTTTCACCACCGACAAGCCATCCCTAGTAGCTCTACTACCTAATCTCCATTCCCCAAGCTCTTCCACTCCATACCTCGCTATTAAAACCTTCCTCCAAACAGCCTCCTTTTCCGAAGCAAACCTCCACAACCATTTGCTTAGTAGGGCATGATTCCTATTCCTGATACAGAAAATCCCCACTCCTCCATTTTCCTTTATGTCTCTAGCTTCATCCCATTTCACTAAGTGAATTTTCCTTGTGTTCTCCAATCCTTCCCACAAAAAATCTCTTTGAATTTTTCTAGCCTTTTTGCTACCCCTTTAGGAATTTCAAAGAGGGAGAGATAGTATGTGGGGAGGTTCACCAGGCATGATTTAATTAGGGTCAATCTACCCCCAATTGAAAAGTAAGATTTGCTCCAAGCATTCAGCTTTTTTGAAATCCTTTCTATGACTGGTTCCCAAAACACTTTTGATCTCGGATTCCCACCCACTGGTAATCCAAGATATATGAAAGGAATTTTGCCAATACCACATCCAATCTCACATGCTAACCTTTCGAGTTCCACCGCCTCAACCCCCAAACCTATGACGTTACTTTTCTCTAGATTTATTCTCAACCCTGAAACAAGTTCAAAGCACCTAAGAACCGCCGTTACTCCTAAAAGTTCCTCGCTTGATGCTTCACAAAACAACAATGTAGCATCCCCGAATTGCAGGTGACTGATTGGCTCGCTGCCTAGTGAGATTTCCAATCCTTTAATAAGATTTGCATGTTTGGCACGAACCATAAGTCCATTAAGCGCTTCCGCTACCATTGTGAAAAGGAATGGGGATAAAGGATCTCCCTGTCGTAGACCCCTGGTAGCCCTGAGTGGTTCTGTGGGTGAGCCATTCACTAAAATTGAATAGGAGGACTCTTGAACACAAGCTCTCAGCCATCTCCTCCATCTTTGTCCAAAACCCATCCTCCAAAATAGATAATCCACAAAATCCCATCTAATATGATCATAAGCCTTCTCCATATCCAGCTTCAAGAGTACACCCCTTTGGCCATCCTTGCGTCTTGTGTGTATGATCTCATTAGCTGTCAAGACTCCATCCAGAATTTGTCTTCCTCCAATAAACGCCCCCTGCGTTTCTCCAATTAAATCCCCCATAACCGCACCGAGTCTCGTAGCTAACACTTTATCCAACAATTTGTACACACAACCAACTAGGCTTATAGGTCTATAGTGAGATATATCTGAGGCCCCTTCTTTTTTGGGAATTAAGGCAACCAAGCAATGTTTAAGGCTTTTGTTAAGGATCCCTCGCCTATGAAATTCCTTAAAAAATTTTAAGAAGTCATTCCCAATAATCTCCCAAGTACACCTAAGGAATTTGAAATTGAATCCATCGGGACCCGGCGCCTTATCTCCATCTACATTGTGAAGCGCCTCTACCACCTCTCTCTCCTCAAACTCCCTTTCTAACCATGATGCCTTTTCTAATGCAAGAGAACTAAAGGTAACTCCTTCCAGGAGAGGGCACCTATTCTCCATCCTGTCTCCCGATCAAACTCTCCCTCCCTTGTTATGGAGCAATTGGGTAGGTCTAAGGTTAGAAGCAATAATCCCCTCTCTAGCTGAATCAACCACCAGCCCCCCACTAGAGCTTGGCCAAACACCCCTAGAGGTAAGGAATGCATGCGAAGAGACTGAATGTAAAGGTGCAAAGGCATGGGTGGCACCTGGGCCAAGAAGCGGGTCCTCTGGAGAATAATGCTGACTGATCCGCATCTCAATAGCTGCTGACGGAGATGGAAATGACGAAGATAGCGACATGGAATGGGTTGGATCCTAATGCATGCCTCTCCTGCTGTGAAACACTGGAAATGGATCCTCAGAGGCAGTTTGCTGAGATGAAGAAACTGCACGAGCAACTGGATGAGAGCCCCAAGGTCCCTGCTGATGAATAGAAAGATGTTGCGAAAGAATCCCACCCTGAGACGAACCCACCACTGATCTGGACAAAGAAGAGTAAAAAACATTCCTCAGCTCAGAGGAGCCAGGGATAAGCTGTGCATAACTGGAAGGGAAAAAAGAAGTACTAGAAGAAGGGTGGAGAGCACCTGCAGGAGGAAAGACCCTGGAATGTAGACTCAAGGGATGAGGCGAAGCATGGGGGTGCGAATCAAACTCAGTCACTGGCACCGAAGCAGGAGATTCTGAGTACACCCTGGATAGATTCTCTTCACCATCAGGAGCAAAAATGGAGGCAAAGTGACCTCTGACTGCTGTTCTAATCTTATTTTTCCTATCCAATCTTCTCACATTTACTGTAATAATTCTCAAAGAATTTACTATGGTTCTTGCTTTAGCCATACGGTGGAAGAATTTTGTGTTTCTATATCCCCTTGTGTTGATAGAGTGATTTGCACATTCTCGGAAGATTAGCTATTTAACTAGATGCTTTAAGAGACTTGGACAACTAAGTTATAAAGAAATTAAATAATTAAAAATATTTGAATAATATAATCCTATTTTGTAATTTAAATTAGTGGGCTTAGGAAGTCATGCATTATGCATATAATAAAAAATAAATTTGAGATAATTATATATTTTTATATAATAAAGAAATTTATTTAGAAAAAAATTAAAACTTTCATATTTAGAAAAGCTATTTATCAAAATTTTAAAAAGGCTATAGTTTTTTTAAATATATAGATAATGGTAATAAAAGTAAAAAGTAAAATATGAACTCCATTTTATCATCTTGGTCACGTGATTTTGGATGTTAAAATTTGAGTACGCGTATCGGTGATGTATCGGGGCGTATCCATATTTAAAAAATATTTTAATTAATTAGGTGCGTATTCGACACGTATCCGAGCTGTATTCAGCCATATTCGTGTCGGATACGCACTCGACACGGATATTCGAAGGGTTTCGAAGTATCGTGCTTCATAGCCTATACTTGTGCGGATGCTATGTTGTGGGTGCAAATTCAACGATGAAAATGAATAAAATTTCAATACGAGAGTCACTTTAAATCAAGTATATATCAAATTGGGGTACATTCCTACATGACATTTCATGGGGGATGACCAATGTTTAAGGGATAGTGGTAAGATGGAATACGTGGCCCTATTTGTGCTCATTCTCCTCAAAGAGAAATATATTAAAAAGAAGAATACAAATACAAGAGAAGAAGGTCTAACAGGATTAGACCCAAAAAAGAGCAAAAAAAAAAATACAAAGATAACAGAAGAAAACTCCTCTAATTAGAAAGAAGGAAAACTCTTGAAAAAAGATTTGTAACTCCAGGCTTGGCAAAATAGTCTGCCACTCTATTCACTGCCCTACCGATCTTGGTGAAGGAAACTTCCCTCCCCTCAGCTAGCAACCTAATCTCCCTAACTACAGTGATTAATTTCCAGGGCAGTCTTTTTTACCCCTTTGCCCACTTAATTGCATTTGCCGAATCCCCCTCAATAATGAGTTTTCCTTGACCATACGACTTCCATATGTGCAGAGCTTTTCTAATGCTAAGAATTTCCGCCTCATTGGAATCTTTTGTTCCCACTGACTCGTTGAAAACAATAAACGTGGTACTCTCATGATTTCTAAGCACCCTGCCTATCCCAACAGGCCCTAGCTTCCCTCTTGCTGCCCCATCTATATTGAACTTCCAAACATTCTGTTCTAGAGGATTCCATTTATCTTTGGGCTTCGTCTTTCTTTTAAAACCTTTCATTACATTCATCCCAGGAAGAAATGAGATCTGTAAGATTAAGGCCACTAAATTTTGTGCTCGAAAGAAGCCAGACACAAAGCCTCCACATAATTGTTTGGATGAGCTCATTGATGCCTACCGATTTTCCTTCATAGACTTTTGAGTTTCATTCTTTCCAAATGGTCCATAAGATAGTTGCTGGGAGAGTATTCCATGCAAGTTTCAACCTTGGAGTAAGCCTTGAAATAAACCACGATTCCAAAGACCCAACATAAGTTCAATCGAAAAACCCAGGACACCTTAAAAAGCTTAGAAAAGTTATTCCAAAGGCAACGAGCTAGTGGGCAACCAAAAAATAGATGATCAATATCTTCTTCCTTTGTCTCACAGATTGGGCAAATGAGATCCTCCTCCTGGTAGAATAAACCTCTCCTTTTAAGTTTCGATCTAGTTAAAATTCTCCCTTTAAGAACACACTAGACAAAAAATTGGACCCTGGGTGGGGGTGAGGGTAAGAACCTTTCTAGGCAAGATTGGTATTTGGTACCTCATTAGATTCCCGATGTAGAACCAAATCAACCAAAGCTTTGACCGAGAAGTTGCCTGAAGAATCCCTTGTCCAAATCAATTCATCATCCTGCATTGGTAAAATGGGAAATTCCGCTAATTGATGTAAGAGATCCATTCTATTGTCCTCTTCAAAAGCCCTTAACTCCCTTATGAGATCCAAATGCCAGGATGTTAAATGTCCCTCAATTTTGTAGCTCTCTTGAACTAGCGCTTTCTTATTCCTTGAAGTCCTGTATAGTCAGGAACACATCTTTTAAAGGCCTTTCTACTAACCAGAGATCTTTCCAAAACAAGGTTTTGTCCCCTTTTCCAACCATAACTCTAGTGTTATCCCTAAATAACCTTCCTGCTTCATGTTCACCTTGTCCTATTTTCCACCAAGACCTAATCATCAGGGATCCTTTCTTCTCTATGATGTCACTAAGAAACCACCCAGTTTTCTCCTCCAAACTATATTTATCCGTCAAGACTCGAACCCATAAAGCGCCTTGTTCTTTTCCAAATCTCCATACCCATTTGCACAACAAAGGCTGGTTCCTCAACCTTAAGGGGACTAAACCAAGACCACCCAAAGACTTCGGTTTGGTGATGTCTGACCATGCAACCAAATGGACCTTCCTTTTTTACTCTGTCTCCCCATAGAAAGTTTCTGAAGAGTTGCTCCACTCTCCTCACCACTCCTTTTGGCATCTCAAAAAGAGACAAGCAATATATTGGGAGGTTCATCAAAACAGATTGATAAGAGTGATACATCCCCACAAAGATAGATACTTTCGCCCCCAACCAGCCAAGACCAAAAGGATTTGTTTCTTGGATTGCCACCCACCGGTAATCCAAGGTATATGAAGGGTAGTTTACCAATGCCACAACCCATTCCTTCTGCTGGTTCCTTAATGAAATCCTCGTCCAAATCTATCCCAATGATAGTGCTCTTACCCAAGTTAATTCTTAAGGCCCGAAGCTAATTCAAAACATCTTAGAATGGCCTTATAACCCAACAACTCTTGGCGAACCAGTTCACAGAAAAACAATGTATCATCAACAAATTGTAAGTGGGTAACAGTGGGACCATCCGGGGTTACTTTGAAACCTTTGACAACTTCCATTTCTCTAGCTTTTTCCACCAATTTGTTCAGGCTCCTCCCCAACAAGAGTAAAGATGAAGGGAGATAATTGATCACCTTGCCTCAGACCTCTGTTTGCGTGAATTTGTTGCATTGGGGAACCATTGACCAGGATAGAGTAAGAGGAGTCCTCAATGCAAGCTTTCATCCACTTACACCATTTACTCCCGAACCCCATCTTAGTGAAAAGATCACCCACAAAGGACCAATCCAAGACATCGTAGGCCTTCTCCATGTCAACTTTGAATAGGATGCCTGACTTCTTTTCTTTATGTCTCATGCGGACAAGCTTGTTACCAATTAAGACCCCATCTAAGATTTGTCTATCCTCAACGAACGCCCCTTGAGACTTGCCAATGATTTCTGACGACACTTTCTTTAGTCTTTCAGTTAATACCTTTGCTAAGAGTTTATACACACTCCCAAGGAGACTAATAGGCCTATAATGAGAGAGTTTCCGAGGACCTTCCTTTTTTGGAATTAGGGTGATGAAGGCATTCTTCAAGCTCCTATTGATAATTCCATCCTGGTGAAATTACTTAAAAACTCTAAGGAAATTAGGACCCACAGTGTCCCAGCAAGCTTTGAAGAAATTGAAATTAAATCCATCCAGTTTTGGAGCCTTATCCCCACCTAAATCCTCCAAAGCCACTTTGATCTCTTCAATGGTGAATTCCTTTTCCGAACTTAAGGAGCTCTCCGTGCTGATCTTCTTAAATTGAATTCCATCCAAAGTGGGTCTAGAAGAACCAAAACCAAACAAAGAGGCGGAGCAAAGCTTAGAAAAGGGGGATCTAGGGCAGCTAGGTGAATGGTCAAGAAGTAACCCAGAAAGGGGTAGGCAAATGCAAAAACGATGGGAAAGGGGGAAGATAAACCCAAAAAAAGTATCATTTGCACAATTCTTTCAAGTCAACCACCTCCATGAATCTCTCTGTGTTACCTATATTGCTTATACCATTATTAATCAAAATGAGAGGTGAAAAATAAGGGTACACTTTTTATGAATTTACTACTGGGTGTATTATCATTTATTTTTTTGTCTAAGTCTGAGGCTTTGAGCTATATCAAAGCTCTTAAGTATTTCTGTATTTTGTTCAGGTTTTACTTTGAAAATGGCAAGAGGTACCAGGGTCCAACGGAGACTTGCATCTTATCAATACAGGTCAACTCCCTACCCTTTACCATCTTGTGGTCAAAAGGATCTGGTGAAGGAAGTGGACCTAAAGAAATCATCCAAAGCTTTGGACAGAAAAGACTGGGAAGATGCAACCTGTTCAGTGTGCATGGAATACCCTCACAATGCTGTCCTCCTCTTATGTTCATCTCATGACAAGGGCTGCCGTCCCTACATGTGTGGCACCAGCTATCGCCATTCCAATTGTCTCGATCAGTTCAAGAAGGCATATACGAAAGCAGTGTCTCCACACCATGGCCAAGAACAAGTTCAAGATGGCCCATTGGAAGGGTCAAGCTTTGATTTTGGTTCTGGTTTGCCAACTGAGAAGCAGGAGGTAACAGAGCTTGCATGCCCTTTGTGCAGAGGGCAGGTTAAGGGATGGACGGTGGTTGAAGCTGCACGTGAGGATCTAAACGCCAAGAAGAGAAGCTGCATGCAAGATGACTGTTCATTTGTTGGAACATACAAAGAACTTAGGAAACATGTAAAGGCCAAGCACCCATCTGCACGGCCCCATGAGGTGGACCCCATACTTGAACAGAAATGGAGAACTCTGGAGCACGAGAGAGAGAGAAATGATGTGATCAGCACAATAAGGTCATCAATGCCTGGAGCGCTGGTTTTGGGAGATTATGTGATAGAGGGTGGGCTCCATCATCGCCATTACCACCGTGGCTTTGATACAGGTGATAGGAATGGTGAAATTGATGATGTGGATAATGGGATAGGTGTTGAGGACCCCAGTTGGGTCAATGTCCTTTTTCTCTTGCAAGCATTTGGACCCATGGATAATGCGAGTTTCAGATCACGGCTGCGGAGGCTGCAGAGGGGCTTCCGTGTAGTGGAGGAAGGTAGGAATGGCACTGGTGTTCTCCCAACTGCCACTGCTGGGTCTTCTGTTTCTGCCACATCCGAAGGCACTAACATATCTCCAGCTGGAAGAGGGAGGTTTTTTGGTCTCGGGAGATCAGAGAGGCGACACAGGCGTAGAAGTCGGCAGGGTCAGTGATATATGCTACATCATTAATAAATTGGCTGGATGGCATCATTAATAGTTTATGCATATATTTGCCTCATTTATTTATCTGGTCTTTGCCCCCATTTATTTGTGTGGGATTGTTCATTTCATGAGTGATAAAGAGTATAATTGTCATTTCCGTCTCTGATATCTTGGGTGCAGAAGATTGATTATCAGCCAATTTAGAAAGTAGGAAAAAGAAATAGAAAAATGAAAGAGAAAGATTCAACAATCGGATGATTGTATTTATTGGGCATGTTTTTATTCTTGTAACAGTGATCATGTTTGAATTCAATCTTAATGCTTATTGTTTTGACATGTCATTTTAGTTTATGGTGCCAATGGATGTTTGAGATATTCTGATTTCAGTTTATGTTTGAGCTCTGACCTTACCTGGTTTTTAGGGAGATTATGTTTCAGTTGTGTATTCTTCATCCTAGCCATTGGATTCAATGAACAGTTGGATTCAAAAAATTACTTAGCGCCTTAAGAAGAATGGCGTTAGTGCACAGACAGCAGCGGAACCCTCCTCTTTTCCATTCTATTTCCTGGTTTCCTCTTCTTGCCTCTCTCTCTCTCTCTCTCTCTCTCTCTCTCAAAGATGTGAGAAGGGTTATTTAGATTTTCAACTAGTAGTAATTTGCAGGATTTAGGAGAGGTTACTGTGATTATAAGAAATTGAAATTGGTAGAAGATGAGCATGTCATATGGCATGAATTCCATACACACGGGGAGTTTGCGGTCAACTGCATCGAGCAGATCTTTATTCACCGGCCTGTTTGAACTTCTTCTGCATCCTTATTCATGCAAAAACCTTTTCTTTTTGTTGCATAATTTGCAACAAAGAATTGCAAGAGTCAATGCATTTTGATTGCCTCATCAATCATAAAAATAGATTTTACCAATGCACGTCTTACAGTGTATTTTGTCCTAACACTAGGTGTGCACGACAACACGGAGTATAGCGGAAGTGTTGTTATTTTAGAGGATCATTTATTTCACTCTCAATCCCATTTTCTAACAGGTTAGCGTAATACAGTAAAATCTCTATAATGTAATATGATTGAGATTATAGAATATATTACATTATAGAGGTTATTAAATTAGAGGTTTTAGCGGTATTCTTTTTTAAAAATTTCCTTAAAACTCTCAGCGATCATTAAATTGTTCTTTCGATTTCTCTTTGTGGAAACAAATCACTCCTTTCGGCTTCTCTTTTGGGAAAAAATAATCCTATATACTCTTACAGAAGTGGGCGGACCATCCATTCCAAAAGTTCTTCAGAGGGGCAAATCTCCTTCTCATATTACTTTTCCAAAGTTTAGATGATTTAGTTTGTGAGATCCTTAGTCACTTTTACAGTAATTTTGTATTCTGAATATATAAAATATTAATTTACAAAATGGTTGGAGTATATATTTTTTATTCTGAATGTATTGAGTACTGAGTTAGACAGATTTATTAGATTTTGTATAGGTCCGAAGTCGGGACCAATTGTTGATATTATTTTAGATAGATTATAATTTTATAGAGCACTACATTATAGAGAATTTATTGTACCAGATTTAAGAGAGAGAAAGGAGAACGGAGTGAAGCAGCGAGAGAACTTGGGGCAGAGAGAACAAGAACGAGAGAGTGAGGCTAAAAGATATGAGAGAGAGAGAAACAACAATGGACCATATTTGAGGACCAACAGCGAGTTCTCGATCTTTCAAACCTGCTACTCTGCTAGTGCTGGCTTCAAGTGGAGAGTAGAGAAGACTCAAGAGTGGAGGGTTCTGGTGGTTGAGGTACCATTAACGTTGTTCCTCATGAGCCGTTAGCATTGTTGATCCAATGGTTGAGACAAGTTCACAACCGCTAATTATGTACCAGTTCAGAGTGGATGATTTATCCAGGTTTTTGTGGCTTTCTTCTAAAAATATCTATTTCTATTTTTGATATTTCTTTTTGCAAGTAATTGTTTTCGTAAACGCCAAGGGGTTGGAGTGGTGGTCAGGAACCCACCTCAGAAAGTAGGAGTTTTGAGTTCGATTCTCATTTCATTCTAAAGGGCCACTCCCATAGAGTTACTCAGTGTGTAGAAGGATGGTTGTTCTAAGAATTAGTTGAATGCTCTAAGAGGTGTGAATACCTTATCATAAAGGAAAAAAAAGGTAATTTCTATATACCAATTAAAGATATATATTAGTTGTTCCCATTACACTTGCCTCCTAAAAGAGAGAACAATGCAGAATTCTATTTGAATGGCTTCATGCAACAATGTTGAAAAGGAGGTATCATGGGTGATTATAATGTGTTAGTATTCATATGGGCCTTGCTGGCTGGAGAGAGAAAAAACATGAAGGGTTAGGATTCCAGAGGGAATATCATATGGCTAATAATGGGTCCAACCAACAGGATATTTTTTTTGTCATGTCTCTGATTTCTCAACTCATCTCTATATTTTTAGTTTTTAAAATTCCTCCATGAATACTGGTGAAACAACTGAATATGAATGTTTGAGGTTAAGATATGCTGGTGAAAATTGTTCAGTAATCGAATCTCATTGGGCATTTCAAAGAGAGGATAAAATATAAAAGCTCATCGTGCATCTCTTTAAAAGAAAATTTCAATTTTATCCTTACTTTCCTTCGACAAAATTGAAATTTCATTTTAAAGAGATGCATAATGAGAGAATGGTAGTACAATAGGCACTTAAAATATTACCGGTGGTAGCCATGATGTTCAAATGATAGAATTTGGATTTGATGATCCATTGATTAGTCTTAATGAGATATTATAATCAACTTAACTACTCCAATTTGTCGCTTAATTGCAAAACAGTAGTTGCAATTACTTCTAATTTTGAACAAAGCTAGAGTGTTATTGGACTCGAACACCGTGCTATACCCTCAAAATGATTAAAGAAATAATTACAAGGACTTGACCAGCATCAGTGCTTCGGTCATTTGCAAATGAAAGCTAAATCTTTGTATTTTTGGAGAACAATTCCAATAGATTGTCAAAGTTAGTAGACTTTGTTTCAGTAAGACGACAATGTCTAGAACGAATCAATTTGTTTACTTTCTAAGTACAATTCCATTACTTGACCGATAATGTCCTCAAAGCAAAACTTGGTTGTTGACAGGATCCTCTTGCCTGATCCTGAGTCTCTTTCAGCCCCTACTTACCCCTCCTGCCATTGGAGCATCAAGACCCATGTCCGCGCCGTGATTGAGTTGCTTACTCGCCGCAGCATCAAGCATTTATACATTGCTAACAAAAGAGACTTAACCTTTATGAGTCTCAAATCTTGGACTGATTCATTAACGACTCCCGTTTTTTCTTATTTTGGTTCAGGAGTTTTACTGAATTATAGTTTTATTTTTTTATTCTTTCGGAATTATCCATCTGACTCGGGCTGTGGGTTTTCTTTTGGCTCAATTTTCGAGCTCATTTTTGTATATTTTTCAGGATTTTTTCCCGCTTTTAAATGAATCTTATCCATTGTTAAAAAAAAAAAATTGGATTCGTTTTGCCAATTTAAAGTTAAATCATTAGTTAATTATTTATAATTTTTATACTGATTCAACAATGATAGCAAAAGATAGACTTCAGCTTTGATCTAGTTCAAATGTAAAGGACAAAAACAATGTGATGAATAATAATTTAGACTGCTCATTGATGCACAAATTGAAGAAGTTGAGCCTCAACTTTGACTAGGACTCCGTCACAAGTGGAATCTGTTGGGGCAATGCGACTCATGAAAAACAAACCAGCTTTTTCTTTCTCCTCTTAATTTTTTATTTTTATTATTTTTTTAAAAAAATTCATAAAAATGTCTAGGTGATATATCGGCTTATGTTTACCGATATTTTAAATACCAACCAACATTATAGATATAGGTGATATATGGTGGGCCCAATGTGATACGTATCTTATGGCTGATATATATCAGCCTTGAAAATACCGATATTTGCACCTGAGGTTCCAAGATGAGTTGCATCTCCAAACCGAGTATTGAGTAGATTTACTTAAGTTTTCACAAAAGACAAACTCAAAGCTGAAAATATTGAGCTACACAAGTGCGGGCTCTTACAGTGCACATGAAGCCTTCTGTCATCGTAAAGTTGAGTAGAAAAGAAAGATCTATACTTAATTAAAATACGTTTGAGTGATGGCGATGAACTTGTCTCAAAAGTAAGAGTTCTGAGTTCAATTTTTACTCTATCTCAAAGGGTCACCCCTGTATAATTATCTGGTATGTGTAAGTAGGGAGGTTTGTACATGCTCTGAAGATTAGTTAGGTGCTCTAAAAAGCTTGGAACGCTCAGTAAAAGAAAAAGAAAGACCTATACTCACAGATAACACTTATAAAAAATCAGTTTAATTGAAATAATTCTAACTATAGTTACAAATGACTCAAAACTAGCAATGATAGAAGTGCAATCTTATTGAATTCAAACTTATTATTAGATTCTCTCAATCAAATTAATTTATTATAAACATACTCATAAGATCTTTAAAACCTAACCAGCTCATGGTCATGGAGGAACTCTAAATAGAGCTATCACTTTAAGAATATTTTACGGGGTGTGTGGCTGAATGCTCCCTCTTAAGAATCATGTGTTAGAGATTTATTGATAACAAAGATTTATCGGTGACTTGTTACTTCTCTTAATCTTATCTCACGATGTCTGCCATTCTCAATGTTAAAAAGATCTTGCTTGCCTTCTAAAACTTGTTTTTCAATCGTCGTAGTAAACTATAATCGTAATAGGAATTTGAAATACCATGCTAAACTTGTAACAGAGAGCAAAGAAACTCATTACATTCTTGTACATTCTCATTTTCTTCGATGAAATAAAAAAAAATAACATAAAGATATTGCAGTTCGAAGTACAAAAGGCAAATAAGAGCCAACAGTAGAAGCAGCTAAGAGGATATTATTACAAATTCGGTCTAATTTGTGTAAAATAATAACGGGTGCATTTAGACTGACAAAATATACGACAAAAACTCATCTTTAAAAAACTGACTTTTAAAAAGAGGTTGTTCATACATTTATAACTCCACGGTCCAAAAGTCCACCGGCAATGTAGAACTTTTTGCTAACATGGACAAGCCAAGTATTGCTATATCTAGTATTACAGCATGTGTTGGTTGTCATAGTTAGGGTTTGAAGTAATGCAACTAACATTTTCAGCTAATGCTTTGTCTTCCCCAATATTCCATGCTCTCTTATCTGTATTCCAAACGCTGGAGGAGAGGAAATTGGCAGTGTCACCATTACCAGTACTTGCACTAGGATAGTTTATATTGTTATGCATCCATGGGTGCTTGAATTTGAGCATTGAATTGAAAGAGGTATGAAGAGCAAGTTGCTGTTGTTGAGGATGAAGTGAATTGTGGGTGGGATCGACAAGGGCCTCTCTCGAATAAGACGATGAATCGATGCATGTCTTGTCGGAGGGTGGGTGTGGAGAAGACGGGTTAATCAGGTAAGGGCTAGCGTTTGAAATGGAAGATGCTGAATCCTCGCCAGATATTAACATGAAAGTAGCTGCTGCACTTGATGTTGAAGCCATGGCGACAGCTCCGACCGGCAATGGATGGTTGTGAGTTCCTTCATAGGTTGTAATGAGGATCGACATGTCTTCCATGCATCTTTGCACCTGAGAAAAACAACAGCAGCAGCAACATCATGATTTGAACTTGAGAAATGGTGAAATCTTACCAACAAGGATAGTTATAACTTAGCTATTAGATATCGAGACATTTTTATAAACTATCAATGACTTATAATTATTTTCTTAAATTATATAATTAACAATATATAATGAAATTCATTTTTATACATTGCAACATTTACGGCACTCTCATTGAATTGGTAAATAGAGACCTTAAAAACGTGACATATGATCCACATAGACCTAGTTTAAATAGTTATCTCATGTCTCAGGAAGTGAAAGGTTGCGGGTTCCACCCCCCATAGTCTAACTTTGGTGTGCCCTAGAGTTAGTGGGCTCACTCGTAGAGATTTACACTAGGTATCCCATGGTTTTCCACACATAAATTGAGATAAAAAAACGTGCCATGTGAAGTACAATGTTACCTACTAGAATAAAATCACTCTTCTGTGTGATCTGAACCATTGAATCAGTAGGTCAATGGTAGTCACTTTTCCAATTAGCTGAGAGCCTTCATGATGTGTATGATAAATGGTGAAGAAAGAACCATGTTATCTCCTGTCATTCAAGGGGTAACATATCGGCTCCTTGAATATTTCCCCCCAAAAATTAAGAAATCGAAGGAAAGAAAATTTCTATAAAGTGATTAATTTTTCAAATTATGTGACGTGGGACTCTCCTGCCACTTCATACTCTCTTTCACGTGTAACTGCTCACCTTCTCTTACTTATAGCAGTTTCACGTAGAACTTACTCTGATATCATGTTAGAAAATCATGACTTCACAACATTCTTGAATAGAACTCACTTTCAAAAGCTAACTATCTAAAGAATTTTGACTCAAGTGTTATATAGAGTCATTGATTTTTCAAATTATGTGACGTGGGACTCTCCTGCTAATTCACATAATTCATCATTTGCATTAGATGCATCCATTGATTAAGAGAAGGAAAAGAAAGAAAAAAAGAAGAGAATAATACCATAAATGAAAATTACATTTAGTTTCTCACCTGTTTCCGAACTGGGCAACCTGGTGCCACCGTGCAACGATAGTAGGCTCTTGGGCAAGGGTTGCCTTTTGCAATCTTCTGACCGTATTTCCTCCATTGGCATCCATCATTCATCTATCACCATTGTTAAAACATCATTCATTCATTTCATTTTCATTTAGATTTGAATAATATCAGTATCAAGTGTCAAGATATCGGCCGATACGAAATGTATCGGCGGATATAATACGATTTTTCCACACTATATTATATCGGTCCATATGTATTGTATCGGCCGTATATAATATTTCTCGGTCGATATCAGCCAATATTTTCGTTTCAAATTTTTTTTTTTAAAAAAAAAACCAGCTTCCTGCTGGGTTATTTATTTATTTTTTAATTTAGAAAAAAATACCGATATTTAAAAGAAAAAAAAAGAGGAGAGAGAAATTTATCGGCCGAGATCTCGAAGTGGCCGAATTTTGCATCTCTTATCATTATAATTATGCTTAATTAAACTTACTGTTGGTGCTTGACATCTTGCTCTCACCGATACTCTTGCTCTGTGATTGGCAACGGCCGAAGAAGTGTGGCCTGTAATTCCTCCGAACTCACCCTTCCCAAATCCGTCGTCCACCGGAGCCCATGTTTTCTTCTCTTCTTTCTCCTCTTCTCCCTCAAATTCCTCTATTTGGGTATTCAACCTCAGTGACAGCCCCAAGTCCATGGCTTCTTTAGTCTCGTCACTTTCAATTGCCAATTGATTCTTAACACTGAAAGCTTCGTGGGTTATTTTTGATCCATTGTCATTACCGAGAGCGAGAAAGATTTTATGATCCTAGAAATAGAAAAAAAGAATAACAAGGTGAATAAAACCATAAGAAGTTCAAGTTTGAAATTCATACACGAAGGAGATGATAGAGAATTACATTTTCCTGACCGTTGTTTTGTATCCCTGCCAATTTCTTTTGAAGATAATAGTAATCTCTCATTGTTTGCTCCACCACCTTTCTTAGCACTTTGTTCTCTTCTTTCATTCGATTCATCTCTGTTTGTAACAGGCACGACTGCGACAAATTGATGGACAGTTAAAACATGAGAAAGAGAGATTTGTGGGTTTTGATTATAATCATGGTTTTGTTTAATACCTCATTTGACTTGAAATTTTCTTGTGTAGATTGATTGGATGATGCTTTTTCTTCTTCTTCTCCTTCATTATCGACACCATCCTCTTTCATATCTTCATGTTCTTCTCTTTCTTGTTTTCCTATTTCCTCATGAACTTGAACATCTTCCCTTTCTTCATCAATTACTTTCAATGAAAGATCGATCTGCATCATCTCCTCCTGCACTCAGATGCTCTCTCTCTCTCTCTCTCTCTCTCTCTGCTGCTTTTGAGGCACCAAAGTCAATTCCCTCGTCCCTAAGAAGAGTTATTAGACACACACGGACGCATCTAAGTCTTGACTTTACTCCATTATTTAATTAAATTACAATCAATGCACGATCAAAATAATAGAAAAGAATGGGATAGGTTAAAAAAAATTTACACTTGCTGACAACAATATCCTGCATTAGCCACCCTAATCCAGTATCAGCAGAAAATTAAGTGTCCGCCAAGGGGGTATCTTGGTCATTTACTCTTATGATTTTGCCGAGTAATGGAATTGGCGGGCCAGGGAGAAAAATATAAGAACTTATATGGAATTGGATACTTCCATCTGGTGGTGATATATATAACGTGTAAATTTTTGTAGTTGTATGGATTTTTTTAAATGAATGATGTCACGTGGTGTTGACCAGAGCAAGCACTTCTTCTATGGATTGAGAGGTTTATATATGTTCGTGGGATTAGTCCACCTCAAATATGAGATAGGAATCAGTAAAAAAAATTTGGCTTGGAGAACTAAGTCTCTTTGCATTCCTTATTATGTCAACGGTTCTTCTCCAGCCCTTAAGATAATTCAATTAATATTAGAGGCCGATACTCTAGTGATTTTTTTTTTTTTTAATCACCAAGGTTTTCAGATCTCTTAGAACACGTGACTAATTTTTGAAGTATGTTCAAGTTTTCCTACCTATACACAGTAGGTAACTTTACAGAGAGTGACCCTTTGTAGTGGAGCATAAATTGAATTTAGGGTGAATTCCTGATCATCACTCTAACCCTTTTGAATTACTTTAGTAATTTTTATAATTAGAATGTAGAAGAATTATATTTAACATTAAAATTTCACTCGAAGTTAATATAATCTATATTTGATATATTATATATTAAAGATTAAACAAAAACTAATATCTAAATTAAAAGGAGGCTTCTTCAATAAATAAATCATTAAATCAATAATCATTTAAATTTTTATTGGTATAAGATAATGTGATGAAATAGGTTGTTTAATGATCTTTATATCATGAGCTCGAATTCCACTGGCACAAGTCTCTTTTAATTAAATGTCGCTAAGTCACTAAATAAAATGTGGCCAACCATCTTAACATGAGCAAAATCTGTTAGGAGATAGGGGATGGAGTGAAATTCTCATTTTAATACCGATCTACCGCTCATCAAGTACCAGTGTACAAATAGCACTCTGCTATATATATATAAATATATATATATATATATATTCTGCATATTGATACACCAGTACTTGATGAATGGTATACTGATAGAAATAAAATAAGAATTTTACTCCATCTCGTATCTCTTAACAAATTTTACCTATGTTAAGATGGGCATCCATAAAATGCATGTTGATTTGGTTTTAGAGGTTCATGAACCTTTCTTATCATTTTCTATTTGGTCAATCATTTTTGTACATGTAATACCCCATCCCAATTTAAGAATTAATTATGATTAATTAAATAATTTTTATCTGTTAATTATGAATTATTTTCCTCTAATCGTAAAGAGTATCAAATAAGTTCTTTAACGGATCTGAGTTTGACTCGATCCGAATCCGATAACTCTTTTAATTAAATTCCAAAGATATATGGGTGAGTTATGAATATAATAATAATATTATTTCAGGCTTAACCTTAGCTGCTGTATAAACTCAGTCATTTGACTTAGTTTGAAATTCAAATTTTATATTATCCATTATTTTTAAATTCCGGACCTAATGACATGCCAATCTCGCTATAATTTCGCTAATTTATTTTACCCCTAAGTTTTAAAGTGGTAAAACCCCAATTTGACAGGGTAGAGGAAGTCCTAAAAATATACAGAGAGAGTCAGTACTCAATCTGTATTATAACTAAGCTGTTTATTTCTTTACACTCTAAAATAGTTAGTTTTTTATATTTATTTTAAGTCATGAAAAATGGCCGTTGAATATTCTTTCATTTAGAAAATGTGGTTTTTGACTTCAAAACACTTTGAAACTTTAGAATGTTTTTATCAAACAAATTTACTCTATCAAACTATAAGGTTGGATACTTTCAAAAAGAATCTTGAAGATTAGGAGATTTTGTTAAAACGGTGATTTTTAGAGAAAACACTGGGTTTTTGAGATAGATTTCACCCCAAATTTTAACACCATGCTCAGTTTTTAATACCTAACCTACTGAACCAATTGTATCAATTTAGTAAGACCCTGAAATACCCTGATAAAAGAAAGGACATAGATGTAAATAGTAAAAAGAATAAACTAATATTATATTATAAAATAATATCAGAAACCAGATGAAAGATAGGTTTCAAAGCTACGGATGTAGCTTTTAGTTGTGCTGGAAGAATACAACACCGCCAATTACCTATGTCATTGTGCGGTAGTTGTAATAATAATATTAATATATATAATAATAAATGCATAAGTTATCAAAATCCTAAAGCTAATGAATAGCTTAGGCAACCTGTATGATTAAAAAAATCCATATGGTTGCTTATAAATAAGTGTAATCGACGAGGAAGCCAGAACGTAAAAAGAAAAAAAAAACTCCTCTGCCTTTTGCTGTCTTTCCCTCTTTCAAAAACAGCAAGCCCTCTCTTTCCTATTTTTTCTTTTCTTTCTTCTTCTTTCTCTTGCTTTGGCCATACCAGCAGCAGCCGAACGTTCGGGTTTCCTGAATTGTTTTAAGGGTTTTCAAATTTAGTCAATTTTATACAGAATTTTGCACCCAAGGTATCGAAATAATTCTATTTTTATTTTTATTAACTCCATAGCAAATTAGGAGTAAAATAGCTTAGTATTGGGGTTCAAAAAAATGACATTTTTTTAAATGGAAGAAAAATAGATTTCCTCTTAAAATTTAAATTTTACCCTCAAGATTCGTATTATTTTACGTTCAAAACATAATTTTTGACCCTAAGTAAAATCGGGGAAAAGATTAACCCCAGCTGACTATTGTGTGTTTATTTTTCCGCCTTGTCTATTTAAATTCCTGTACTGTACCCTCTGGGCCATATTCTTAATACGTCTCCATGGTCCTTCTTCCAGAAGACAATACGAGGATAGGGCACTGAGTACTTTATTTACTTTACTGTCTCTGTACCCTCTGGGCCATATTCTCAATACGTCTCCATGGTCCTTCTTCCAGAAGACAATACGAGGATAGGGCACTGAGTACTTTTATTTACTTTACTGTCTCTGTACCCTCTGGACCTCTCACAATACGTCTCCATGGTCCTTTTTCCAGAAGACAATACGAGAGAAGGCACTGAGTACTTTACATTTTTCATTTTATTGTAATGTTTTGAATGGCTGACAACTAACTTTCTAACATAATTTAAAGGAGTAGAAAGAGCCTAGGTGACTCATTACACATATCATGTTTTTTGGAAAAATAGCACGGGGTTTGAGAAATTATTATGTGTATGTACTGATAAATAGAAAATTTATACATTTTACTCTATCTTACAGATTTTCTGTGAAAAACTCAACCGGAGAAGGTGAGGAGACTCGAACCAACACTTGTATTGTGTTATATGTTAAACCCACTAACACCAGACTGAAATGGGACCCATGATCAATTAAAGATGGAAAAGGCTATATAGGTCCAGAATACGAGACCTGACACTGCCTACATGTAAGGGATGTAAATGTTCTAACTGTTTAGAACGTAGGCGTTAAAATGGTATCGGGGAGTCGAGGACTTGTAGTCTCTAACGCAGTATGGACCCATGGAGTGTTTGGAAATTGTCGGGTAAAAACTGGATGAAGGCATTCATGTTATTAAATCCAGTTTTATATGTTGGTGTGATATTGATTATTTTATTGATTACTTGTACTGGCATTTGATATACCAAATGGTAAGGCTGAAATATGGTGGTTCTCTCAGAATAAGTTCTTGTGTAAGGAGGGCACTGGAAATCATGCATTATCATGCATTTGACATTTGCATGTGATAATTATGTTCATAAGTTAAATCTGTGGAAGATAATAACTTTGTAAATTTTGATATCAGCCGTTGGGCTATAATTGTTGAAATTAGCAGAACACCGTTTGCGAACCGTTGGGTTGGACGTGTTAGTAGGCTGTGGTCGACCGCCATCAGCCGTTGGTGTTGGATGGGCTAGTAGACCGGGTCGTGGAGACCTTATGCACTTGCAAGTTGCTATATTATTTCCGTGGAGGAATTAATATTAGTTCTGGTTAAAACTTTAAATGGGGGCTGACCTCGGTGTTGTAACATGGCTGGGGACTGACCCCAGTGTTAACAATACAATCTGAGTAAAAACCTTAGAAGATGATCCTAGGGTGAAAATGGGATATAACATGTTTTTCTATGACATGCATTGCTTATGCATTGTTGCATTACAATCATTGGATTTTATGGTGAGTTCTCCCCACTGGGCTGTTGCTCACGTCCCTTACAATGCAGGATCTGAACTAGAGGAAGGATTGGAGGGACCAGTGGTGCCTCGTTGAAAGTCGGAATTTAGAAGTTCCTAAGGTTTCCACACGTGGAAACCATTTGCTTGCTTAAATATGTTTGAGTATTTGTAATAAGTATGCCTCATGTGGCATAAGAAACTTATGTCTGTAAGTTTTAATGTCGTATATATTATATCCACTATGCTTTCGTGCGTAACGCTAATGGATGAAAATATTCGTTGTGTGATATGGGTTGTATATGGGACATATGGTATATGTTTGAGTCCATGTGTGAAAAGCACGTGTGACATTTTCTAGAATCAGGTTTTGGTAATCTTGAAGATCCAGCCCAGTTATGACGTTAGGTGATTAGAGTTTATTGTTAAAAAAAAAAAAAAACTAGTCGCGTTCCGGGTCCACATCTGGGTTCGGGGCGTGACAGTACACGCACTTGCAGCCATTTCGATGAAGGATGTGTTGCCACGTGGCATCATGTTTACTGCATTTCCTTGACAAGATTCATCGAGCTCCAAGTTGCAATTTGGGCTGGTTCTAATCAGGGAAAAAATATGGGCCGGCAAATATTATGGACCGATATTTTAATATTGGATTGGCTGATATGTTTCTTCTCTTTTTTAAAAAAAAAAAAAATTTAAGAAAAATTATTGAGTAATATTTATCGATATTTATTGATATTTATCAATATTTTTGATATTTATCAATATTTTTGATATTTTAAATATCAGCCGATATTTTATACTATCTCTAAATCGAGATATCAGCGAGACATGATGAGCCCGATATGATACATATCCCAACGACTGAATATCGGTCTTGAAAATCATCTGAGGTTCAAATATAAGTTAGGCGTAAAATTTTTTTAAAATTAAGTTTAAGTGGATTCGACATATTTTCAGGTTTAAACTATCATGTTTAAATTTAAATAAAATTATAAAATCTAATTTTGTAAGTAATAGTGTGAAAATATAAAATTTATACAATATATAAATTATAAATTCAATAGAATGAAGCAAAAAATCCTATTTTAGATACAAATATAGTTGAGTATGAATAAGCTTATATATAGATTTCAAACTTGAGTTTGGCTAATTTAAATTTACTTGAGTTTGAGCACACGCTTGAGTCCATTAACGCTTGAATTTGGGTGTAGGCTTGGATCGACCTATACTCCAACTTGACTACTTAATCTTCTCAATTTCTACCGGATAAGCAGACACCAAATAATGACAAATGAACCATTCTCTTTAATTTCACGCCTAATTTTAGAACAGTCCATTTGTATGTAAAGAGAGGAATTACATTGAGTTCTCCATACTCAATAATACTCCCTTCGTCCCATTTTAATTGTCTCATTTAAAATATTTGTGTTTTTTAAAGAATTCTCTATATAAGGCTAACACTTCATGTGATTTGATTTATTTTCAACACACTTTATACTACTCTACTCTAATACAAATGAAATAACTATTTTAGGACAATTTTAAGATCCATATACGACAAATAATTTGGAACAGATGGAGTACCAAGTTAGTATTTATAACGAGACTAATTCAGTAATTTTAGTGGAGATTAAATCGGTGAGATTGCAAATGTACAATAGGAGGTTAAAATGGTTGGATGTGTACAAATTCTTACAAGAAGAGGTTGTTTAGGCCTACAATATGACCCAAACCTAAGTTGAGGCTTGAACTTAAAGTTCTAATTAGCCTCTTAATGGGCCTATCTCAAGTTGAATTAAGCAAAGCAAGCTTAAACTTAGCTTTCTTGTCAATCAAGTTTGACTCAACTCAAATCGTTAACTCATGAACAGCAGCCTATTAAAGGTGAGAAAATTGTTCAAACAATTCTAATTACAAGATTATCGCCGGATAATTTTCCCTCTAATTACAAAGTTATGATGTGGCAGCGCAGAGCAGAGCAAATGCAACTTCTTTTCCCGGACGTGAAAGTCGCCTTCTCAGAAACCCTTCGGCTGACGAATGGATAGTGTGCCCGCAGCTCTCTTTCGCGGCAATCAGCCCTCACGCAGCACCGATCTTTCCCTCCCATCTCTCCCCAGTCCCATGCGCTCAGCAGCTTCTCTTCGTCTTCGTGCTTTCCGCGCTCTATCCTTCTCCGGTTCCATCTGCCGCTTCTTCGAAAAACACCACCAGCACCCCAATTTCTCCTCCTCATCTCTCCAACCCAGGGCTGTTACTGGGAATTTCGTCGAACACTTGGAAGGCGAACCCTCTCAGGCTCAGACCCACGACCACTTCCTCGATTCCGCGGTCAGCGATTTGAGGTCGCTGCCCCGGCCTCCTTCCTGCGAGGTGAAGGAGCTCGAAGAGCTACCGGATCAGTGGAAGAGAGCGAGGTTGGCCTGGCTCTGCAAGGAGCTACCTGCCCACAAGCCCAATACTCTCATCAGAATCCTCAATGCCCAGCGCAAGTGGATGCGCCAGCAAGAGTCCACCTACCTTGCCGTTCATTGCATGAGAATTCGCGAGAATGAAGCCAGTTTCAGGGTATAATTTGGCTTACCTGTTCATAATTACATGTTCTCTATATGTTTGTGTAGATGTCTCAGTCAGCTCCTTATTTGAATGTCTTTCTTTCAAGTGCCATCTTTGATGCCAGTTTTAGGGTATGTTTTTACGCACACGCCCATTAGGCTATCTGTTCGTGTAAATGCCACACTGAACTTTTAATTTGAATTCCTTTCTCTGGAGTTGCGTGGTTGATGCCTGCACTTTTTCTGATGCTATACTTATTATGGCATTCTTCCTCATCTATACCAGGACAGATCTATGATTTTTTCTTTTTAAGATAAGAGAAATCTATAATTTTCAATGGAAAGTGACTGTGAACGAGCAGTAGATTGGAATTATTTGTGATGATAGAAACAACTACTTGACACTCAAACCTGGTAACACTTGGCCCTAAATTCACATTTGACAAGAGGGGCTTTAGATGGTCTGCAAATTTAGTGCTTTTTTTTTTTATCAATGTCCAAGCTTCTTCTTCATTTTCCTCTTCTTTTCCTGAGAAGCTATGACCTGACTTCTTTTGTTCTTTGCTATGAATTCTTTGTTAAAATTTGATGAGAGGCTGTTGAACAGTTGGACTCACTAATGCAACCATGAAGGTTCTAAGTTCAAATCACATTTTCATTTCAAAAAGGAGGAAAAAAAAAAAAGGACAAGGACTGGTTTCACAATTTGAAGTGCTTACTGTACAACCTTAAAAAGTTGTGCTCATGTCATGCAGCCATTTCTGTACAAAAAAGAGTGAATATTAATTCTATATATTTGACTATTCTGAAACTGGTGCTGGTTAATTTCAGGTGTACAAATGGATGGTTCAACAGCACTGGTTTCAATTTGATTTTGCTCTTGCTACTAGCCTGGCTGACTACCTTGGGAAGGACAGGAAATTCTCAAAATGTCGGGAGATATTCGATCATATGATTAATCAGGGTCATGTGCCCAGTGAATCAACATTTCATATTCTGATAGTTGCATATCTTAGTTCTCCTGTTCGAGGTTGCTTGGAAGAAGCCTGCACCATTTACAATCGTATGATTCAATTGGGGGGCTACAGCCCTCGACTCAGCTTACACAATTCTCTTTTCAGAGCCCTTGTAAGCAAACAAGGAGGTTCCTCAAAAACTTATCTCAAGCAGGCAGAATTTATTTTCCATAATCTTGTGACATATGAACTTGAAATTCACAAGGAAATTTATGCTGGGCTTATTTGGCTACATAGTTATCAAGATATCATTGACAGAGAAAGGATTGCAGTTTTGAGACTAGAGATGCAACGAGCAGGAGTAGAAGAGAGTGTTGATGTGCTTTTGTCTATTATGAGAGCATGCACCAAGGAAGGAGATGTCAAAGAAGCTGAAAGAACGTGGACTAAACTCCTCGAGTCTGGTTGTAAGGTCCCTTCTCTAGCTTTTGTTTATCGGATGGAAGTTTACGCAAAGGCTGGAGAACCAATGAAATCTTTCCATATATTTTTGAAGATGCAGGAGCAGGTGGCATCAACCAGTCTTGTGGCATATCATAAAATTATTGAGGTAATGTCTGAGGCCCATGAAGTGGAAATTACTGAAACTCTTCTGAATGAGTTCATTGAAAGCGGTTTGAAGCCCCTTGTGCCGGTCTTTGTTCATATAATGACCATGTACTACAGTTTGGCCTTGTATGATAAGTTGGAATCTACGTTCTCTCAATGCCTCTTGAACTGTCGTCCTAATCGAACTATCTACAGTATCTACTTGGATTCTTTGATAAAGACTGGTAATATTGACAAGGCTGAGGAAATATTCAATGAAATGCATGGGAACGAAGCAATTGGAGTTCATAGCAGATCATGCAACCTGATTTTAGGGGGATATCTTGCTTCTGGACAGTATGTGAAGGCCGAAAAGATTTATGACATGATGTGCCACAAAAAGTATGATATTGAACCTCCATTAATGGAAAAGGTTGAATATATTTTGAGCTTGAGCAGAAAGGTGGTCAAGAAGCCAATAAGCATGAAACTTGACAAAGAACAACGTGAGATTCTGATGGGTTTGCTATTGGGTGGAGTGCGAATAGGTTCAGATGAAGAGAAGAGGAATCATGCCATCTACTTTGAATTCAATGAAAATTACAATGTCCATCGTGTTCTGAAGATTCATATACATGATAAGTACAACGAGTGGTTGAATGATCTTAATAAGCCAGGTGATGGAAATGAAGGTATACCATTTCGCTTTTCTACTATTTCACACACTTACTTTGGCTTCTTTGCTGATCAGTTTTGGCCCAAAGGCCGATTCATTATTCCAAAGCTCATCCACCGATGGTTGTCACCACGTGTCTTGGCCTACTGGTATATGTATGGTGGCTTCAGAACCACCTCTCGGGATATTTTGCTCAAGCTCAATGGTGTCAGCCGGGAAGACATTGAGAAGATTATCAAAATACTGAAAACAAAATCTTTAGATGGCAGGTTCAAGAGGAAAGGGAGAGTTTTTTGGATTGGTTTCCAAGGGAGCAGTGCTGTGTGGTTTTGGAAATTGACTGAACCTTACGTTTTGGGTGATTTGAAGGATCTTCTAAAAGTGGATGATGATACCTTGTTGACTCGAGCAACAGAAGTCTCCGATTTTGAGTTTGACTCGGAGTCTGAATCTGATGATAATGCTTCTGATTGCAATGATGGCCATATTTTTTTGGATAGATTTCAACATGACAATGTAAGGGAGACTGATAACTGAGCATGAATGTCCATGGAAGACGCTGAATAGATCTAAAGCATCTCCATCTTTTGCTACCTCAAATGTATAAAGTTGAAAAGACTGTTGGATCCGCTAGGGACCATTCACCAATTTATATGATGCTTCACAGCTCATGGAGCTTTCCAGTCAATGTTCAAAGTTGAGTACTCCATGTTCCATAACCTAACACATGCAATCTAACCTGGTTAAATCAACGCACGAAGAGTCATTCATTTACTTTTCCCATTTTGATAGGAAGTATCTTGAAAGCAATCTCAGAGTTGCAAGAAAGTACACGCTTTTTATTTGAGAGTTTGTCAGGCAGTTCATAGTTCATACCACATGCCAAGTTAGCCATGTCTGTATGCATAAATATTTAATTCACATGGTCTGCATCACCCATTTGTGCTCCAAGCCAGTTGGGGCCTACTTGAGCCCCGCATGCTGGTAATGGCCCATGTTCTGTTCTGGTTATAGGAGGGGTAGAGACTGCGATGGACTGGGACTGGTCGAAAAATGCAGAGGTTTGTGCAGAGGCAACTTTAAACAGTTGCAGATGAGAGATGGATGTGGACTCAAAGTGAGAATTGTTGGAGAGAGGAGGTTTTTGCAGAGGCCTACTGTTTTGGATCATAGACTAATGAGGTCTGAAAGTGAGAATTAATGGATACTGGTCCGACTGTGGAGATTATTGCTGGGGCTGTTGTAGAAGGCTGTGGACTGGTAGTGATAGCAAGCAAGTGAAGATTGTTACGACTGAGCATGAAACCAGAGTTGGGTTGTGGCGGCTGATTGTTCATTTTTTACTGTCTAAGCTGTTAAGAAGGTGGAATTAGAAATGACCATTTCTGGCTTTGATATCATGATGGAGTTAAAGATGCAGTACTAATTCACTATCAGTGTGATTAAGAGACATTTATATGTGGAAAAGTGGGGTAGAAATGTGGAACTCGTAAAGTTCACCCTAATAGACAGGACAAATATTTTTGGTGGTGATAAGGATGATGATATGGAATTGCACTTGTCTCTTTATGGCAACATTTCAAACTAAATACAAGGTCACTCTTTAGCTGCTACGGTCACTATATATGAATGCAATAGAGAGCCTAGGAATTTATGTTTTCCTGAACAAACCAAATCATAAGGTGTTGCTGTTGTGATTAACCCCCAAGAGTTGATGGATTTCATGAAGGATGGTCTCGTTACTTCCAAACACTCTAAAATGTTGTTACCCTTGACAGATCAACCTGATACTTAGACCCATTGGAACTTGGAGAAGTTTGTGATCTGTTACCATAAAAAAAATAAACTGGTTTTGGCAATTTTGGTTCCATTTTACTTGAACATTTGTATTGTTTATGATTGCTTCTTAATCTATGATTTCAACTCATGTAGTTTGAAGACTTCAGAAAGGTTAAGTGGTTAGCAAGGATTTCATACAATTGCAGAGGTACACTGCAAAGCATTGTTTTCTGACAAGGACCAAAGCTATGATTTATGCCATTATAATCAGATTAACTAGGAGACTAGACTGATCAATTAAGCTAGTCAAGTATTTCCTTCATATATTTAGTATTTTGATTAGGACAGAGGCAGCTATGCTATCAGGTTGACCAAATATTGTCAGAAAGTCAACGAGAAACTCACTCAATTTTTTTCGCGGTATTTTTGTTACATCTATATGCATTTGTAGAATATGAGAGGCTTGCAACTTGGTTGGGTTGGAGTTCACTTCCCCTTATGAGGGGCTTGCAAAATGGTTACCATACTGAACAATGCTTTCCTTTGGGGATTTTGCTTCGAACAAAAAGGTGGCATTGCTTATAGATAATAAACTTAGCCCTTCTTTAGAGCACTGCTTGGATTCTGCTCTGTCCCAGTTTATCAGAGAGACTGTTCTTTGTTTGGTTGATTGCAGCTTCTATATTTCAATAACACCATACTTATGGTTTAAGTATATGGGTATTAGGTAGGTAGTCAGCCTTTAAAAACAATTTATCAAAATCCAACTACAAGTGTCAATCCTAGATACATATTGAAGGTATGGATGGTTTTGATGATGATAAGGCATACTAGAGTCCGAAGTAAATACCGGGAGACAGTTTTATGGTGGCACATGAGACCACAGAATTGGTTATGAGTCTACTAGAGTCCTCAAATCATAGTTTTAAGGCCCCAAAAATTTAATTATTTTGAAAGTTTTCTCGCCCAACCTAGGAAGGTTTTAATTTTGTTTATTACTGCTATTTTATCTATTACTAATAGTGGTTCCCTAAGATTATAACAGAAACAATGATCTCTTGTATTTCCATTTTTGCCATTAATGCATGTGAATGAGAGAGGTTTTAAATAGAGTTAGACTAGTGAGACTCTTTAATGAGATATGTTATGAAATGGACGATGAGTTCCACATAATTAGAGTCATTTGATGGTGATTATATGGATATGAAGTATATAAAGTTTTACTATCAATTGATGATCCAAGTTATATAATCTCGACCTTTAAATTTTAATAACTATAGACCATTGATTCACCTCAAACCCATTGACCTACAACAATTTCAAGGCCTCAAAGAATTCTTCTCCCTGGATTCCACCCCCAGTCACCTCATAACTGGGCAATAGTTTGTTTGCATCAAATTGACTAGCCCTTAGCCTAAAAGCCTCTAAATATCCCTCCCTGGTGCTTACGTTGTCAGTATCGAATTGATAGTTAATCTATGACAGAGGCATAGTCGTAAAGAATCAATATAAGGACCAACAGTACTGTAGAATGCTGCAATCGTTGCTACAGTGATGACTCCTTAATTCTTAAGGCAAACTATTCTTAAGATTGGGTATCCAGTCCAAATCACTAGTCTCTACACTTTCAATGTGGGTCATACCAATGAAGGACTTTGCCGTATAGACTCCAACCGGAAAGACTGGCCAGAGCCTTGACATTGAGGTGGATTCCTCTGATGGCTGCAACCAATTCCTGTGTGAGTGGGAGCCTGATAAGGGGAGAAGATGCAATTCTGAGGGTTCCCATGTGGGTCTGCATCACTGGCAAAGCTAAGTATAAAGTGGAAGTCTATGTCGTCTTCCGATCGGAACTGAATCTAATGCCACTAGAGCTCCAGGTAGCCACTGTGTATCTCGCCTGAGTTTTTTTGAGATTTTAAACTATGGTCGGAAGTAATTTAAGTATGATTTTAAATATTGATAATTCTTACCAAATTTTGGAACATGGTATTTGCCAGACCTGTTTATTTATCCGAATCAAATTCCTGATTTCTATTCTCATTTTAAAATTTTAAACTTAGGAAAAAAAAATCATGAAGATTGCATATTTTCACGATTGGTTCAATTTCTAAGTATCTAAACACAGAAACTTTGAGGAGATCGAATTAGTCATTTTCCTATATAGGATGGCCATCCTGATTAGATCTTTTTTAATAGGAAAATGAGTTAAGGACTACATGGATACGAGGATGTTTGGAAAACTCTTTTATTAAATGTGCAAAAACTTGAAACTCATACTCGATTCGAGATGTGCTTTTGCATGAGATTACATTTTGTAATTAGATAGCAAGGGATTAAATTTCAATTTAGTATGACCCACATTGTGCAAAATGTCACAACAAAATCACCATAATATGTACTAAGAAGGATTGTCTCTCTTTCAAGTGCAAACTCGGCCCGTTCACGAGTCAGGTTGGCCGAACTTTGTTAAAAATAGTCTAATCCTGTTTATATCTATAAAAGTCCGAGTTCATACAAAGCCCATCTGGGTCTTAAAGTTAAAAGCTCGAGCTAGCTGTTTAAAGCCCCATTGACTTGACACAACAATTATCAGCCATGTATTTTACCCCTTAAGCTCAAATGTATTACTCCCTCCGTCAATTCGGAATTTTTTACTTCTTAAAGATTGTTTTCATGCGGAGCGTGCCAAAAGGCTTTTAATAGATTCTCTTAGTCAATAGAAACCTGATGAAAAAAAAAATGAGGTCTAGACGGTGTCTCGTTATGTAGATATTGCTGATCGAGTTCATCCACAAAAGTTCAATAATGCTTTTCAAACTATGCAGCAATGCTTAATTGATACGATGAGAGTCAAAGGTGAAAATAATTGCAGAATGTTGTATTTGGGTAAGTCAAAACTTATAAAAGAAGGTCGTGTTTTAATTATATTAGAATACAAAGCTTTGATTTTTTGTGAAAATAAATGAATAGGACAAGTAATTTAGGACGGAGGAAGTAGTTAATTAACTATTATTATTTAAATAATTCATTCTATCAATAAGAGGTTGGTGTTTAATATTTGAATTTGACAAATTATTTTTCATAGACCAATGGTCTATCTAATACCTATAGGATTTGAATCTACTACCTTTAGACTATATATTAATAGCCCTCATTAGTTATTTCATCCCCTTGTGACATAAAGTGAAACCCCCTTTTTGTTTCATTTGCTATAGAAAATTATCTTATAATTTATCTCTATTGTTTTCTATTTTATTCAAAATTCAGAGTGAGTTGGGTGAGTGAGGATTTGCATATAAAGCATCCATTACAGTTTAAAAATATGACACATAGCACAATAACAACGTTGATTGAAAAGAAAATCATTTCTAGATTAGATATATTAAAATTTAGTAAATTATAAAACTTTAGTCACATAATATAACATAATAAAAAGGAAAGTCAACATTACTTTATTAATCCACCAGCTATTTTTTATGTCATGAAAATAGCTGTTAGAAGTTTCAATGAACCAAGTTTAAAATTGTACAGTCTACACAATATAAAAATTAAAAAAATTATTTTCGTAGTACATAGTTAGTATGCTTAAAAATGATAGCATTTTTAAAACATCAGAAGAAAATATTTGTTCAGTTTGTTGTAGTTTCCAACACTTTTCTCGTGTGATGCTTTTTATGAATGGTATTAATAATTAATTTATTAAATGATTGCGTAATACCCTGCCCCATATTAGGCGTGTTTTAGCTTGTTAATTCCTGTTTAACCGATTAATCTCAGAGATTTTGGTTAGGGCTTTGAGGAAAGCCCAAGTATGGCCCAATCCGAACCCGAAAACTCAGTGATTCAGCTCGTCGAGCTGGAGGGGCATTTTGGTAATTTACCACTTTTAGTTATTATTTTATGAATATTGTTGATATGTGTATATTATTGGTAAATAATATTCTCCTAAATAAAGGATTTGTATTTCTGATTTTAAAATAAATTTATTTTCAGAAAATGGTATTTAAATCCCGCCCGTCAAAACCCCGAAAGGGAGTTTTAATTATTTTAAATAATTTCAGAAAAGAGATAAATTTTGAAAATGATATTTGATGTTAGACCATTTTAGGAATGGTCTAGTCATTTTATTTCACTTCAAAATGAGGTCTCTAAATTGTTTATTTTAACAATTGTTTATTTAAGTAAATAGTGTAAATTTATGGTTTTTATTTAAATAAATGATTTCCGGTTAAAGTTAAATTCTGAAATTTTTATGGTGACCAAGGTTTTCAAAACCCAACCCATCTGTAAGGTTGGATCAAGTTTTTGAGTTTTTAAATTATTACTTTTAGTTTTAAAAATGGCTTTTATTAAACCGAGGCTTATATGCAATTTGGAAGAATCTGGAGGGCTGATCTGCAACAGCAGAAAAACCTGCACACACGCCATTCAGGCATGCACTGGCTGTTCGGCCAGATTTCCGGCAATCAACACTTCCCGTCGTCTCGTCCCATCACAGATTTTCCGGCCAAAAATCTATATAAACAGCCCTTCCCCGTCGGTTTTAACTCCCACCAATTTTCTTCTCTGTCTCTGTTATCAGCCAAAACCAGACCTGCCGACCCTCTGTTTTTCAAACCGAAAGCTTAGAGGGAGATTTTCAAAAATCCGAATTTCAACCCAAGAACCGAAGTAAAGGTATCCATTGCATTCCTCTTTCAATTCTAACCGGTTTTGAATCCAGAAAATCAAGTTTTTGCCCTTTTTTATTGAGAAAAACCAGTTTTAAATCTAAGGAAAAACCATGGGTTTCATGTACCGGTGAGCTTTCACCGTTTAAATCGGATGGCCCAGTGAGCTTCTGAGCTCCAAACCATTCCCTATGGAAAGAGGACTCCTAGTGGAGTCCATCAGACCAGACGGATGTGAAAACCGAGTCCGGGAAGCCCTCCCATTTCGGAATCGTATTTCACTATTTATCCGCCGTCACTGTCTGCTGGTGCAGACAGTTGAGGAAGACGAATCTCGGAAGGTCCGAGAGCCGTTCTTCGAAAGGTCCGAACCTTCGGACGGTCCGACCGCTTCACCCTCGGACGTTCTGAACTTCACCCGAAGCCCAGTTACGCCCGAGGAGAGCCAGACCTTTCGGATGTACCGAGCCAAGCTCGGAAGGACCGAACCCACTCGGACGTTCCGAGACATACCTTCGGACGTTCCGATGCTTGCAAACCCACCGAGACTGTTTTCTCTGTTTTTATCAGTTCGGATGGACTTCGGAAGGTCCGAGACCCAACCTTCGGATGATCCGAAGTCAGGCCCATGTTCCGAGGCCAGCGACTTAGTTTAGTGTAGTTCGGATGATCCGAAGCCACTGTACCCAGTTCCGAGGTGATGTTCCGAGGGACACAGTTTTTAAATGATAAAATATGATTTGATTGTTGTTTTTGTCTAACCTTGATTATTATTTGATGTGGTTGATTGTTGTGATGATTTATACCCCCCTTGTTAATTAAAAATGTACTAACCCTTTTCCTCTTATTATTTATAGTGTAAATACTATTGTATCCGCTTTCAGGCCGACCCTATTGGTCAGGAACTGAGTGATTCACTTTCAGGCCGACGCTATATAGTCGGGCACTGAGTGACCTCGAAGCCTACTCAAAATGTCAGATCTGGTCCTATCCAGAAGACAACCGAGAAGTGACCCGAGGATCTAGACCTAACTCAATAAGTCAATCTGGTCAATGCCCAGAAGACAATATGAGTTTGGACTGAGCCCCTTTTTATTTATTATTATATTGTGGATTATGATAATTTAAAAAGGATAGAAACCCAGTAGGAGACTCAATTCCATATACCTCGGATATTTTTGGAAAAACGTGAGATTTCAAAATACTACTCGTGTGTATGTATTTAATCTGTATATTGATTGTGCACTTGTGTGTTGTTTGAATAGAGACCGCGTAAACCACACATAACGGTGAGGGAACTTAACTCTGCAGATTTTGTAAACAGGTTTTATGAGTATTGAGCAATGAGTGGTTTCAGCATTGATGAACCCACCCATGTGCCTATACACGCTGCACTATGGTAAGAGTGCTGATGTTGATTGAAATATTACGATGTTGATCGTATGAGTATGTAAGACTGCTTCCACGTACCTCGGCTATTGAACCAATATCGGCCATATGAGAGATGGTTTATGTCTACTGGACCATGGGCAGACCATGCTGTCGTCAGTTGCTGATTTGAGGGTGTCAGTATCGGCTAAGTCAGAGCCGGAGATGTACTTGCAAGGATGTATTTTAACCGTGTCGGGACTTAATACTGATCTCAGCGTAGTAGGCAGGCGTTACGGTGGATGATAGCAGTGTTTTGATGATGTTGATGTATTACTTGAGATTATGCTTATTTTTATTAAGCATGTGATATTATTGAACTGTTGCTAACCTGTTGTTTACTTAATTTGCATTATTATATTTCATTCACTGGGCTAGTTAGCTCACACCATTCACCTTTCAGGCGAGGAACCCTAGGAGGAGGACCCTCTCTTTCAGGCTTAGGGCGATTAAGCTAAAGCAGTGTTTTGGGATTCTCCCGGAGGGGAATGCCCTGATCTTTTCCTATTGGTTCTTGGAACCGTTGACTTTTATTAAGTACCGGATGCGGTACTTAATTTGTGTTAATTTGATGTACTAGGCTATGTTGCCTTTGTAGTTTTGAGACAATGTTTTGAATGTTAAAATCAATTGTTGATTTTCTTATGCTATGTGTTGATGTTGCTATTGTCTATTTTATGGGGTAGGCATATGGTACATGTTTGAGTCCACATGATGGGATCATGTGTGACCTCTGGGCCTAACTGTTGATCCGGCCTAGTGAGAATGCTTGTGGTTTAATTTATCTTTCAAAAAAAAAAAAAAAAATCAGTCGCATTCCGCGCCCACCCTTCGGGTCGGGGCGTGACAGATTGACTTACTTTTATTCTATGAAATGGGTCTATTGCAAAAAAATAATGATAAATATAGGATTCCATAAAAATTAATCAATCCAATCTTAAAAACTATATTATTAGACTCTCATAATTTTAATGACTTTAATTATTTTTTTAATATTTAATATTCTATTTTCTTTTACTAATTATGAGAGAGCCAATATTTACATTTTGTGTAAGACTCATTTTGGTCCAACATCAATATATATATATATATATATATATATATATATATATATATATATATATATATATATATATATATATAACTATAATTTAAATATTGTAAATTTAAACAAAGTCATATTTTATTATCATGTTTTTATAATCTATATTTATATATAAATTATAATCTGGACTATATCATTAAATTTTAATATACCACTCAATTTAATAAAATAATTTTTTTTAAGATCAATTTATCCTGACAAATCCTTGGAACATATGTGAACCTTCAAATATGCACATGTCGAGTACAAAACAATAGAGACATACCATTTTTGTATTTAGGGGGACTTGATTCCGAACAAGGGCAAATTTTGACCTTCAAGCCAACTCCTCGTGGTTATTTAATAAAATAGATATTTAATACTCTTCATACTATTTTTATTAGGGTTGTAATTCGAATCAGACCCAATATATGTTCACTTGGCCCCACTAAAAAAATAGAGCCTGGCCCTACTTGATTAAGGTTTGGGCCTAAATTGAGGTTAAAAAACAGGGCTTTATTTAAATTTGGGTCAAGCCTAGCCCTTGCATTCTTAAGGCTTGGCCCAATCCAAAAGCCCAAGTTAAACTCTAGGACTTCTGAGGTCAAATATATTTTATATTTCTATTTTTTATTGAATAATATATTATGATTAATTTAAAATCCTACTCGTGATCTACTTCTCAACCTTAACCTTGTATCTTTATCCCATCCTCTTAGCCAGGGGTTCAAAAATCGGCTCGGCCGATATGCGATACGGACGATATTTTGGCCGATATTTTTATCTCTCATACCGATATCGACATTTTCTCTCTCCTCCGATATCGGAACCGTGAAAAAACCGCAAAAAACCGTGATGAACAGTGACAAAACCGCAAAAAACCGTGAACACCACTGAGAACCGTAAACCCTGAACTGCGGAAAACCGTGGAAAACCGCAAAAAACCGTGAACCCCCTGAGAACCGTAAACCCTGGAAAACCGTGAAAAATCGTATCGGTGTTTTAAATTTTTTTTTTTTTAAATACCGATATTCGGTCCGAAATATCGGTCACAATATCGGCCGATATTCGGTATGTACGGCCGATACTTATCGTATCGGCCGATATTACTCGGTTTAAAAAAACTGATATATATCAGCCGATACGATATGTATCGGCCGATATTTGGACCTCAGCTCTTAGCAACTTATTAATCTATTTTGATGAATTAATTTTGTTATCTTCAGTGAGAAAATTTGAAATTTATAAGTTTTTATTTTATTTTAAACTTTACTTATTTAGTCTTTATATAATATGTTGATGAGAAATGAAATAATAACTTGTAATCTGATAGATGTAATAGAACTAATTTTATGATGATAATTTATGTGATGAAAAAAAAAACTAATTTATATGATAGATTTTATTAAAAAAAAAAAAGTATATACAATAAATCATGAACAACTATTGTTTAATATTACATACTAATAAGAATAATTAATCTAAAACTCAAATAAGTAAAAAATAAAAAATCTAAAGATATATACATACTTCTATTTATTTTTCAGAACTTGAATTTAAACTTTATATTTATAACTTGAATCTTAATAGGAATTAACTTAACTCGTGAGGATTAGCTTGACGGTCAAGAGCCTGTCCTGAAATACGAGAGATAGTGAGGTTAAGTCACTCTTAAAACAAAATGATCAGTTTCTATAGTGTTATCAAGTGTGTGCATAGAGCCGTGAATATTTGAACTTAAAAAAGAAAAATACGAATTATCTTAAGAGCCGAACTTAATCATGAGACGTTAACTTGATGGTCAATTTTCACTGATGAGAGGTCTTAGGATCGAGTCCTCTCGATACCCATTTTCCTTCATTCTATATCCGATTTGATAGAAAATTCAGATCCGCCACTTGAATATCTAATTCTTAAACAAAAAATAGAGCCGATTTTAACAGCCCTAAGGTTGTCTGTATTATAGTTTTAATTTTGAGAGGCATATAATAAATTATCTGTTTTTCTCAATGGCTGGGCCACCACCACCTGATAAATGGCTACGAATGATTGGAAGATCCACTCCGAGATTTGCTCGATCCAGCGTTCCTCGCAAGTGCCGCCGTGTATACGTAAGAACAACGCGGCTAATTTCTTGCTCACTACTCCACTCCCTCTCGCGGTTTCCTCTTTCTAGCTTCCTTCTTCTCCTTCCAACTCTATTACAGGTACCATCCAAAAACCCTACTTCTCCATTTCATTTTTCCCCTTTCTCCATTCTAGTTTTTTTATTTTCTCTTTCTTTGTTTTAATGATTCATTCAAAGGAGATACTAGATTTACTATTGTGATAGTTGTATTTCTTAGGGTTTTCTTACCTAGATTCAATATCGATGATCTTATCTTGCCAATGGGTCATCATCGCCTACAATGGTACTGCATTTAATCATCCTAGTCATGTAATCTTTGTGGCTTCTCTCCTTGAATGTGTATAGTTGTTGATAGGTACCTGCATATGCGTCCATCTGCAAGTCAGAGATCCACTGAGTTACATCTGAGGGTTAAATGTCGCGAAAAAAATTATATTTGGGTACCCGAAGGTTGTTTTTTTTTTTGGCCTATATATTTTATTTTTGGAGCATTTTTATTTTTTAAGAAAACTCAAAAACCTGAATTTGTGGGAAACCGCGGGATACCAGCCTAAAACTCCCACGGATGGACCCCTACCCCTAAGGCACACCAAGTTTAGGTCATGGGGCTCGAACCCTTGACCTCGAGCTTCACCTGCTGAGCTACACCCATGTGGGTAATTTCGAAAATATTGGCCAGAATCAACCAACATTTGTACCCACTACGACTGAAATCCTGACCTGTACTGATTTTGTTAAAATTCCCTAAAAAAATTTGATATTCACCAATTTTCTCCTTTTGGTTTGGACTTGGGGGTAAAAATATTGGATGATTCTGCTGAGTTTAACATTGTCCATATCAGGTGAAATCTTGTTTCGTGTTCTGTTTCCTTTTTGGGGTTTTTTCTGATTTGTGGGGGGTCCGGTTGTAGCCAGATTCTGGGTTAGTCTTTTGTTGATTGCTGTTGGGTTTCCTGTTTTTGCCAGGTTTGGGTTTGCTGTAGTCTTTTTTTCCCTATCCAATAAAAAGTTATCCTTAAAAAACAAATCATGAAAATGCCTTTGTAGGTTGCAATATGAATGATGTTTCGCGAATATAGAAGATGGCTTTTTCCTTGTACTTCAGTAATAATATCTGAAGTTCTTGATGTCTTCACATTTTTTTTTCATTACACATTTATAGTTATTATTATTTGGTAATAATTTCTGAAGTTACGCACTGTATCTCTGTACATGATGTTTGCATTTTCTGGTTGTCTTCTTATCGTCCTGTTTGATCATTTTAATTGATGATCCCATTTAATGTTTACTTTAGGGTTTTATAAACCGCTGAAGTTCTAATTTTTTTTTTTATTCTTAATGTTTTCATGCTTTGAGTTATTATTGTCTTACATTAAGGCTGCTGTGCTTGTTGAATACAGGGTTGTCTTTGTGCATCACATGTCTGTTAAGCTCAGCGACAAAATTTCATGCCTCTCATGTCGTGATTTTTATTTTCCATATCGAAATCGGTTTTGGTGTTCTTTCTTGTTCCGGCACTGGACTTGATGGATTAGTTGAACTTCTCATAAAGTTTGTTGAGAATTGGCTATATAGATCTGGGCAACATAATTACTTCTAGTGGTCACTGAAGGCAAAGAAAATTGTGTTTCATTCAAGTATATAAAGGACATAAATTACTATTATCGAATTATTTTACTGCAAATGGCAAGGGAGGAAAAAGCTTCACTCCCACCTGGTTTTCGCTTTCATCCGACTGATGTGGAACTAGTAAAGTACTACCTGAAAAGGAAGGTCATGGGTAAACCACTTCGAATTAAAGTTATTTCAGAGGTTGATTTGTACAAGTTTGCTCCATGGGACCTACCAGGTATCTCCTATGCATTTCTTTATAAATTATAATAGTTTGTAGTATTAGTATTTATTAAGTTGAATAATCAGATTAGTGGTATTGGTTTAGTGGTTAATAGGTATTTAAGTCATCTGATTATACTTTTGCCCAAGTTATTGAGAGTGTTATGCATGGGTAATCATTTAACCTTGTAGTTTATGAGTAGAGCACATGGTTTTGGCAATTTCTGGGGTTTTCTTTTTTCACCTTTTGGGGTTAATTTTTTTTTTTTTTTTTTTTGAATTTACATGTGGGAAACCGCAGGAAACCCAGTGTAAAACTCCCACGGGTGATGCCCACTGCCCTTAGGGTACACCAGGTTAGGCCATGGGGGTTCGAACTTGGCACATCCCGCTTCTTGAGGCAGGAGGTTAACCTGTTTGGTGCAAACTGTTTACAATATATCACCTTGGATCTGTTTTTACTTGTGGTTTCAAATGTTGCTTACAAATTCATCTATTTTAATGTTTTCAGTACTGCATGTATTGATAATAGTGTCTTACCTTGTTTTAATACTTCTATTATGGGAATTGGATATTTCCACCACTAGCATATGACATCTACACCTCTTCAGATACTCAATATTGTGATTCAGGTGTAATTTATTTTCTTCAAGATACAAAAGGTGCATGCACTGAAAAAAGGGTATTGAGCTTCTAGGAATAGACTAGAGGTCTCAGGTTTGACTCCTCCTAGAGTAACCTGTACACGAGGTTTGTGGGCAGTTTCGTGTATCCGTGGGATTAGTCTCACCTCCACATGAGGTGAGGATACCCATTTATTCCAAAAAAAAGGTGCATGCATAAAAAATGTGAGGGTATGAACTTCAATTTTTATCTGTTGTATTACCATAGATGTTGATTATAGTTTTTCCCTACTTCTTTTATGAATGTTATATGTTAGCTTTCTCCTTTTGTGTACAGAAAGGTCTAGCTGGAGAAGTAGAGATCTCGAATGGTACTTCTTTTGCCCTCGAGATAGGAAGTACATGAGTGGGCCCAGGACAAATCGTGCTACTGAAATTGGATATTGGAAAACCACTGGAAAGGATAGATCTATTTGTCATAACTCCCAGAGTGTAGGAATGAAGAAAACTTTAATTTTTCATCTCGGCAGGGCACCTCATGGAACTAGAACTAATTGGGTGATGCACGAGTATAGGCTAGAAGATGAGGAGCTGGCTGATAAAGGCATTTCACTGGTAATATAATTTTTCCTCTTAATCAGATGAAGCAAATCCCTGTTTGATTTCCTTTGATAATGCATTACCATGTGACCATTATTTGTCTTCCAGTAAAGGTTACTGTAAATGAATTATAAAGTGTCTTGACAAAATGTCAGTCTATTTGGTTCACATTGACTTTGAGTCATCAACTTGGACTTTGTACTGGTCTCTTTTTTCACAATTTTGTACTTATTAGTGTTCATGACCTAGAGTTCGTTTGAGCATGCATGTCAGCTATTTTTTTTCTTCATTCCAAACACTATGAGACTGATAGATTACTGCATTGCACTATTCTTGCTGCCCTTGTTTTTACTGGTCTTTTTTCAGTGTTGCGCTTATTATGAGTGTTCATGACCTGGAGTTTGTTTGAGCATATGCATGTCAATTTTTTTCTTCATTCCAAAGTTCAAACACTATGAGGCTGATAGATTACTAAATTGCATCATTCTTGCTGCTCTTGAAGCCCTTATAACACTATTGAAGCTCTTATTAACATTCTTGAAGCCTTTTGCTTGCACAATCAAGTTGGTCATATGGTCATATTTCACATTGGTGGATCTACTGCAGTGATGATGTGCGCAACATTTTTCCTGTTCTTGTGTTGAGGTTGATGTACTTACGATATCTAGAGTCTCTGTTTAACTATCCAACTAGTAATATTTGTAGGTCTGGCTACCTGACAATAGTCAGTATAGCCTTGCAAGCTTGAATATCCATTTTCGTGCTATACTTAATCTGTATCATGGATCAGTGTGTGGGAAGCACCACCCTTCCTGCGAGTAATCCTCTTTAGCCATTGACATCACATACTGTATTAGTGCTGGAACAGCCCTCAATGAAGTCCATATATTTGTAATACCTCTCATCATGTTCTTCAGCTGCGGCAGGAGCATCATCATCATTATCTTACATTATCCTTTGTATCTGGGCTTTACTTTTTGGTTTCTATTTTCCCACATAACCATATAAGAAATCCTTTTTTCCCCATCACACCACAAATTATCATGTCTTTTCTTATAACATCAGTCAACACCTTCTCCTGGCTTCGTCTTCATCTAGGCCACTATCATTATCAAGTGCCTATGTCTCGTAGTGATTTCTTATTGTTCTTGATTCTGTATTATATACCATTGCGTGTCATGTGTGTGACTTCTATGATATTTCTTTTTCTGAAGAGAAATTAGTATCACATGTTTCTAAAGTCTTTTTGTCTGTGTGCTCACCTCCTACTTTTGCTGAACCATGTTCTCATAATCTGGTTGCTTCTTTGTTACAGGATGCCTACGTACTCTGCAAAATATTTGAAAAGAGTGGTCGAGGCCCAAAAAATGGGGAACAACATGGAGCACCATTTAGAGAAGAAGAATGGGATGACGACGACGAGTTTGTGCTAAATGATTCTTTGATGGGTTTGCCTCTTGACAACCCAAGTTCTCCTCCACCGGGGCCATTAAATGACCAAGATATGGGTATGATAAAGTGCCCGGTTGATCTCCACAATGAATGTGATTCTTCAATGGGTGCATTTCGTGAACATAGTGGAACCCCTGTGGGTGGTGAAGAAAATCCTTCTTCATTTGAGTATGTCGATGTTAATAAACTGTTGCAGGAATTGTCACCAAACAATGATGGTGCTTTAGTTGCTCATGGTAGTAATAACAATGTGGTAAGCTAAGTCTCTTTGCTGCTTTGTGGAAAATCCCACACTTTTAGTGCTTTTACTTATACAAGATTTACTTGATGCTGCAGATGGGGAATTCATTTATTCCATGTACAAATAGCCTCCAGAATGCTTCCCCACCTGTCGGTGATGAGATCTTCAATGATTTGGGGGACATATCAAGCCAGACAAATGTCTACAAAGATTCCCTTGGAAATTTAGGAATTGAATATGATTGGATTCAAATGCTCTCTGATGTAAACCACGGATATTTTGTGGAGTGGGCTGACCTTCAGGATCCAATAGAACTTAATTGTGCCAAATCTGGAATATCTGACAATCTATCGTTCCGTGCCTCTGAGGTAAAATACAGGTTCTTTTTTGCTTGTGCCTTTTTTTCGTGATTTATGCTGTTCAATTGAATATTATGTTTGATTTTACTAGGTTGACAATAATGGATGCAATTTTGGATCTCAAGGAGTCATATCTGACCCAAATGTTCCCAACCATAAAGTGGAAGCAGCAGGAAAAAAATGTGTTTCACAACCATCTGCAAGAGGTAGGTTTGACAATACATCAATTTCATAGCCATCATCATGTATTCAATGAAGTGAACGTATAATATAAGGTACTGAACACAATGGAAAATATGGATGGGATTCTATTCCTTTATAATTTGGATGTTCTATTAACTATTAAGCATTCTTGATGTTGATTGCGATAATGACTGCAACCGGAAGTAAAATTCTTTCTTTCTTCATTTGATCGTGTTAGCCTTTTTCATTTTGTAGACCCAGCAAATACGGGTTCTGCGACCTCTGATTTATTGTGAAGACAGAGGTTCAGGTTTTGCAGCTGTTTTAAAATTTTCTGAAGTTTGTAAGATCCCATCATTTCATAGCTGCTATCATGTCCCATCCAGGTGAACAACACAATGCTTCCCCAACCTCAGAGCACATCTCCGGCAATGGAGGCTTTTATATGAATCTCCAACATCTTCTGAGTTTTTTCCCATCTCGCCCTGCTTCTGCTGCAGAGTACTCATCTCTCAACGGAAGGGGTAATAAGAATCGCTCCGTTCATCTCAAGGCTGAGGTGACTGTTAGCAACATATGTGCTAGAGGTCATTCATCTGATGACTTGGGGGATCATCCTTGCACATGTCCCTTTGGTGGTAACTATACCAAGATGATGCGAAACAGTCAGTCTTTACATCGACACTTTATGTTAATTTTTCTACTGGGGGTGATTTCAGCTGTGATGTGGATTTTTCTGCTTTCAATTGATGCCAAATTTGGGAGTATTTCCTCACATTTGGCCACTATGATCTCAATTGGTAAGCCTGACATCATAGTTTTTTGTAGTGTTGACTGGTATCTGGACAAAATTTTAGAGAGAGAGATTGTGATATCCAACATTGAATGGTGTAGTATTTTGCAACATTGAAGTATGCCATGCTAAAATCCTGGAAAATATTGAGTGTTGGAAATTTTGTGGTATTTGAACAGGTGCAAAAATCCAACAAATGAATCTTATTCTCATTTATCCGTAATTTATAACCATGGTATTCTGTAGTTGGCAGTATGATAATGGTTATAGTTGTTGGTAATAGTTGTGGGCTATGATGCATCCACCAGACAATAGGTAAAGAATGTTAATGTTAACAAGTGAAGTATAAATGAGAATAGGAATACCACAAAACAGCGCGTTTTTGCTCTGACAGACCCAAAAATCATCTCTTTTCCATGAAAAAATGTCTAGTGTGTCTAATGATGAAATTTATTTGTAATTTTCCGTGTAATACACTGATCAACCTCCTGAATTTCCAGCCATGGTAATGAGATGACTTGGGTTTTACTTGATTGTTGGATTTAAGTGATCATTTTCTCATGATTCTGGAAATGATTTCTGGAATTGGATGTCATTCCACTGGTGATCCATAGAAGGCCCCAATTCAAGAAATGATATTTCGCTTAGAGTTCCATAATTTCTTGGAATAGTTCAAGGTGAGTATTTGGAATCGTCTTACACTTACAATTGTAAGCATGAACAATGATCATGGATTTAGTAAATCTCTGCCAATATAATAACATCCACCTTCATCGTTGCTTTTCAGAAACCTGAAATAAATTGGCAGAGATAGGATACTGTGGTTGGGTTTTAAACCTTTTCTGAATTTTGAAGCAATTTAGTAATTGTATTCCATGCGATTCTATTATGTCTCGATGAATTTGTTAGGGAAAAAAGAATGAATGAGTGAAGATTAAGTCGATTATGTCTACCATTGCTGTTGCACCCACATGCTATGTTTACCAATACCTATGGTTAACGCCTAGGAAAAGAACTTTGTGTTGAGTTTCTTCGTCATAAAAAAAATTAATTTGTGTTAAAATATTTCTTTTAGAATTCATCTGTAGATTATTTTCAGGAGTTAAATTTCTTTTCTTGATAGATGGTTGACAATGTGTTGAACGACCTTTCATACAGAGAGTTTTTCTAGAGGAAAAAATGAAAATGAAAAAACCTGGTGGGATTGGATGTAAATGTCTCTCGACCATTTGTTATCAATGTAAATGACTTCACATGGTATTTTGCCAGCTTGAGTCAAATCAAACCTCAGCCGATGTCCTTCATCAATGATATAAATGTCATTCAATATGTTTGATGTCTGAAATCAAAAGCCAGTGATCTATCTACTAAGGTCTACTTCAAATTCGTCCAAATGATTCCTTGCAGTAAATGGACTTTAAATGATAGGTTTTCAAGGTTAATAACATGTCATAATAGGCTTTGATCCATATCACATTCATATGGGCTTCAAATCGGATATAAACGGATTTATTAGAAAGTTCTTCGGGTCCTCTCTTTTCACTGTTCGTTCTTTGGTATAATTGAAGTAAAAAACTAAAAAATAAATTCATATTGGATCCACCATCATCTAGAGAGTCTTCATGGATTTTATTTGGTTTGATTTAGCTTCTGAGGACCTTATAAAAAAGAGAGAGGTAATATAATGGCAAAGTAAAATCTCCATTTTGTGTCAAATAAAAAATGTTTTGTCGTGTTTGATATTTCATTTTCTTTCCATCCATTTCTATCGTCTTCATCCATCTTCATCTTCCTGTTCACTAATGGCCAAAAGAGAAACAGCGGGTGGGACTCAAGGTGCATTGTTTCCATCATCAAAATATTTGTGCACAACTACCCTTATCTTGGGAGCAACAAGATGCTGAATGAATGTTCAATAATTGGATAATTTAAACATTTGATTTGAACCAAATGGATTTAAAATACAAAGTCCCACAGTAGAACTCTCATGGGTGAGCCCACTATGCTTAGGGCATACCAAAGTTAGTCATGGGGGCTCGAATCTACAACCTCCCACTTCCTGAGGCAGGAGGCAACCGGTTGAGCTACACCCATGTAGGTAGCTAACACAAACTAAAATCAAATTTTACTTGCAAAAGTATAAATTTGAATCCTTATGAAATGAACTGAATGTAGATTAATCTTGTTTATAATTCATTCTTACATTTGTACCAATCTAGGAAAATAATGTGTTACGTCAATATAGGACGCCGATATCGGTGCAATGCAACATATCGATTGTTCCATGTTGATATGCACTCATCCGTCACCCGTCCAAATCTGTTGTAATACAACATATTGATCGAAATTTACATGTAATATTACGACTGATACGTTGTGTATCGACCACATTTTTTAGTTGTGGTACATCCAACACTAGGAAATAGGGTGGGCAATTGTAGCCTCATGTAACTTTATTATCTGCCATAGATGATAAAACTAAAGTGAATGTCTGCTTTGTGTGCAAAATATTCTCCACATCTTCCTTGTTAGGATGACTTGTCGATTCTTGCAAGTTGTAATTTGAGGAGATTGGGAACAAGAGAATGTCTAATGTGAATGGAATATACCTTTGAATGGATGACCATGTAAGCCATGTCATGGATGGACTATACAGCACACCACGTGGCATTTTCTAATTCACCCTTCACAGGCAGTGTAGCCAAAAATTTGACTTAACAAAGTCATGCTAAGAAACGTGAAGGTCAAAGAGACAGGAGAGTCTGAGAGTCGCCATCTTCACTCATGAACCACATCATCATCTTTATAAATGTAGAACCTGATATCAGATAACAGTCCACATTCACTTTATAAATGAATATGATGAAGGCTATGTTACTTTCTTATTAAAGTGATAAAGATATAAATTTAAGTTTTAATTTTTGGTTCACATAGTTTTTTGTTTAATATGTATCAATATAAAGTTTGTCAGACTGTATGAATAGTTTAGTTGATCTAAAGTTTATAAGATTAGATTAGAGGTCTTGAATTACACTCTTTTCTGACTTACTTGATACATGAAATTTGCAGGTAATTTCATGTATTTGTGGAATTAGTTTCACCCATATTTCTTTTTCACTTCAAAACTCATTTTTCTTTTTTGAAAGGAAAATAGACACTTGAATTTTAATACCCTGATCAAACATAAATGTGCTATGCATCATGTGAAAGAAACTTAGGATTCTTTGCAAGTTCTTCTTTAGAGTTTGTGCTTTTTATATAAAAAGAAAATGAAGAATTAGAATTTTTTTTTTTTAAATTGAAGTATGTTAAAACATAAAAGGATAACTTTATCAAGACATGCTTACATGACAGTATAAAATATTGTATTAGTCATAAAACTCTTAAAAAATTACAACTTTTAGAAAATTTTATGCCAAAGTCTTTTTATAAATATCATACTTGACCAAGAAACTTCTTAAAATATCTCCAAAGATTTGATAATACATTAATTCTCCTAGTACAATTGAAAAACTTAAAATTTAGTGAAAACATTTTTCTATAAATTATTGTCATTCCTAGTTTTACCCCATGTGTGGATAACGAGGTAAAACTTAGTTAGCTGATCTATTCTAAAAGGCCTGAATACTTTGGAATTAAAAAAATTAATAATAATAAATTATTATCATTTTAACAATAAAGTCGCATTAAATGAGCACAACATGATCACATGTACATAATTAACTTTCTTCTTAACTACACTCACTTGTCACGTATGAGCAATTTAAAAATAACTTTCCTTATGTACTCTGCCACCGTATCGATACTTTAGAGTGTCGTACTCTGTTCTTCACATGATAGCATATTATCTATTTATCTTTAAATTTATAAATAAAATAAAATTAAAAGAAAATAGAAAAACTCTCAAGATCATACTATTCAGTACCCGTTTTTAGAGAGAGAGAGTCAATGCACAAATTAAATTCCTATTTTTGGATGATGACCTTTTATATATATATATATATATATATATATATATATATATATATATATATATATATATTGAGATATATTTGAGAATCTATATGATCATATTTCCTTTTTTCTTTTAAAAATAAGAATTGAATAATCTAAGATTAATATATTAAGTACAATAATGAAGACTAATATTATGTGAAGAGTAGTTCAACTAGTAAACAATGTGGTTTTAAAAATTAGAGGTTCAAATTCGAACTTTATAGTAATTTGATGTCCGTGACTTGTAGAAAGGGTTGTGTAAGGGGGTTCAAAATTCACCCATACAAGATAACGGCGATTTCAAATACCATCCGAACTTATTCTCTCTCTTCTTTTTTCTTTTTTCAAAAATTCAATGGTTTTATTTTTTATTTATCTGAATTTAAAAAATAAAAAATATATTTTTATGAAAAAATACATAATATCGGCCGATATTGGTGGAACTCAGCACCAATTTTAATTTTTTTTTAAAAAAAATTATCTAAATTCACCCGATATTTTGGACCGAGATGTATCGGAAATATTGCCGATATTTCTTTATGTAAGTTGATAAATATCCTATACGATATGTATCAGGCATCAAATTTTCGAAATATATCAGCCGCCGATGTTAACACTTTTGAGTTGTATGCATTTAGAATTTTGCTCAACACTCTTGTACTAAAAAAGAGTGAAAATCAATCGTATAAATGACTAAAGAATATTTTTAATAGCTCTTACAAAATGTTTAAAGTCCTGGGATTAATAAAAAAATAAGATAAAATGTTTCTAACAAAAACATCACCATCAAAAGTTGTTGGAAAAAAAAATGTTTGCGCTCGTACAAGAAAGTCCGGGTCGTGTGTCTATGCGCGGACGGCCAAACAAGAGGACCGATTTGGCATATGCTGTTTGTGAATTTTCCGTGGCAGAAATTCTCTCGTGAAAGGGAATATAAAGAAGAAACTCTATTTGAAAATAATATTCATTTTTTTATTAATAATTTTAATTAAAAAATAGAAATTTATATTTATATGTATCTAAATTTTTCTTTTTTCATCTTTTTAAAATGAGACTGACCATAAGAGCTCATGTTTAAAACAGGGGATTGAAATAATTATGTCTGTCTAATTATCTACATATTTTTACTAATATCACTCTATGAAAGTATGAATTAAGATATTATTTTTATTGATGAGATATTTATTAATTTTTATGTTAATTTGATTGCATCTTGTTTGCTCAAATAGAAATCATTTTAACAAGGAGTAATTAGTGAATATTCTACATATTTTATAATTTAAATCTCTCTTTTATAATTATTGTCTCCTAAACTGAGTAAATCATTTGTCAATTTAGATATATATCACATATTTTAAATTTTAAAATGGAAATTAAAATATAAAAATATAGTGCAATCTACCAATATCGTAAACCTACTCATGAATGAAATTATGTTAAGAGAATATTGAGTTGGATAGGATTTAACCAAGATTAAACGGTGGTCAATCTTAGTTAAGCTCATGATAAGAACATTATGTCATATACAATGTTAAATAATTTAAATAATTAAAAAATGTGAACAATTATAAATATAAATATAAATACAAGCACATAAAATATATGAATTTTTATTCTTTTGTATCTACACTTTATTTAAATAATCTACTATGATAAATGTGACAAACAATATAATTTATTTGAATTAATCTATACACCGATTATACATAGATGCAGGTAACCTAAGCTCACTCTAAGTTTAATTAGTTGTTTTTAATCTATAATCATATATTGAAGTTTCAATGATATTAGAAGTTTTAATTAAAGATAAAATTTAATATTTTTAATGGATTTGAAGTTTAAAGAACTCATAATTTTTAATAATATAAAAAAGCATTTTATGTTCTTAAAACATTAAAAGCCTCTCACTGAAAATCTAGCCTTAGTTCACCATTACCCGCTACCTAAAATATTTGAAATATAAAATTATCTTTTTGAGAAATAAAATTCAGAAAAAAATATTCCAGCAATATTTCATTTGCCTATTATTTAATTTTATAGGTCTCATATTTTTTTTAATTAATTTTCTGTTGATCATTATCGTCAGAAAAAACTAAATATAGGAATCCCCCATCGTACTTTTTTTGGAAATTTCTTTTATTTTCGTTCGATACTAGTAATAGGATTCACAATTATAACACGTGAAAAATTTTCAAAAGTTATGCCACGTCAGCATTCTCAATGTGTGTAAAAGACTCGGCGTAACACGTAATAAAGTGGATGACGTTCTGTCAGCCCTCTCACACTCAATTCAGTCCATCGATGGATCTTGCTGTCTCTCCGCCTTCTCCTTTCTCTGTTTCTTCACCCAAACTCGTATAAATTCATTGAAAATTCCAAATCCCATCTCATTACTTCTCACATACTTCTAAACGACAATCCCTTCCCTTCCCTTCCCTTCCGTTCTCTCCAATGCCCCAATAATCATTGTAATTTGATTGATTTCTCCTTCCCCAAGGACCGCAACGAATCCTCTGCCTTATCGCCATCCATGGCGGATTCCGGCGACTTCCGATCCGTTTCCAGGACGGAAAAACCGAGGGTTCCGGTTGTCACTTTGCTGCTACTTCTCCCGGCCCAAATCCCCAGACAAGCTCCCTTCCATCCTCAAGTCCGATCCCAATCCCAAATTCGCCTCCAATTCGGTCCCAAATTCTCCCTCTCCAATCAGCAGCTCCAAATTAGCCTTGGGGTTAGGTCGCATGCTCTCGCCGGGCCGCGTGTCCCCAATAGACTGCGAAACTCCCCACCGCCCCGTCCCCGAATCCGAACCCAATTTCGCTCCCCCCGCACCCAATTCCCTGCTACGGCTATCGGAGTCAAGATCTTCAATGGAAGTGACAGTTACAGCGCCGACACCGGCGCCGAGTTTGGAATGGTGTGAGAGGGATGTGGATCTGAGATTGGATGTGAAGGGGAAGGATGGGAAGGTTTTGAGATTGGAATTAGACTCGGAGGTGGTCCGGTCGAACAGTGCGGTTTTGGCAGAGAAGATCGGTGAGGCCCGGTGGAGGAGTGGGCCCGATCGCAGGTGCTCAATTGAGGTGGGAGATGTGGACAACTTGGAGGCTTTTAAGGAGACAATTGAGCTGATGCATGAGAAGGACGTGTTGAAGAGGCTTATGAAGATCGGTGTGTCTCGTTCTATCGACATACTTGAGGTGAGATTTTTACGTTGTCTCTTCTGTCTGCTGTGATTTTTTGATGATTCGAGACTGGTTAGTGTTTTGTTGATCTCGTTTTTATTTCTTATAAATTTTGCTAGCTTGATCTGATCTTGCATTTTTGAGAATTCGTGTTATTGTAGATTTTAGAAATGAGTCAAGTGAAATTTAATGGTTTGAGTCATGGTGTCAACTTCCGCTGTTTCAGGCACCAATCAAGAGCTGAGTCATCTTGACTCCAAAGTTTTCAGAAAAGAAAGTCACCCCATAACAATCATGAAAATTTGTTTATAAATCCTACATGTGTAACATATTTGGATCTATCTTAAAGTCCATTAATTGGTAAATGTTAAAAATGTTAACAAACCTGTATCTGGGTATTGTAGCTATCTTGTGGTAGACACATCACACAAACAGTGTGCTAGCCATGGAAAATCCCACTCAAATCTGTCATTTGAGGTTTTGACTTCAACGCCAGCCCATTCTGAAACCAAAAGTCTTGATTCTCTAGAGCTCTACCATATAATTGTTTCTACTGTTAATGAATTTGGTGTGCCCCAATTGGCAAGGGTCATATTGTGGATGGGGTTATATTACTGTAACAGGGGGTGACTGAACTCACCTGTTCAATCTGTTTCCTGCAAAATGTTGTGAAAAAGAAAGGATACAAAAGGATCCACTTTCCAAATTAGGCAAAATTTCTATTAATGAGATGGCTGATGTTCACTGTTGGTGTGTATCTTGTAATGCAGATCAATCATAATATGGCCCAAAAGATATTATAATCGAAATTTGGTTTTCCTTTTAGGAGAGACAGAGATGGAGAGAGAGAGGGATGTCCTTTATTTCTTGTCACTAGTCGTAACATGCGTGTGCCAGCCTCTGCCTGCTTGTCTGCATGCAAATGTCTCTTTCTGAGGGCACTACGTTGTGTGGGAATCTGTGCACTGGGTTCTTATTGCATCCGTTACATTCTTAATTTTGTTATGGATTCCAGATGTTATCAACTCCTGTAGTAAGCCTAGTCCGTGTCAATTTTATTTTTCTTTCTGGAGTTTCTTTTTGAGATTGTGTGTTTTCAGTAGCATCCTCCATTGATGGGAACATTCTAATGTGATTGTTCTGCCACAAGCATGTTGATGCTGAAGACATACATTTCTTTTCTTCTTCTCATTTGCACACCTTCACTCATGTTAACCGTGTCGTCCTACATCTTAGCAGATGTGTCTTGGGACATTCAAGCAGGAATTTCTAATGATGCATCAGCAGATTAGGGGGCCAACCTAGAAATGCATGTAAATGTATAGTATACATCACTACACCTCGACTGGTGCTGCGCAAAATTTAGAGTAGGACAATGCATAACCACACTCTTATGTGCTTAGTATAGAGAAATTGAAAAGACCTAAGTCAGCAGCATAGTTTTTTATTTTACTCTTTTGGGTGGAGAGGGGATTGGGGGTTTGAGACTGTTACTGGTTAGCATGCTGCTACAGTTCTACTATAATGCTTACGAAGCTGCAACTAGTTTTTAAGGATTCATTCTCTTCGAGTATACTAAAATCATCTCCAACCCCCTCTTCACTGTTCAATAAAAGATGTTCTTTGATAAATTTGTGAGGTCAATCCGGATCCATGACTATTCTGCAACACGGTTTTAAAACACATCACGCATGTGACAACCAGATTAAGGATGCAGCATGGGTGTGGCATAGGCATAGCATGCAGACAGGATATGATTGGATAATTTGCTCTTGAATTCATGGAACTTGTCAAAAGCATGGGCACCAGAGCTTCCTTAGGAATGTATTTGATGCTTTTATTTCAAGTAATGTGTCAAAAGAAAATATACTATTTCTGCATGAGAAGTGGTGGACCTCTCATGAGAAGTAATGCAGGAAAAATGTAGGTTATAATATATTGGCACTTGCTTTGGGAAACACCTCAACCTGTATTCTGCAATTCCCTTTTTTGGGAGAGATGACGTGTGTTTTGCAAACAGAATACCTTGCAATTAGATGTACTGTTGTATAACTGATACTGCCCGCTGGCTCCAAACGTGACCAGATAGTGGCAGATGTATGCCTTTTCTTTTTAGATATCAGGCAATTCTTATTCAAAATGGTATGGGCTGTATGGCTGGGTCTCAATTTTCTGATGACCGCCTAGTATGGTGTTGAACAGATCTGACAATGACTCGTGTCCATGATGTATACAACTTGCATATTGATTGTTACTTCCTGCTCTTGTCCTAGGTACCATATCACTTTGTGGCATGTCTTTTATGGATGTTATTTGAAACTAACAAATTTCCATTCGTGACCACAAGGTCTCTTCGGATATCATGTTTGATTTAGGTATCAAGTCGTGTTTGAAATACCTTGAGGCTGTTCCTTGGTGTGAAAGTGAGGAAGAGAAGGTGAAAAACTTGTTTAGAAGGTGCATGTTTGATGAACCAGTGGCTCAAGACATTTTGGCCAGGTTAAATGTGCATGACTCATCATCTCAACCGATTGGACTACATCTAGTTCAGTCTGTTACTCACGGAGTCAACACCAATGCAAAAAGGGAGTTGAAGACCTTAGTTAAGGGCCTCTTGTCCACAAGCAGAGTCTATGAAAAGGGCCCAACTGGCATTAACAAAGAGGACTTATACCAGATATGTGAGTCTTGCCTTAACACACTGAAGAACTGTTTCAGAGAAGCCTCTGGCCAAGTTTCTGAGGACCAGGCTGCAGCAAAATATACAAAGAAGACTTTGATTGGACGGATTTCAGAGCAAGTTGACAGCCTTAATTGGCTGTTGGAAATTCTCATAGATAGGCAAATAGCTGAAGAGTTTGTGAGCTTGTGGGCATACCAGAGTGAGTTGCTAAGAATGCATGGAGCAGCTTCTCCAATGATCAGATACGAACTTAGTAGGGTTTCAGCATGTGTGTTCATTGCATTAGGGAGAGGAAAGCTGCAGTGCCGAGGGGAGGAGAGGTATGCCATTCTGCGGGCATGGTTTGGGCCCATGTTAGCAGACTTTGGCTGGCTACAAAGGTGTTCTAAGGGGCTTGATTTGAGGGAGTTGGAGGAAGCTTTGGGTCATGCACTCCTAACACTTACATTGAGGCAGCAGCAGGACTTTTTTGTGGAATGGTTTGGGTATTTCTCTGGGCATGGCAGGGAGTGCCCTAACCTGAGCAGGGCCTTCCAAATCTGGTGGCGCCGGACATTCTCAAGAACTGAAGAAGCTCCATTGTAATGACCAATGCTAGCTGCTAATTTGTGTAATATATGACTGCAAGGCAAGTTCCTTCATTACCAGTGTTATCATGCTAGAGAGGTAGAATGTGACAGATATCACATCTGACGTGTTGTCGAGTCTATTTTCTCGATAGGAAAAATATCAGCTGCATCAAGCATTGATAGTTGTCTCATTAGCATGATGATTCTAAACTATTAACTGATTTTTTTTTCAAAACCAAACATGGGCAGCAACAACCTTGCCAAAGAGTCCACCATATCCACTTCCACTATCCATCCACACTGCAGCTCGGATCCCTCATCTGGCAACTCAAAACGCCAATGGCCATAATCTGAAGCTCAAAGACTGGATGCCATCCATGTATGCCACTCCCAATAGTCAGACTTGGCTCACCAATGGTCTTCCTCAACTTTTGGATCCTTGTCTATCTTGTTCTTTAACTAGCTATGACGACACACTGAATTTGATTCAGCATTTGTTGCGCTTCCATTCCCAATCAAAGTGATTTTCTTTCTGAGTTCCATCTGTGAAGATTCAATTCATCACTTCTTTAGTTATTTTGTTTAGTTGCATTCATTTATGAGATGATCTTGAGTATGCTCACGTTACATAAAACGCCACATAGAATTCATGTTGGGAAAAAAAATTGTTCCGTAGTATTCGTCTGTTCAAATTTCCAAACGCTAGTCAAATTTTCGATGGGAAATCGAGTTTCCTTAATCTTCCGTGGTTGAAGTTTGGTCCCTGGTCCGATTGAGAGAATGTTGGTAAGAATCTTCTTTGACTGTACATGTGCCTTGTTTGCTTATAATCTGGGAAAAAATAGTCCCATAAATCTATCTATATAAATATGTAGAATTGATTCAGGCACCGTTGCTGTACACTGTTGCGGGGCAGTGAGGCACCGTCTCAGCCGTCGTGGTGCGGCCCGTATCAGCTGAGACGATCTTAGTAGTGGAAATTTATTAAAAAAAAAAACATGGACCTACTGAAAGAGAAAAGTTAGGGTTTTCAGTCAAAGTTTAGTATTAATTTCTAGCCGAAATTTTGCCAAAAAATCTGAAATTTCTGTCAAACTTTAGCTTTAATTTTAGCCAAAATTTCGGCCAAGATTTTCAAAATTTCAGTCAAATTTTGGCTTTAATTTTTAGCCTAAAATTTCTGAAAATTTCACCGAAATTTTGGCTGATAATTTTGAATCAATTACACAGAATTTTTTACTAAAATTTCTTAAATTTCTGTCGGTTCTAAATTGAAGTCAAAATTTCAAAAGTTTACCCCAAATTCAACCCGAGAATTTCAACCTAAAGTTTCTGTATTTTCAGCTAAATTTTTTAGCCAAAATTTCTGCCAAAGTTTAGCTTTAATTTTTAGTCAAATTTTTTACCAAGAAATCCGAAATTTCAGTCAGCTTAAATTTTTAGCCAAAAAATTTTGAATTTTTCATCGAAACTTAGGCTGATAATTCTGAATCAATTAAGCAAATTTTTTTACTAAAATTACTTTAATTTTAGTCGCTTCTTAAATTGAAGGGAAAAAAAATTCAAAATTTACCCAAAATTAAAGCCGAGAATTTCAACAAGTTTCTGAATTTTCAGCTAAAATTTTTAGCCAAAATTTTAGCAAAAAATCCGAAGTTGCAATCAAACTTTAGCTTTAATTTTTAACCAAAGTTTTCTGAAAATTTCATAGAAACTTAGGCTGATAATTCTGAGTAAATTAAGCAGAAATTGTTACTAAAATATCTTAAATTGCAGTCAGTTCTGAAATTGATGTCAAAACTTACTCTAAATTCAAGCCGAGAATTAACCAGGGTAAAAACATCGGTGCTGAAAGTTCAGCTGAAGTTTTTATATAATTAATTAAGCTGAAAATTACTAGAATTTTTTTCTCATTTTTCTGCATTCTTTGGGATATTTCCTCATTTTTTAAAACATTTGAAATTTTCGATTTTGTAATATGAAAATCACATTTAAATATCTAAATACCTATGAAATAATGATACAATTATATATATATATATATATATATACCTGAAGCACATGATATTCTTGATTTTCAGAGGAGAGAGAAATTGTTGGCCTGTTCCTCCTACCTCAGAAAATAAAAGTAGGTGGACATTAGACCACAATGAATGAAATGGGCATACTGGGCTCTCCACAATTTTGAAAGCCCACTCAGCAAACCTACTGTGCATTAATTGACAAGAAAGAGTTTAGATTTTGGAAGGACCTTATTATGTTAAGTTACATGAGATGGGTGGGTTTGAAAATATTTTGAGGGTGATGATTTCTCGTAAAATAAATAAAGTCTATTGAAATTTGAAAAGCTACAATTTTCAAGAGCTCAAAGAAAAATAATTAAAATAGAGTCAGTTGTGGATGAATTTTTAATCCAACAATAATATCAACTCGAAATAAATTCAAATTGAGTATAGATACAATTCACAGAGTAGATGAGTGTAAAAAAATGTGCCTAGTCAGACCTCGGTGGGCTCCACATCACATCGATGGGAGACTATCACTCATCATCACCAGTCGTCTATGACCATGGACCAGCTAGGTGAAAAAAATCGATATTTAAGTGCCCAAATATAAATCAAACCTTTTTTTTTCTTGGTTGGCTATATGAATTTCATGATTTAGGCCCAAGATTGATATGTGATCTTCATAATTGTTCAATAACGGCTGAATTCCAGCAAGGAGTGAGTAGGTCAGCTAATAGTCAGCTGAGCCACTTTCTTTGTGGGGTCCCAGACCCAATTCCAAGCCTCAAATCGCATACTCCTATCTTGGGCTTTTTCTTGGGCCGAATTGGGCTTATTGTGGATGAAAATATCGAATCTTATAAAATGGAATTATGTATTAAGTAGTTCTTACATTTACATACAATATTTGAAATAAAAAAATATCAAACAAATTTGTACTTTGAAATTGTGCTTGGGCATCATTGTTCTAGGGCTGGGCCGACCCAATTACAAGTCTAGGCTTACCATTTTAGGCTTAAAAATCGAGTACAAACAGGGCCCGAATTAACTTAAATCTAATTTTTCTCAATTCTTTTTCTATAAACTCGAATTAGCTCCGATCCAAGTTGTAGTCCCACTTGGAAGAAAGAAGTCCTCGCCCGGTATATAATTCTTCCACTCATATTGATGTTGTTGATTGGTGTTTCCTCAGCTGAGTTACAAATTCCAGTTCTCATGACTAGAAAATTTTGGTCCACAGTGAAAATCATTCGATATTTTTTAATATCAATTGATAGTTTAAAAAATAGAAATTGTCTATATTGCATTTAATATCTCCAACCTAAGGTTTAAATATCGGTCGATATATACCGGTTTTTTTTAAACCGAGTAATATCGGCCGATATGGCCGATATTCGGTCTGAAATATCGGTCACAATATCGGCCGATATTCATAAATATCGGTATTTAAATTTTTTTTTTTTAAAAAAACACCGATATGGTTTTTCGCAGTTTTTACACGGTTTTTCGCAGTTTTCTGCGGTTCAGGGTTTACGGTTCTCACAGTTTTTTACAGTTTTTGGCGGTTTTTTGCTGTTTTTTCACGTTTCCGATATCGGAGGAGAGAGAAAATGCCGATATCGGTATGAGAGATAAAATTATCGGCCGAAATATCGTCTATATCGCATATTGGCCGACCCGATTTTTGAACCCCTGTCTCCAACAACCTTGATTTGTACATGTTATTAAGTAGATTTTGAAAATGACAATTCTTTACTTCACAACAACGATCGATCCTTCTTCATTTTATATTTTCTTTTCCACCCTCTCATAATTGCGTGAAATATCTTCAAAGAGTCTTAGAGATCTAACATAGTTGTTCTTTACGACTTCTGCGTGAACTCAAGACTGATCAGTTCTTTGTTTTCTTATCATTTTTTCACTGATCAGTTCTTTGTTTTCTTATCATTTTTATTAGTGCATTAGGCATGTATTTTGATGAAATTTTTGCGGTTTTATTAAGTAGATGCATCTATAAATTGTGTTGTTTTGTAGCCAATTTCATTCTTCTGGAATATTGTTTTTGGAAGACGATGTTGCATGATAAGATTCTCATATTTGTTACTTTGATGGGATGGAAGCTAGACATCCAAATTATGTCCGAAGTAAAACTAAAGTTGTATACAATAGCCATAAAGGAACATACACTCACCCTGTGGAAAAAATTTTGCGTGTCACAAAGTGGATGTGTGAGGAAGTTAAACTACACATTAGATATTTGCTCTATACCACTCCAAGTATGATATTGAAGATGAGGACGATTTTCTAGCGATGTTGGATGTATTGAGATATGAGAACTTTTATTTATATACATAGACAATATATTAAAAGCCTCAACAGATATACAAATAAATAGTCCAACATCCGTCTCAAGAAATACGAGTGTGGCCAAGAGGCCAAAACACACGAGTCAACCGAGTTCATCACATTTTAGAGTCGACTTGAACATGTATTTTAAAATAAAGCATATGAGTTATAGACTAATATGCATAAATGCTAATGAGCATATCTCTTCTAATCTATATTTCTCTCGTTGAAGGGACATAAATAGGACAGAAACGGTTATGACCAACAGGTACAACATGGGTGACTTTGATAAGCCACAAGTACATCCCTCCAGTCACTGATTTGTTGTCAGTCGGACTTAACACAAAATAATGAGACAACTAATTCATATCATCCCGTCAACCTCAGTGAAGACGTACACATAAACGTCTCATTCATCTTCATCAAAATGTTCAAAAGAGGGGCACCTGCGACGGTCAAAGAAGAGGATTGTCCAAATCGTCCATTATATGATGAGCCTGAAACATCAGAAGATGAAGTTGCAGAATAAGCAATGAATCTTTTGTCAATGACTTTGTCCTCGATAGATATAACCTCGAGAAACTGACTTTTTACATTAATCCTCGTGACATGTGGAAAGTTAAAGTGTTTTTAAACAAGATGCTTTTCTAAAAACTTTAAAGAAATTTGTAACCTATAATAATTTTGCACTTAAGTTGTAACATCATAGAATACGATAATTTATTCTCAAGGTTTTTTTTGTTCCAACGGAGCTTCTACCCAATCGTTCTAACATACTGTAAGCCGAGTGATAGTTGTGGATGGTACACATTTACATGGAAAGTATCCCCATGTTTTCTTTTGTGCATCTACCTATAATGAAAACAACGACTTGTTTATGATTGCATTTGGATTAGCATAATCTGAGAATAGATAAAATTAGGAGTGGTCTCCATTACGAACGAATATATGTTCTAAAGACAAATATATGCGCTAACGCATGCAATCGAATTTTAATCTTTTAAGTGATCAAAATCTTTTATTTAACCAAATTGAGAACTTTTTATATGCTTTAGCTGATAATGATATTCATTTTTTTAAAGAGCCCAAAATCTCTAGGCATACAATCTTTATATAAAATTAAACCTTTTGAAAAAATAAATTAAATCTTTAATTTTGACCAAAATTTCTTACAAAATACACATACTATATAAACCATAATTTAAATGGGTGCAAACTCCAAGATAGTTGAACCTTGAAATTCTAGGACTAGCCTCTAAAGTCTAAACCACAAACCTTTAAATGAAACTATGAGATTGGGCAGGATAACTTTTGCCAAATCACTATGTTGTTCATTTTTAGTCGTTTATTTTTTTTATCTCAAATACAATGTCTTAAAAATTAACTTGTAAAATGTAAATCAAGTCACTTGAATTAAACAGAATTCAATTGAATGTACACTCTTGTTTTAATCAAATACTTTTTGTGCATGTATGTATTTTTATAACAATCCATTTTATACACTTTGCATTATGCACAGTTGCACACCATATAAGATGCTCATTGCATCCTATCTTTGAAAATTTAAAATTTGAGTTAATTCGAAGTCAACTCAAAGTCTTATCAAGTTAATACACTTTGCATTAAACACACCATATAAAATGCTCATTGCCTCCTATATTTGAAAATTTAAAATTCGAACTTAATTCAAAATCTTATCAAATTAATAAACTCAACTTAATTTTTTCTTTAATTCATAATCTTATTAGGTTGACCCAAGTCTAATATATTTGAGAATATATACTCAGCTTTTAAAGTTTTTTTTTTAAAATTTACATATAAAAAGTTGTGGAAGACATAACTTAAAACTTCTATGAATGATATCTACTTTCTTTAAGACACAGAGACTACGGAGGCTTAAACCTATGACCTCATTCTGCTCCAATAAACATTTGTAAAAAAGGAAAAGGAAAATCTAAAACGGCCGTTGATTGAGTAACGGCGTTAGTTTTGGATGGATGAAAGAAGATGGAATAAGCACATCAGTATAGCATGTATCATACATGCATGCATGATACATCTTCGTATGGCATGTCACTATCTCAGCCGTTAAAAAGATTTAGAATAAAATGACCAAATTACCCTTGTCGTATGAAAACGTTGGGCCAGCAAATGACTTACTGCCACGTACTCAACATCGTCATCTAAGGCTATTCTAGAAGTACCTACATGTGTTCCTCAGATGTTATTTATCAAAAAAATTAAAAAAATTATATATTTAATTTTTTGTTAAAATATATTAAAAAGTAAAATTTGATTTTCAATTAATAATTTTAACATCCTTATTCCTTCAAAAAAATCTATTATTTTAAAAGTTCATTTCCATGACTCAGTTTTAAAGGAATGAAGTGATTTCTTTTAAATTATTTCATTATAATTTTTATTTATCCAACTCATGAAGATTAATCTAATTTAGATCATTTTTTTTTTATTTCTACATATACTTGATATAAAATAATCAATTGAGGTATAAATTTCTAGTTATTTTAATATAAATTTCCATGTTACACTTGATGCATTTCTAGATTTAGTCACTTATGAGTCCATCTTACTAACTTTTTTCAGTAAATGATAAACAAAATATAAAATATGATGTTAATATTGACACTGAAATATATTATATCACATGGTAATTAATATCATTAAATTTCTTAAGTTTTTAAAATGCTCAAATTTTAAAAATCTCACGAGACTTAAATGATCTTTTACAATCCATCAATTTAATAGGGACAAAAAAATTATTATTGAAAGATGGCACGCTAATGTTGAATGCAATTTCAGAATCGATTTAGGCACCACTGTTTTTATTAATATTGGACATCATTTCATGATAAATTGAAAATTTTCTATTTTAAATTTTGATTTTAAATTATCATAATAAAATGAATGGTAAAATAAATAAAAAAATTCAATTGATGTGGGCATCACACTCGATAATGGGAGTGGAGAGAACGTCATATTCGACAAAAAGAAGTGCAGGGCCAAATTAGCCACTCTAGAACCCGAAAAATTCAATGCATGTGGACTCACATGTGAGTGTAAGGTTCACTTGAGATCATATGGACCCCACTTGAAGGAGGGTACTAGTTCAAAACCCTAAGAGAAGAAAATAACTTATGAGAAGCTTGACGAGGGAATGTATGTCACATATTTAGCGAATAGATTTGATTGATGTATGAAAATAGAATGGACTTGCAGGCCATTTTTAAATTGTCAAACAAGATCGGATTTTGATAAAACTTAGACTAATGAGAAACTTATTCAATACCTTTTCAATAAAAAAATAAATCAGCCAATTCCAAATTATTTAACCCGAATTAAGACCATTTTCATTAGGTGCAGAAGAGGTCCAATTTCTCCACAAATTCAAATTTCAAAACCCTTAAATTATCTCCTCCATATGCCCAAAGCCCTAAATTTTCTCCATCTAGACGCATGTGGAGAGTGAGAATCCCACAAGACACCTCAAGCCAAGCATAAGTCTCCACAAATGATAATTATATTGACATTACTTTTTGAAATTCCATCAAATCCTTAGACCCTCAGTGAATATATCAATTTAGATTGATCTTTTAATCAATTGTTTTTCATTTAAATCATTCGACAATAAAATCAACAATTTCAGAAAATTTTATATGAAACCTGTATATAAAATTATAGTTATCAAGTTTATTTTGCTTTTATTTTTTGAACGGTAATCAAGTTTGTTTTGTTTTGGTTGAAATAAATTAAAATGTTTCGTTTTGATATGAATTCAAAACGAAACACTTTGTTACAATTTTTTTGTTTCTTTATATTTATTTTTAATTCTTTATCTAATCACTTTTTTCTTATTAATAATAATTTTTTAATAAATTTCCTTTTCATATAATATAATTTAAGATATTTAAATTTATTATTACAAAGTTTCTTAAATGATATAGTAAAATAACTTCAAATCTTATTTAAAAATAAATTAAAATGATTTTCTCTAAGTTATTATCTATGTGGTTACTTTTCATTTTTTTAAGATTAAAGTGCTCAGTCCTCTTAAAACACCTAATTAAATTTTAGCGTACATGTAAACTTTTCAATTCATAAATACCGAATAACACTATTGAGAATGACTCTCTTGTGTTGAAAGTGACTTTAACGTAAGACTTCCTACATCTAAAATGAATTAAAATAATAATTTCAAAACAAAATTGAGAGAAGTATATAGAGGTA